>CM061529.1:65916325-67150075 GCA_030068015.2 Neoceratitis asiatica | reverse complement strand
CATTGCCCACATCTGTGGCAATACCCAATCCTTCGTTACACGAGTCGCAAGTCTTCTCACCCTACAGTCCATTCTTCAATCCTCACCCGCCGCATGTGCCACCGCCACCACCACCCCCGCATGGTCCCCATGGCGGTGCACATAATACGCCTACAGCTGCCCAAATGCATCACATGAAGATGTCCTCAAGCCCACCCGGCCTTGGCGGCCTAATGGACTCGCGCGAATCACCACCGCTGCCTCATCCACCAACAATGCTGCACCCTGCCCTACTTGCAGCCGCCCATCATGGCGGATCACCCGACTATAGTGCGCATCTCCGTGCAGCTATGGATGCACAAGATCGCAATTCGGATTGTAATTCTGCTGATATGCAATTCGATGGAATGCAGCCGACGATATCATTTTTAAAGCAGCAAATGATGTAAGTACTTAGCTAATTTATAAATACATACATATATGATAATATAGGCCGCGATAGCCGAGTGGTTAGCATTGCGTATTAACATTCGGAAGGCCTGGGTTCGAGCCCAGGTTCGAGCAACATCCAAAATGATGGAAAATTTTTTTTTCTAATTGCGGTCGCCTCTCGGCAGGGCATGTCAATCCCTCCGCGTGTATTTCTGACATGAAATATAAGCTCCTCATAAAAATCCATCAGCCGTTCGGAGGCGGCTTAGAATAAACTGTAGGTCCCTCCATTTGTTGGTAAAAACATCAATACGCAAAACCACAAATTGGAGGAGGAGCTCGGCCGAAAATCGCTTCAGCCGTTATAAAGCGCCAAATATATATACATATATATAATTGTCTGACAGTATCGAGAACAAAACTTTTATCGATCCAACGCTACAAACATACATATATAGGTATAATGTTTCCTTTAACAATTCCACTTAGCAAGTCTAAGTCGATGCATCGTTCACTTATTTTTTTCTTAAGCTCTGTCACTAATTATCTCTAAATACCAAAGACGCTTTAAATCAACTCAACAAAACGAAACCAATCAAGTGACCCTATCGTAATACAATTAATGGAATCCATTTCAAATCTACAGTGAAATCAAAACCAAAGTCTAAAGCAACCCTAATTACAAGTACATATTCTTGAATCTTTTCAAGTCTTAATTTACGCCTTATCGTCTTACTGACCAACCAGCCTAAGCTTAGCACTCACACCACTTCAGTTAAATTTTCCCGTATTGAAAAAAAGAAAAAGTACAACAGAATACTAAATATACAAGTAAAGGAAGTGCAGAAAATCAATGCACAATTAAAATTAAAATAACAAAAGTCCATTCGAGTGTTTGTTTATTCTTGATTTTATTGACGTAATTTACTAAGCCATTCACATTTAGTGGCATATTAAATGTTATATTCTTTTCCTTTTTTTTTCATTTTCATTCCACAAACAATTAATTGTGAATGTTTTCACATAAAAATTTAGCAAAAATAGCGACTCGTTAAGTCCACTGCACTCTTCGACATTAACGCCAATGCATCTGCGAAAGGCAAAATTGATGTTCTTTTGGGTGCGCTATCCGAGTTCAGCGGTACTGAAGATGTACTTCCCGGATATCAAATTCAATAAGAACAATACAGCACAATTGGTGAAATGGTTCTCGAATTTTCGGTAAGTGAAATACATATTTTTTATAATCAATATTTTTTTCCACAAAGTCGACAAACTATTACATTGATTTACGAATTCAGTTTAGTATTTACATTATTCATATATACAGACGAGGTGTGTTCAAAAGAAAAGGTGAATTTTGAATTTTTTTGAAAAGCACTTATTTATTCTTCAATATCTATTTTATCCCCTTCAAAGTAATCCACCTCGGACATAATAAACTTGTGCCAATGCTTTTTCCAATCCCCGAAGCACTTCTAAAATGCGCTTTTCAGTATGGCCATCAGCACTTTCTTCGATTCTGACTTGATCTGATCAATTGTCGCAATACGCTTTCCTTTCATTGGTTTCTTTAGTTTTGGGAATAGGAAAAAATCGCAGAGAGCCAAATCTGGTGAATACGGTGGTTGAAGCATGATTAAGGTTTTATTTTTGGCCACGAATAAGCATTGGCGTGTGAGCTGGTGCATTATCGTGATGCAGAATCCACGATTTGTTTTTCCACAATTCCGATCGTTTGAGCCGTTTTGCTTCACGCAAACGTTGCATAACTTCCTTGTAGTGTGTCTTATTAACTGTATGACCTTTTGGCAGGAACTCATGATGCACCACACCATTATAATCAAAGAAAACAGTAGAGCAAAATCTTCACATTTGATAGAACTTTTCGTGCCTTTTTCGTTCTTGGCTCATCTGGCAGCTTCCATTGGGATGATTGGGCCTTGGTTTCGGCGTCATAACCATATACCCACGTTTCGTCACCAGTTATGACCCGTTTGAGCAAACCCGGATCGTTGTTGATGTTATCCAACAACAAATGAGCGATACTAATGCGACATAGGTTTTGCTCAAAATCTAGCAATTTCGGAACAAACTTCTCTGTCACACGTTTCATGCCCAAAACATTCGAGAAAATTGAATGGCATGAGCCGGTTGGTATGCCAACATCCTCTGCAACTTCCCTAATTGTGATTCGACGATTTTCAGGCACAATTTTTTCACTTTTTCGATGCTTTCTTCGCTTGTTGGCGTGGTCGCACCTCCAGCACGCTCATCGTCATCAACATTTTCTCGGTCTTCTGTACAGCGCTTGTACCACTTTTAAACACTCTTTTCAAGTGTCTTTGAGCACTTTATTCCATTTTTAACGCAAAATTTAATACATATTTTTTGATCCATTTCTTTCAAAAGTCAAAAATCGAAGAGCCCACAAAAACGTGACTAACCCCTTCTGTTGTCAAAAACAAACTATTAATCGAAATTGGGTCCTAATGCAAGGACATGATAAACATATGCGTCCGGTTATAACAAAAACAAAATACCGGATAATCGAATGTACACAGGCTGCGAAAAATTAAAATTCATCTTTTCCTTTAAACATACCTCATACTAGAGCTCTAGATACCCAGGTATCGAGCAGTGTGCGCAGCTCTTGCATAATATTTTGCATGATGAAAGTTAAAATTTAAAAAAAAATATTTCTGAGAAAAAGTTTAAGTTTTTTGTCAAAATACTCGAAATGCTCGTGCCTGTGGTCGAAAAATATTCGAGTAATGGATAATGAGCAAGTGTGCGAATACTGAAACCTGTCAAAATTTAAAATTATTTTTTAATATTTTCGTATGTATATATGTATGTAGTAAATAGAATTAGCTATGAGAAATCTAAATACGTACATATGTATGTGTATGTGAATTGCAATATAATGGTTAAACTGTTGTATCCAGTACACCAGATCCATCGATTTTCTGTAAGTATCATTTAAACGTTGTTAAAGGAACTATCAAAATTACTAAGCTGTCAATAGAGACAATGCCACTTTGATAAAACTTATACTAATAGAATTGAAATTTTGACATTCATACATATGTATGTATACAAAGAGATGGAGAATTCGAATAACTTACTACTTAACTTGTGCCTGATAGCCCTCTTACCGTAAATTTTGTGACGCACAACACTTTCTACCCATTGAGGAGGCATAATTAAAAAAAAAAAACTTCAGATAGGTATTGAACTGATGGCAGAAGCATTACATTGCGAGTTCATTATACAGTTCCACTTACTAAGTATTTGCCCATTTACATACACATTCATACACATTCATACATACCCTGCAGTGAAAACGTGTACTAGCATACAAAGATTCTAGCTGAATACTAGTATGAAATAAGATGATATAATACCAGTTCGTTATTTGTATAGCAGTTCACCAGTAACGGGAATAATCAGAATTTTCACCACAACGCCACTCGTATGTTGGGTCATTTCTAGAACGCCACAACAGAGTTTCATTTCCTAATAAACTCTGTTCAAGTACGCATTTATTCGTTGCTCGTCAAGTCACAACGATAACCGTGTGGCTAGATTTTATCACTGTAACGCGTGAGGTGTTCGGTTCGACATACTCATATATGACATTTCATAGGATAACGCCGTGTTAAAAATATCAGTTGCTTACATGGGAAATATATACATGGAAGCTGAAGAGCTAGTTGGTGCAAAAATGCTAACTAGTAGCATTCTAGTTAACAACTGATATTTTTCCTTGCAGGGTAGTTAAACTTGTACAATTTTATATGCAGACTGAGGCAGGCCCGCATACTTTCGGGAAAGTCCAACTGACACCAATTCGTCAAAGAAGGTCTCTTGCACGTTGCATGCTACCATTGTAGAAAACAAAAACGAAGGCAGCAGAAGAAAAAGTATAAGATTAGGCACTAACATTATGTACTCGTACTTATTATAAACATTCATGTATACCTTGATACGTTGAGATATTTGAAAATTCGTATTATCGAAACAACTATAACTACATATATATACATATATAAGTATATATAAATACATATGATGGTAGCCACACGGAAAACGTAAACAAACTCCCAGTTGTTGTCTGTTAACTGACTTATAATATATAACCACATACAAGTATATACATATGCATATATGTACATATGTACAATACATTGTACATATTAACATACAAATAAAATAAAATTTGAAACAGTAATGCGCGCCAAAAGTGAGCTCGTGCTTTTTCTGACTGCTTGGATATGCCAAGAAAAACGAACATCTGTTCGACGTGGCAGACGATTGGGAACAATAGTTCACCTGGCCGTGTCGATAAAGAACAACAACCCCTGAGCTGAAGCCAATGCACGTTAGGTTGTGCATACTACATGCCGAAGCAGCTGAAATCTACGAGAATATATGTATGTTGGTATGTATAACGCATTTGCAACGTCTTAAGAAATTCTAACAAAGAGCCTAAGACGAGTCCTTTTGCCTTTAAGAAAAATCAAAACGATTTTGAGCGCGCACGAGCTCAACTGAAAATTCCTTTACCACATACATATATATGTATGTTTGCCAAATTGGGTGCAGCCTGGAACGTACTCATAAGATTTTGCTTCTTGCTTCTAGTATTATTTAGCTTTCTTAACTGCATTATTCAACTCGTACTCGAGGGTTGCGTTGGGTAAAT
The DNA here is from genome assembly GCA_030068015.2 of Neoceratitis asiatica. NCBI lineage: Eukaryota > Metazoa > Arthropoda > Insecta > Diptera > Tephritidae > Neoceratitis > Neoceratitis asiatica. Next base: position 67,144,956 of record CM061529.1, on the reverse strand, counting down.
GCTATTGAAAAATAAAATTCATAAATCTCATTCCTTTAAGGGTTGTTCGAGTAAGTCGCTGAAGACGTTATTATTTACATTTCGGCACTATTGTCTCGCCCCTTGCTTTTGTTGCTATTCAGTTGCTGTCGTGTGGCCAGGCATTGGATTTCCTTTTATAGGAAACTTAGTGCTCTTGCGCATTCGCTTGACTCTTCGTGCCGCCTTTGACTTAAACGTTAAAATGGGTGGGAATATTTTTTTTCTTGGTTGCTTTCTTTGCCGTGTTCGATCAAAAGTTAGAACGTATTTTGTAGCCATGAACATAATGGATGTTTTCATTTCTCATAAAGGTGCAAATGTAACGGAGTTTTTAAATTTTCCTTACTCCGTGTTTCCACATTGAGATTGATGAGTGCGATAAGTGTGAGAAATTCGTTGATGATCGTCAAAACACAGAATGGTTATATTTTAAATTAATTATTAGCTGTATAGGAAATGTATATTTAAATTGATTCGATGGCGAGCACTTCCTATAGAAATTGCTCCTATAGAAATCAAGCAATGCGAGCAGCTCGATACTCGTTCATTGCTCAACTGCTCAGCAGTACAAACAAAATATAATTTTGTGTTTCAAAATTTTATTTTGGCATTTCAAAGCTTTTACACTTCGCATAAATAAATTAAAAAAGTTTTGAGAAAAAACTCAAAGTATTTGTCAAAATACTCGAAATACTCGTGCTCGGCTCGAAAAATTTTCGAGTAACGAGCAATGAGCAGGTGTGCGAGTGCTCATTGCTGAAATGCTCTCACTGCTCGAAAATGTTTGAGCAAAATCTGGAGCTCTAATATATAGTAATAGCCGATTACTTTGTACTACCTTTCGCAAGGCCTGGTTTCGAGTCCAGGTTCGAGCAACATCCAAATTTATAAAAAATTAATTTTTCTAATATCAGTCCCTTCCCTTCGGAAGGGAATGTCAAGCCCTCCGAGTGTATTTCACTCAGAAAATAAAAGCTCCTCATAAAAATCCATCAGTCGTTCGGAGGCGGTTAAGAATAAACTGTAGGTCCCTCGGTTTGTTGGTAAAAACATCAAGACGCAAAACCACAAATTGCAGAAGGAGCTCGGCCAAAAAACGTTTCAGCAGTTACGAAGCACCAAATATATATATATATATATATATATTAAACAATTAAATGAGATTTATCTCTGGTTTATGTTCACTAACTCATCTCTATGCCGTATTATATTTATGCCATAAAATAAGCTGCAAACACAGCAATACTTTTTTGTTTTAAGATGCACAAGTTTAGGACAAAGAAATTGCTAATTTCAAATAAAAAATTCCGCAGCTATTTTGCAAAACCTTTGGTACATTACATATACATATTACATATGCACATGACTTTTCCTCATAATGCCCACCACTTGCTGCATCATAGTGCAACGCAAACCCACAATTCCCAACAATAATTTAAATGTGACAATTAAGAGGTGGCATTTTGTGTGTTTGTATTTGTCGTAAAAGGGAAGGAAATCAGTGAGTCTGCCTCTGAGGTTAAGCGCTAGCAACACTGTGTCCTTTGGAGAAGGAATTATAAAGTTTTCTTTTTTTTTTGTACCAAATGCCATGCATTTACATACATATATAAGTACTCACATACACATGGGTTTATCTAAATGTGGCTCAATATAATAGGTTAATGAATTTGAAAGCATTTAAGTGGCACCCTCAATGCTTTTAAGGTGCGAATTAGCACAGAGTTGCGTAGGATTTCCGTGAAATTTAATTAGCGGGTTCCTGTATGTTTAATATGTCTGTTTGTGGATGAATAGATGCCGTTTTCGTTGTGGTATTTTGAACATTAAACTAAAATAAGAGACTTAATGAAATGCTTTACCTAAATAAATGTACATATGTATATAGTTGAGTTATTAGCTATACGTATTACCAACCGGAAAATCAGGTTTCGAGTCCGACCAACCTCCAACATTATAGAAAATTTATTTAAAGTATAAAAATTTAGTCAATTTTTCTATCCCTCTGCGCGTATCTCTGGCATAAAAAGTTTCTTATGAATAAAAATTATTTCTAAAAGCTTGCAGATGTGAAAAATATGAAAATTAAAAAAACTGTCATTTGCAAATCCCTTTATCTAACTGAGTATCTTCTACGGCTCTCAAATGTTTTATAAAACGGCTAACGGTTTTCAAGTATACTTCAGTACTTACACTTCGCCATTATACTTGCATTGTGAACCTTTTTATTACACGACTTTTCACAAAGGACAATATGACTCTCTCAAGACCTGAGGACTTACCCATTGGCAAGGATATTTTCCTTTAGAGATGAGATTCTTAATCATAGAATGCAATGCGAGCATATAAATTCATGAGAATGGTTGCATCTTTAATGAATTACAATTGCGATAGACCGACTATAGATAAGCTTTTATTATTAATTTTACCTATTCTTCCCAACCTCGTTTCCGCTACATGCATCTATGTGCATATATATTATGTAACAAACTTACTGCACTACCTTATGCGCATTAGGAGTATGATGTCAACATTGCAAACTCCAACTGCAAGGCGGAAGAGGTATTTTTTTTTAACGGTAATCCGTTTCTTGCACTCCTACCTTACCTACCTATCGTTAGCATGCGGCAAGTGTGTGATTATAATGAAGTAATTGGCAACACTTCTCCCATTCACATTTTAGTGCGGGTGTGTTGTGTTACTTTTTCTCGCTTTCTTTGCATTCTCATACATGGATAGAGAGTCAACCCAACGCAGTCAAGTTAAGTAATCATCTTTTTACGCAAACCTAACCTAAAAGTACACTTAACCTCAAATTTCGAAAAAAAAGGTGAAAAAGTTATATAAAAAAAATGTAAGAGCTACTGCCAAGCTATGAACGGTTTCGGGTATCTGTGTGAATGTTGTAAACGTATGTGCAAAAACCTACTCACACACATGTGTGAATACATTTGTACATTTTGAGTAGTGTTTATAACACGTATTTGTATGTTTTGACATTAGCTCACTTGTTTGTGGTTGGCTAGCGTTTCTTGAAAAGCTATTGAGTTCCTTTTCATTCACACAAGTATCCTTGAGCATTTGCAAGCCCAACTCGTACAACTATATACATAAATATAAATTTGTATATATAAATACATAATCGAATAAGAAGTATCAACATAGCTAGAATGCTAATTGCCGCTTTCAGAGGACCATGGAAACCAGCTAGGAATTCGGAGCGGGTTTCAGCACCTAATCGGACCCTGCCGTATAGCATCTTGGTTGGTAGGCGACAGTGTGCCCTCCTCTTCTTCTTCTTCTACTTCTACCACTGAATTTGAGTATATGTATATGTACATGTACAATATACGTGCATAACTTACACATGTAGGTATGTATATTCTTCTTTATTTCCAACGTCTTAAATAAACTAATTAGCATTTGTTGGCATTTTTTATACAACACATACCTTTTTTCATAATTAAATAGCGCTGCCACTCACTATTTTAGTCATGATTATGTCATCATCACCCACTGATAGACATTTACAAAAGCAAAAGCAACCTCTTATATACTCATACATATATAGTAGATATGCATGCATATAAGTATCAGCGAGCGAGTATTTGGCTTGCTTTATTTTGCAGGAGCGCTCCAGTATTTGCGCCACTGTGAAATTCCTTTTAATTAAAAACAAAAATATTGCAATTATAACTCCTTATGTGCGCCTATGTACACAACAGAAGGTCCTTCGTCATTTTTTTCCACACTTTTATTTCTTAATGCAGATAAATGTATATCAACATACATACATACATACATACACCAGCTTATGTGAGCACATGTTTGTCTTTTAAAATGGAGTGCCTACTTTACTTTGTTGGTTCGCCTTGCCACAACAATGGCACACTTCCCCACATACAATACATACAATAGTCACATGTTGCCCTTGTGGGAGTGTATCTATTATATTTATACATATATGTATATGGGAACATAAATAAATGCAGCTGAGTGTGTGTGTGGGCGCCCAAAAGTGCACTTCTTGCATTGAAAATTACAAAAACGGCAAAGAAGGATGTCTATTTAAAGCAAAGTGGCGCCACTTACGAACACACTTCATACTTATCACTTCGCTATTATAAAATTATACAGACATAAATACAAGTACATACATATATGGTTAGCTCATATCAGCATGCTAGTAGGGGATTTTGTCTTTCCATACATTACTATTTGCGCCATATACATACACTTACTTACTTAACGTGTTATGTACTGGGCATGGGGAAAGGCTCCTTTTATTTTCTACTCCACTTAACAGGACTGAGTGTTCAGTTTAGTGTTAAAATATCCACTTTTCTCCATTCAACCGTTTCTTCGCCCACTTCTTCATACACTAAACAACTCTTGTTTTACGTTCTTTAACACACTGAAAACTGCATTTTCCTTGTCACATTGTTGGCAATTGTCGTCTTTATCGAAAGTATCTAGTGACAGAGTACATTAGTGATACGATCACAGTTGAATAGGTGCATACAAAAGCATAGTGTATGTAAAAGTCTAAATAGATTTGAATATTTTCTCACACTACTTACAATTTTCTTACTTCCTATTGATATTAATAAGTTTACTTACTTGCAAAATTCCATTTGAAAGTTGGATATATAAAGATAAATATTTAAGTACTTTTATAAAATAAAAAATTACAATTTTTTAATAAATAATGTATAATAAATATATAAAAAAAAAATTTGCATGAAAAATTCAACAACAAAAAAACAAATATTCAGAAACGGAGATCTAGACTTCCTCAGTAAAATGGTTCTTCCCTAATTTGTGTTTCGGTGCTCGATGCTCATTCGTCACCAATAACAATGTGCACTTTTATGTTGAGTGTTCTTCGTCTCAATATTTTACTCTTCGTTTGTTGTATGCATTAAAGCTTAATGAATTATTAGATGAGATTAATACGACATTATTAATAATTTGCGGCAGACTCGTACTTGTAGGCGCATGAGAGTTGCTTACACAAAGCCTCCCTTGAAGAGCTTTAGCAAAGAAATCGTCTACACTTTGACACACATACACAAATAAATACTTATATAATAGGCATTCATATTGTTGCAATCAATGTATTACCTGAAATAGCTTTGGTGAGGGCTTATTATCATAAAGAAAGAGCGCAGAATACTTATGCTTTGCACCAGCATTGTTTTCCCGGTCGGCTGGTTTATTGTAAAGAATTTTTAATAAATCTCAAATGTGCATCAGTCAATCTTCTGGGGCGTATACTCGTTCACTTAGACGTTAGATACTTGTCCCTTCCCCATATGCACTTGCAGCATGCATTCGTACACACATTCACACTGCAACGTTATAAGTATAGTCGATTATGAGCAAAGCTGCACCAAAGTTTGCAATAGCAATATTTGCATTTACGTTTTTATTTTTTTTTTATTCATTTTGCCTTTGTATGCTATCTTCTAAGTATGCAGAGAAGAGAGTAGAAGTGGATTGATGTAAGCTGATGGGTTTAGTTGAGGGAAATGCTTTAATTAGCAAAAGCTTTACGATTGCAAATAACTTGGGCTTGAGGGAGAATTTTAATAAGACTCGAAGAACTCGACGCATTTATTGAGAATAGAAATTTTCTTTGTTTGCTACAGATAAATATCAAGAACATTCGAGAAGGCACCTGGGATGCTACGTGCAAATGCATTTCCGTACAGCAATTAGGAAATTAAAAGATAGTTGCAGGAGCAAAAGCTGAAGCAGTAGTAGCGAACAACTGCAATCAAGTAATTGAAATATATATATAATTGGTGTGGGATGAAGTGGCTGCAGCAAAAAAACTTCAGGAAAAGTTCTGGAGTTAACCGCTTTTATGTTCATAACTAAAAGTGCATAATTCTCTGGATTGAGCATATCGATTATCGCTTAGTTATCACATTTCTAAACGTATGTCAGTGAGTTTCGAAATATTTTTCCTCTAAATTTATAGTATTTATGTGATTTTTTATAGTTCGCCGATAGCCTATAAAGTAAGTTAAGTGCCATTCTTGGTAAATTTTCTCACCCACACGTCAACGCTAGGCCACAATTGCCTCACCACCATTTCTATTTTCTCCTATGCACCGCACGTTGACATTTCCATTGTACACAATGTGTCTCCGAGAATTGTCAACATTTCATAACAATTCCGAACTGTTGGCGGTGAAAGACACCACGCCTCCCTCATTGCAAACCGTTTTTTATATCCTTTTGTTCCCTTGCTGTACTGTTATGTGACTCGTTTGATAATCGCGCTAATTTCAAGATTTCCCAAAGCACTCGCTCTTCTTTCATTACGACGCTAACAGCTGGCGTAAACAGCTCAAGTTATTGCAGCAGAAACGGATATGAAAACATTGCATTCGAACCATGGAATGGGCTTTGGATGACAACTGACAGCGCCAACTTTTCCAAACAATAAATATCAAAATCGCGCATCGGCAAGTAGCAATCGCAATCGTTGCGCTTATAGCTATTGCTACTGTATTTCAAATTTTTTTTTATTTGCTGTTACTTGCGAAACATATGTATGTATTGTATGTTATGTAGGCCTTGTAAATGCATAACTATACAATGATGCTGATAACTTGGAAGTCAAATTAAAAGCAGCTTCGCGACGATTGTTCGCACAAGTTCCCCGGAGGCGACATTGACTAAATATTTTCAGTTGCTGTTACTTACTGCAGCTACGGTCTGTTGTTAGTGTGCCTTCAGTGTGGCCAACAATGCTGTTGCATGAATATACAATTTAAGGTTTATTTGCGGCCGGGCTGTCAATGTTGTTGTTATGTGTATTTTTTCATTTAAGCTTGTATGAAGCTTTCGTAAAATGATTGGTTTGCTATATAAGACTTGTCGAAATAAAACTATATACTATTAATGGAAGCTCATGCAGTCTTAATTTCCTGCTCGCACCTAAAAGTAAAAGACGTTCAAGATGTTTAATGAAAGTAGTTATATGCAATTGTATCCGTATTAACACAATGAGGTACCTATTGTTTCCCACAAGGAGCTTTCAATTTATTTATAATCAAAATATCCGAAGTGAACCATTTCTGAAAATAAAACACCGTTTCTAGCCACCTTCGAGGACTGGAAGATATTTATGGATTATATTTCCTGCCGAGATGTGAAGTTACTAATTATTTTTTATAACCCATCAGCTCATGGCTTATACTGCTACTACTGCCTATAGATTAGTTAGAAAATTTGGTTTAAATAGTAATCAAATCACCTCATTGGCGATCAGAGTGGTTTAATATATGAGTGCATATATTTTTTTTAAATCTAAGTATGAATATATTATTAATGGAACAAAAATGATGCAAATCGTTTTTCCTCCATCTTTTCTGTGCTACACATGGCACTTTAATAATACAGAGTTCGATGTTGTCTTTGATATAGATTACTTTTTATTTACATATATAAATTTCTTTAAGTCATTGCTAAGTTTAGATGAAGGAAATGTAAATACTACTTTGAAACAAAATGCATATCTTATATTTTTCATCACTTGCAGAGAATTCTACTACATCCAAATGGAGAAGTATGCACGGCAGGCGGTTACTGAAGGCGTCAAATGCCCTGATGATCTGCATGTTGGCGGTGACAGTGAGCTGTATCGTGTTTTGAATATGCATTATAATCGCAATAATAGCATTGAGGTACTAATACATAGATAAATAAGACATAAATATGTGCACGAATTTCGTATATACAATTTGCCTTGTTTTATTTACTAATTTTAATTTTGATAAATTTTAATTTTTTTTTTTAATTTAAAAAAATATTTTTTTTTTTTGTATTTAGGTACCGCAAAATTTCCGCTTTGTGATCGAGCAAACCCTACGCGAATTCTTTCGCGCCATCCAAGGCGGTAAAGATACCGAACAATCGTGGAAAAAGGCAATATATAAGGTCATTTCGCGCATGGACGATCAAGTGCCCGAATATTTCAAAACGCCCAATTTTTTGGAGCAATTGGAATAAAAGGAAAGTGAACGCAATCGCGTTATTAACATGCTTCGTACAAATTTAAAACGCAAATCCAAATCAATCAAATCTTCGAAAGTTTCGACAACAAAAGTAACAGCAGCAACAACAACAACAACACTAACAACAACAAATGTGCATGCAACGTCAACATCGACGGCAACATCATTATCCGCAGCCAGCGCAATAACAGTTGCAACAACAACAACAACAACAAACGCAGTAAATGATTTAGCAAGCGTAGTTGTAAATACATACCAACCAAATTTGGCGAGCATCAATTAATTTTGCCGAAATTTAACTTGAATTCTTTAAATTATTAAAATATATGTATATACTTTTAATAACATTTCTAATATTCACCTGGATAAAAGTAAAAACTTTTTAACAGCTCTGAACTTTTAGCACAGCAGCATGACGAAGTGAGATAGCTTACGGCCAAAGTTGTGGAAACATTCATTAAGCGAAATTTAAACGGGACGCAAATTTAGAAATAAAGTTTAAACGACATACTAATTTACGTAAAATTTCGAAACAAAAGATGTTGTAATATAAATTAAAATTAATTATTAAATATTCTTTATGAATATATTATCGGACATAATAATCATGAATTAAAAAACCACGTTAAAGACATAACTTTCTGTAGGTTTGACTAAATGCAAATAACGAATGAAAAATTATGAGAATTTTTGACTAAATAATTATTTGTTTTGATAAAAAAAACGCTAATTTTCACAAGATGCTGCAAGCAAATCCTAAACAAAACTTCGCAAACATTTAAATATTTATTATTACTATAAAGCAATATTTCAGTTTTCACGACGCGAATTGCGTTCACAAAAGTAACTCAAAAACAACAAACAAACGAAATACGAGAAAAACAAAAAGATATTCGAAACAACTACAAACGAAAAGGTCCTGATTGTTAACGATTGTTGGGTATTTTGCAAATCATTTCGACACGACAAACAACAAAAAATTGATTTTTATTTTATTGTAATTTCAAATATTCACAGCACTCACTTACCGTTAAAGGTGCATTATCATTCTTCGATACGAAGGATGGAACCAAAGCTTTAGCAATAGAAGAACATACCTAAACCCCAATACGATAACAAACATTTACACATACGTACATACATGCATTTACAGTGTGCAGTTACATAATCCTGTTATACATATTCATAGAAAAGTAATTGCCTTATGTAATATATACATACATACATACTTTCTGTTGTGTTCTTTCATAAAAAGAAACTGCAAACATCAAAATATAAATTGGCTATGGAAATATCAGTGCAAACTGCATCTGCTACAAAAAAAAAATAATATAAAAATAATAACTTGAAATTTCATTTATTGCTGTACATACATATTTATGTACATAAATCAAATATAAAATATTTTTAATATCCATGTTAAGTTGTCGTTTCGATTTGTTTACAAGACATATAGCTAACACACACACACACACACATACGAACTCGCACTCACATACCCTCACAATGCTTACAGAATATAAATACTTACACATGTAACTACATATGTACACCATAAAAAGTATAATTACAGTTAAGACAAGAATTCGTTTGCCAATCGCAACACCAGTTCAAACGCAAACACACACAACAACAACAAAAAACATTGTTAATACTATACAAAACTAATGAATATATATACAATACAATTTACTGTTATTTGCAATATGTATGTGCATAGATTTGATCATTTTAAAAAGAAAAATTGCAAATGTGCCTACTCATTATTTCCTGCAAATTAGAAAATAATGAATATGCCCATTTCACATTTTACGGGTATATCTTGTGTAGTACGCAAGTCAGCCAAAACAATTCCAACACAAATCACCCACTTAGATATATAAATAAATATTTATAATATTTACGCGGTACTGTGATGGGCCAAATACTGCACTTAAAATTTACAATCAAAGAAGAATTAATTAAAAAGGATTAAAGTGAGATCGGCATTTTTATAACATTCAAAAGAATATTCAGACCTTTCTTATACGAAATTAAGTTTATTTCAAAATGTCATTAAAATTTTTTGCAATATTATAATAATTAAATAATCTGATTTTCTATGATAAAGGCCTTCAATTAAAGAATTGGTGTGAATTTGTTGTGTTGCTAAGTTATGGTCTTCATATGTTCACATTTCTTTCTAATTTCGTTGGGTGCTTATTCAAATGTTATAACTGACAGACTTATATGTAGAATAAAAAATATTTTAACGATTTCAACCGCACGACGACACCTAAATTGACAATCACTTTATTTTATGTAGTTTTTTGCACAATGAATCAATACAATTTACATATTTTCACTAGTCCCCTCTTAATTTTTTAATTTTTTAATTTTTTTTATTATGAATTTAAACTGTAAATATTATTTAAATATAGAGAAAATCTAATATTAAGTTTTTCGAGATTCTTGCCTTTGATTTAGATGTCAAAATATCTATATTTTGTATAAAATATTATTTATTCAATTAAACCAAATATATGTATAATTCTTAAATTTATTTGACGCGTTTTTATTTCATATTTAAAGCTTATATTCATTTAGACACACTTTGGAACCAACCGAACTTATACGAATGTGGGGAGGCACTGGCAATATTGTTGACTCCTGGAATCAGGGTGGGTTTAGGGGCTTGTGTTTGCTTTAGTTATTTTTTGGTTTGTAGTTAACTATCCGCAAAATCCCATTTATGAGTTCTTGAAGATTGAATTCCATTTTGTATATTAAATTGACTTCCAACCAAATTTCAATATATTCTGAAAGCTCAGAGCATTTCATTATTTGATATATAAATCCCATGATTGGACTTGGTGAACTTCATCCATCTCATCATTCGACGATTATACATACATATGTGTGTATATACACATTAGGATGAGCCAAAAACTAACCTATTGAATTTATGGTTTCAAATTAACCTATTTATCGAGAAAACAATGTCACTGCGACCCAACCTTTTTTGCTCAATTTCAAAAGGTGTCGGTGAGTATTCAAGGTTTCTCATATAAATAACACGTAAAAAATAATTTTTCATTCAAATGATCATATCGTTTTAACCGTTTAAGGTAGAACCTTTACATATCGGATTCTGGTAGAGAACATAATTTGTTAAAAAATTAAATTGGTGACGAATTTTTTGAATTGAATAATTTTTATATTAATAAGCATGAAAAATAAAAATATCACACAAAAACTGCATATTTAAATTTTTTCCACTTTTCAAGACCGTTTCAATATCATTCAATTATCATTTTAATTTAAAAAGGTGTTTTTTACGCGTTTTTTATATGGTAAATATTAAATGCGCACCGACATATTGAAAATTCTGGCTGCTTGGTCCATGGTTTTTTCAATAAATAGGTTCATTTTAACAAATATAGGCAATAGGTTAGTTTTTCGCTCACCCTAATATGCAAACATATGTATTTGAAACTACACAAGTTCAAATGTGTTTGGGCATCCATCAAAATATAAATCTCGACCTAATTTTGATTTGAATTATTATGTTTTAGTCTTTTTATATTGAAAATGTATGGTAAAAATGCAGGGATCTCACTAAAACCTAAAATCTATATATCTATGAAGATTGCGCAAAAAATTGCCCGCAAATTCGTACCCGTAAATGATCGGCCTACAATTTAAAAGTCTAAATATGTTTTTTTTTTGGTCGTACGTTTTGTAAAACAACCACAAAAAAATTGATTACATGAAATTTATATGAAATGCAAGAAATATTTGTATGTTTATTGAAAACTTTTTTTTGCCCAAGATTGCAAGGGCACTCAAAGGCAAAAGATATTTTACAAACAACTATTGGATATAAATGTTTGGAAGTATGCAAATGAATTATGTATGTATATAAACTAGTTTTATCAGAAACGTTTTATTTTGGATGATATGTTTCCTTAAGTAATTTTAATATAGAATTTATTATTTTTCTATGTTTATGCCGTTGCAGTGACAAATATCGAATCTCGTTCGTTAATTGTTAATGCCTTTACTAAATTATTAACATAAATGAAAATGAAAAAAATATATATTTTTTGGATTATAAACTATTTGTAAAAAAAAACTACAATGTAACTGATTTTGTGATAAATTCGAGGACAACTCATTATTGTTTCGGAACAAACCAATGTAAACGTCTTTCGGAGTTATTCCAAATTACAACTCCTGGGCGTTTATACAAAATTCCTTTGTAAAAAAAAATAGTTAATTGAAATTTGGAAAACACTATGTTATAAAAAAATCATAAAGAAAAACGTTTAGGAAATTTTAAGGCATTTTAACAATAAACGTTAAAGAGACAAAGAAAGAAACCAAATTATAAATCATAAAATGTTTGGATAAAATTTTAGGCAAAATTTATATATAATATTATTTGATAACTTGACAAAAAATTTAAATTTATAAATTCAAAATTACCGACATTATTACCAAGCATTAGCTCAAAAAATTTGTACACATGTTTGATTTTAGTTAATTTCTTTTCATGGTAAACTTTTTGTTGTTAAATTCATTTAAATAATTTCAAAAGTATAAATATTATAATTGAAATCTTTAAATTGTAATATGGAAAAATTAATATGATAAAATATTATCAAGTATCAAATTCTGTCAATGCACAAACTTATTACATCATACCGTACTCCAACACCAGTATAAATAAAACGCACACAGAGTAAAAGCTTCTTGAAGTATATATACCTTCTTGGATACAGCTTTGGGGGATTCTCCCCAATGCTGCAAGCTATATGGTACTAATAGTTTAACATTGCACACTTGCTAACACAAATAGATTATGATACTTATATACGCATACACAAATATATTTACATATTAAATACATAATACATACATATAAATATACATACATAGCTTATCTCTAACACATTAAGTTACTTGAATAAATTAAGATTAAAGATTAAAAATTGCTATTAAAATAATGAAAACGAAAAACAAAACAAAATTACCAGAAAAAAACTAAAGGAAAACAGAAAACAAATACAATAAATACAACAACAAAAAATTTGGCTTTTTGGTGTTTATTTTTGCATTTCTATTATGTTTCGAAATTTTGCTTAAACACGGAATCTAGGTACACCTATTTTCAAGGATATATTTACACTTACATGGATATATACAAGTATATGGCGAGATTTAAGAGATTCAACGAAGTACATAAAATCGGCAGCATAAATTTGGTAAGCACTATTGAGAATTGAATATTTGCTCTGCTGGGGATTACATACATAAGTTTAATTAATTTCAACGTTTCACAAAAGTTGCGAAAACTAAAAGCCGAACGAGAAGAAATCACGCTAATTTCAGTGATTTTAAAATATAAACTCACTCTTCACAACAATGGCGAACATTCTTTGGATATTTAAAACTAGATTACAACATAAGCCATACTTTTCAAAATTAAATTTGTGTATAAATTCTTCTCCAGCGTGCAAAATTATATCTGATATCTGACTTTTTTAGTAGTCTCCATATCAATTAGAATATATTCGTAATTGTTGGGAGGCGCATGTATTAGCACTGCAAGAGCGCAAGAGTGGCCATAGACCTTTTTCAATGCAAACAACTTTAATATTTCGATAAAAGGATTTTAATAAAGTATTCTTGGCAAAACAAAATGAATTAAGTTTTCAATATAGCCATTTCGTGACTCTGAAAAATTACCACAAATTCAAAATGGAAAAGCTACCAGCAAAGCACAAAATTTTATAAATACAATAGCCCATAAATATTAACAATTATTTTCAGGCTACTCTGCTTAAGCAGATTTTTTTTTTATCTTTTTGGTATTGTAAATGTTTTACATACCCAATTCGTTTGCTAATTTAGTCTACGACCGAGGCATGAATTTACCTTAGACTTAAGAGAAGTCTTTCTTCCTGTTTATTAACAAATTCCAAGCTTTCATATCAAGGCATTTCAATGCCTTTCTCGACTTTTTATATAAGCGCTTGTAAAAAAAAACGATGATTTGCTTTGTACTAATTTAATTCATTGTATTTCTGCATAAATGTGCATATATAAATACCTAAATCAGCATTACAATTTTGATTATAGTTCAATATTTCAACCATTTAGCAATGCAGTTTCCACTACTACACCACAGGATTTCCCATTAAACATTTAAACACATCAAAATATATACCATACATATATACCATACATACGAATTTATAATACAAATTATTCGATTGCATTCGTTTGGCAAAAATTCTGCTAAAAAGTGCTCAAAGAAAAACAAGTAACACATTTCAATATGGACTCGACAAAGAATTCTGCAGTTAAATGCAATAAAAGAAGGAACTTCACAAACCACAACCGGCCAGGAATGACAAACCCAATATATGTAAAACTATAAATTTAAAATACCAATGAAATAACAATGAGAGAAAAATCGCTGAAAACATAGCATAAAAATACATAATCGTACATAAACTCACAACTAATTACAATATTTATGTATGTACATTTCATAATTGGTCATTGTGTATATAATGAAACATAGAAGAAGAAAAAACAGTAAAATAAGCGACAGGTAAATAACGACGCCAAGAAATTGAAATATAATAGTATTTTAAAGGCCAAACATGAAAACTCGTTTACACAGAAACTATGAAACTATGAAAAGCGATAGGAGTATGCAAACAGGTAATACAGTATTGTATTAAACACATTTTTATATAAACTAAAATTTTCCCAAAACATCCCCCCATAATTCCCCATGAACTCCCAAACAATATCCCATAATGTTCCAGTCAATATATTTGCAATTAACCATTTAATAACATAAAATTTAGTAATTAGTAAAATAAAAATGATAAGAAAATTACAAACATTTTAATAAAGATAAGTAATAACACAAAACACTAGGGAAACTACTCCGATAACTGTGATAATTTTGCAGCACAAACAGTTTCAAAGTTAACTCAAACATTTTTGGATAACAACTAACAATGCGTATATATATATCAAATATGTGAGAACTGCCCATAACAATCACAGGCAGTTCTCTACGTTTGGCTATGAAAATAATTTCGATTTCAAAAAAAAAAAATTAAAAAAAGAGAATAAATATACATTTAAGATTTATTTTAATATTTAACATCCTGAGTTAGAAAAAGTCTGATCACATGAAGCGAAAATTTAAGAAAAACATATAAATAAAACAATGAAAATCGATTAATTAAAAAATATACATTAATGTATAAGTAAAAAGTCTCGATAGTATGAAATAAAAAGAAAAATTGCGTTTTTTTAGTAGCGAACGCGATTCGATGCAAAATTGAACTACTTTGGCGCAGCCACACACACTTTCGGAAAACATATTAAAAAAAATTGAGATGGAAATGTTGAAACGTGTGGAATTTTTATCACTTATTTGGCAAGAGAAAACAAAAATGAAAACCATTGATGAAACAAAAAGAAGAAGGAAAATAACAAAAGAAATATGAAAAATTTAGACTCTGTGGAAAGAGAGTCATCTTTCGTTCAAAACGCAATAGTGAGACGCAGTGGAATCAGACATGCTGCACTACGTGCTCAAACCGGACTAAGTTTAGTAAAAAGAATTTATATTTACAAAGTTTTTATTTTATTTGACAGTGCCTTTCACTAGTCGAATATTACGCATCCTTTTTTGTATTGTTTGTATTTTTATTTCCACCAAGAAAATACATTTGTATTTTCACCAAAAAAAAAACAGAAAATTAAATAACTATAACGTAAGAAGATAATATGAAAAAATATATATAAAAATTCTAAAAGTACTTTACAACAGATGTTACTTGGAACTATTTTTTTCTGGTTATTTTATTTATATTTAATTCATTATCATCATGATTTACTATTTCTCATTTTTCATACACTAAAGATCTTTCCATTCTCTTTTGCTACACTCTATGTATTTAGTTTTTTGTTGTGGTTTTAATTTATACTTGAAGGTTAGCTTTCTGATTATTAGTCATTTAATTATCTAAACTTTTAATTATAACAATTATATGCATTTTCTGACTTCATTTAATTTTATTTTTAATTAATTATATATATTTTTTTTATAATATCCAAGACATCTGTTAGTACCACTTAAATTTTGGACACAGGTTTTTCAACTCTTCGATAAATTCAAAATTCAATTGATATATGAAAAAATCAAATAGTTGCATAAAAGCACACAAAAAAAACGTAAAAACTCAGTCCTTACATAAGCTAATTGAAAGTTACGACAACAACAGAAAAACGAAAATAATGCAAATGAACTGCTTAACTCAAATCAAGCAACTTCACTTGCATGATCAATAAACAATAAACTCAAAATATTAACGTATAAGGCCACATTCTGAATTTATTTTAAGACAACAATAGCCCAGGGGAACATTCACAACTCGAATGTGATATTTTTATTTCTCACAGCAAAATGTTTAATATATTTACAACAACAACAAAAAACCAAAAACAAAAAAAAAACATTGCAACTTAGAATTAATAATCGATATTAACATTTTTATTTAAACTAGCATTAATATTGTTGATGACAATACACTGTTACCAATTGGAAAAACCAAAGCACACCTCCGACGTAGTGAGTTGAGAACATTCGAATACGCATTAGGGAGGCAACCATATCGAAATTTTATTTAACCGTTATTCCATCCTAGTTTCCATTTTAATGAGATATGGTAAAAATAATGAATATAATAATATATACATACATACATGCGACATATGTATAATTTAAATCACAATCAAAATTTCATATACAAAATAAAAACTAAAAAAAAAAAATACATAAAAAAATAAAATAAAAATATGAATAGACTTAGATAAACGAACCGTGGATATGGATCCTAGATTTTAGTCCATGGGAATACTGTGCCATTTTAGTTGCAATAGTGAAGAATGTCGTTCAGTGGAACAGTTGGGGCTTTTCCATAAACGCCACTAGCGGCATTTCAAAACCGGAATAATTTATAGTACAATTTTAAAATACCAACATAAAGTTTTATAAAGCAATTTATATTTTTATACTAAAACAGCAAATAGAATTGAAACAACACAACAATGAAAAGTGAAATAGAAATAATTACAAATGCCTGAAGGGAGATCAAAAGGAGTTAAGGTTCAATGAGGGAGCAAGCCATTAATTAATTAATGGAAAAAAAACAATAATAAACAAATATGTATATTATAATATAGCTGCACCGTGAAAATGAAGAAAATTTCTTTATGATTTAACTTTTTTTTTTTTTTAACACAACAACCAAGTTTTCTTTTTAGTTTTATTTTTTGCTCTTTTACTATATGCGTATAGTAAAATACAATATATGCTTGGCAAATGCAATGACGACCAAATAAAAGCTGACTTACGTACATACAAAATACGGCAGATTTATAAGATAACATAGCATCGTAAACATAAATCAAGGATGCGCAGCGAGACAAAGGACTTGAGAAACGTCAATATTAGAATAACTTTGTCTACAAACAATGCAATCAGCTTTCATGTCACCAAATAGAAATTGCCTTCAAGAGCAAGCAAATAAACAATTTTAAGAAGACCAACTTAAAAACCAGCATAAAATAAGTGATAAAAACGCTGTTAATTTAATAAACTTTCAAAAATTCAGTTTTATTTCAAAATATTTGCGATTGTTTCGAAATTGAATAGCAATATTAAGCAGTTGCGCGAAGAGAGCTGGCAATTTTTCATAATTACATAACACATATACTCAGTGACTTGATGGACTTGTGGCAGCAAGCAAATATATTTTCCAGTTAAAAAGTTGTCAACAGATTTTAATATAACGACAACACAGCAAACATTTTGAAGAAATATATATTTTATTTATTATTTAATTATAAACATATAGTTCAGTTCAAAGCTAAGTGCTCTATGGAGGAAATTACAAAAATAAATACAATGACTTGTTGGTTGGTTATACAACTGGTAAGCGTAAACAGCAATGTTGCAACAATTTTTTGGTTTACACAAACAAATAAATGAAATAGCAATGAACTAATGAGAATAACAAAATGTAAATTATAAAATGCAATAGCCCAGTGACTTAGAGATATAATTTTTATAAGCAAGTGCATCAGAGACAACTCATTACGGTTGAACTAATACAAGTTCACCAGAACCGTCAATAGTCTAAATGCACTAAAACAGGTACAAACTACATAAACCAAATAAAATTGGCAATAATAAATTTTTTTCCACGTGAATCTATTGCTGTCCTTACGAACTGCCAAGTTTATTGACCAACAAGTATGGAAATTAATATTTCAAATTTTCTCTCCATGGATACGCACAAGAGCATGCAACAAAACTTTGGCAATCAACGCAGCCAAGAAAAAAATTACCGCAATAGTACAATCAAAATGTATTTATATAATATATGAAATAAGAGAAATATAAAATAACAAGCAATAGCCCAGTGAAGTTTTTAACATAGAATATTTAGTTAGCCTAGTTGCTGTCACACATGTTACATCACAACAAAGCTTTATGGAGAATTGTCAGGACGATAGTAAAATTGGAAAAGTCACGAGTTCAGAATTTGCCAAAAAAAACAATTGGCTGTATATTCACAACAATATCCCAAGAAGCAAACGAAAAACGCAATAATGCAGTATACTGCAACAAGTAAATCGTTGTATACGCTTACTGCGAACTAACGTCACGGTTAAAAAATTGGATAATAAGCGATATTGAGAAATTCGATGAGTTTATGTTTGTTTCAAAAGAAATTTAATTGATTTATGCTATAATAAAAGTAAACTTACTTATGAATTTAAACAATTTTTAAGATTTAACTTCTTAACAAATTGTAAAACAAACAAAAAAAAAAATGTGTGTGAAACGAATGAAAATTTAATGAATCCACATACATACACATACATACATATGTATATTACATATATATATACAGAGACTGCAAACAAATGTGATCAGATATTTTAATAGTTTATATGTATATAAAAATTAACAGAGATAATACAAATAAGAGAAAAAGAGAAAACTAAACATGAAATTGATGAAACTAACACACAACGTGCATTAACTGTACGAACAAATATTTTTCAAAAATAGTAAAACGAATGAAAATGTTGATTCTAACAAGGCAACAATAAAATCAAAAAACATAGTATATCGATATACCGATAAATGAGCCAAAACGTATGCGACAGCATGTAAACTAAGTCAATATTAACATATAAGCAAACCAAATAAAAGCGTTGATTCTTTTATATTTTACAATAGCATATCACAATAATGGCGCTCATTCACCGACGTTAATTGAGCACCATATTTCACCAATTCATTTTGCAATAGCTAATTGCGAATCGCATGCCTCAAAGTCCCATAGCGAACACCCATGCAAGTGATCGCTTTGAGGCTCTGGTGCATGTATCGCCAAAATTAAACCAAAGTGATTGAAGCTGACTATAGACCATAGTGCATAGGTGCCATAGGTTCTGGTCAGCTGATAAATCAATTTTTAAAACAATCATATAATTTTGACATGTTTTTAAGTTCAATTAATACAACTACAAATAATTATGTTGAAAAAGTTAATACAATAATTACCATATGTTTTAAAAGAAGAAATTATGTTAATATTGAAATAAGTTTCGGAACAGAGATAGAGATAAATAAATGCTATTTGAGATTCGTTGAATAGCATTACGAAAATTTCCATTATTTCCTTCGTAGTAATTGACTACATACATATAGAAATTTCGAATAATTTCAGGTAGTAATACTACATGAGACTACTAAATTCTTTACATTTCAATTACTAAGAGCGTTTAGCTAACTTTAAATAACTTTCCGGTTTACCAGCATCTCGTCAAAAAAAAAACCAAATATAACGAATCAAATAATTGTATGTGATTATTATTTGCGTATAATATTTAATATAATTTCAAATTAATATTAGTTCAGACAACAAAACTATTGGCCCTTAATGGTTTTTTATTTCAAGTAACGAAAGTTTTCAATGCAAATCAATTAATTATTTCCAACAATAGTGCCAAAATATTTCTACAAAGGAAATTATTATAAAATAAGCATTTTTATAAGGTTAATGTGTAGTTAAAGAAATTACAAAAAAACAAACGAGCTAATGAAGGAGAAATTAAGAAAACCAAAAACAAAAAACAAAAAACAAAACAAAAAACAAAAAAACAAAATAGCAAAACATTATTAACATAAAAATGCTGCATGCAACTAAATCTTGAAAAATTTTGAAACTGTTTGTGTGCGAATTTCAAAATTGAGGAGTCAGTTTCGCAAAATAAAAAACGCAAATGAAACATGCCAACACACACACACACACACACTCATCCATAAATTACTCACAAATACCACAATATTCAATATGTAGATAAAGTAAGTAAGGATACTTAAAATATTATAGCTTACCATATAAACTATAGCTGATACACACAATTTATAAAATTGAGAGAGGGAAATGGGTATAAAGCGTACTAAAAGCGGGCTTTAGAATAGAAAAAATTTATTTCATTTCAATTTGGTTAAAAAAAAAATTAAAAAAAAATAAAGACAATTTGCAATATCTGTAGTGAAAATAAGCAAAATTAGACCGCCTTTTCTTTTGCTTAAACGCATATTCCACGAGTCGAAATTCAACGCAACTCTTCGAGATGCCACCCAACTCTCAATTTACATACATATATTGAAATAAATTCATTCCTACATATAAAAATTAATATTTAAACAAAAAATTCAAAAAGAAATTTACTCATTTAAAATGAAAATGCATTGGTAAAAGATTGAAATATATTGATTATAAAAATATTGAAAATCAATAATACAACAATAAGAACAGCGGATATTCAACACGAAATAATCAATAAACATTAAACCACAATGACATTGAATTAAGTTCTTCAACACTCTCAAATGCTCGAAGAGTATCCATAATCACAAAGGAGCAGCACGAATATGAAGAAAAGAAATTAATCCCTTCCCCTCGACAATGAAATCACATACACACGTACATATATATTTAATAATAAAAAACTATTCATACAATATACAAAAAATATATATATATATAAATATTAACAATAACATGTAAGATTTGTCACCATTACATGTTTCCGCTAAAATCAAATAGTAACGCTACTCACACATCCACATTCATCGATACATACAAACATCGTTATTTTTTCTTGCGACAGCTATAGATATTGTTTGTCTTTTCGAAAGTAAAATATACCTTTTTTTGCAAAGAAATCGTTACAAAGTCTGGGACAATTATAGTTTTTTTTTTTTTTTTTTTTGTGAAAACTAAATGTTATTTTGAAAGAAGAATGAATAAATTCTATGGACTACATACATATGTATATCTATAACTTATATGCATTATAACATGACATATTAAGCCGCATAAAAATATGAACACATTTTCATGTAAAGTATTTAACAAAACAATTTATTGTATCGATTATTAAAAAAAAAAACATATAATATTTATAACATTTGGCAAAACCAGAAAAATTTATTAGATTTTAAGTTTTGAATATTGTTTCAACTGTCCAAAGAAAAATATATTATTACGAAATAACTGGAAAAAAATGTATTCCATTTAAATATTTATTTCTCAAAATATTACTTCCCACGCACACAATTAATGAAAACTAAAAATCATAAAGAAATAACCTAGAATGCACAAAAATACATAGTTTGGCTGAAAAATGTTAAAACACTAAACAATTCCCGACTGGCTAGGCCGAAAGCCTTCTACATTTAAATATGAATTTTCGTATTAGCAACCAACAACAATATTTAAAAATGAATACATAGTTCGTTTCGAGTGACATCAAACCATTATCACTAAGCGAGATTTCTGACAAATATTATTAATAGTCCAACTCTTCTAAAAAATATCTTACAAATTTTCCGTAAATTTCCTTAAATAAATCAAATATCACCAAACATTTTAATTAGCTGAATGTTATAATAAAAATTTCACAATGATTTAAGTGTATGGTATAGCCTGTTAGAATAGAAATTTACTTTCTCCATTTTCCTCTCTTTTTCGCTTTAACAAATTTTATTCCATTCTTCATGTGAAATATCACTGTCTTTCTTTCGGTTCAAGCCAATCTGGGAATGTGAATACCGTAAATATTTTAAAACTTATCTAATATAATTTCATTTTAATTTTAAAAATTCATTTTTTAAAGTTTCACCTTACGTTTTCTTTCAATTTCGCATAAATATAAACTCCATTTAAGAAGTATTTGTAATTTGTAAACAATGGAAAAGTTTTGGTGATAAACTTTTTGGCTTGAAATAAAGACTTTGGCATAAAATCGTTTAATTAGATAGATAAAGAAACGAAAAAAAAAAATATCGTAATATAAATAATATTGATGTGTACTTTTGCGGACAGAAAAAAAATGTGAAAGATAAATGAAAAGTTCACATAATGAATGTGAAACTGCAACTTTGAAAGTGAGAAGCACTAATATCCTGGATATAACTTTGGCAAACTTTTATGGCAAATGCGGACTTTTAAAAGAGACGAGTATTCCCGGATAAAACGTTAACTTAATTAAATATAAAACCAAATGTGATTGGAAAAAGAAAATTATAAAATGCATATAAACAATGACCGGATTTTCAAACAGCAGGAAAACGCGACATCTACTGACGATGGGATACATTAGAGCATTTGTGCACAAAAAAAAAATAAAAAATTCATTAAACTAAGCAAAATTGTGTACTAATTTAAAATTATTAACCCAATTTAACTTATATTAAAATGTTTAGGTATAAGATGTAAAACTAGTAAGAAACACGAGAACTTTCGGTAATGTTCCTATATAATATACGCGTATAGAAAGTATACACAATAAAGGAAATTGACAATTTAGACGTACTTTTAGGCACTTTAGGTACATTTTCGGACGTTGACAAAGAAAAGAAAAAGAAGAAATTAAAAAAAAAAGATTTAAAAGAAAGCTAAAGAAATTTACAAAATTTTGAAGGAACAAAAACTAACAAAAAAATGATATTAAATACAAAAAAATATAAAAACTAAAAAAATTGCACAAATCCTCTGACGTATACCCATTACAATTGGTAGTTTCTCGCTAGGAATTTCACTTAAGAAAAAATTCCATCTCCGACTAATGCTCGTTAAAAATATATAATAAAAGAAAAAACATCTTTAAAATGCGCAAAAAGTGAAAATAAACAATATTATAATTTACAGGCAGAATTTTATTATATTATAAACAAACAAAAAATTTGATTTTCCAGAATTACTTCAGTTTTAATCCCTTTAATAACAACAAATCGAATATACATATAACAAATTTCTTTTTCTATGAAATCACTATAAATCTCCAATTAGGATATTATCAAAATTTATTAATTGTACTTTTAACATGACAAAAATGGCAGAAAAAGCGTATAATTGGAACTCGATTTACAAAATACAAGGTCAAAAATGGATATAATGACAAACTTCTGGAACTCAAATTCAGGAAATCTCTCGGCCAACTTTGGATAATTCTCTCTCGGTGTAAGTCAAGGACAAAAAAAAATACAAAAATTAAAACAAAAAAGAAAAAATTAAAATTAAAACCAAAACGGAAAAAAATGAAACAAAAATTTGTAAAATTTTGGAAGTCAAAATTTCGTAGAAACCAAATTGTGGAAAAGCGCTGAAAAAAATTGAGAAGCATTTTATGGGCAAACATGAGGAACTATGGTAAAATTTTAATATATCACGAAAAAAGTACAAGCTTATTTTAAGCACCTTCGCGCCTTATCTTTAAGAAACAAAAATAAACGATATAAATACTAAAATTAAAAACCCAAAATAAATTAAAAGGATAACGAAAATGTAAATTATTGTGGAAAATCATAAATAATAATCCGAAAAGAATAACAAAACGGATTAAAAATGTGAAAATAAATTAAATTTTTATTGAGGACTTTCGTGAAAAAAAAAATTAAAGTTTCGACATTTAAATTAAATTATTATTTGCATTTTTACTTTCATTAAATTAGTTGAAAAAATCAGTTTTAATTCTCCTTAACGTTAACTCTAGTTTTTCGGGACCATAATGCTTATATTTATTCCTGCACATAAATTTATATGAATATTCATCTCAATTTAAAAAAATAAAAATAAAATCTGCCTTAAATTATGTTTTCCAAAATTGGATTTCAAATAATATAATAATAATAATTATATATCAGCAAAAGAGAAAATAACAGCCGAAATAAAGAATAAAGACATAATCGTTATAACGATGTGAACAATTCTACACCAAACAACATCTCTTACAATCGCAAACAATACCAAATACTAAATACAGTTCAAGTGATCGACAAAATATAACAATAAACTCAAATTAGTGAAATTGCAGCAAAATTCAAAAGTCACAACCACCGCAAAAATTACCAAAAAATAGAATGAATGGAAATAAAATAATAAATAAACAAACAAAGCAATAAATAAACGATGATATAAATAATTTACCCAGCGGCTAAGCCAAATAATTTTGTCTCATTTTAAGGAATTAATCTTTAATGATGGCCCTATAAAGAAAGAAGAGGCAATCGATCAGTCGCTGGCTGGAGAAAATTTAGTTGTTTTTTTTTTTGTACAAAATTCAAAATCATAATCAAAATTGGAGGAAAAAATCCAAAAATTAAGCAGATTTCCAAATTTAAAAGTCGCTCGTACAAAAACTGTACTCGCACTAAAGGTTATTCTTATAGTTTTTACATTTTAATTATAAATTTTTACATTTAATAATTATGATTATCTCCTCACTTTAAATTATAATCACACATTTCAACAATAACAACATAACATAAGCAAAAATTAGGATGTGTATTCTATGTTATGAACATACATACATATGTATATGTAAGTAAACATTTAAATAAAGGAGAAACTAATACATATATAACAACAAGAAATTTACATCATTGCTCAACGATTTAAAATGACCAAATGAAAAAATTCTAATATTAATCCAATGTGAAAAGAATATTAAATAAGGCATTAAAAAAGTAATCTTATCTCTTCGGAAGTATTTTATTTAGAATTAATTGCAACTAAAAGAGAGTTCTGTTCTTGTATCATGGTTTAAAATGAATTGTCAAAATTGAAATTGAAATGCATTTCGTTTTCATTTATTTATTTGAGTTAAGCAATAAGCGAAGAACGAAATGCGGATGTTAAACGAAAACAAAAGCAATGAAAGGAAAAAAGTAGAAGAATGTGTGCATATTATTTAGGGTAAAATTATAAAAAAAAAAAAAAATTATTAAAAAAAGTTAAATTTTTAAGCCCGAATTACGTCAACCTACTTTTTAATTACAATACATATATGTAAACACAGAAATGTAGCTTTTATGATTATTGGATAACTACAAGTATATAAATAAAATAAAATTGTAATTGCCGTGAAGGAAAGAAGAATTGAAGTTAATAAGAATATAAAAATACTAAAAAAAAAAAAATTTGAAAAGTAATGTTCATGAAGCTGAAAAACATCAAAAAGCTTATAAATAAAGTGGTTTTATTACTGATAATATTGGCTTTATTAATAAGCTAGATCGGAATGAATTTCCTTGAGAAATAAACAAGCATACATAAATGCAGGAGAAGGAAGAAGTCAGCGAAACAACAATGACTAGGATTATGTGTTTATGTATTCAATCTGCATTTAACATATGGAATATATTCATACAAACAAACCTTGTTTGTACATGTGACTCGCATCAACATATGTATTAACAGAAATATGTATTAATCAATAAGCAAATGTATATACATACGTATGTACTTATATATGTATATTTGCATCAAGTTCCATATGAATACATATGAAAATTAAAACCAAACATAAACATCTATATATGTGTGTAAATCTGTTTACACAAGTATACATAACATACATACATATATTAATTTCTTATTTGAATACACCTCTATATACATATAACAATAAACGAAATTTGAACATTATCCTGGTGCCCAATACACATCAGCTCATCACAGAGAATTTTCAGCATATATATGTATGTACATATGTATGTATGAATGGAATGTACATACTTATATAATTTAGGAATAAAACTTAAGGTTATATCAAAATTCAAATAAAAATAATAAAATAAATAGGCATTCGCGAAACTCGGCCATTTCATTAATAAACGCAACTTTGCACTCCAACACTTGTACAGAATTTTGAGAAGGTAATTTATAAATAGTTTCACAACTGGTTTTCAGTTTTTTAACATTTTGAAGATAGTAACTTTTCTTCAGTTATTTTATTTACAGTACCACCAATAGAAGCGTGAAAGTGACGTAAATAATTAAAGTTTAAATTTTGTGTTTACAAGTTTATTTACAATATTTCACTATGATTTTCGATTTTATAAATGAGAGCGAGTCATGATATTAAATTTTAAATTTAGAGTTAACTGTGAGCTCGAGCTTAAATACTCAAGTATCCGAGCAGTACAAACAGCCTGCTCAACTGCTCATATGTTTGTTTCTTTGAGCAGGTGAATAATTTGAGCAGCAGAATCGAAATTTTCAATTTTGTTTGTCAAAATTTCTTTAAATACATGGATAAATTTAAAGTTATATATTTATATAGATAAATTGAAAATACTAGGAAAAACTCAACATGCTCAAGATCGTGCTCGTAAATTTTCGAAAAATTAACAATGAACAAATCTGCGAGCGCTTGTTTCTCAAATGCTCAAAATGTTCGAACGATCAACGACACTGAAGATGGCAGAACGCCGAAACCGGTTTGTCTCCAAACCAAATTTGACAAGGGACGACGGGAACTCATTCCAATATTCATCAAAATCTTAAGCTCTACTGTGAATTATTCTTACATTTTCTTTAATGTTGGGCTTGACGAGCATATTTACGCACAAAAATTATTACTTAAATTTTAGTGTATTGAATGGCTCGCTCTTATATAGTCTCTGGCAAACAATGGAATATTTTGTGCTCTATTTCAAAGGATTGAATGATTCTCAAGGCAATAAGACAGCAATAACTATGGATCTACATTTACATATAACAAGTTAAAAGGCAATAGCACTGTATAGAAGGCAAACAAATCAATATAACGGCAATCAGATTTTTTGTTCAAAATGCAGTTTTGGAAGAGAGCGGACAATTTTAAATAATTAGAAAACTTTCGACAATATCTTTGGCAAATTCTTTTGGATAAACTTTGGAAGTTTAATAGTTTTTTTTTTTTGAGCAATTATTGAACAATCACAAAAACAACAACAACAACAAATAGATATGTATTTATATATGCATATACATACATATCTACCAAACAAACAATCGCACATGGGCCAAAACGTCCGATCTAAAGTGCCTTCAAAATACTTAAAAAACATTGATTTTTTAAGAAACAAAAAAAAAATAAAAAATCAGAAAAATTGTAGAAAATTAAAAATTAAATTATTAATAAAAAAACGAAGTGAATAGTAGAAAAATGGAAGAAATGAATAACTAAAACGGGCCCTAAATAGACCAACACAAAAATCAAAATCTTCATTTCTTTGAATTAGAGCAAAATTTTTATATATTATTTCAAAACACGTATGCTATTTTTTTAAAGCAAAATTTTGTGCCAAGTTTAAGAGTGTTCGAAAAAATTATTGCAAGATTGAAAAGTTAAACGGTTATAATGACACATTTCACTTCCCGTTGCGGTTTAGCTCTCATACTCGTATGCAATGAAAAATTTTAGCGAATCAGAAAATAAATTAAATTGAAAAAACTTTGGTTAGGCGAAAATAAAATGTATAGATATATGCATAAAATAATAAAACTATTTGCTAGTATTTAAAAGAAAAAAACTTAAAGTAAAAATATTTATGCGGCTAAATTATTTATACGTAGTAGATTGCATATGACAAATAAATCAATAAAAAATTAAAAACTGTACATGGTTTGGAAAAGTGTTTGCAATGAAGTAGAACGACACGAAAAAATATATAACCAATAAATTCAGCAAAAACATGTAAAGAAAAATAAATTAAATTGATAAAAATGAAAACTACAAAAAAAAAATTTAATAAAAAAAATATTATAGAATTAGGATATTTATTCATAAATATTTCATTTATGACATCATGCGAGGTCGAGGTAAAATTAATTAACAAAAATTGTAATATTGATGAAAATTTATTTGATTTTAGTGTTTACGTGACAGAGTCTGATGTGTAAAATGAGCATAAGAATAGTAGTAACTCAAAACCAACACTAAAATTAAATGAACATTAAAAGACTTTAAACATAAAATTCAGAATATTTGACTATCCAATTTAAAAATCTCAAAACATCATTATAATAAAAATAATGTAATTGATTTTATAGTATATTTTGGATAAAAAATTGTATTATTATTTGATCACATTTCGTCTTTATTTATAATTTAAATATGTAAAAGATTTACGGACATTTTATGGTAATTTCGTTTTTTGACGCATGTGTTATATGTATATAAGAAATCTGAATTCAAACTACTTTACCTAATGATAATATTATATTCAACTAATCAGAATTATAAGTTCTAAAGTTGTTTTTTAAGAGAGAGTAAACTCTTATTAAAAATAAATAGTAAAAGAATTTTTTTAGTTAAACTGCAATAGACCGGAATTATTTCCATGATATAGTACAAACAAATTTAGGATTAACATAACTTTTATATACATAAATGCATAAATATGTTTGAATGTTGGTATATACATGCATACATATATATATTAAGAGGAATGTAAGCACCCAAAGGGTGTCATAAATAAATGTGACATTCATTTAATAAAAGAATTGAGCAGCTCCTTACACATTTACTAAGGAATTTTATTAAAATTAAGTTAGTATTTCATGCAAACATGATAAGCGGCGACTCTACTACTCTTATTTAAAAATTTATTTCTAAATTATTCTCATTTTAAATTGTTTTAAATGATCAACAAAAAAAAACTTGCGTGGCAAACTAAAATTGTTTTTAAATACACCAAATTTCCCAAATCTTCAAATATCTTTTTTATGATATTCAGATTGATATTATAAAAGCAATCATAATAAATTTTCTAAAACTTGGAATTAAAGCATTGAGAAAATTTTATTTATTTTTTTCTGACAATTCTTTCTTTCACTGACAATTCAATTTAATTTTTTAATGAACAAAAACATCATTTGAACTAAATATAATAAAATATATGAAATACTAACATTAAACAATGTTAGGGCTACTAAATCGCATATATGTAGAATAATGGTCAACAAATTATATTTGTATAAGAGATGAGATACTATTTAACTCCACTGATTTTCCTCGATACATGCATGTACATCTTTGGTTTCTCATCTTTCAATTTGTAAATGTTCATTGTGGACACTCAAATATATACATTCATTAACACAAACAAAGCAGATTAAGCAAAAACTTAGTCGTTTAAAACTAAGAAAGAAAATTAATTAAGCTAAATTGAATATTTGGAATATATAGAAAAAAAAAGAACATATACGGATATTATAAATACATGCATAAGTTGTATTTACTCAAAACATGACAACTTTAGATTCAAGAAAAACAATAAAAGAAAAATACAAAAAAAGAAGCCCATAAAATGGGGCAAAATAATTCTGATAAAACCCAAAATAATAACAACCATCAACTATATGACATTTTTAATCGTAAATATAAATTATTTTATTGAAATTAAGTGAAATTTGCAAACAAGAAAAAAACGAAAAACACAAAAAATGATATTGTTTATTTTCATCTTGAGAAATAAAGTTTTAAAATCATATAAAAATAGTAAAACAAACCGCATTTTTGTATTTGGTGGAAACAAAAGTTATGCTCGTTAACAATGAGGGATTTTAAAAAATTGTTGATTGAGATTTTCATTTTGCGAATTTGTTATATTTTCATTAGAATATACATAAATATTAGCTCCAACTGCTGTACGTACCGCCAGAACTCACAAACGATACAAAATTGATTCAATTTCATTTGTAACATCGTGTAGTAATTGGGATCGTTAAAAGAGGAGCTATGATCGGCTAACAACAACAAACTGATAGTTATAAGTTAGTTCAACTCTGCTATAGAGAGGATTAAATATTTACAGGGATGGACTCACACATGCATATACTCAGGTCAATCAGTTTTGGTGATTGAATCTGAACGTTTAATTCATGATATTAAATCCAAGAGTCGGAACAACTACAGTTATGAAGAAACATCAATCAAATCATTGGGCTATATTTGTACTCATATGAGGTTAGGGTAAATCAAAAATATCATAAACTTTTGCTGAATCGGATGAAAGCGGCTTTGTGGTACGCACTCCTAATCACTATCACTATCAAAAACAAAGTCCTCTGCTGCGTCTGTTCGTTCGCGATAATATATTGAAAGGATTTTCATGTTTGAATGATCAAAAAATTATTGAGTGAGTTACTGACATCGTAAAGATTTCAAAAGAATGTATTGATTTTATACTGCATGAGCACTTAGTTAATGAAAAAGTTATGTCCAAAAAAAAAACAGAAATGTTTTGATGAAAATGAATTTTTTGAGCCGATATGTGACCATCCCTTTGTTCTCGTCCAAAGCGCCCAGTTCATGGCCTCGCTTTTTTAGGATGTGCGTGGTGTAATAATCATTGACAATCTTGAAGAGGGATTTACTATCAACAGTGAATGTTATGTAGGCTTACTGTAATATTGCCAACGGCATCGTCCACATGAAATTTATTGAAACCAAATATCAAAGAAATCGAACCAAAAGTAAAATTTTTTTCGGATAGCTCGATCCCAGGTCCAGTTCCCAGAAAGAAGGGCTTTTCACTACCTGTACTACCTATGCGCTATGTTTGAAGCAAATCGAACCATGTAAACGATACTTTCGAATAGATCGGTACTGGATCCACCTCCGTTGTACAAATAACACACCCTCCATGTTTGAAACCTCTGCGATCGACGGTTTAGGCTTTGGGTTGATCCGTCAGTGTTTCAGGACAAAGCCTTTTATATAGAAACTTGTTTTTGTCCGCGACTTCATCCGCTTCGAATTTCAAAAATGTCATAATAAGATGTTTAATTCGGTTTACATATACGTCATTTGTTCAACGATAACATATCAAATACCATAATGATGGTTTTGGACACATCTAAAATCCATGCACAATACATACGTTCGAGCGATTTTCGGCCAAGCACCTCTTCCACCACCGCCTCCCAACGGCCGATAAATTTTCATGATGAACTTTTATTTGATGTGAGAAATACACTCGGAAGTGTTGACATTATCTGCCAAAGGGCGACCAGAATTAAAAAAAAAATTAATCAAATTTTTTTATTTTGTAATTCTGGATGTTGGTAGGCCCAACTGGGAGTTGAACCCAGAAATTTTTTTTTATCCAAATATCAAATAAGATTTTTTCAATTAGTGCGATCCCAGGCCCACTTCCACTTTACGTCAATTTAGGCAATTAGCCGAAGCAGCCATTTTACATACCTCCCAGCGTACCATTCGACCAGAAGAGGGATATGTTGTCAAAAGTCATGGACGTTGTCTGCAACTGCGAAATGTTGTCAGCTACCAGATTTATTTTTTTGTGAAAAGTAGAAAAATGAATCTCATGATGATCGGATTGCACTCTGCTTTTGCACCAAAAAAATATTGAAAATGGAAAGAATTCTATTTTCAAACTTCGTTATGCTGATGATCGTAAATCAGAACATACGTTTTGATATTTAACTGTAAACCCATATGGTTAATAATAACTTCAGGCTATCTTAAAAAACTCATTCAGAGATGCCAACAACAAATTCACAGTTATATAAGAAGGTAGATTTTTTGCAAATACAAGGCAAATAAGTTTTTGAAGCAAGCAGCTCGCTAAATAAATATGTCCGAAAAAAAAGGCAATAGGCTGGGTACCGTTGCACTGCTGGTTGATGCTCTCGATAAAATTAAGGTCGACATCAATGCTTCCCAGGAAACGCTATAGACTGGACAATAACTGAAGCCAGTAGGTTCTTGGGATATATACTACAGCGGCCACATAACGTGGGGCGGTAGTGGATTTTTGGTAGAGACTCCGCCGTAGAGCCCTGCCGTTCATCCCGATAGACGAATGTCTTAATAGCGAGCGCGAAAAAGGTATTTTCGGAAAATTCAGGCCCCACGACGAAACATTCCCAAATGGGTTGAGCCTGATCGAAAAGAAATTTATTAAACTACTACTTCTACATATATCCCATGTTGTAGACACGCTTACACTCCGAGGTCCAAATATCGGTTCGGAGTACTATCGTCTTACTCCGCCTCTGTGCAGAAAAGAACGCCCGTCAACAACCACGAAGAGGGCTTGACGTCGAAAAACTGCAATCACAGTAGATAGCCAAATAGTTTTCGTCTCTACTTGTCTTGCACTCCCTCTTTCTGAGAAACCTCATCAACATTTCGGTATAAGGGAACTGTAGAACGGCTCACTCCCTACATATTGGTTTAAGATCGAATCACAGACATTTGTGCATTACAGAAATTTTCAAAGCCGGTACGTGTGCCCGGCCAACGCTGGTTTGTAGTAAGTAACGAAAAGTAGTGTGAATCAAAACACCTTAGCATCGTGCAAGAAGGAAAGTTGACAAGAAAGACCACGTTGGGCTACATGAAGGGAGAGAGGAGTACCGGAAGGCCTAAAATATGCCCACGTAATTTATGGACTATCCTTGTAAGGCAAAGGACGATGAAAATGGGTAATACATATTGTAACTTTTTTGAGTAACATACGTAAACGAAGTGGTAATGTGAGCCAATACGTGCTATGTGCCTTTATCAAAGACTTTTTATCATTCAATTTATGCAGAAAAAGGTAGTGTCGAGGGCGAAAGAATCCCTTCTGATCTTCGGCCTCGACGCATTAATTTCGTATGACATGGTGCACGTATAAGTACATAAATGTCAATGTTAAATTTTAATACATTATATATTAAATAACATAAATGAATATACCAATACTATTTTAGTGTATATATTTACTTACATACTATATATATATACATACTATATATACATACATACTTTATATACATACATAGCAAAAAGACTGTAAATATCTAAAATGCATTTGATTAAATATATAAATTTATTTCTTTAATAAACCATAAAAAATACCTAAAACTTGTTATTTTTCATTTAAATGTAAATTAAAAATGCATGGGTAACAAGTCGGGTAACAAATACATTTGTTTTGAATAACTAGTAGTTAACAGGTGAAGTACGATGGTTTCAATAACTAATGGGTAACAAACGAATAACAAAATACATTTGCTTTCAATAACTAGCAGCTAACCGTCCTATTTCTGGGATAAACTCATTTTGTGTAGGTACGAGTTTTATAAATATGTGCTTCTGAATCTGAAAAAAAATGTAATAAGAACACTGGAGATATGTGAAGCTCTCAATTTATTATTATTTTGTATATATTAAGTTTCCATTCAATTATTTTAACTTAACATGTTATAAAAAATGTAATTAATATTTAATTAATTTAAAATACGATTACAATTTCTTAAAATATGTCCAAATTAACAGCTGCACAATCAAGAAAATGACTAAAAACATTCTTCTGTATTTGATTGATCTTAAAATTGTGATAATCTTGGGGTAGACATCATTTAAAAAATTTTAAATCTCTCAATTTTCTTATAGAAATCGCAGTTTTGTCCAGTGGAGTAATAATATCTTCTCGATTTTGCTTTTTTTTTTACAAACATTGAGTTATAAAACAGTGGAGACCTTTTAACGTTTCCGAAGGTAGTTTACTTCCAATAACATATGAATAACATAATCACACGTAGGTCACGTTAGATTACATGAAGAGCTGGAGGCCCCGGCAAGACTTAAATATGACCGTGGATTATGGGCGGTCTCGTAATACACATTTGACCTTGTTATTTCCAAGTAATCAAAGTAATAGTCAATGAACGGGCAAGGAGAAGAGGAAGAGTGGATCAAGGTATAATTTTGCATTTCATATTTGGGAAACTTTATTTAGTTGGATATATTCCTTTCTGTCCTTAACGCCAAGCTGTCACCCAACGCGAAATATTTGTTCTATCTGCCATCGCCGTAGGGTTGTCGAATCTGTTAACATGCATTTTACAACACCATCACAGTTATGCAATTGTCAAATGTGGCATTTGGGAACAGCTGAAAGTTGTAAAATTACTTACACACTTTGGTTTTTAAAAGTTTAGAATGTCTTTACTAGCAGCATTTAACAAGTAATTAATATATATCATTTATTAGTCACCATAATATGTATATAGCATATAAATATACAACTGTAGGTTGGCGTTACAGTCATCACTTCGTCAAGTGAGTTGCACTGCCACTAGCCGGTTTCAAGTAACACCTATATTGTGTGCCGAGCCTTTGAAAAAAAAGAAGAAACTTGATCCGCAAATTATTAAACAACGGGAAGATAGACGTAAAAAAAGGTTGGAAAAGCAAATTCGCCGTTTGGAAAAAAATGCCAGACAACTAAAACCTATAGAAGAACTTGAAGTTCCTCTTGCGTTACTGGATGATAAAAAGTACATTTGCTGTATGTACCATGCTTTGAATTCCATTAATTTATCTTTATTTACAGTAAGCGTATTCGGAAACTTGAACCATTGAGTGAAGAAGAAATTGAAAATCGAGTGCGACTAACCAAACAATGGGCTAAATACAAGCATCAAGAGAAAGTTTCCGACTTTCAAGCTATCGACAGGCTGCTCCTGTCCCAAAATAAAGCTCTAAACGAGTTGAGAAAAGAATCAGAAGAACTATATCAAGAAGCTATTCAAATAGATATGACACTTTTATCTGTTGAAACTTGTGGTCCAGTGGCAACACCGCCCATTAAAAATTATGTCAGCCCTGATGGAGATTACATCAAAGAAACGAAAACATGGGATTAAATTGTAAAAATATAAATATATTTTACTACTAACTTGATGAAAATATCAATAACTTTATTTATGAAACTATTTAATTAGTATTATCTAGGTTCGGCAGAATGCTTATAAGTATCTACATACATAATATATATATATATATATATATAATTGGTGACGCAGGTTTTTTAAACTGAACTGAAACGACCTGCATTTTATTCTAAGCTTCAAACTGCTGATGGATTTTTATGGGGACCTTTTATATTCATGAGATATGTACTTGCAGAAGCTGACATTTCATGACCATGCCGAGAATTTTTAAGCTAAATTTCTTACATTTTTGGTGTTAAATGTTCATGGTTCGAAACCAAAATCCTCCCCATATCAGTATGCACTGCACCATAAGTATATCCCAGTAATTTATCAGTTTTAGAATTAGACTGTATATAACCCTTGCAGATAACGAACATGTTCACGGAACCGACTCCACATTGCGCTCGTATATTTCACATAGGAAAATATATTTAAAGTTAAAATAATAATTCTAATCGTTCGCAATTTTTTATTGTTTGTATTTCTACATTCATAAACTAATAAAGCATTCCTGACACTTGCTGAAATCAAGTATTAATACCATGATATCTTTAATAGCTTTAGTTCTTATGTTTTAAAGAAGATACAACAAATCTGTTAGAAAAGTTTTAATGAGTATAACTCTAATTGAGAAATTAAATCAATTTTACAGCGTAGAATTGAAATCTTAAAGTGCTAATGACAATGACCATAATCAACATATATTAATGTTGGTCTGGGGAATTAAGATGAAGGGGTAGAGGTTTTTGCAGCAGCCTGACGTTTCTTCACTCCCCAATTGTAAACACGGGCCATATTTACTTCGGTGGTTGTTAACTGATCTCTAAAAAGCAATAACTCGATATTATTTTATACTTTTAAATATGTTTTCAAAATTTACCTTAGGAAATCTTGATCATGTTCCACAGTTTTAAGATTTACAACTGCAGAATGCATATTTTGCTTAAGAAGTTCTTCGGCTTCGTCTAATGGATACTCCAGCATTACACTAGCACCTAGCCAAAGACATACTGTTTTCGTTGGTGGTACCAGGGTCTTTATAAAAACTTGATCGCTAAGTAGAAACTGGGTTTCTCGCTCTTCTTTTTCTTCCCTTAGGACATTTATCATCTCCAATGAGCGCTGTAGATCAGGGATCTGTGATTTGAGCTTACGACGTCTTGCTTCTAAATTAAAAGCCATAAACCTATATTTGCTATGTTGCTCATCTAACCTCTGTAGAACCTTTTCACAATTATCTTCATTTTCTGGCTGGGCCATGAATGTATCAATTTCTTCCTGTAAATAGTTAAAGATGATTAATATAATTTTTATGATTTATCGAACCACTTTCGTATAATTAGGTTAGGATAGCATAGGTACCCTAATAAGGCGATGCTTCTTAAATCTTACCAAAAATACAGCCTCGGGTATGCCAGCAAAGGACTTTTGATTTTCAGGCAATTTAGGCATTTTTATAGTGTCCATTATACCAGTCATATTATTTTAATAAGACGTGAACTCTTAATTAAATGAATTAATAACAGCCGCCGAAGGCAATATAGACAAATCAAATATCCTAAATGAGACTCACTCTTAAAGAAATGTCAAAACTATTACTGTGCGAAGAAAAAAATACTGCGGCGAAAATGCGAATCAAATGTCATCTGAAAGAGAAAGGCCGATAACATTTAGGAAAAACGAATGCTGATTATCAGGAATGTTGGTTTCGAGACATCTCAATCATTCCAGGTGTTAGTACGAGCAATCTGTGTGGTATATACAGGCGAAGCGCAACTGCTGGCAGATCAGTTATAAAGCGAGATTGTTGGTGACGACACTACTGTGAATTAAAAATAGTACACTGTGAAAGTTGAAAAATAAGTGATTGTAAATAGTGAAGTGAATTGTTAGTTATTGAGTAATAAAGATACGTTGCGTAAATTCTTCATAATTAAGAAACTGCAAACATAGTTGGCGACTTTTATTTAACAACCCAGCGATCGGACCCGAAAGATTTGGGAAATCATTGTGGTTAATTTAGCAAAATCGGAACACTATATTGAAATGATAAATAACCTATGTCAACCACCATGCATACTATCTATCAATATGCAAATGACAGGAGAACTTTTTTTCAATTGTTAGGAAACATAATTAAATATACATATGTGTTTTGTGTCACAATTATATATTTATTTCGTCAATCCACTTTGTACTTTTCGCATATTTTAACGCTGAGATAACACCTTTCCTCCATTTTAATAAAAAGGAAATGTCAATTAACAATTATCATTAAACATAGCTTAGATAACCGCATAATCGTTACTGCAAGAGTTAAAATTCATAAATTAACATTTCAAGAAATGCTATCGATACACGTTACTGAATTTCGTTACAACGTCGTAATTGTATATACATACATAACTTATTAAATCTCTGTGTACACACAATTCACTTACTTTTTAAAAGCACACAGCTTATCCTCCTGCAAACGCTCAATTTACTTGAATATTTTTACTACCGAGCTCCCCACTAAACTAAATAGAGAACTAGTGTCTCGGTTTCGACAAAAAAGGAAGGTATCGGCGAGGATGAACAGGACTTGCAGATTAAATCCAAGGACACACTCACAGTAGTTAGGGAAAGGATGAGGTCCCGCATTAACATAAACATGCTATTGGTAGCAATTTCACAAATGACGGATGCACAAATAGTAGAATAACGGAAGAGATATCGTCTCTACAAGTAAAATTAAGGTAAATATAGAATAATTTGATTACTGAAGAAGAGGAAAAATATGTTCATTAATTTGTTAGACAGTCCACTCAAATTATGAATGATGAAACTCAAATGATTTCAATAATAAGATTTAATACTGCCTAATATTCCTCAACATGAGTAAAGTTTGCCCCCGAAATTGCAGAGCAACGGAGAAAGCCTACAAAGTTGTTGAATGGCTGAATGACATATTGTATCGAATTCATTGTCAATTTTCTGTTCAATTTCGCAAACATTTCGTTAAGAACTTTCCATTATGTATTCAATCAATAGAGTATATAAGAGCGCCTTACACAGCAGAACTTTCTATTACATGAGGCACACCTTAGTGACAACGTTATTTAAAGTGAAATCAGTATCCTATGTACAAGAGAGAAATGAAATGACCGCAGTATTAGCTATGGAGTAATAAATAAACATTGAGTTGATTCAATAAACAGCTATACGACTACCTTGCGATTTTTACTCTTGAAGGCTCGGCTCATTACATTAGGTGTGGCCCAGAAATCATTGGTTGCATGACCTTGGATAATATAGTTACGAATTTTCTAATTAACAACGATTATCCAAATCCTTCGAGTCCGATCACTGGATTGTTAAATAAAAGGCGCCAACTGTGTTTGCAGTCTGTTTATTATAAAGAATTTACTCG
The DNA here is from genome assembly GCA_030068015.2 of Neoceratitis asiatica. Classification (NCBI taxonomy): domain Eukaryota; kingdom Metazoa; phylum Arthropoda; class Insecta; order Diptera; family Tephritidae; genus Neoceratitis; species Neoceratitis asiatica. Next base: position 67,106,326 of record CM061529.1, on the reverse strand, counting down.
ATGTTACTTTATTACTCAATAACTAACAAATCACTTCACTATTTATATTCACTTATATTAAACTTTCACAATGTACTATTTTTACTCCACAGTAGTGTTATCCCCAACGAGTTCACTTTACGACTGATTAGCTCTCCAGTTATGTTTCGTCCTTATGTACTAAATCGATTATTCACAACAAACGCCTGGAATAATCGAACTGTTCTCGATAACGAATATTGTCGATTCACGCTCTAGAACATGCCAGTTATCGGCTTCTTTCGATCATCTGACATTCGCTTCACATTTTCGAAACAATAGAAAAAAATTTGTATGTGGCAGTGCTAAATCAAGTTGTAAAGCAAACACACCTGCTAACAGTATACAGAGAACGTATACGTTATACGTTCTCTGCAGTATATTTGAATCTGTCAATTATTATTAGAGATTTGTGTTTTTTGTATTCGCTGTGAAGATTCGCGGTTATTTTTGTGTAGTCATCTTTATTCGCGGTGCATGTGTACTATTCTTTTATTCATAGTTAATTAAGGCGCTTAAATTAATTTAAAAAATATGTCCAATTTAGATGAAGTACTATCCAGCGACCAAGAAGGAGAGTACGTCAGTGAGGAGTCGGATGATGAAGGTAAGGAGGACAACATTAATATTATATTTATGTTAATTTTTTTTTATAAATTTGCAGATACTGACCTGCCCAGTGGTGAGCTAATTATTGATGAATCCAAAGAAGAAAGTAATTATTTTTTATATATTAGGTATGAAACATGTATATAACAATTGTAAGTTGTAGGTGCAGATGAAAGTATTATTGTTAGGCACCGCAATAGTAAGGGGAAGCAAAATCGACGAGCAATAATTCATTCAGATACGGAAGATGATGAATCGGACCAACGAGCATTATCACCGCGTACTCGTATGAGTATTACTGGAATAAGGCCCAAGGATTTGTCTGATTCTAGCGAAATTGAATACTCTGATGCACGATCGGATGTAGAAGATTCTTCACATATATATGATGAAAATTCCTTCCCTGGCGATAATAGTACAGTTCATGACAAAACTGAACTTCGAGATGCCAAGAGCAATTTCATAGATGAAACAGCATCAGAAACGAATACGGCAGAAAGTTCGGTTGCTGAAACAGAAAAAGCCAATAGTTTTGTTAATAGTCCAAAAAAACCACATAAACACCACTTTGAACGATTGGTTGGAGGTGTGGAATCCCCATTAAGTTCAGCTCGGTACAGTATGCAATTTGAAGAGGCTATAAAGGAAAAATTATCCTCTACTATGTATCAAACGAGCCCAAAAGAAAAATATCGTTCTCAAATTGAGTCTTCTGACGAAAGTGATATTCAAGTTATAAGTTTTAGGGAAAAAACCATAGAAATTGTTAGCAGCAGTGATGAAAGCAATTTGGAAAAAATAGGAGCAAAAACCAATATACCGAACTACAAACCTAAACCAGTTTTGGTGCAACCAAAAATTTTCTCTCAATTAGCTGCCTCATCTGATAGCAAAAAAAGTGTACTTAAGGAAATCCAACTAGTCTCAAGGGAATTTTATGATAAAGAATTGAAAAAGTTGCAAGAACTTAAAATAGAATTACAAAGTGCAGAGAAATTGATGGAAAAAATATCGAACAGTTTACCGGATGGAGGAAGACAACTTTCTCTTCGTATTGATCGTTTACGCAATGATGTTCACATTAAAACACAATATATAAGCACTCTCAAAGTAGAAGATGAATATTCATCGAATTCACCTCAGCAGCGGCAGGTACTAAACAGAATTGAACCTCTAAGTTGGGATGATCTTTCTGCAGCTGTAAATAAAATGCAACCCACGTATACAGGAAAGCAAGGTCTGGCTACATTTAATGCACAACGTGAACTAACAGTTGAACGGTTAAAGGTTTGTTACATTAACTATATTATAACATCAATTTCAAATTGCATTGATGAAAACTAGAACGGATATCTGAAAATGTTTGAAGTTTCATTGTCATCTGCATTTAATCGGCATGAGTTACTTTGCATTTTATGCGCAAAGATGACATACAATTTCACATTTATGGATTATAACTATTCACACAAAACTGAGCTGCTTAGTACTTCATATATAATATACTCACCCGATAATATTAAATTACTTTATTTATATATTTGTTGTTTTTCAGGATATTCATAGTTCCTTAAAGTCTTGTCCTGCCGAAGATGTACTTGCTGAGGATCCAGAAGGCTTACGTCTAACTTTAATGGATCATCAAAAACATGCACTAGCTTGGATGACTTGGCGAGAAAATCAAAAACCTCGAGGTGGCATTCTTGCTGATGATATGGGTTTAGGAAAGACATTAACTATGATATCACTAGTACTCGCGGCCAAAAATAATTCGGAAGAAGAAGAAAACAATAAAAGTGATTCCGAGAGCGAAACCGAAAACGAAGGTTGGGTTTCGAAAGGTAGAAGAGATTGTAGGTACCCTCCCCCTAAAACATTTAAATCAAATTAATAAAAATTTTATTTATTGAATATGGTTTATAGATTATCCTGGAGGTACTTTGGTCGTATGTCCGGCAAGTTTAGTCCGTCAGTGGGAAGAAGAGGTCGATACCAAAGTCAAACGTCACAGACTTACTGTTTGTGTACATCACGGCAACAATCGAGATACCAAACCGAAACACCTGCGTACTTACGACATTGTCGTTACCACGTACAATATCGTATCTCGTGAGCAAAAATCTCAGGGGGCTGTTTTTGGTATAAAATGGCAGCGAATAATATTAGACGAAGCACATGTCATTCGCAACCATAAAGCACAAATGTCAATAGCTGTGTGTGCATTACGAGGCAAATACAGATGGGCGCTTACCGGGACTCCTATTCAAAATAAAGAAACGGATGCATACGCGCTTATTAAGTTTTTACGTTGTTCTCCTTTTGATGAACTACCACATTGGAAGAAGTGGATTGACAACAAAAGTGCCGGCGGACAACAACGTTTAAATGCATTGATGAAAACTCTTATGCTTCGTCGAACAAAATTAATGCTTCAGGAGCGTGGAACACTCCAATGTCTGCCCGAAAAGCGTACCGAACTTATTGAAGTTTGCTTAGATAAAGAAGAAATGAATGTATATCAGAAGATTATGGTGTACTCTCGTACACTTTTTGCTCAATTTCTCCTTCAAAGGGCTGAACGTAACACAGATTTTGCTTACAAGGAAGATAGTAATAAACCTACATTCCTGCAAACCAAGGATCCGAACGGTGCGTATCATAAGGTGCATGAAAAATTTACAAAATTACATCGTGGTCAAAAAGATGTCAAATCGCATGAAATCTTGGTTTTGTTATTAAGGCTACGTCAAATATGTTGTCATCCAGGTTTAATCGATACTGTAAGAATCGAATATAAATATATAAATGTTATTTTTGAAAATTCATGACTTGGTATATATTTTTAGATGCTCGACGATGCTGACAATGCTGACAATGCTGAAAATATAGAAAGCGAAAGTGAGGATGAAAAATTAAAAATAGATTTGTTGGAGCAATTAAATAAATTAGCAATAGATGACACATCAAAAAATCATAGTTTAGATAGTGAAGACAGTCTTAAACCTGATGAAGAAATCATTGCTAAAGCTTCCGCAAAAGTTTTACAACGAAATAATCCAGTATTCAATATTAAACGACCTTCATCTAAAATTAAAAAGGTTCTTCACATTCTGAAGACCCGAGTGCTCAATGGAAATGATAAAGGTATTGTAGTCTCACAGTGGACAAGCGTACTGAATATTCTTAAATCTCATTTGGAAGAGCACGGCTTTTCTACATTATCCCTTAATGGAACGATACCAGTTAAAAACCGCCAGGCCATAGTAACTGAATTTAATAATGCCAATAATAGCAAACGCATACTGCTGCTTTCGCTCACTGCGGGTGGAGTTGGATTAAACTTGGTCGGTGCTAATCACTTGTTAATGATTGACTTACACTGGAATCCACAGTTGGAGGCACAAGCCCAGGATCGTATTTACCGTGTGGGACAAAAGAAGAATGTAATTATATATAAATTTATGTGTAAAGATACGGTAGAAGAGCGGATAAAAGCATTGCAAGATCATAAAATGTCAATCGCAGACGGCGTTCTTACAGGTGCACGTTCTTCAGAGGGTAGTAAACTAACAATGGAAGATCTCAGAGGTCTGTTTGGCATGTAATCATCTTATCTTAAGTCATTTTTATACATTCCATTGGAATTTTTTATACATATTTTTTTTTAATAAAAAAAAGAAGAGAATTACAAGACGTATTTTTTCTATGCAAAAAGATATTTAAAATTAATCTTATCTTAAATACAATATGAATATTTTTTATTTACATATTTATATGATTCGAAAACTACTCTCTAGCCGAGATCACATTGGAAGAATGGCTTGATGGGAACTCCATCAATGGATTGAAAAACCGTGCCATCCGTTCACCGTATCATGCATTTCCAAAACTCAGTGAATTATCCTGCTGTTGTAGCGCTATACCCCGCTTAAGCGCAGGCAACCCTAATCCAAGTCATCGAGGTCATCTAACGGGAGGCCCAAGAATCGTGCTGCTTTGACCGGCTCGGTCCAGAGGGAGAGGAGTGTTAGATGCGTCGGCACGCAAAGAGGTGATTAGTGTTGTGCGGGGACTCATTGCATGCAGGACATACATCGAGTATGTCAGGGCCGAGTCAGGATTGGTAGAAATTAAGTCGACTACAATATCCAAATCTTAATTGTGCCAGTGTTAATCTGGTGTTATTGTTGTTATTGTTGTTGTTGTTGTTGTAGCGGAATACGCCAGCCCCGTTTAGCTTTAGTCATCGAAGTCATTTAAAGGGAGGCCCAGGAAACGTACTGTTTCGACGGGTTCGGACCAACGGGAGAAGGGTGTTAGATGAATCGGGTTAAGTGAGCATGCAAAGAGGTGGTTAGTATCGTGCGGGGATTCTTTGCATGCAGTATATGAGTTGGGTATGTCAGGGTCGAGTCTGGATAGGTAGGAGTTAAGCCTGCTACAATATCCAGATCTTAATTGTGCCAGGGTTACGCGGGTCTCACGAGGCAACTCGAGCTCTTGTTCTGCGATGGGTGGTGGTTTGACTCCGAGAACACCGTTCACTGGAAGAGAGTTCAAGTAGGTGTTGACGGACTCTCGGTGAATGGTGTTGATGGCCTGTCTGTACGCCGTGCTGTCCAGCGAGTCATGTATATATTGCTGTATGTCGTCGCGGTAGTCAAGTACTCCCTTCCTGATGTGCCTAGGTGGTGGTTCAGCTTCCAAAAGGTGCTCGTAAGGATGATCCATGCGGTAGCATCCCAGCAGGTACTATACTGCTTACACAGCATAACATTATGCTCCTTAACTGGGGGCATGGATGTTTCACTGTGTAAGTGGTGCTCCGGCGCCATCAGAAGGTTTCCCGTCACGGTCCGAATGGCGGGTTTTGGCAGGTCTGAAGCTTCTTCAACTGCGTCGCGCTAGTCCCCGGTGTCCAAATCGGCGCAGCATAGTTTACGACCGGCCGGCCAATTGCCTTGTACGTTGCCAGCAGCGTTTCTTTTACTTTCCCCAAGGTGATACCGGCTAGCGATTTGAGGATTTTGCTGCGGCTTTGTACTTTGGTGGCAATTGCAGTCGTATGCGGAGTGAAGGAATGCAGGCTGTCGAATGTGACTCCCAGTAACTTTGGGTTGTTCGTGGTCGGAATTTTTACGTCATCGACCTTCACATTGAGTTCTAGTCGGTACTCCTTCGTGCAGCTGGTGAAAAGGGTGGCAGAGGATTTCGCAGGCTGTAAATATAAGAGTCGTGCAGTGAAGAAGTTGGAAAGGTCGGCGAGGTAGCAGTTTACTGTAGAACATAGGCTTTCAATATCCTGGCCAGACGCCAAAATCGAACAGTCATCGGCGTATGAGATCAAGGAGATGCCCTCTGGTGGTAGAGGAAGTCTCGAAATCTAGAAATTAAACAGCATCGGGGAGAGAACACCACCCTGCGGAACACCTTGTATTAATTTTCCGTAGCTTTGAAGTTTGATCTCGAAAATCAACCGATGATCGTAGACCACTCAGGTAGTTCATGGCCCACATCTTCAATAGTAGCACTGAATGATTTACCGTGTTGAAAGCATTCGACAGATCCAGTGCTACTAAGACAGTTCGCGCACAGGGTAGTTTTGGTTAAGGCCATGAATTATCTGGGTGTTTATGGCGTTAAGTGCAGTTATGGTGCTGTGAACTTTTCGGAAGCCATGCTGATGTGTATCTGGGCTTAGATGGAGTGTGAGTGACGGGAGCAGCAAGGCCTCAATTGTCTTCGAGTGAACGTGTAGCGAGTAGTTTAGAGATAATCGGACGATAAGATTCTCCTTAATCGTTGCAGTTTTCCTCTAATGAGCAAATATACCAGCAGTTATTAAGATCCACACGTCGGGTATAATTAGAGCGGTCAGATACAAATTGAAAATACAATAATATAATCAAATTCGTAATTTCAACAAAATATTTTAACCAAATCATTCTATTCAAATCTTTAAATATTGGTTGCATTTTATTTGTGTTATAACCGCCGCCAAGCAGTCCTGCCAAGCGGTTCTTGTCTATACTGCTGTACGGAGTCGCTGGAGGGGTTCTACATCAAGTAGGTGTTTGGCATAATCCCAACAGTAGCATCACCCGGCCATGCATAATAAAACTTCACGTGAAGTTCGAAAATACAAGTAACACATTAAGTCGGCAGGTAAAATGTGCAGTTTGCTTAATATTCGACTAAGTGAGAATAGCTGAACACATATTTGTTGTATTCTTATGTTCTCTTTTTTTTGATCCGTTCAAGTATATAATTAAAATATGCTACGACTTACAGAAAGTTTTAAGACCGAAGCTTCTCATGTAAAAACCAAGGAGGTAATCTGGTCACCGATATCCAGGGCATACTGAGTTTATGGAGGGTTATGGAGGGAACACTTACGCAGAGCAAAATAAACAAGGTACAATATCTTACAAAAGTGAAATAATTACTTTCGTATGCCGATGATATCGATATCATTGCCCATAACAATCGCACCGTTAGTTATAGTCCTTCCTTTTTCAAGTTAGTCAATGAAAATTATTCCATGCGCATTCCAAAATACAGACGCCATAACCTTGAGAGCCGACTGTTGCGTTTTTCTCCGCTTTGGAGCGGGTCCATCGTGTGCAGTCCACTCGAATGACTGTGGATTGGATTTCGGAGTGAAACGATGGAGCCATGTTTCATCCATTGTCACATATCGACGCAAAAACTCGACTTCATTACGCTTGAACATCTCCAAACATTGCTCCAAATCATCAACACGTTGTTGTTTTTGGTTGAAAATGAGCTCGCGCGGCACCCACTTTGCACAGAGCTTTCTCATACCCAAATATTCGAGAATGATATGATGTACACGTTTAGTTGATATCTTTAGAGTGCCTTTTGTGGATTTTTTTATGTTTTCGTCGGTAACAACTGCCTTTGGACGCTCACTGCTTTCACCGTCTTCGGTGCTTATTTCACCATGTCTAAACTTAGCATACTAATCCATGATGGTTGATTTTCCTGCCGAGTGTCCGGAAACTCGTCATCAAGCCAAGTTTTTGTTTCAACTGTATTTTTTTTAATTTCAAAAAGCAATATTTTGTCAACAGGCGAAATTCCTTCTTATCCATTTTTTCCACAAAAGCAAAAGTTACTTCACTTAAAATGCTCTAATTCCCAAACCCAATTTATACACGTGTCTTTTGAAGGTTAGGGCTAACTAAAAATCTATATGAATTTAATTCTAGTGCCAGGCCGGGGAATTTACAATTGACCTGTTACATACATGTATTCTCTTGGTCTAGGAATTATATGCTATGCAAATATTTCCTACGAATATATGCTAGCCTTCGAATATATAACGCCCTCGTTGCATGCGCAATTTATAGGAAATAAATATATAAGTACATACATGAGTTTTGGTATAAGATAATTTTCTTATCATTTCATATTTTCTCTGGGTGTACTTTTTTTATTGTGCCGTTTGACATATAGGAAAACTGTGTAGTTGACGCTTCATACCTTGTTTAGGCTAAGAGAATACTCCCATTATGTTGCATGCCCATATTTCCATTCCTGTGCCTTTGTACTTACCATAAAAGAATATTTTCATTTATGAAAATTCAATATTTATTTGCTATCCACTTTATTTCAATAGAATGTATCATGTTTCACAGTTAAAATTATCAACTAGAATAAATAACTAGTTCTGAAACTAAGTAAGTACTCGTATTAGGTTGTTTTTTTATATATATTTATATATACATATGTATGTATGTATATATATTTATGTACAGATTTTTTTTTAAAAGAATTTATTTTTATCTTGAGAATTTTATTTAATAATGGTTCTATCAATTTCCTTATTCTTTATATTTTTCTTTTTAATTTTTTTACATTTATTAAATTAAGTTTTGCTAGGCATTAGAGACTTTAATGTAATATGCAAACATTCCACCAAAATGGTGGGAGTAAAAAATGATACAGCTGGTGAAAAATGCAAATCGTTTTCCCCCATTACATATACTTATATATGTATGTATGTGCATTAGTTTGTATATACTTATACATATGTATTCAATTTTTTGTATTGTATTTTAATTACATACCATATTTTTGTTCTATGAATATGTTTGTGCATATTATGTGTAATTTGTTTGATATTATATGAGATCTTTGTTGACTTTTCCATATTTCCTTGTAATAAGTTAAAGTACATTTCAATCGAATTCTCATAAAGCTACTTATTAATATTTTTACATATATAAATACAAGGAAGTTAACTAACTTCCTAATAACTGCATATTAATTAGATTTAAAAATTGAAATAGTTCGTAATTTTCGTAATTATTCCTTATGTCCCAAATTCTCCATTAAAATTCCAATAATTATTAATATTTTCGAAGCGATAAGTCAGTTGGCATCGGTGTTAGTGCTTTAATCATCACTGCAAGAAAGGCAAGAGAAGTGATTTTATTTAAATTGATTTTAAAAATGCGTATATATATCTGTGGTTATATGTACTTGTATACAGGTATATTTATGCGTATAAGTAACTGAATCATTAGGTAGCATAAAAGAAGCAACTTTTGTATTGATTACCTAACATAAGATTGGACTTTCTTTTCTTTTGGTGTCGCCCGTAACGTTTACACAAAGAAACTCTGATTGAGACATTTTTTGAAATCTCATTATGTAAGTATATTAACATATATTCGCTGATTATTATACCGCCCCCTTTGCAAGTTTTCATATCACATAAGTTCACATATAATAAGTTCTTAATTATAGAAATGAAATTATAGAAAACATCTAAATTTAGGTAAAAACAAGAGAGAACGACTGTCTTCTGCCATACCGAAGTCTTTATACCTTTCATGAGAATGTGAAAATGATTGCAAATTGCAAAATTCGATTTCTGTTCAATCTGTAGAATGCCAAATTTTACGTTTTCGAGTGCTGTTTTGACGCATTTTTATTTCAAAACCTCATATCTTGAAAAAAAATCGGTTGTTTTGGTGCTATATGATATAGCATTCCGATTTCGATGATTTTCAGAATCAATATAAAGTAAAGGTGATCCAAGTAGAGACACTTTTTGCAATAGCCTTTTTTTTGACAGATCCCGCGTGAGTGGTGTCAAGCTGTCATATTATTTTTGTTCAGCATTGTTTGGTATTTCATCATGGAGAGACTTACGCCTTGACAACGTTCACAAATCGTTCAACTTTATTATGAAAATTCACGTTCCGTACAGAATGTGTTTCGCGCGTTTCGCTCAACTTATGGTCAACATAATGGGCCCACTGAGCTTACTATTCGCAACACCATCACCTATCTTGAGACCCAGCATTCATTATTGGATAAAATTCGAACGAATAAACCGTACACGAAGACCGTGGAGAGTCGATTCTGCGCCGTTCGCAGCAACTCGGACTAACGTATGGAACGACTTGGCGCATTTTACGTGAAAATATTAAATTGAAAGCCTACAAAATACAGTTTGTGCAAGAACTGAAGCCGCTCGACCTTCCCAAGCGACATCGCTTCGCTTCATGGGCTCTTGAAAAGTTCCAAGAAGGTTCAACGTTTTCGAGCCAAATTTTGTTCAGCGATGATACCCATTTCTGGCTCAATGGGTATGTAAACAAGCGAAATTGCCGCATTTGGGACGAAGAGCAACCTGAAGAGATTCAAGAGAAACCTGAAGAGATTCAGAGCTGCCATTTCATCCAGAAACAAAAATGATTTTGTGTGGTTTGTGGGCCAGTCGATTAATCGGTCCATATTTCCTTAAAAATGACTATTTGATGACTGAAATTGAAGCTCGTGATCTCCGCGACATTTGGTTTCAACAAGACGGCGTCACTTCCCACATATCGCCTCAATCAATGGATTTTTTGAAAAACACTTCGGCGAGCAGATAATTTCAATTTTTGGGCCGGTTGATTGGCCACCAAGATCGTGTGATATCACACAGTTGGACTTTTTCCTGTGAAGATATGTAAAGTCTAAAGTCTATGCGGACAATTCCGCTTCGATTCAGGCCTTGGAACAAACAAAACATCACACGTGTCATTTGCCAGTTACCAGTCGAAATGCTTGAATGGGTAATCGAAAATTGTACTCAACGGATGGGCCATCTGAGACGTAGCCGCGGCCAACATTTGATACAACAAGAGATAAGAAATAAATACCAAAGACTGTATAAAGGTATAAAAATCATATTTAAGATTCCTAAATTTGTGTAAGAGTTCATTTGAATCTTCACATAATTGAAACCGTTCAAAGTTTTGAAGATAATTAAGAAAAGGAATGTTAGAGATAAAGCGACGAGAGATTCAGCTCGTTGGCTCTTACGTCGTCGCCTCCTCCTATATGAACTAAGAGTTTCAGCAACAAAAGTTCGCAATTGTAAACTCAGTTTTAGAAGTGTACATATATCTCATAAACCTCATTTGTGATTTCGACCAACTTTCATATACAAATTTATTTTAAACTTATGAAATCAAGGTTTATCGATCTAAAACCACAACCTTAAGCACGTAATCTCCCACTATTCATTCAGTTGACTCCATATGAAATATTTAAAACGTTAACCGATCTAGCACAAATTGAATTTTTGATTTCGCTTCCGGATTTTCCGGATTTCCGGATTTCGATTGCTAGTCTCAAATACAAAACCTTTAATAATTGAGTTATGCTACATGCCTCAATGCAAGATAAGTAAAGTTTTTGATGTGACAAATATTTACTGAAATTGGGGTTGGACGAAATTCGGAAACAAAAGCTTTGTACGATATTTTACCCATAAAATTAACAATATTTAGACTGAGGCAGCTCAAGATTTAAGGTTCCACATAAATTTAAATCTCCGCTCTATCAAAAATTTCTCAACGTCAACATCATTCATTGTGTATTTAGCAATAAAGTAATAAGTGGTCATAAATCTTTGTTTCCATCTAAAAGCGGCTACAATAGAGTAAGAATAGGAAATAAAGCTTTATATGTATAGAAGTATTGAAAATTTCTTATATTGAAGCAACTTTATCCGTGTCTGTACCCTTTACAAGCATACATTTATATGTATATACATTTATATGAATGTTGAATCCCTTTGAAACTGTTAAGTAGATGAGGAATTGTTTATTTTAATAATGCGTGTCCACTAAAAATGGTAACATACAAAAGTTTTATGATGCCACATTGAATGCAGGCAGCATCGCGTAGCTAGCATAAGTTGCGGAAGTCTTCATCTGTTTTGTGGTTGTCTGTTAAGCAATGCCTTGTTAAATACCTGCGTTTGGTGTGAATGTGAATAATATAAGTAGTCATATGTGGCTGATTGTGAGATGAGAATGGAAACATATTCATAATATATACTCTTCTCGCTAGATTCCTTCCATACCGTGTGCGGGTATCGATAAATGAGCGGAAGCTCGACAATATTTTCATTTCGAAATTACTTTTTAACGACCGAAAGCAAAGCATGCAACAAAGTATGTCATAAAATGATGTTATTGACGTACGTATGTATGTATTTGTCTGCTCGTACATATGTGTCTTCTATTCGAATAAGAACATAATTATATTCAAATGAAATATAATAATTGTCTTATGGAAACAATTTCTATCCCATCTAACGTTTCGTACTTGCTACTTGTTAAAATTAATTTCATATGAAATCTGTGTATGAGTATAGAATTAATTATGTTCTAACATTAGTCATGCTTACCATTATTTGATATTTCTACGATCACATAAAAATTCTTGACATAATTAGAAAAGGATTTGTTGTTCTTTGTATTATTATTATTATTTTTTTTTATTGATTTCACAATGCTAGGGGATGTTCTAAGAAAAGGACGTTTACAGGATATTAGTTGAGGAAGAATGCAGAACAGTTTGTTATTTCTTTGAGAAAAAGAGTTGAGCATTGAGAATGATAAGAAGATAGATTCGGATAGGAAACCAACTGTAAAAATTTTTGTTGGGTTTATGTGGGCAGCAGTGAGTGCTTTAGATCAATGGTATTAACCCTGACTAGATCAACATCCAAAATTATGATGTTTGATAAAGTATAACTTGTATTTTATAGCGTCTCAGCCGTAAGTATGCATATACGAGTATACATAAAAAATTTCATATACAAATATACAATATATTGTACCTTTTATGTACCGGAAATGGTATATTAACTTTGGTCCGAAGTATGTAAGTACCAGTAAGAGTATATCTCTTATATACCCAACAAAATGTACACCGATCGTCTATGTAAGTCATTTCAAAATAAAATTTCCAGCGATAAACAGACAATTTTTTATTTGTTTTCTCAATTTTGTAAATCTGCTTATGGTCCACGCTCCTAATCAAATTCTAATTACTCTTACACATTATTTCCTGGTAACTTAGATCATACTTCTACAATATCATCCAACGACATTTTTCTTTTTCTAAAGTCCCTAAAAAATATGTACCGCATTTAGTAGTGTTAAATATGGGATGGGAGATAAATCTTGACACCAAAAATCATTGAAATCGGAAGAGCGTATCATATAGTCCCCATACAACCAATTCGTTCAGATATGAGGTTTTTGGGTAAGAAATCCATTAAAACAGCACCTAATGGTGTGACATTTCATATGCTATTCACGTAAATTCAAATATATATTGATAATGAAATTTGCATTTTGCAATAAATTTGATGTGTTCATCCAAGGTACAAGGATTTCAGCATGGCCTAAGCAGCACTTCTTTCATCTTCCTAAGTTAGTTTAGCCATATCTGCTGTCAGACTCCCTATTATTCTGTCAGCTGGTGAAAACAATAACATATTACTCGTAGAACCAAAATTTAATACACTTCAATGAGATTTAATACACAAATTTCTGTATGGGCAAGAAATCAGATGTGGCCTCTTTCACATTCTGATAACATATATAAAGGGTGATCCATATCGAGGATCCCTACTTAAAAAAAAAAAAACACAGAAAAGATTGAAGATTATCTCTTTCAAATGTTGGCCGCGGCTACGTCTCAGATGGCCCATCCGTTGAGCCCAATTTTCGGTGACTCGTTCGAGCATATCGACTGGTAATTGGCGAATGATGTTTTGCTCCAAGGCCTGAATCGAAGCGGAATTATCCGCATAGACTTTAGACTTTACATATCTCCACAGCAAATGTCTAACGGAGTGATATCACACGATCTTGGTGGCCAATCGACCGGCCCCAAACGTGAAATTATCTGCTCAACGAAGTGTTCTGTCAATAAATCCATTGATTGGTGTGATGTGTGGGAAGTGGCGCCGTCTTGTTGAAACTAAATGTTCAGGCATCAAATGGTCGGTTGACATGGCGCGATAACGGTCGCTATTGACGGTTATGTTCTCACCGGCATCATTTTTGAAGAAATATGTACCGATTATTCCACTGGCTCACAAACCACACCAACCCGTTTCTTTTTCTGGATGAAATGGCAGCTCTTGAATCTCTTCAGGTTGCTCTTCATCCCAAACGCGGCAATTTTGCTTGTTTACATACCCATTGAGCCAGAAATGGGTCTCATCGCTGAACAAATTTTGTCTCGAATACGTGAGATTTCAAGAGCCCATAGAGCGACGCTTACGCTTTCAATTAAAGATCTCGACGTAAAATGCTCCAAGTCGTTCCATACGTCAGTCTGAGTTACTGCGAGTCGATTCGGTCTCTCCACGGTCTTCATGTACACTCTCAGCTTCGGTCGAATATTATCGAATAATGAATGCTGGGTCTCAAGATGGGTGATGGTATTGCGAATAGTACCCTCAGTAGGCCGATTATGTGGTGACCCATAAGTTGAGCGAAGTGCGCGAAAAACATTCTTTACATAACGTGAATTTTCGAGATAAAGTTGAATGATTTTTAGACGTTGTTCAGGCGTAAGTCTTTCCATGATGAAATCAAAGTCAAAGATGACTAGATACGGAACTCTCTAAAATGTAGATAAATTGCGTTCCTCGATTATTTTCTTTATGCTGGTAACAAAGCCAAATGAAGGAATTTTGAACAGCTGATGGTAAACAAGCCTTAGTACCACTTAGTCAATAATGAAATGCATAATTTTTCATCAGAAAACCATTTTAGGTTATCAATAAATTTTCATTAAGCACGGTAAATTTGTATGTTAAAATTAAGAACAAATTTTGTTTGTATTTATTGAAGTCAAATATTTTCCAAACACAGCTGTAAAAGTGCAGAAATATTTATTTTTACAATTCTTTATTATCAAAAAATGCCCAAAAATTTTCCAGAAATTCCAAAGCGGAACTTTTTCATCTCAGTGGCACGGTTGGAAAATGTTATAAAAAATGTGGATTTTCAGAGCGCTCTCATGAGATAAAGAGTTTCGTATCTAGTCATCTTTGAAAATACTGAACAAAAATAACATAACAGCTTGACACGACTCACGCGTGATCTGTCAAAAAAGGCTATTGAAAAAAGTACTTCCACTTGGATCACCCTTTATTTATATACTGGACAAGCTACAATAATTGAATTTGTAGGATAATAAAGGGTAAAGTATCACCTCACCCTTTAAAACTGTTGTGGAAAAGCTATTTGACTCTTGTTATTTATTTGGAAGAAAAATATGTATGAATATTGGCTGATATTTTCTGATCTTAGCAGCAATGTGTATGACCATATGGTCAAAGTGACTTATATTACCCCCACAGTTGCCAAATCATTGGTTCCAAATCAAAGTTCGACTTCTCTTATGATGACACCAAAAATAGGCACCTATGAAATTGAATATTTATCTAATTTATAATTTTGCATTCGTTTGTTAAAGTTCAATAATTTAAAACTATTAAATGGTCATTAAACACTAAAATAAAAGCGAAAAAAAACTTTTTTATTTTCAATGAAGCTTGCATTAAAGCGAAACACCGCCAATTTCATTGGTCAATGCAGACTGCTTATAATGACTTTTTAATCTACAGAACAATTTTAATAGCCTTTTGGCAATTTTTGAACTGTGATGTCCACACAGATGATGTGCGCGATTTTTCGCCGCATGCGCAACGCTTCTTCTAGTATATTAACGTGAAGAATACAACAACAGTTGATTTTACCGATTTTGCAAAATCCTTTAATACAAATTTAATTACTCCACACCGACTTAACAATATACATTTATATGTATGTATGTATGTATTTATGCTAATATATATATATATATATATATATATATATATATATATATATATATATATATACATGTATATGTGGTTCTTTTTGCTGCTTTGCAGGATTTTGTAGAATCGGTTTTCTTATTCGTTGTGGATGACTTTTTTTTTACTTAAATTTTCAACAATACTTTTTTATTTGCCATAAAATGAATTTTTGCATTTATTGTATTTCTACTTTATTTCCACTTCAATTTTAATGGTCTATTTCGGCAAATGCATAATCAAAGCGCATCAACCAACCACTTCTCTGCTCTGGCAGCAGAAGTTTTAAACAGCCACAGAGCGTTTGTCCACATCGGTGCATAATCGAATAAAAAGGCTCAAATTTTATTGCTTTCGTTTTTCTTCTGTGCCTCACAATCCGCTATCTCATCTGGCAGCCAGCCGAAACTTTGAGTTATCTGCTGCATAAAGGTATGAACTCACTTCTTCCTCTTTGCTTGCAACAAAATCTTTTTAGCAAAATAATAAGCATAAATGTCAAAACTCCCGCCAACCATTGAAAATTTTTTTTTTGAAGTTTTACTGGAAGTGCGTTTTTATTACCTCAGAGCGGACTCCGAGTACTATTAGAGTGTATGTATGTATATATTCACAATATCTGCATTTTTGTTTATCTATATGTATAGATATATGCGTATTTTCGTTGGTGCCCATTTTTGTCGAACATAATTCATTATAAATTTTTCAATGGAATTAGAAATTATTATATTTAAAGGTACATATATTACTTAGAATTACATAAAAGTTTTAATACTCAAACGCGTACGTACAATACATGAGCTCCAGTTGTAGAAGAGGAAGGAAGGGTTTCCATGTACACCTACATACGTATAAGTGAGTTGTGGGTGGTCCTCTGACATGATCCAAAAAAACTTACGTTACACATTAAAATTTTCTCAAAAAATAATTGTCACAAGATGTTTAAGGTAAATGTGAAAAGCAAATTATATGAAATGGTCTTATTTATTATTATTATTATTATTATTTTGATGTATTCCCCTTAGCAGGGAATGTTAATCCCTCTGAGTGCATTTCCGACTTGAAATAAAAAGCTCCTCATAAAAAATTATCAGGCGTTTTGCATGGATGATTACAGCATCCAATGAATCAGCACGAATTTTCCAGAGAAAGGTTTTGCGATGCTCTACGTATTGGCGACAAAAAATACCTCAGATGATGGAACGATGAGCAGCATTGATATGGACCGCTGCCGATATCAAATCGTCCATATGTATGAAAATATAAAAGGAATGTTCGATACTGTACAAGCTGGTGGAAACAGAGGAAGAGGAAGCCATACACTGCGTTGGAAAGATCAGGTGGAGATGAACCTGCTTCTTTAAATATGTAAGTAAAAATTATCGGATGGATCGCTCAGCAAATCTCACACATTTTACTTTATTATCGAATTATTTGGAGTATCAAACTTAATATTATGCCGGAACGAGGTGTTTTTTTAGAAATCAGATCACGGGCTAATTGCTGAAACTAATGAAGTTACTTGGCAAGTGTGACTTTGCTCTATTTCGACCTAGAACTGAATTACAGTAGCTTTTCTTATTATTTTTTTTGAGGTCTTTTTCCTCTTTCTGCCACTGCGAAGATTGGCTAAACTCTTTATATGTATAAGTAAATATGTTATGAGGACGTTGATATATGTAGTTCCATCCATAGTTATATTTGCATACAGACTAAAATAACTAGCAGCCAAATAAACGAGTCAAAAGCTACGAACTTCGAAAGGACTATGCCGAACAAGGCAACAACAAGTCGGTGACATACCACATCAAAGTAGAAAAGCAAAAACCACACTGTCTTAGCTTTGAGTCAAACTTAGCGGGGGAAAACAGTAAAAATACCGCAATTATTATAGGAGCTCAGCCGAAAATCGCTTCAGCGGTTATATAAGTATTAGCAGACCTTGACTTTCTATTTATACATACATATGTTATTTTGTCCAATTTTTATTCTAATTGGTATTGCAAAGAAGGATAAAAATCCCTCACTAAGCATCATCTCAAACAAAGTATGAAGTTTTTTTTTTTAATTAACACATATACAAATACGAAGCTTTTTTGCCCTGTAAATATTTGTGGGCCATATCCCTGCAAGTATTTGTGGACCATATGGTCCATTGGAGTACCTACAAATATTCTCCTCTGTGGGAACTATTGGACCAATTCATGCTTTTATACGAACTTAGTGCGGCACGATCATTCTTCGTGTTATACCGATCGCAATCACTACACAAAGTTACAATTTCGAGATAAGCTCTAAATTCGTTTACAGAAAATGTGTGGAAATGAAACTGAGCCAGTTTCGTTTCGCTGTTGAGCTCTGCTGGTACGCAAAAGGTGTGCGGAATTTATTATTATTTCAATAAAAATACATAAACAAATACGCAAACTAATATATATTATATATTTATTAATAATAAATTATTAATATTAATATAAATTTACACAATAAATAATATGTTTTAATAGCTTTTCACCAAAGTAGATGGTATTAGAAACTAAAGAGTATAATCCAAAATATAATCCCCTGCAGGTACTCCATGGAATACTCGGGTGTTATGCAGAGATGGATTATATGGTCCAGCTCTAGGACATCACAATGTTAATTGGACCATATTTTTTGTAAGGATTGTGGCAGGTTTTGGATTACTCTATTGTCCTCATAGAGTATATATTTGCAGGGTTACATGTAAATGTCAATATGACTGCTGCGAAAAAAACACACCATTCGGCAAGTAACTCCCGCGGTTGGCTCGTATAAGTCAGTCTGTTCATTACATTATACAGATCTACAAGTAATAAAACTTATAATTTTACACACACGATCTCACTTCTTTACACATACATGTTGAACAGAACGCTTTGTAAAGGACAGAAATTGCCATAAGAATGGAATGAAAAAGCGAATTTAGGTATAAACAAGAACCGCAGGCACGAAAGACAGCCACGAGTCGCGGGTTGCATATCAACTATTTTACTACATTTCCCAGAAGTTTGTGCAAAACCGTTAGTTTTAAGTTGAGAATGTTGCCGTGCAACATAGTTGTATTACTTAAATTTCCAGCACGGAAGAAAACGGAAAGTTTCAAACTTTCGTATTATTAATATTATTTACATATCCATGTATCCATATATCACTGGTTATTAAAAATTGTTCTTTTCCTTCCAGAATATGAGTTTCAGAATACTCAGTCCAAAATATTGAAATCGAAATAAATATTGATTTTAATGAAATTAGTTTTCTTCATGTAATGCGTTTGTTGATTTTTGTGGCTATTTATACTAGAAGGATTTTAAGCAACATAATTGCTTAATGCCTTTAAAAAGGTTCGATGGTGGAATAACAGAGGAAGATTTTTATTTTATTAACTAAAATTAATACAGCAATTGTGAAATGGTAAAACCTCCAAATGGATTTTCAAACTTTATTGTAGATATTGAAAATATCTTGACAGAAATTTCAATTATACTTGCCATAGAGTAGGGGTTTCTTAAATATTGTGGAAAAAATGTCAGTTGAGGAGCCGTAACTATGTGGTGGTGTGGAAAATTTTAATATGTGTGTTTTTATATTTGTTTCTTAAGCTTTATATAAACGAATTACTTGATGCTTTTTAAATATGTACTAATAAATACAGGCTTTAGTACCATTCATTACGTTGATACTAATTACATAACTGGGTGAAAAAGTGGATTATTTCGATCAGGTGATCACAGCTGTCTTTTGACCATATGATAGTTTTTTTTTTTACTAGTAGGACTATATGATGATTCATTGAACTGAGGACAAATCAAGTAACAGCTGTCAAAAAGACCAAATCCGAAAAAAGTGCTGCCTTATTGAAAACCGCACTTCTAAAAAAACACTCTTTAATAATATTGCACAGCGAAGATACCTACGCACGCTCTATGCTTCTATCGAAATTATATTAACTTCGGTGATTCCTTTCCCGGCATATCACCTAAAAATTCTGTCAAATCGAAACATAGATACATATAAATTTTTTCAAAAAGATCGGTCCACTTCAGGAAAAATAAAATTTCAAACAAAAAAGAACTATAAAAACGGTCTTAAAAACTGTAAGTCCCGTGCTTTGTTATATATTTAGAAAGATGTATATGTGTACCTCCGATTTATTAAATATTGTATTTATCTAATTGCTTAATGGATTTAAGTTGAGACATCAATGGCGCCACTTAAAGTCACCTATCCAGGTAGCTCGACACTTTGTCTTTCCATTGCGGTCACCGTCGTTGAAAACTTCATCTTTCTACGCTTCCTCCAGCGGTTTTTAGTGCCCAAATATAGTATGGAAATATACACATAATATTTATTTCTTCCGTTATATCCGGTTTCCCAACAGAAGCGCAAAAGAAAATGCTTATGCAATTGCATTGGCGTTAAATGAGAGTACACTTGCCGAGACCATCTTCGCCTCCATTTTTCCAAAGAATTATTTGGTATCCTGGAGCTTGAAATTTCACTGCAGGGTATGTGAAAATATTCATACTCGTAAATACATACATACTATATACATACATACATACATATGTATGTATGTATGTTAAGGATGTATAAGTATACGATAGCATACATTTCTAAGTGTGCCAATCAAGCTTGAATTTCGGAGACAATAGCAGTGCAAAGTGTTCGCCATCGTAGATGTAAACTGAAAATTTAGCACAAAACTTAAATTGTAATCATAAAACTATGCACAAAATTGATTTGATTAAAAGCTGTGCTCCTGCAAGGAATACGAAATGAGACGCCGAACGCTGAAAGGAAGCCAGTCAGCAATAGTAGCCACTTGAAATTGCGCAGCTCCATTTACTAAAAGTGGCACGCATCAATAACAAAAAGGCAAGAAATAAACAAACAAAATAGTAGCAACACTTTAGAGAACAAAAGGGCCTTTATATTTAGAGCAATTCTCGATGGTCTCTACAAGTGTGTATGTACATATGTATTTGTATTTATGTTTGAATGTTTTATGTACATATATTTCTCTAATCCAAGTTTCTCAAAACGACAGTGTGAAAGTTTTATCCAAGGAAAATATTCGATACCGTATTTTAATTATATTAAAAGTGGCAAAAGAGCTTTCTTCAAGCCTCAAAACGAAAGAAACCAACGTATTGAACTTGCATGCATATATTTATGTATGTACATACCCTCCAGTGCGCGCGGTGGCAATTGTCTCTTAGTATATATAATTTTACATGTGTCAGGGTCTATCGCTACTGCTGCACTACTATGTGTCGGTCTTTTATGAGTCCCTTCAGATATACTCTCTAGTGTTAGCGTTAGCTATTGTCTCTTGGTAAAGTGTATTTCGCGTGAGTTCGGATCAATCGCTACAAATGGTCCTTGCATTACTCAAAAACACGGCACCCATTCAGACTAGTTGCTAAAATTGAAATTCAATTTCCATGAAATATTTTATGCTACGTGTGACTGCTCTTGAAATAAAGTTTCGAAATTTTTCTTTTCGACATGCAATTTGAAACTAATTATTTGCTACGTTTAACGGCACGTCGGCCACAACAAGTGCGGGGTGGGAAAAATACTAAGAGTTGAAGAAGGAAGCAAGACATATTTGCAGACGAAACAAGAAAGAAGAGTTTCGTCGGCCTGCCAAAGTCTTTATACCTTTCATGAACGAAATATCAGGCTCTTAGATGCTTTTTGGCGCAAAACCTCGGTTGTATGGGGGCTATACGATATAGTATTCCGGTGTCAATGATTTTCAATACCAATATGTAGTTCATTATATATTTGTCGAATATCAAATTTCACGCTCCTACATGCTTTTTTAACCGAGTTTTGACCAAAATTCAAGGTCCAAGGCACTTTTTTGACAAATTTATGACCCAAAATTTCAAGATTAAAAGATCGGTCGTATTTATGACATATTGATCCGATCTGACGGGTTCCGACAAATAAACGTTTATATGTATAAGTGCATCTGCCTACCAAGTTTGTTTGAAATATGTGTATCAAAAACTAAAGGACTAGTTTCGTTCAAATAGACGGACATTGACTTAATCAACTCAGCTCGTCATTCTGATACGTTCGGTATTAATATTGGTGGGTCTATCTCTTCTCCTTCTGGTACTAACATATTTCAGGCCATTTCATGTACGTGAAAGGTATAAAAGACCGAAATGCGTCAGTATGAGACATGGCCGAGTATACCACGTTAATCAACCATAGACCGGATATTCTTCATGCCCCAATTCTTGGTAAAGACTCGAAAGAAAATAATCGATACTCACCCATATTTTCATTGATTTTAAAGTTGCTTTGACAGCACGAAAAGGAGCTGTTTCTACGCCGCCATGTATGAATTTCTTATGCCCTCAAAACTAAAACGGCTATGTAAACTGGTGCTGCGTAATACCAGAAACGCGGTAAGAATTGGAAAGGACCTCTCCGAGCCCTTCCGTACCAATCGAGGTTTCCGGGGAGGTATGGTATATATTTATTAATAATATTTTATATATAAGTTAGTATACATTTGCTGGCGTATGCCGATGATATTAATATCATTGGCCATAACAACCGCGCCGCTAGTTCTGCCCTCCCCAGGTTAGACAAAGAGGTGAGCGAGGACAAGCCGAAACATCTTCTCTCATCAAACAAACTGTCAGCGCATTCGCTACTTGGCTCCACGTCACTGTTGACAAGCTTAACTTTGAAGTTGTAGATAATTTCGTTTATCTTGGAACCAGAATTAACAACCCCAACAATATCAGCCTTGAAATCCAACGCAGAATCACTTTTTCCAACAAGTGCTACTGCGGACTAAGGAGGCAATCGAAAAGTAAAGTGAGTCCTCTCTCGACGAATCAAAACCAAACTTTACAAGTCGTTCATTATTCCCGTCCTGCTGTATGGTGCATAAGCATGGACGATGTCGATATCACGGCACTAAAGCATTTATGGTCCTCTGTATATTAGCAACTGTGAATACCGCAGTCGATGGACCGCAGTGGATAGATGGATGGATGGAATGAGCTGTACGAATTATACGACGACATTGACATAAATCAGGGAATAAAAAGACAGTGGCTACGTTGGCTAGGTCATCTCGTTCGAATGGATGAAAGCCGTCCCTTGAAAGTTTTCGATGCTGCACTCGTCGGTGGAAGCAAATCCAGAGGAAGACCTCCATTCCGTTGGAAAGATTATGTGGGGCCAAACTCCGAGAAGAGGAAACGCATACCGCATGTTGTTGATTCGGCCAATATCGCGTAAGCGATGCCTAAGCCAATTTTGTAGTAGTGGTAGTAGTAGATTTATAACAAATTTATAAAGAAAAAGATGCCCAAAGCTTCAAAAGTTAATTGGTTTTGTTCAGTTGATTCTCCGGCAGGGTGAAAAGTTGATGAATATTGGAACGAGTTCCCGTCGTCCCTTGTCAAATTTGGTTTTGAGACAAACCGGTTTCGGCGTTCTGCCATCTTCAGTGTCGTTGATCGTTCTCAGAACGATGGCAGAACGCCGAAACCGGTTTGTCTCAAAACCAAATTTGACAAGGGACGACGGGAACTCGTTCCAATATTCATCTTCAAAAGTTATTTATATGTTTATGCATACATATGTTTCCTGGAAATTACTCTTCATATTGCTGAAAACCGAATTAAAATCCGCTTTTTAGTAGCTTTTGAGATTATGAGGAACAGAAAGATGGGCAGACAGGCAAACAAACAGACAGACGCGGAGGAGGACATTGTTTTATAATTTTTAAGAATAGTCGAAAATAATTTTTTTAATTTTTAATTTATAAATATATACATACATATATTAATATACTCACACTAAGAGGACAGCAGCCGCTGCTGCTGCAGCCGCAACAGCAGCAGTTGCATGCGAGTTATGGCTGTAGCGTTGCGACTGCTGTTGCTGTTACGTAGCTGCTGTGGCTGCGGAAGCTGACGTCAAACTTGTGGCGGCCACTGGTGGTGACATCGTATCGCTGAGAATACTCGCTGGTCGCGATGGTTTGGATGGGCTGGGTGGCGTGCGACTTAGAGTTGGCTGCTCAGGCGATGGCGGTCGCATGGACGCTGTCAGGTGCGAAAAGTGCGGTGCTAGCAAACCGTTATTACCGATTGCAATCGGATATGGAAAATATGATGGATGAGTGTTTACTAGTGCTGCGGATGTGTAGTAATTGTAGTATAATTGTCTATCCATCCAATGTAGCGATATAGTCTGATTCACAATTCGCTTAGCTAAGAGATACACGTAAGTATAGAATTTAATTAGTAGAAATTAATGCTTAGTGATTTTTTTTTTTATTAAGTTTGTATTTTTCGAGGCTAAGATATTACAGAGAGTTGACTGAGAAAGCGAAATAAAGTGACATATTTTACATAAACCTGCATATTAGGAGGTCAGAGTGAAAAGTTGCCAATTGCACTTTTTATTGAAAATTGGTTTGGAGTTAGTGAAGGGAAGACACATTGCTTGTAAAAATGTGTATTTATTCGTCCTCGTTCTAGGTGCTACATACTTCACGTAGAACACGAAAAAAATTTCCGTATACACACGAAAATTAATTTAATATTTTAACGGTTTAACTGATGTTCTGTTTAACCTCGACAGCTATTTGCGGTTTCTCGCCTATAAACGGATAAGGCATTTTGGTGAGAAGCCATCAGTGCCAGGTCAGATATAAACCCATAGCTTCTGACATTTCCTGAAAAAAGGCCACGCAATGAGAAGAAAACTTTTGTAGATGTTGGTCGATATTATATAAAGAGTCGTGGGGGTAATTTATGGAACAAACTCCCTAAACGAAATTGACAAAGTATCTGATATCTCTCTATGTACATATGTACTGTACGCATTCGTAAAATATGGCCAACAACCATTTCATATAATGGTTCCTTTGAACAAGTTATTTAATATTTATAGCATCAAAAGCGTGCCCATACTTTCACGGTTCCATGTTCGGTTTTGCCTTCACTAAGTTTAACACAAAATAAATACTTTATAAATGCACAATCCAGAAGCGGCGCTAAATAAAATGGAATAGAAAAAAAAATACCTTAAAGATAATGTAATGCTGGAAACACAAATACACTTTTCAAATATAATATAAGTTCGGTGCATTCATCAAATTCGTCTTATCAAAGAAGTTGTTTTTGTTTTACACATAAAAATATCGTAATAAGTTTGAAAACCAAACATTTGAGGATTCAAGCAATGAACTAGTACGGCTGCTATCTAGAGCTATAATTTCAATACAATTTCGGGAGACATTCTTTTGCGTTGTTGTGTATGAGCTCTTTCAAATAAAGAAAACTATTTATTCCTATTTCTTTCGGCATCACAGTTTATATTTCCATTTGTATATCCACAGGTCCGTTATACAACTATGTATGTAATTATAATATGGTAATAAGTACAACATATTGTAGACATTTTAATCTAAATCATTTCTTGTATTTCAAAATAAATGTAAAATCTTTGAAACGTATAGATGTCGCCAAGGTTCAATTGAAGAAATACACAAATGTAAGTAAAGAGTGATCCAAGTAGAGGTATTTTTTTCAATAGCTTTATTTTGTCATATCACGCGTGAGTCGTCTCATTTCACCGTGGAAAGACTTACGCCTGAACAACGTTTATCATTCAACTTTATTACGAAAATTCACGTTCTGTAAAGAATATCTCTCGCGCACTTCGCTCAACTTATGGTAAACATAATCGGCATACTGAACGTACTATTCGCAACATCATCGCCCATCTTGAGACCCAGCATTCATTATTGTAATATTCAACCGAATAGACCACGTCCAGTACGCAGTGAAGAAAATATAACGGCCGTAGCTGAGAGTGAACACGAAGACCGTGGGGAGTCGATTCGGCGTCGTTCCGAAGCGACATAGCTTCGCTCTATCGGCTTTTGAAAAGTTCCAAGAAGATCCGACGTTTTCGAGTCAAATTTTGTTCAGCAGTGAGGCTCATTTCTGGCTCAATGGGTACGTAAACAAGCAAAATTGCCGCATTTTGGACGAAGAGCAGCCTGAAGAGATTCAAGAACTGTCATTTCATCCCGAAAGAACAACGCTTCGGCGTGGTTTGAAGGCCAGTGGAATCATCGGTCCATATTTATTCAAAACTGATGCCGGTGTGAATGTAACCGTCAATGGCGACCATTATCGCGCCATGATAACCGACTATTTGATGCCTGAAATTGAAGCTCGCGATCTCCGCGACATTTGGTTTCAACAAGACGGCGCCACTTCCCACACATCGCATCAATCAATGGATTTATTGAGAGAACACTTCGTTGAACAGATGATTTCACGTTTTGGGCCGGTCGATTGGCCACCAAGATCGTGTGATATCACACCGCTAGACTTTTTCCTGTGGGGATATGAAAAGTCTAAAGTCTATGCGGACCGATTCTATTCAGGCCTTGTAACAAAACATCACGCATGTCATTCGCCAGTTACCAGTCAAAATGCTCGAACGAGTCATTGAAAATTGGGCTCAACGGATGGACCATCTGAAACGTAGCCGCGGCCAACATTTGAAAGAATTAATCTTCAAAAAATAAATGCCAAAGAATGTTCTTTCGAATGATAATAAACATTCCCCATCAAAATGAAAATTTTATGTTTTTTTACTTTAAAAAAGTAAAGAACCTCGAAATGGATCACCTTTTTTAATTGGCGCATTTTACCCACGGAAGCGACTACAGGTAATTCCAAACCGCCTCCAAACAGTCTATGGATTTTTATGAGAAGCTTTTATTTCATGCTGTGTGACGACCGCAATTAAAAAAAAATTAATTTTCCATAATTTGGATGTTGGTCGAACCAGGATTCGAACCCTATTCTTGCGAATGGCAGTACGCACTGATAACAACTCGGCTGTTACGTCTGCCAACAGTTTCTAATACTATAGGCATTCTGCAGGACAACACGAACTATATCAAATGTTTCAATATAAAATTGAGGAATATTCGCATATACGAGTATGTTATCTTTCCTTTACCTTAGAGTTTCTATATAATATGTATAATAATTATTTTTAATTTAAAAAGATTTCGAGATCTGATAGTAAAAGATTGCACCTGCTAGGTATATGATTTGTATGTATGTATAATAAGTACTCAAATATTTGACGATTTCGCCAATTCGATGATTGCAATTAAAAAGCGCCTCGTGAATTTTTTACGGTAACAAAAAGTACTTGTTTTCTATATTTTCCTCTTTGACTCTCTTTTTTTTGCACTTTGCAGTTTCTATTTTATATTTATTTATTTTTTTTTTTAGTTTTATTTTAGCTCTTTTCTGCATTGTCGTTTTTATTTTGATTTTAGTGCACCTTATCGCTCGCACTCTTTCAATTCAATTTTTATGATCGCTGGAAAACTTGCAATTTTGCTTAATTTTAATGCGTTGCAAACAAAACGCATAAAAACTCTTGGCATACACAAGCGTACGGGTATCAGCAGCAGAGCTGATGCAGTAAAATGTTAAGCCATTGCAATGAAACCTAAGGCGAAACCGAACTGCAACAACAGGCGATGGCGGAGCTGAAATTGAAGCTGAAGCCAAACCTCTTGACTCTTGGCAAATAAAAAGTCGTAAAATTTGAAATTGCGATGTTTTGAAGTTTTCCTCCTACCTCATCTGTGATGGTAACGGGAAAATGGGTACCATAGATATCTATAGAAGACCTGAGTTGTGCGTCACGCTGAAGAAATACGTCTTATATATCAGTATGAAATGGGTTGGGAAGCACTCCCCTTGATTACAACAGAAAAGTGTAAAAATGCCGTGTGGGTAATACAACCAATACCACTTGGTAATTGACCAGCAAAATAAAAATATAAAAAATAAAAGCCACTAAGAAAAAATGTTAGCCCGCCAGTGACACGAAAATCATAAATGGTCACATGATTTCATGCTAATTGCAAAATGCATCGCACAAAGAAAAACATAAATTTAATTCAATATAGACAAATCACATGCATATGTATTCTACAGACAAGTACATATCTATGGACAACATATGTATGTGGATAACTCGATTGAGATTTTCTCGCATTATGTTTGCTGGGAATGGATATACTACATACATACATGCACCATACATTTAAGTAAAATGTGTTGATGTAGCTCTTCTGTGGCGACTTCCTTATTTTTTGTTGACCAATGTCCTTTATGATATCGAAACATTGCCTGCAAATTGAATTTCACACACGACTAGAAGTCATTTATTTATTTATTTTTATTGAGCATGTTTTATCGCGAATATCCAGCAATGTTTGCCTTTTTATGCAGGGCAAAGTGTAGGTGTTGAATAAATGTATTCTCAGTAACACTATGGACTTTAACTTCTGACTTGAGGTGACAAATCTTGTAGACACCATTTGCTTTAATTTTTTTTTCCCCGCTCACAAGCACTCTCTTAACGCATTCGCGATTAGGTTTTTTTTGGCGTTTCCTAGCATTTTAAGACACTCTCCGGGAAATTTCGTCAGGGAAATTCAAAATTAATAAATTAATTAAATGAAAATTTATGTTAAATATCAAATATTTATAGAAATATGCTAAGCAACTTATGGTTCGAATACACAGTTATTGGAATAACTTTCCAACATCAAAAAATGTTCTTAAGTAGATATGTATACACTTAGATACATATGCATACATATGCACAAAACTATTCTGAATGAGGCTGGTCAGAGGTTTATTGTATTATATAAATAATTTGTAACTTAAGTTCGGCGGTGCTATACTTTTTGGCAACTGTTTGAATTGGAGATCCAGATAGTTGCTCGCTCAATACTCGGTCAGTGCCCAACAACTCAAAGTTATGCTAAAAAAAAAAATACGAGCTTCCAAAGAAAAAAGATTATTATAAATTTTCTTTATCAGCATAACATACAACTCCTCGTACACTTTTTGCAACTCATTGTTTACTGTATATATAAATATGGAGTCATGACATGGTGAAAAATTTGCAATAATCGTGTTAAGTGTTTTTACAACGACACCTGCAAAAGGTTCACTCAATATCCAATAATACAGATGTAATGTAAGTACCATTTGGCCACTTCAGAGATATATCGCTTATATATAGTTTTGAAGTGGGCATATATAAATAGGTGATTTTTTCAAAAATGTTATATCAACATATAGCATAGCATATAGTATCTTATGAGAGAGTTGTGAGTAATAAAAAAGCAATTTATATATTAATTTTTTTGTGTGAAAAATTTCAGTGATGACGATCTGAATGGTCCAAGTTAAGGGAAGATGAAATTTGCTAATCATGGCTGAATGCGGAAAAAGTGGTCAGAACATGGGCATTGCTTATTTTGTGCTGTAGATTCTATATTACAGAAGATATTTTTCTCAAATTTGAACAGTTTATTTGAAATCGTTCAGAGAATTGGTCGCTATAGGGTACTGGTACCCTACAGCCGGAAATTCAGACTTCTTACATATCTTCTTATTTATAAGAAACTGTAAATATTGATCATTTCTCAACTGATTCGGAAATCATTAACTTGTTAACACTTTTTTAAAATAAGTTACATTTGGCAAATTTTTAAAAAAAATAAGAACCCTTTAAAACGCTTTATAAAAGTAATTACGAAATTTCTTGTACTTTCTAGTAAAACTTACCGACTAATGAGTCTTTTGTAGGATTTTTATTATAATAAGGAAACCTATATCTTATAGCCGTATATAACCTCTTTGTTCAGAAATGACGTTTTTGAAATACGTTATACGTAGCTTCTAATAAATATTGGTACTGAAAATCATCGGAACCTAAATTTGATATGTTCATGAAAGATTTAAGTTTTCGGCAGGTAAAAATTTCTCTCTTGTTCAAACTCTTGTTTCAATGTTTTTGACATTCTTCCTAGCATATACATATATAGAATATATATTTTTTATAAGGATCTACTTTTGGATGTGTTAGTATAAATGAATGTGAATGCCCAGTGCCTGAATAAAATTAGTTCAAGGGTAAAAAAAATTTTTACCTAACCGTTTTCATACAAAAAAGTTTCAATTTAACAAATCTTGGTCCGAAGAGATAACTTCAAATTTAAATAACTCATGTCGCAGGACTCTCCAGGTAAATTTGATATCATTCACTTTATAAAAGACCACACTTCATGGATTTGAACTATTTCATAGATCTGTGAGAAGTAAAAAAGTTATGTACAAAAGAAAATTTATAATTTTTCAAAAAAAAAAAAAAAAAAAAAGAATTTCTTACGAATCTTTAACGCTTCCACTTTTTTAAACAAAAGTAGTTTGAAAAAATTTAACGCAGAAATATTTTTATTACTAATATTGTATATAATCTACAAAAAAATGACTCATGGATTCAAATGGACTAATGTTTACAGACATTTTTGTATAGACATCAATTAAGCAATTTCCAAACATATAAAATTCAACCCAAGATTACTCAAGCTTTAATGATCATATCTCCTGAATACATTTTTTGGTTTTATCGCTGTAAAGATTTTCTGATCATTTTGCTTCCATTTTGCGTAAAATATGTATTGAAAAGTATTTATTAAATGCATTTATATACGGAAATTCAACTATCGTGTAACTGTAGTTAAAAAATATTCAAAATTTAAAAAGAAGTGCTGAAAGGAATATCATTACAAACAAAACGATAGTTCTTCGAAAATTTGATACGAAATAAAATTTTTCGAGTATAGAGCAATGTGCAAGTGTGCGAGTACTCGTTGCTCAAATGCTCAAACTGCTCGAGAATCTTCGATCAAAATGATGAACTCTAGTTTGAAAAGGCAATACAAGTGAAATCACACAAGAAATCTGGTATGTCTAGATAATCTGAATGCTCATTCAAAGCGGTATGAAAAACCATATAGACCAGTCACTCCTATGTATTTGTATTTGTATGTTTTGGAAAATTTATTAATGTTTTATTGGATCAACTAAGATCGTACAAAGTCATATTGCTCAGATATATGATTACTCCTAATAACTCACTGAATTAGGCATCTAAGAACATGAAAGTTAGTATAACGCTCGTATAATGTTTGAAAGTTCAAGTGTGTTATTTAAATAGAAAGTAAGTTGCTTTATAAATGAATGTATTAATTAACGGGAATCTCAATTAAGTGAGATATTCTAATTTTCAGCCCACAATTTGGCTTAATAAAGGGTTTTCCAATAGAGATGATATGATTTCTATATGTCGTTTTGGTCATTTTTAATATGTCATGATCTGTAATTTTTTTTCATTTTATTCAGTAATGTTTACAATTTCATCATGCCAAGATATACGCAAGAACAATTTTGCTGATTTTGCCTTGGAACAACTTGAAAACGATAACGATTTTTTTAAGAAAATCATCTTCTCCGTCTCCGATGAGGCTCACTTTCATTGGTGCGGTAAATAAAAAAAACTTTCGATTCGGTGCGAAGAAAATCGACAAATTGTTCATGAACAACCATTACATTCACCTAAATTGACAGTATGGTGTGGTTTTTGATCTGGTGGAATCATCGGTCCGTACTTCCTTTCAAAATGAAGCTGGTAGCATCATTATTGTCAATGGAGAACAGTATGGATCGATGATAACCAACTTTTTATGGCCACAATTGGAAGATGTTGATCTTAACAGCATCTGGTTCCAACAAGACGTGGCACGTGTCACACAGCACGTGCAACAGCCGAAGTAATGCGAGAAAGGTTTGGAGATTTGATTATTTCAAGAAATTGTGACATTGAATGGCCTCAAAGAATTAGTGATTTAACACCATTAGAATACTTCTTGTGGGGTTATTTGAAGTCATTGGTCTTTAGCAATAAACCAGACTCTCTTCAAGCTGTAAAAGTCAATACTGAACGTGCTATTCATGACATACGACTTGAATTAGTGGAAAAAGTGCTTAAAAATGGGTTAATCGAATTCTTACCTGCAAAAGAAGTTGTGGAGGCCATTTGAATGCTGTTATATTCAGAACTTAATTGTATCGATTGTACTTTACATTAAATAAAAAAACATTTGAATTTCCTTAACATTTAGTGTTTTTTTTTAAAGAAATCATATCACTCTTATTGAAAAACCCTATATATAAACATACATATTTGTAAAGAATAAGAAAGTTTGTGAATAATAATAATTAAAGTAAATTAAAATTAAAAATCTTACTTCCTTAAGACACTGATTTCAATTCAAGGTTGCTTCAAATAATATGATAAACTCTATCATATATACATATGCACATACATATGTGATTGTAAGTACGCTAAATATAAATGAGCAGTAAAAACGTACTCACACATATACACACACACACACACACATCCGTGGTTACGGAATAATAATAATAATGGTGCAACAGAAAGGCCACTGCACAATAGTTGGCCGCTAGACGCTAAATGGAATGGTTTTTATGACTTTCCTGCTGTATGAAGTCATAAAGCGCAAAACTCTTTACTCAATATAAACTTTTTAATAAGTGAAATTACTTACGCACGTGTTTTGTGCGTTTTTAGTATACATAATTTGTCTACACCCATGCAGCGCATACAACATTCATACTTGTTACGGGATTCAATTATTCTAAGTTATGCAGAAAAGCTTGAACATATGCATACATACATATGTGGGTAGATATATTTTCACCTCTTCAACATTTGCTGTTTTAAATGTACAGTTTTTAAGGAAAATAAAATAAACTGAGTGGGACTTTGAAATATTACCCGTATTGAAAAAAGTATTGGAAATTGTCTAAGCTTTACCTGATGGTGGCATTAGATGTAGAAAAATGTCCCCATTTGGTTAGCCTACGGTTCAAGTGGAGAGGATAAATGAAATAAGTGTCGTGCTATCCTACCGCTGAAAATCATCGCCTTCGCTGCCTCAAAATTAACAAAATTAATTTTTACCGGAGTCAAAAAAAAAAAACGGGAGTTTTCTTAATAAGAAAACAAACTAACCACATTTACACATACATATGTATGTACATATATACTTAACATAAAACTTTATTAAATATGCGGATAATGCTCGTATGGTTTAGGTGCAGTAAGCTTGAACTTTAATAAGTATTTTGTTTATTTTAACTTTATTTAGCTGATAAATCGCATTCGTTTGATAACCCAACGCAGTTGATTCCACTTAGTGATACCAGGCACAGGAACGTGATCATATAAATTTACATGTTATAAATTGACATACATAAATACATAATATACATAGGTACAAATACAAATATACATATACATATATATATATAAACATGAATATATCAAAACAATTCTGCTTTAATGAATCATTTGCATATGCCCCTCACAAATATATAAATGTGAGAAAATAAATAAATTCATAATTTAATAGCTGCACCAAATTACCAAATATCTATGTAAATAAACAATACAACTAAAAAAAGCTCTTGTCTGAAAGTGAGTAATTGAGCGTATGTTATTGTTTAAAAAACTTGCCATAAAATTGGATAGAATTTTTTTTCGAGTTGAATGTATGTATGATACATTAGAGAGGTCCCTTTTCATGAAGGAAAAGTATTCAAAGCATATGACGCAGCAAACAATTTTTAGATTTAATAATTGTTATTTTTTTAGTTTTCTGCTGAATCTATTAGCGGATTATCAAGGTGTAATAGCCGAACCAGCCATATTACATATCCTCCAGCCATAGCATCTGCGAAATGTTTCCAGCTCCTTGCAGTGTAGCATACAGACTTTTAAACAAATTTATAACTTTCGTTAACAAATTTCAGAATTTATATTTTCGAATATAAACGCCAATCAAATATATAGATTATGGTAATAAATAATTGATAAAGATTTCAGTTTTCATTTTCTTCATTTATCTCAAATTTATTTATAAAAGTCCAAACTGACAACATTGTTTAACAGCGATCTATCAGCTGAGTCAGTTTAAACACTTTCAGCTGCAATATTAGCGAATTTGAGTAAGTTCGTAACTAGTCATCTTTGGCTGGTTGCTAACGTCGGTAAAGACATCGTTGAGCGGTGACAGCTTTTCATAAGATAGATTGTGAAAGCTGAATCGCTAGTTTTTTTTTTTGGCTAGTTGCAGCATAACTCTTTCAACTTGCTTTTTTAACCATTGCTTATTTGAGCTTTGTGTCAAATATTCAGTAGAAATACTAAAAACTTGCTTCCAAAATGGGGAGCCTTCAGCCGTAACTGCAAGATAATTACGCACGAAATTCAGACGAAATAACGCGCCTTCCAGGCAGTTTATAGATCAAAGTATGCAACAATTTCGTCAAACCAGTTCGTTATCGTGTAAGTGATCGTCTAGTGCCTTCGGAGGAAAATATTGCTGATATGAGTAGCTCAAAGCGTGCTCGAACAGCCATCAACATCAATTCGACATTCGCAGAAATTAAGCATTTAACGCTTTGCGCAGGGTTTTGCATCAAGATCTCGGTAGCCCAATTTGTCCAAAGAACAGAAGCCACATGGCTTGGCAGAATGATCATTTTCAGGTAGAAATCATATTTTCCGATGAAGCTCATTTTCACTTTGGCGGCTAGGTTAACAAGCAAATATTTCGCATTTGGAGCTCAGAAAAACCACACGTAACCATAGAAAATAAAACGCCCCTCATTGGACTGTTTTTTTTTTTCAAAATCGAGGAAGCAGCTGTTGTTACCGTCACTTATTGCAGCTACTATTGAGGTTATCTATTGTACTCAATCATAAGCTCAAGAAATCACGAAGAAGCCTATGTCAGCCATCACAGATATCACTCATTATACGAGGCATTTCCAGAAAGTAACTGTATTGAATTTTTATAGGTTTTGAAATTTTTGATCTAAACCAAAAAATTGTGTGGTATAATGTAAACTATTTTTCATAGTCGTCACTTCTCTCTATGCAGGTTGCGAAGCGGGGTATCAATATTTTTATACCTTCCTCGAAGTAGTTTCCCGCTAGCTCCTTCGTCCATTTCTCGCGGACAGTTTACGATATCCGATGGTTTCTGTGATCCTTTAGTGTAGTAGAGATCAGGCAATTTTCGAAATTTGATTTCTCAGACATTTCGTCAGTCACAATAAGGTCTTCCACACCTCTCTTCATCAAGCACAGACGTACGACCATTTTTGAACTCTGGACACCACTTGTACATACTCATATGATCAATAGCGGAGGTATTCCCTTCGGATGACGCCGTGTATTTCAAAATCGGCGGGAGACTAGATTGACAATGCTCATGAAACGTGTTATCGACAGTGCAACATATTGTCCTCGAACCGATCTCCTTGTAAAGGCGAGAAGTTTGACAACACTACTTTATTGCCAATATGACGCAAATAAAATTCTTCCGGCCATGAGACCCTCAGTACAGTTGCATACTAGATATTCCTCGTGTTATGTATCTTGTACCTATATACACATACATATGAAATCCTCTTCTTATGATTTTGGCGATAAATACTAAAAACCTAGGAGGCCGGCACGATTCATTCATTTGGAGCTTCTATTCAGCTCGAGAAGTTATGCAGCATAGCTTGGAAAGTGGAAACTATGTTTTGACATTTATTTAAGTTGCATATTTTGACATTTATTTAAGTTGTGAGACCATATTTCTTCCATTCTTATAAAAAGGAAATATCAGCTGTCTAGTGCCGTTAAAATTGAGCTAGCGAACCACATAATCGTTAGTGCAAGCGACAAAATTCGTTAGTTAACAATACGATGTACGTATCGAAAACATATACTGAATTCTGCTACTTCTTTTTGAATTATTTGAACCAGTTTAATGTATCATTCAT
This sequence comes from Neoceratitis asiatica, assembly GCA_030068015.2. Taxonomy (NCBI): domain Eukaryota; kingdom Metazoa; phylum Arthropoda; class Insecta; order Diptera; family Tephritidae; genus Neoceratitis; species Neoceratitis asiatica. The sequence continues at coordinate 67,070,665 of CM061529.1, read as the reverse complement.
ACATAATATAGTTATAAATATGTGCATACATACATACTTATGAATGTATGTTATTATTTTGTCAACTTTGCATATAAATTGAGTAACACAATTAAATATTGGCGACTATGTGTATGCTGTTCAGCAGTGGGCCACTAGCATTAACCACATTGATGCCTTCGACGTTGGGGCCGCCTCAGTTTTCATCATATAGTGATTGTTTATCAACAAATCAGGCAAAGTGGTGACTGAACAAAAAATTACGTGTATTTTGCATCAGAAAACGAAATTGAAACCAAAACAATAAAATTAATACTCTACACACATGAAAAAAAAGGAAACTAAAATACTGAAGTTCATTGATGAACCAATCACATACACACCCACGCGAGTCGAAGAATAAAAGCAATTGTTTATAATATACAAAAAGTGTCCATTTGAATTTCAACATATAAAATAAATGCATTTCGTGCCTTTCAACATTCAACTGTTATATTTGTATATAATTACGAGTTTGTTATATATGTATGTATGCATTAAGGCGGAAAAAATTGAAAGACAATTAAAAATAATTTTTTTGATTGGGAAAAATCCACAGGTTTTCTGGGGAAATTAAAAAAAAAATTCTGTTAAATATGCCAACTAAAGAATTCCTAAATTTCGTGTAAAAATTAAATTAAAATAGAAAGACATGCTTATATTAAAACAGATAGACAGACAGACCGACCTGACTAGATCTCAGCTCGTCATTCTAATGAAATCAATTCAGAGATATCGTGAATATGGTTGCCACACATCTTTCCCAATAGTTCAACCAGCCATCTGGCGCACCTTCATTGGGAACCAGCCTTTCGTAAAAAAAAATAATTGTCAAAAGTTATGCCAGAAGCTTGCAGTGGCGAAATTTGCTGTTATGTTGCCGCCGCACATTTTAAAAAACCAAATCTCTCCTGATTTCACTCTCATCGCCGCACTATGGTTCAGGAGGCATCTTTTTGTGTCCAAAACTAATAACTCGTTTTTTTAAATAAAAAAGTCCATTTTATAAAAAGTAAATTCAAATCAAAAAAAAAATTTTGCGGTAAAAGTAAAGGACAACTTTTCGGTAGACTTGCAATTTAAGTGAAATTAAATTAATTGTAATGAAAATTATTGTAAGTAATATACTGTGAAATAAATTAAAGTAACATCATTTTAGGACTTTTCTTTTTTCATTTTATTTCTTGCGATATACAATAGAAGTTCAGAAATTTGTGGTTATGGTCTAATAAGTAAACTGCACAAAAGGTAATGTGAAAGGTGTTGTTTGAATTTACAGTATTTGGTCAAGAATTAAATTCTCTACTCCTTCGGAAGGTAGTAATTTACTTAAGTCTTTCTGTTTTATTTTTGAAAACTTCCCTAACCATATTCAAGGGTTCCCCTCTTTTTACAACTATTCTTTATTTATACATGCACAGTCATAGTTTTGTCCACAATATGAAAGCTCTAGGCAACTAACTCAAAGGACCTATAAATAATTATTTTTTATTTAATTACACCCAAAACGGCTATCCAAAAAGTTAATCATAAACCATAATGCCACAGGATTTTGTTTAAAAATATTCATAGTATGAAATTCTGGACGTGAATTTCCCTTCAACCTCTTAACGAATATCATAAGAGAAGTGGTCATCCTAATGCAACGATACAAGCGGCAAAATATCTATGGCAAAAACATTGTATTAATATCCTCCCAAGAGTAGTAATATAAAATAAACACACCCAACAAACACTGGAAGAAAACTATCAATCGTACTATGGCATATATTTCGTGACTTTTGATATTGCTTGCCATCTTAAACGGAAATACTTCTAAAAACACAGTTTTCCAAACTGAGAACTAGTTTGAAAATATTTAAGTAATGTGATATTTACAAAAACACGTTAACTCAAAATCGACAGTTAACTCTAGATAATTAATTTTTCAATCAAAAAATAACCCAAAGTTAAGATATCCATTATCTTACAACATCTGGTATATTATGTCAGTTGATTTTGGAAGGTATTTGGAATTAAAAGTCAAACTGAAATATCAAAATAATTCGTGGACTAATTGTGAGAGAAATAGAACAATTCTGATGATTTATTTCTTAGAGTTAAACGGTTGCGCATTCCCGGCGCACTGCTGACGATTAGTGGACAAATCAATTTGTCAAAATTTACAAATAAGAAAAATTCTTTTCAATACTCAAGCTTAGTTTAGGACATTTGGAGAAGCATTACAACAGAGCAAACAGTAGGGGTTTGAGAAATTGACTTATTTTCAATGCGTTTTTCAATGAGATATAAGAGAAATGTTTATTGGGTACTTATTAGCACAGTACGGATGTGCACGAGCTGTCCACAACAGCAGTTAATCAACGCCAATTCTGGGCTTATCGATAATTGCAAGTAAACATGAGAGTTATTACAAATACAAAACGTGTCAGGGATGAAAAATCGAAATTTAAAATTATTTTCAAATTGAAAAAAAATAAATAAATAAGGAGAGAGTTATTGTGAGACTGTGTCAAGTATGTTTTTCTGGTTACTTATCAAATATTAAATTAAATACTTTTTGTTATAAGTTATTGAGCGAGTAGGATAGAAAATAATAGGAGTGATAGCTACTTCGGAGATCAACACATCTCCTCATCAGACTTCTTATGACGGAAATCGACCGAATCAACGGATCCTGGCTTAACAGGCTAGTGTTCTAGCCACTGTGTCTTTCTTTTATAACAAAAAATATTCATTGGATAGAAAACAACGGCCTTTCTTTCCCTAACTTATTACAAAAATTAATAATACAGGCCGCAAAAGCAATTTAAAAAAGAAGTATGATTTATAAATTTATTCGACTTTACATTAAATACTATAATTTAGTTATGGAATACGGAGCGCAATAGTTCATCTAATTTGTTATACAAAATTCGATTTCCACACCAATATCCATATTTTTTCTTTAAATGCGGTCGCCTCTAAACTAAGCTGCGGGGGTTGATGGTTTACCGACCGGCGGCTGCAAAAAACTGACAATACATGCGCAACGATGGCACCTAAGAGTGCCCTCTGTAATAATCTGTAACAATTATCATGGAATATCACTGTCTCTACACCGCTATGTCTGAATTTGGTATCCCTGCACATATGTACATATGTATATGTTTGTGTAAACTGTCATTAAGCTACACCAAAAACTTCACTAGGATCAGGAAGGACTTCTCCGAGCCGTTCGATACCAACAAAGGAGGTTTCAGACAAGGTGATGCCTTATTGTGAGACTTTTTTAATCTATTGATGCAGAAAATAATAAGACCTACAAATGAAAACTTTTAGAGTAAAAAACTTCAATGACATATTTCTTCGAAAATAACGTTTCACACGAATGCAGACCTGTATTAACGAAAAATATTGTCGGACAACTCAAGTTAGTTAAGTCTTTAGTAACAAAAACCATGGAAACTTTTCAAATGACCAATAATATATGCTTTTAGCAAATTAAAAAAAAAAACTATGCAAATATAAGAAGATTTCCCAACAAATTCTTTAATTTCAATTTTTTTTTTAACTTTTGTAGTATAGCGGCAGCCGCAAAACGAAATTGAAACCAAAACAATAAAATTAATACTCTACACACATGGAAAAAAGGAAACCGCACAAACCCACGTGAATCCGGAGGATAAAAGCAATTGTTTATATTATACAAAAACTGTATATTTTAATAAAATAAATGCCTTTCGTGCCTTTCAATACTCAACTGTTATATTTGTATATAATTACGAGTATGTTATATGTATATGTATGATATGCATATAAGGAGATAAAATTTCAAGACAATGAAAAATAACGTTTTTGATTGGGAAAAATCTCCAGAAATTCTGGGTTAATTAGACTGACTTCTGGGTTAGGGACTGACTTGGCGCATTTTACGTCGAGATAGCTTGTGCAAGAACTGAACTTCCCAAGCGACATCGTTTCACTCTATGGCCTCTTGAAAAGTTCCAAGAAGATCAGACGTTTTCGAGCCAAATTTCGTTCAGCGAAGAGGCCGATTTCTGGGCATGTTAAAAAGCAAAATTGCCGCATTTGGAACAAAGAACAACCTGGAGAGATTCAAGAGCTGCCATTTCATCCAGAAAAAACAACGGTTTGGTGTGGTTTGTGGGACGGTGGAATCATCGGTCCATATTTCTTCAAAAATGATGCCGATGAGAACCTGAGATTGAAGCTCGTAATCTCCGCGACATTTGGTTTCAACAAGACGGCGCCACTTCCCACATCGCATCAATCAATGGATTTATTGAGAGAACAGATAATTTCACGTTTTGGGCAAGTCGATTGGCTAGCAAGATCGTGTGATATCACACCGTTAGACTTTTTCCTGTGGGGATATGTAAAGTCTAAAGTCTATGCGGACAATTCCGCTTCGATTCAGGCCTTGGAACAAACAAAACATCACGCGTGTCTTTAGCCAGTTACTAGTCGAAATGCTCGAACGAGTCATCGTAAATTGAACCGAAGGACCATCTGAGACGTAGCTGCGGCCAATATTTGAAAAAGATAATCCTTAAAAAATAAATGCCAAATGATGTTCTTTCGAATGATAATAAAAATTCCCAATTAAATTTTCATTTTCTGTATTTTTTTTTAAAGTAGGGAACGCCGAAATGGATCACCCTTTATATATACAATATAATAATGACTTTTGATAATTTATTTTTATTAAGAGAGAGTTCGAAAAAAATATCAACAAGTTGTTTGTTGTCAACAAGAGTAGGTTGACACTCGTATAAGGGCATTTTCGACAGGAAGATATTCTGTGAAATGACAATTTTCAGTTTTTGGACAGAAACGTCCTAGTGTCATATGTGTTTGTTGACAATGACCAAAAATATAACTAGTTGAGTTTTGAGTCATATAGCTTTTTAAGGAAATAAAATAATAATTATAATTTAGAATTAGTTAAATATTCCTTTTTTACTAATCTATTTGATCCAATTGTTTTATCTAACTTAAAATATAAGTGAGCCGATCGGTGGTTCGTTGTTATTATTTTTGTCTAATATAATGAATATTTAGTTAAAGTTGTAATAATGAAATATTAAATGTTATTATCGAAGTTTTATAAAAAATATTTAAAAAATAATTAAGGCACTCCTAAAAGTGATTGAGTGGAAAAAAATTCATATACAATAATTTGGAGTATTTTTGGGTCATATAAAAACTTTAAAATAATGAAATTAATTAAAATAAGGTTAAAAATAAGTTTGATATCTTCGCAACTAGTCAGATTTAAGTCAGAAATTTCCACCAAAAAAACTAGTATTTGTCCATATACAAAGTACAATATAATAAAAGGGAGAATTGTTATGTCCGCCATTTTTATTAAATCTTTATTTTTTACAATCCATGTTTAGCTACGTTTTTGGGTTAATACATTCAAAATTAAACATTAAGTTGGCCGCCACATCAAAATTAAAAGTATTATTATAAGATACAGAAGTAATCATGTTTTCCGATTAAGGCTAAATTCATGCAATAGAGCATGAAAAATTTGCATTACGAATTTGGTAATATTATTCATTTTAGTATTATCAATTATTCTCTTTTATTGGTATTTTCGTTTAATTCGGAAGATTTTCAATTTTTAAAATCTTTAATATAGAGGGTATTTTTGCATATATCGTATTCAATTTATCCAGTGACATTGGCTTGTCTATTGTTGTGCCCATTTAGGTTTTTTCTATACAAAGAAAATCTTTTTCTTCCAACCGTTGAAATACAGCTTAAAAATGGATTGTTACTGTTGCAACTGTTATTGTATGCTTATGGATGATACTTATGTTATTTCCTCGAAACTCTTGTCCAAACTGTTGTTTATAGAGCAAATTATAGAGGTCCCTCTAATATGTATGCCAGAAATTTAAACTCAATTTAGTAGAATTTTCCTTTGATTGCACCTGACGTTCGGTTTTTGCGCTACATGTACCATTTATTATATTGGTTTGTAGAGTTTAAAATATTGTTGAATACGACCTATGACACTTGTTCATTCTCATTTTATATTAAAACGCTGCTGCAAACGATTTTCTGTTTTCCATAAAATGCATTAAATTTCCGTTGTGAGAAAATTTCGCACCATAAACACTTCAGTGTTTATTACCAAAAGGAAAGAAAGCGATTGCCGCAGCATTTGAAATGGTAGGTGATGGTTATGGTGACAAGACATTCTCTGCTGTGTTGCAGAGAATGAGCACTATTCTAGGCAGAGAGAGAGTGAATTGAAGGAAATTGTGTGTTAGCAAAGCTGTGGTGGCTGGCGCTAGTAAGTTTATGCGTTTGATGATTGGTGTTGATGCTGAATCCATAGCGGTAAATTCAGTATCCTATATTCTTTTTCTCACATCCGACTACCTATCACCTTGCACCCTTTCAAGGCATATCGTAAATTCTCGCATGCATTTTGGGTTTAATGATGCATTTACGACGCAAACATCAACGTCATCAACGCATATCACCAACCACAACTAAAACCCAAACCATCAAATGATAGAGACGTTTTCAGTAGCTTGCTCGGAAAACAAAATGAGAATGACAGTAATCGTTACAATTTTAATATCATCAGCAAATAGCAGCTGGTGTTACTGCCAGCTGATTTTGGCGGAAAGAGCTAGAGAGAAAGGTACTATGCGACGAAAGCCTGGCTATAAAATGTATTGTAGTTTTTCTTATATGTTCTAAGTTCGTTATGGTAAGTTATTTTTTTTGTTTTTTTTTTGGAAGAAATCAAAATTAAAACGCACCTGTCGCGCTTGGTTTAAGTGATAAAATTTTCAAAACAAATTCTTCTTAAAGTGGGAGTGTGATGTGTATTTCAGTATTTTATTTCAAAAAAGGAAAATCCTTCTTTATGCAATAACGATCACTTCAGTTGTGTGGTATTTTCTGAAATACTTTTTAACAGATTTGGCTCTTCTGAAGAAAATCAAATCGATTAAAATTAAGGTACGATTGTTTACCCTCGGGTAAAATGCCCGAGTTTGCCGAAAAAAACAGTCATTAGTAGTAGCACCTTTTATTTGACGAAATAATATTTATTTGTAGACGGTTTAAGTATTATAAGAAAAATGTAAAAGGAAAGTTATAATTGCCAATTACGAAAAGAATTTTATTTGAGTTACAGTATATTCGACATCGCGTCAGATGCCAGCGTTCAGCGACTTTATTTGAACACAACAAAGAAAAAATGGTAGAAGTGACAGCTGTTTCGGAGATCGTCACGTCTCCTCATCATACTTCTTTTGCCAGGATTCGAACCGACGGATTCAGGCATCACAGGCGAGTGCTCTACCAACTGAGCCAACGCCTACCATGTAATCTGTTGTTGCATTATTCAATTTTTTACTAACCAACAACTATTAAGTGCGCTAATATTTAGCCGCTATTTTTACTTAATTGCTGGGTTTACTTATTTCTTCTATTTTCTTTAATTTATTTATTTATTTATTTTTTATTTTTGACAATTTTAAAATAGGCAGGAAATTAGTTTCAGTTTTCTTTATATTTACAATATTTTTAATAATATTGGTCGATTTTGTCGATTTTCAATTTGAAAAAGTCGAAAGTACTTAGTAAACAGATATTTTGCTTGCAAATTGAATTACAAAAAATTGGTTGAAAATAATTAATGTTTTACATTCTTTACTCATAGAACGCTTATAACCGTGCGAAATCGCAAGTATAAAATTTATATATGCGAAAAAAAAAGTATTTTTCGAAACTATAAAACTTTTGAGTGTAGATGAGTATGGTGGATAACTGGTGCTTTGCAGTAGTTTGCGGTTATAATTGATAAGCTTAAGCACAACAAACAGGTGTTATTTATTTTCGTTGTAAGCCCTTTGATCGTAATAAAAAAATTGTAAAGCTTTTCTCAAAGATTTTAATATTTTCTAATGGAAGCTGCGCTCAATTTAAATATAAATATATTTTTCAAAAGTTCGGACATCATTATTACAAAATTCAATCTCATATTGATTGGAATTTTTTACAAGTCCTCACAGAATGAACTACTTAACAGTTTTAAAGAAAATAAAAATTGTTATTCAGATTTATAAAAATTAGTCGCATATGAGAACTTGATGAAGTTTCGTTGAAATCAGTGTTTGATTTGTTTGCTTTGAAAGTGGCTTCTACTTCTTTGGTTTCTTGTAATTATCTTGAAACCGAAACTTGGTTAAAATCAACTTTAGCACTATTTATAGTGCTAACCAAGAGGTGTAGATTTCTTTTTAGGTCAAAATAGGAACGAGCCATTGTCAGAAAAAAATAGTCATCCAACGGTGCACAGAGATGCTGGAGTTTTGGTGTGGGGTGTATGTGAGCAGCTAGGGTTAGAGAGCTAGTAGTGCTTATTGATGAAATAATGGACAAAAAACTCTTTTTGAATTTTCTCAAAGAGAATTTGAAGAAAAGCGCCGAAAAACTTGGAATAGAGAACGACTACCACTTTCAGCGTAACAACGATCTCAATCGTACATCGGAAATCACACCGTGAAAACTCAACCTCAGTTGCCAAATCTTAACTCGATCCATATTAGTCGATCGATTAACCATATTACATAAATAAAATGGAATAAAGCAAAGTTCATCTGGAAGTATGAGTGAAAATAAGTTCAAATGCTACGAAAAAAAAATATAGTTCATGCAATGCAGAAACGTTTAAAAGAAGTTCTTAAAAATAATGATAGACATAATATTACATCGTATTAAAATATATTTACTCCCCATATAAATGAAATTTTATATACTAAAGTAGTGACTTTTATTCACAAAAAGTATGCAATTAATTGGAGTTTCCAGTGGAGAATATGAAAATTAGTATTTTGTGGGCGTGGACGCTCTTCAAAAATTGATAATTAGAAATGATTGTAACTTTGGTCCAGCAATGTATATAATTGGCGTGATTTCCGGCCGGGAAACTAGTTATGTTTTAATTCTTGAAAATTTACAAATATCTAGTTTAGTTATTACTTTATTATTATTATTAAAGTTACAAATATCTAATTATCTTTGCTTTAGTCATTTTTTTTTTCTTCTTTATCCGGTTTATTGTGGATTAAAGTAATTTATATTATTGACATATTATTCATATATAAATCATAAATCAAGTTTATTGAGAGTTTCACAGAATATTATAAGAGAAGATTTTTTCTAATTCTAATAAACATCATTCATTTTGCAAACTGGTTTTCAGAGATTGAATATGAAAAATATAGTTCACTTAAATTGCTCACGAATTTTAATTCATTAAAATTATTAATTAAATAATTAAAAATAAATAATGCTTTGAAATAAGACGGTATAAGATCTGAAATTCATCAATTGGCGCTTTTTATGCACCCGAAATGCAAAAGAACACCCAGCTGGCTTATTTTTAACTGACTCATAACCAATGCTTTTGTAAAACGCTTTTGTTAGCTTTCAAACTATGAAATAGTTTGTTAATGAAATATTTAAACGAAAAGTCAAATAAAATAAGTAATTTCGAAGAATTTTGGCAGTTAAATACATTCAGTTTGTTTTTTTCTTGCACTCTGAAATAATTTTTTTTTTTTTTAATAAACTATCAGTTACAATCTTATTTATTGTTCCATTTTGAAGTTTGACTGAAGATTTCAAAGGGTTAGACGTTTAGCGAGAACTTCTTTGGCTTTTTCAGTGACTCGTTTACAACAGTACCACTTTTTTAGTTTAAAACACTATTAGTTAGGCCGGGAATTGTTTAAGCGTTTTCTGTTCAAACTGGTTATATTCACTCAAGTTGCTTATTTTATGTTACTGTTTTCCATGTTATTTGATAGCCTACCTAACGTTCATTTGCAGGTTGGGTGCAAAAGAAAATGCCTAAAGTAAAACTCATCAATACCAGAAGCAGCAAACGACTAAAACAATAATAATTCAACAAAGCAGTAATCAGCAGTCTGTAGTTAAGATGAAAAATCAAAATTCAATTACTAGCTATGCCTATGGTTTTGGCCACGGCATTATGGTATGACAGCAACAATCGGAAACCATGTTGACCATTAAATTGGTTCGACCACCTTATTCATACTTGTATAGTTATGACGCCTCTAATTTAATCTTGAACTAAATCGTTTTGGTTCATTTTTGGAGAATACATAATACTACGTTGAAGAGAAACCGTATTCAGTGCATTCATAAGCACTGGAATGGAATGCATTTTCCAATTCTTAAAAAGATAAGTAAATTAAATGTTTTTTTAAATTTGGGAATCACACCAAGGATTTCAAGAAGGTTTGATATCTCCTTTGTTGGGCAACAATAGTGCACCTGTTGGTAAGTGGTTATTCGTTGAATTCCAAGGCCGACATTGCTGTTGGTATTGGCTCGTAGGTAGAGGAAACTATGTTTAATTTGAAAGTTATGATTGTCAACAATGACATGGGAGCCAGGATTGTATTTTTTGTTTGATGACGAAGGCTGCTTTAAAATCGACAATGGATTAGTGTGTCGATTTAATCTGTCGTCAATACACTCGATAGAATCTTATTTGATATTGAGAAAACTTGTCCCATGGTAGATGGCACAGATTGGGGTGATCCTCTTTTTGTGGATTAAGCAGAGCAAATTTCAGTACCATTCGACTGGTATGCACTTATGCGACTAATTTTGCAAAAAAGCTGATACATGCACTTTGTCAGCTCCTTGCTACCATATCACAGCTGGTAGACTATCGCCTCCGCGATTATGTTGTTCTTCAAGCGGTCAACCTCTATACGGGCTTTATCATTGTCGGGGGATAGAACACATATTCCATCGTCATCTTCAGCTGTTTCATTTTTATTGCAAATCGGCAAATTGGCGAAACGTTCCCTCCATAAACTTAGTATACTTTGCACATTATTCACAAGAATTGAGTCCTACATGCTTATGCTCCGGTCTCGAAGCCTTCTGAAATTTGCCGCATTTTCTCGTAGAATTTTCGTGAATTACCCCTGTCGACCAGCTTCTTAAACTCTTCATATTCACGCATTTCGCCCCCTCCCTTTTTCTGTCTGTAAATCCGCCACGTTACCCTCTTCAGCTTAAGGTGTATTTTTTGTTTTCATTTTACGAGGCAGGCAGATTTTTGCACTCTCTTCTTTCGGCCTTGTTGAAAACTAATAGTTTCCCTGACGGCTGTACATAGGGAGCTAGAAATGTTGAAGCTTAGTATAGAAAGAGAAAAGTTATTTGAAAACTTGAGGGATCATATGCAGTTGCGAGGCTAAAAAATAGTTTTCATGAAATTTTTTAGAAAAAAGTTTCTTTTATTAATTACAAGTGATCAATTACAGTTGCGCGTCGATCATGTAAAAGTATTATTTGTACGGCTCCTCTAGCTGCTTATAGGAATGACCTCCAAAAATCGCGCTTGGTGACCACCATTTCGGCTGTTTGGACTATCAGAAATCATGAGCCATGGTGAATTCTTTTAAACTATCGTGGTTGTTCACAAATCCGATAAAAATTGATTTCGCATCGGCTTGGACTTCCGACTCTGAATCAAAAAAGCGTTCTGTAATACTATTGGAATTGAGAAATTCGAACAAAAATGCGCCAAATCATTTTTCAGCGCGCTGCTGGCAAATGAGTATTACATACAATTGTTAGGAATCGTAACTAAAGCATTTTCGTTGAAGCAAAAAGCCCGTAAATTTTCAACGAGAGAACACAATTTTCGAGGGGAAGCTGCAAATTCGTGCTGGGAAATTTTCTATTAGTAATTGTCGAATCAGCCCTTTTAAATACCTCCCAGCCGTACCACCTGACTGAGATATATGTTGTCAAAAGTTATGGCCTGGTTGCTTATATAGGCGAATGTTGCCAGCTGCGAGTGTGCATACAGACTTTCAAACAAATTTATAATTTTCATCAATAAATTGCAGAATTTGTATGTCCGAATATAAACGCCAATCAAATATACATACATTATCTGTATGGTAATAAATAATTAATTAATTTTCTTAGTTTATCTAAAATTTATTTATAAAAGTCAATACTGAGTCAGTTTTACAGAAAAAAATCAAAACGCCGCTGGTTGCTATAGTACGAAAATCAGTACCTTTTCTTTATTTAAACTTCAATATGAATATGTGGACATGGTTAGATCTACTTACACCATTATCCTGATATATCGGTATGATATATCTGTGATTATAATCTTTTTTGTTATTGATGCACCGAATGCACCGAAGCAGAAAGAAATATAGTGGAAATTATTTAAAAAAAATGTTTACTGACACATATGAAAATGCTTATCCTTGTTTATATGAATATATAAACCGGATAAGAGTGCAATTCGCTTAATGAGGTAAAATATTTTTGCAATCGAAATACCTCTTCGGCATCAAGAAGCCCTTGAGTGTAGTGAAATTACTTAGATTTATACATTTTTATTTGAAAATTAAAAGATTAAAGATAAGTATTGATACTTGCTGCGAATTTGCATAAAATTCAATAAAATATCTACTCATTGTGCTTATACAAAAATCATAATCATAATATAATTGTGATGTTGATTTAACTGAAAATTTGCGAATACATACATATAAGCAGATTACTCATACGCCTCGTCAAATATGTGGTAGCAATTAAAACATCATAACATGTGTTGTTGTTGTATACTAAATGAATGTACGTGTGTAGGTCTAATAAGTTTGAATAGCTCAATTCTGTCAATTAAAAAAAAATAATAATTGTTCAGCATAAAAAATTAAATCGATTTCGTTCAAAATATATTTGTTATAAGCCAATTTCGCTTTGTTTGTGTCTGGACTTACGTGATCTTAGTTGAATAAAACAAATTAATTAGAAGAAAAAAACCAAACTGATTGTAATTATAGTTTATTTAAAAAATTCAACAGCTTAGTCATTATATTTACTGCGCCCTCTGTTATATGTATGTATGTATATAATGACATATCCTTTGACCTCATTGCCAGGATGATGTAGCTCTGTACTTTGTTTGTTGATTGCAGAGATGTTTAAGTGTGTACTTTTTACGGCCCATAGTGATATGGATTGATTGCTGAAGAAACTGAAAATGTCCTCCTGGGATTGTTGATTGCAGAATTATTGATGTGAATGCGACCATCTTGTATGTTGATTGAAGAGATGCTTCCAATAGTATGTTGATTGTAGTTTAATTTTCAAAATTTGTTTTATAACACTTTTCTCAAATGCATTTACTTATTTTTTTTTAAGAATGAAATTTGATTAATCTTCTAGATTAATTAATATTATCTAGATTTTGATTTTCAACTTGATTAGAATTAAAAGAGTTCAAGTAATAGATTTTATAGATGTAAACTTGGTTTTTGGTTGGTGTGGGTAGCAATTTATAACTATAGTTTGTAATCTACTTTTCATTTGTTTCAAATGACGTCTTTGTTAAATTTAAAAAATAAATTTAATTTACTTGAATTTTAATCATAACTTGTTACGTATTTACGTTAAAAATTAAAATTATCATCCACATTGCCGTGTCGTACTGCGTAGTTCACCCCCGTCATATATATTCAGATTATGTTGACGGGAGTACTCATTCACGACATGTTGGCCTAAAATAGTTTTATTATTCGAATTTTGTTGCGCAATAATAAACGTTTAAAAAACCATAAATTGAAAAAATTTTTGGGTATAAATTTGTTTAAATTCTATTTATAGAATATAAGGCATACTAAAAACGACACTTACCTTCTTCTATACGTCTTGATGCCTCTTCAATGTCAGCTCCAGCGTCTTTTAATATCACATACATTAACGGCATCATCTCCCAAGGATAACGAAATTTCTCTAATAGCTTTTGGCAATGCTCTAAAAACACATCTTGCGCTGAAATTATAAGATTTGGAAATCAAATATTAGAAGATGATAATGCAGTTCAAAACTATAAATAAAATATTTTTATAATTGGATTATAATATTGGAATTGCACCTCAAAGTGATTTGTTTGAAGCGTTATAGTGAGTTCCATGAGAAAAAGTAGCTTTTGTCAGTGCCAATTTCATATCCCTATAAATAACCTTAAATTTCTCATATAACCAATTTTTACTACCCTAAGTTTTTTTGTTGTTGAAATAAATATAAAATGCATGTAATATCGGATCGTGTTCAACCTCAGCTTAGATAGACAGACAATAACTGATAACACAGTCGGTAGTATTAGTAAACATTAATTTTGAACTGCAATATGAAGGTCGAATAGCGTTTATATTTATATATATGTACATATTTGGCGCTTTGTAACCGCTGAAGCGATTTTTGGCTGAGCTCCTCCACCAATTTGTGGTTTTGCGTCTTGATGCTTATACCAACAAATGGAGGGGCCTACAGTTTATTCTAAGCCGCCTCCGAACGGCTGATGGATTTTTATGAGGAGCTTTTATTTCATGTCAGAAATACACTCGGAGGGCTTGACATTCCCTGCCGAAGGGCGACCGCAATTAGAAAAATTTATTTTCTATAATTTTAGATGCTGCTCGAATCTGGGTTCGAAGCCAGGCCATCCGAATGGCAGTACGCAATGCTAACCAATCGACTATCGCGGCCGCCACGAATATCGATTATCCGTTTAAAATATAACAAAGCGACAGGAGCTGATGGCCTATTGGCTGAGCTATTCAAATATGGCGCAGAAGAACTGTGACAATGCATCAGCCTTTTAACAGAATATGGTCGGACAAACGAATGCACGACGATTGTCGGAACCTCAGTGTGCTCTGTCCAATTCCTAACAAGAGGGACCACTCTGCGCAAATTATCGTGGGATAATCCCCCTCAATATCGCATATAAGATCGCATCCAACGTATTGTGTGAAAGATTTAAGTCCGTTATCAAACTGATTGGACTTAATCAGTGTGGTTTTAGACCTGGTAAATCCATCATTGAACTGATATTCACCATGCGGCAAATTTTGAAGAAGACACCTGAAAAAAGAATCGATACACACCGTCTTTTCATCGATTTTAAAGCCGACATCAATAGCGCAAAAAGGAGCTGCCTCTTACGCCGCTATGTCTGAATTTTATACCCCTGAAAAACTTATACGGCTATGTAAACTGATGCGGCATAATTCCAGAAGATGGGTAAGAATTAGGAAGGATCTCACCGAGCCTTACGGTAGCAATCTAGGTTTCAGACGGGTTGACTCTTTATAGTGTGATTTCTGAAATTTGATGCTGCAGAAAATAATACCAGCCGCAGAACTAAATAAACAAAGTACAGTGTTTTACAAAAATGTAATAATGGCTGGCGTATGCCGATGATATTGACATTTTTGTCCATAACAACTGCACCGTTAGTTCTGCTTTCCCACGTTAGACAAAGAAGCGAAGCGAAGCGAATCGGTCTCGTGGTGAACGGGGACAAAACGAAATATCCCCTATCAATAATAATTCAATCTTTGGACCAGCACCAACAACCAATGCCAGTCTTGAAATCCAAAGCAGAATAGCTCTTGGCAATAGGTGGTGCTACTATGGACTGAGTAAAGCTCTCTCTCTCGACGAACCAAAATCAAACCCTACAAGTCGAAAATCGTAGATGATGGAACGATGAGCGGTACATGCCATATGTCGACATTGACATAGTTCAGCGAATAAAAATATAACGGCTACGCCGGCTAGGCCATGTCGTCCGAATGGATGAAGGCGCTCCGGTTTTAAATGTTCTCGTTGTAGTACCCGTGGAAGTAGAGGAAGAGGAAGGCTTCTACTCTGTTAGAAAGATCGAGTTCAGAAGGACCTGATTTCGCTTGGTATTTCCAATTGTATTTTATAAATCATTTGACAGAATTCGATTAAATTCAGTTCATATAACTCGATTATTTAAATTTATTAAAAATCATTATAGTACATACATATAATGATTTATCGAGGAGGATGCTTAAATATTTTCATTATTCGAAGTCAATCAGTTATGTATGTACTCGTACATGTATATATGCATACATACAATTGGCGTATTTTAACCGCTGAAACGATTCCTCCTCAGTGAATGAGTTGAACATAGACCTCCCTCTGAAATATACACCATCTCCACCAAAATCATACCTCCGACTGATTTCATATGTAATAAATGACAGTTAATTTTCGGCTATATACGCGTAAGCAATGCCTACGCCAATTAAGAAGAATAAGAAGTTTCGGTTCCAAACGAACTCAGCTTGCCTTCGCCTAACTTCTTTTTTGTATTTTTACTAGACTTAACACACCAATTTAATAGCTCAGTTTGTAGAATAAATACGAAGTCCGGAGTAAACTGTCGTCTGAGCATAGGGGCGTGATTACGAATTTGAGCGATTTGTGATGTCAGTATTTGACAAATTTTTGCCATAATACGAATATTGCTGCAAACCATTGATGATAAAATATGATTGATCCAACGATTGATTCGAAAGTAACCATAAATTATTGGTAAAATATTTGGAAAAGATAAAATGCTTCATTTATGAATGCTTATGATTACGAATGTATAGAAAGTGAGAGAGTTAAGTACTCTGGGATTGGATTTATAGTTGTTTAATATCTGAGAGCAGCAAAATACTAAGGCACAAACTAGGATCAGATTTAAGTTTCTTTCTGTCCATAAAGCGTTTTTAGAGATGGCTTTTTAAAGAAGATACTTTCTAGTGAAATTAGTTACAAAATATTAAATTTTTTTGAGTGCGGCTTATACGCATATAAAATTAATATAAAAAGAGATAATTTATGCATTAAAAGGTGTTGATAACCTTAATCATAATTGGAAATTGAGAAGAATGAATGAAAAATGTGGTCAATTTATGAAATAAATGGTCAATTTCTTTAGTTGCTTTAAAGTGATCGGAAAAATATTGGGGAAAATGTAATAGTTCAAAACTACAATAAATTTATTGAAATATAAGTTTTTACTTCATGACAATTTAATGTTAAATTTTTATACATAAAAATGTTCATATGTATATATTTTCACTTGCAAGCAAAGTATACATAGAATGTATGTACATACAGATATGCTATTTTTCATTGCAAGGTTGATGCAATGGAAGCAATTCGTGTGCAATGACTGCAAGCTTAGTGCTGCTCAAGCATAACCAGAAAGAGCAGCATCGGGCGAGCCATCGTTATCGGCAACTGTAGTCGGCAAACAGTCGCGGTATCTTTTCAAAAAGGCGGAGCTTCGTACTCATTGGTTCAAGCAATTATCCCCTCCTTTTATGAAGCCGATTGCAAAACGCTGCTGCCGATGTCATTCCTTCAGTTGGCGCGTCTTTACTTGCGTGTTTGTGCAGTTGATTTTCCCGTCGGCATTATTTTGTTTTATTTCTATCAAAGCTGACTGACTGTTCAGTTCCTATTGCCGCAATTGTTTGGTTTATTTCATTTATTTTCTGTTGTAGGTACGTATGTTATTGCTGCTGCAATGTTTGCTGTAGAGCCGGTTTGTCCCCTTTTATGGCTTTTTGCAGTTGCTGTTGATGTTGGCATACAAAGTTTTTCATATATTTTTGTACGTTTGTATGCTTATTTATGTGTTTGTTGTTTGTGTTTTGTTGATTGCATGTGGCAGACCGAACTGCAAATGTGATGGCATGGCTTGTGGCAGCCATGCTCGTACTTACGTAAATTATTTTATACTCATCAGAAAACTATCCAATTAAGTTGTTCGATTAGTTGGCTTACAATTGCCTTACTCTGGAAATGGCGTCCGTGCAATTATGCAATAAAATTAAGTACACATCTTTGCAATGTTCTATGTAAATAATATTGTAGATCGACTAATATTTTTTTTTGGCATTAAAGATGGAAAGTAATACCGATTTACAACCGGTTTACGGACGAATTACCTACTCTCCTCAATTTTAATCCATCCCCGATCGACTGATGAAATTTAATATGAAGCCATTATTTTCAGAACAGAACTTCGATATCGAGTATCCGCTCCTAGAAATATGTATTTTTTTTTAAATCACAACAGGATTGATTCTAGAAAAAATTTATAAGAAAAAAAGCAGCTAAATCTCTTAAGGGGTTTGGTGGGTTTGAAAATTTTCAAAAATCCATTTTTTTGTCTTATTAAATTGTACAATATGTTTAAAATATTCTCCTAAAATTTCAAATCGATCGGAGTAAAATGCTAAGAGATAGACTCCTTATAAGTTACATCCACCAGGCCATGTCTGTGTCAATTTGAAACTTTAAACGCGTTTATCTCAAAACTCTATTTTTTAAGTCGGTGAACACGATTTCTCGAAAAGTTATAAAGCGATTTTATTCAAATTTGGCACACATCTTTGTAATAACATTATCTAGTCATTGAACGAAGGATTTTTTTATTACAACTAACTTTTTGAAAAATATGTTTTTTCTTTTCGTTCAAAGTCTGTCAAAAATTCATATTTTAATTTTTTTCCTTCGTCCAATAACGAGATTTATCCATGTACTAACTATAAATATAAATATTTTCGGTTTTTTGATTTTAGATGGACCAATAATGAGTTATGCTGTCCACGGTGAGAGCATTTTTTTTTAGACGTACCAACGGCTGAGTTTTCGGAATTTTTGAATAAAAATTTCACTAAATACTGTTTAAATATGTATCTTTGATATGGTAAATTGTTTGAATAAAATATATGATTGTATATATATAAAAAAAAATATTGAAAATTCCTTGTTTTAATCTCTGAAACCCACCCAACCCCTTAATATTTCATTTATTGACGGGATCAACCAGAAGTAGGTATGTTAAAAAAAGTTTCAGCTCTTTCTTGCCTTGGTTTGTTAGCTTTACGATATGCGACCACCCGATATACATACATACATAATTCTATGTAGTTGTTGCTTACAATACCAATTTTATTCCATTAACATTCCTTGGAAGGTCCAGTCATTCGATATCTTCAATGTATTTTTAGTTTATATCTTTCATGATAGGGAAATCGTATATAACTATTTTCGAATATAATCTATGAATCTGTGCAGTTTTGTGTTAACGCCAGTGTTAGTAGCTTAATATTTTATATAATCAAATGAAATCTAACCAGAAAATTACATGAAAATTCGGGTCATAAAACTAGCTATTGAGCAAATTATAGATTTCATAGAATATAGTGAAATTTATCAAAATATGATTAAAAGACGTTAAAAGAAGTAAGTAGAAAAATTGACAGACCAGTGGAAGCAATGTTTTTAATATGGTAAAATAATTAGCATTTCTAACTCTGCGTTTGTTTTAACCAATTTCTCTCATTTATAATACAAAACTATCTCTTGTTAGTTCACAATCAACTTGACTAACATCAAAATTATTAAAAAAAAAAAAAACACCCATTAAAAATAAGCCAACCTAAAATCCGAATCAGATATAAAATGTACATTCATAGACATGTAGATATATATATACTCGTATATACATGAATAAATACATACATACATCATTCATGTATCTACTCTGTGTAACGGAATAAAGTTACCGCCCATAAATATATGAAATTATCTTTATATACATATATTCTTATATTCAAAGCTCACAGTATATGAATAAGTGCATCCAATAAATGTATATGTATAAGTATAATGTAAGCATCTCTGTACTGGTATGTTATATAGCGTAAGCATGCAACAATCATTTTCCAACCAACTATGCATGTATACAGCTAAATTTTAACTGGCTACGGAATACATAGAAAATGATTTTCACTCCAAGCGCAAACTAAATACATACATAGGTACGACCAAAAGTATGTACATGGTGATGCTCTAGTATTTCAGGCAACTACGAATGTTTCTACAGATGCCACCATCAGGACCAAATTCCAGCATAATAGGAAATTCTAGTTGATTCTATGTACTGCCCACTAAGAGAGCAACTGAGTCAGCTTGGTTCGATATCAAAAAGCTTCGGTACTTATATTCGGTAATAGCACATTTAGGATGAACTTAATGGGTGTGCCATGTTATGTAAGCCAGTGAATACCTTTGTACATTTATACAACATAAAGTATATATAAATCCGTGTACTTATAAAGTAGGGTGCATTGCTGCCGCATTAAATAGAAATAATTTTATACCAAAAACCAATAAGCCAATAACTGTAATTTTGAGTTATTTTTAAAGTTTGCTGATAATTTATCCTTTGGTGAGTAAGAACGACTAACATACTTTGGGATGGAATCGAAGTCAGTTAGGGGGATCGATATTTTCGGCTGATTTTCCGAAATTCATAAAATTGATATATATATTTCTCAAGTAAAGTCGATTTTGGTCGGAACAATAGCTAAATATTAGATTAAGTCATAGATCGATTAAAAATAAGATATTTATTATATGGGAGGATCCACGCCAGCCATTTTCAAACGTGTAAATGCTATGTACTTACGATTTATGGCCAAGTTTTGTTGTCTAACACTTTACAAATTCAATCTTTACTACAGATCGTTCAAAAAAAAAAAAAGTTACCTGTTATATGTATGAAAGGTATGCATGCTAGCTGTATTGGCTTCACTAAATGAACATATAATTCTAAGTTATTAGTTCAAGAGCGATATGTGATCACGTCGTCATTATTTCCAGACTCTAACAATTTTCATGTTATGTTTATATTAGTGCACTAGATATCCGGGTTATCGAGCAGTACGGCATAATATTCAGTCACTGCAACTTAATCCAAACATTCAGTTTTGCACCTTTTAAAATTGTTGTTAATTGGAAGTTGAGAGTGATCGTCGTCCGACTTCCCTAACTCCGTGATTCAAGGAATGCATGTAAGTTTTATTTAGACTTTTGGGCTTTTGCTCTAGTTAATAGCTAATGGATTTTTATGAGAAGTTATTATTTTCGTAGCAGAAATGCACGAACAGAGGTTGACATTCCCTTACTTATTGTCAATACTCCTGAGTGGAGGTTCAGTATTCAAACTATTAAAAAAAAATATATAAACAGAAACCAAGTGATTTTGAGTAGAAAAACAGCTTAATGCTTTGGCTGTTTTCTTTGTGATCCATCGAAGTACATTGCACAACACTCTTGAATTTCATTAGTTTCTATGGTACGGAACTCCAAAAATTCAAAATACGTGTAAATGGTTTTCTTATCAAACTACAATAGTTGTTTTCTTTCGCACCCGACTTGCAAAAGAAGGCCCAGTTGGCTTATTTTCAACTGGCTTATAATATAATTACTTTAAAATACTGGTGCTAGCTGTCAAAATAATGAAAAATATTTGTTTGTGAAATATTCAAGCGAAAGGCAAAACAAAATGAGTTATTCTGAAGAATCATTGCTAAACAAACATATTTAATTCAAACTAATAATAAAGATGAGTTAGGGGCACTCTTTGTACAGATTGTGTCAATGTGTTTGGGTGAAAATATTACTTACTGTTCCATTTCGATATTTTTTTTAGTGGCCAATTCATAATACTATCAATTTTTAGGTCGGTTGTATTGATGTTCTCCATGGTATGCGATAACCAACCCAACGCACCTATGCAAGTCGAGTGCAAAAGAAAAGTCTAATATATACTATAGGGGTATTCTCTTTGTCTAGGAAATGCATACTATGCAAATATTTCCTATGGAATTGTGCTAGAGATCGAGAGCACCCCCATTGCAAAATTGTGATATATTTAAGTGAAACAATAACAACCACACAGACATAGGGTTGCTTTTCCCTTCACAGGGTTGCATTTTCCTTCTTGCTATCTGTGGGAAATAAATATACATAGGTTTTGGTATAGGATATTTTTCCTATCGTACCATATGTTTTTTGCATGTGTTTTGTTGTTGTTTCATTGCACGAATAGGAAAAATTTCCTATCCGTGCACCGTAGCATGCATTTCCTAGACTAAGAGAATACCACTTATATGTCTAACAAGTGCAGATAACAGATCATTGGGTGCACTGTTGACAGATAAGATTGAAGGTGTTGACACTTCTTTCGGATGCCCTCCTGCATTGTGGAAAGTCTTGCAGCGTTATAAACTTATCTTATATATCTGAGAAATTAATCAACTATTAATACTTTTTATTATTATTTTACTAATTTCTATTGGAATTCACCACGAAAAATATTATTTTTTCCCAAAAACAATTCAGCTTCCAAAATATATTGTACTTAAAATATTTTCATAAGGATTTCGAAAAATGATAGTCACTTCGACAACAGCGAAACGGAATCTCAACACTTCTTAAAAAATCTCCGTTACTTTCTTTGATTTCATTACTAAATGCCTTCGTCTTCCTTTCTTTAATAAATCAACCTAGTTTTTCATTTCTGCTCTTCAGTAATTTCAAGTTATTTTATTCATCCAATCACCATATGAAATAATAATATTTCCTAGAAACGAAAAGGGAATGTTTTTGGTATTTTTCTTGATTTCAAGTTAGGCGATTTTTAACTAATCATTTACTCCTCTATGAAGCTCACACACGCGCTTTTCAAAATAAACGTATTTAAAATACATTTAAAATAATTTGAACTTTTTTATTATAAAGTTTGGACCTTGGAATTATATGTGAAACACTACATCCTTTAAAAGACCACAACGTCAATTTGCAAACTTCGATCTGTTTGAGGTAATTTTCGAATTTTTTTTGGTACATATTGGACGGTACCTCAGCCTTAACTTGCCGAATGCTGGTTTTAACGTGCTCAAGAGTTAAAAGTTTATCTGCATAAATATGGTATTTCGGGTAGCCTAAATTTTCGATCTCGGTAGCCAATTGATATCGCCAAGGCGAGAGATAACGCGGCCGAGAATTTTCTCTTCAAATAAAGCTCATGTTGTGTGACATGTGGTACCATCTTGTTGGAACCACTTATTGTCCGAGTCGTGCTTT
Organism: Neoceratitis asiatica; assembly: GCA_030068015.2. Lineage (NCBI taxonomy): Eukaryota > Metazoa > Arthropoda > Insecta > Diptera > Tephritidae > Neoceratitis > Neoceratitis asiatica. Next base: position 67,047,775 of record CM061529.1, on the reverse strand, counting down.
TGAATTGCAGGCCAGCCAAAAAAGTTGGTTAACGTACTACCATAACGATCCGAATTGACAGTGATAGTTTCGTTTCCGTTATCGTTTTCTTAAAATAAGGTCCAATCACACCTCCGGTCCAAAGAGCGCACCGGCGGAGCCCCAAAAGCGACAATTTTTGGCGTTGTCAATGGTCAGTTGGCTATAGTGGTTATGTCAGTTGGACTTTGTATTGATGTAGGTGTAAATCCAAGAGCAAAATACGCCATAATGTGTAGTAAGAAATTCGCAGCTCTTGAGAACGTCGAGAAATAGACACATTCTGGTCTTCGGCTACACTTTCACTTACAGCAGCGATATTTGAGGTGGAACGAACAAATCGATTATGCACAGGCTTTACAATATCTGTAACCGATTCCGTGTCCCGAAATTTATTTAAAATTTTACCAAATGCTTGAGTAGTTGGACGATTATGTGCACTGTAATCTCCTCTTAAAGCACGAAACGTGGACAAGTTTGAATCACCATTTTTGTAGTTGGTTTCAACAATTTTAACGCCTTGTGCGGTTGTCAAGAGATCAATTTTCATAAATGCATGAATTTTAACTTTTTTAACTAAATTTTTGGTTGAATAGTTAAGTTCGACAGATGTCAAAAATCAGCTCGATAAATATAATAATAATATTTAAGTCCTTGTGGTATCTAATAACCAAAATGTAAAGTAATTCAATCATATTCAAGCTAATGCTTTGTTTTCTTATTTATAAAAGATAAAGCAAAATTCTTAAATATAAATCATGAAAAGAATTTTTCTGCGATGTATGTATGTTTTGACATTAGGACGAACACTAATTAATATTCATTTCGTTCATAAGCATTATCCTTTTCGAAGAATGTTATGCTCTTCAAGCCATGACTAATGTGTTATCATATTTTATTTCGAAAGGGGTGGCTATTTTCTTCAGTATAGCTTGGGTCATTATTGTGTGAAGAATTTAAAGGAAACTTTTCCTAACCATTGGTTTATTCTTCTGAGGAGCGCCTCATATATTATGATTTAATTTAATCTGTATCGTGTATTTTTAAGAGTTTTTTTTTGTGAACAATTCTCTATGAGCGATATTTTCACTAAATTTGTACCTTTATGGAAAATATTATTTCACTGAAGCTGTTACAAAATATGATTAAGTACATTAAAATGCAGTCCAATGATATTAGAATTAGTTTTCAAAATTTCAGATAACAACAAGTAAAAATAAGTGTACCGGGTATTTAAAGAGAGTTGGAAAATAATATATATAAACGTTAAGTTTATAAATAGTAACGCCAATATTTTAATTTTGGTCCCCAGAGATACATATTGTGACGAAAATCCCAAATGCATAGTACAGACAAAAAGAGTGGCAAATGTTTTGACCATCATTAGGCATAAACGGAGCTGCAGCAGTTGTTGCAGGCAAACGTATAATCAGCCTATTGTTGCTTGCGTGAACAAAATGTTTGGATCACCCCCAGAGCGGCAGCAGCTATCACAGCCAGACGAGTAGAAAACGCAGAGGCGTTAACATTGCTTTGTGTTTTAGAAACAGATAAACTGTGTGAAGCGGAAAATAATTTTGTGTTTTAAAGAATTGTAAAAAAAAAAAGCCATTGTGTATAGTAAGGAATTGTAATTATTGAGGACTAAATAAACGCTGGTTAAATTCCTGCCGATTAAGAGGCGAAACGAATAAATCTTGAGAGATTTATTTAGCAATGCAGTAATCGGACTCGAATGATTTGGGAAATCATCGAGGGTAACTACGAAAAGCGTTACAATATGTATATAGTTTAGCTCTTTAATAAAAAAGAGTTGTGCATTTCTAAACCAATATTTTATGCTCAAGTATTTTCGTATACACGTAAATCATTCAAGCTTGATTGAAAAAAAAACAACTGATAAACGCAATCCTTCTCAGCTTTCTAGTTTATTTTGTTGAAAATTTATGAAGGAAGTTTCCTTGTAAGCTAGAATCCCTAATCGTATATTAAAAATTTCCAAATTAAAAAAAAAAATAAACTAATTCCTTTAATCAGCAAGTATGTGTAATTCAATGAATAAGCTCGAAGAATTACATAAGTGTTAGTGAATTCATGTTACATTTACCACAAGACACAAATTCGTATAAGTTGGCATTGCTGCTTTCGGAGATATTAAAATTGCACCCAAAGTTTTTGTATTAATTTACGAAATAAAATTGAAGACACAGAGATAAGGGAGAAGGAGAGCGAGAGGCATTGGCATGGATGGTGCATAGAAGCGGAAATACGTAACTTTTCAGTTATTGTGGCCAATATAATTGTATTTCTGGTTTTGTTCTTGAAGTTGATGGCGCAAGGAAGACGGAATGCATTTTAGCTACAAAATCGTAAAACGTAGCTGCAATAAAAATAATAAATCGACATCGTACAATCGCAAAAGATGCGCACGCAGATAGGGTAAATACCGCAAGAACTGAAGACGGATTCACGTCACTCTGTTTGCGCGTGTGTACGTGCGACTGTACGTATGAGCACATAGCCGGGCATATAATAACATGCAACACACATAAATTTTTATTGCCAACGCACAGTGTCTGTTGTTGTGAACTTTCATGAAGTAATATTTAATTTGCAAATGAAATGGTACTTCAAATTGTTGTTTAGTCAGAACTGAAAGGCATACATGTACTTATATATGTATGTATATGCAAATGAAAATAGCTAACATAAATGTTATCTAATGCACATATATAAATATTACAAGATAGTCTTTTTTTTTTTAAATAGTTGAGAATAAATATCTTATGAGGTTATATATATATGAGATAGGGTGTTCAAGTTGATTTTTGCTGGCAGCACCTCGTAATTTCAAAAACAAAAGCAGCTTTTAGTATTCATATTAAACTTTGCCTTTCAGATGATATATTCACCGTACAAATTACGAGGGATTATTTAATATTTTACGTTTATTTTACTTTCTCGTGAATAAGTGAACTCATAGCTATGAAAAGTAGATATTCTTATAGAAAATTAAACCCCCTACATAAAAGGTCTTAAAAGATTTTTTGATAAATTCACCCTTAAGGCCATTGAATTGGCTTATTGTGCGGCACATTGCGATCAGATCTGCAACCTTCGCCTTTTCAACCAATGAATTAAAGAGAATAAAATGTTTGCCTTTTAATAAATCAGGAATGTTGATAATTTCAATTCGATTTTGGGGCAGTCGCAATTCATCAAAGCCAGTCATAGATCATTCAATTTTTTCAAGATTGTCGTTGTTTTCTATTTTTCTTGCATGAATTTTTCATCCACTACTACCAGTGGCGATCGCCGGTATAAGGAAATTACCAAAAAGTAAATTAATTGTAATTATTTTTTAAATTCATTTTACTGTGCTCATATATTGCACCCATCCTCACATTTATGTGTTTTGCGTATACAGCACAGAAGTGGTATATAACTATATATATGTACATATATATATATATATATATATATATATAAGTATATTATGCATGTATATATATTTATATATTTAAGTAATATTTTTTATGCCAGCATACCTATAAAATACATACATATGTAAGTATGAATGCATAGTTACATACATGTACCCTCTATGTATCATATATTAGCCAGTATGATTTAGCAAAAATGGCAAACTCACTATTGTGCATTGAATGCATCTGAACTGTAGAATGGTGATAGTTAAAGAAAGCAAATTACATTTGGCCGAAAGAAACGCTTAAATTTACACACACATTCAGAATGTACACACCCACATGCATACAGTCGTAAAACGGAAGGAAATTTTGCTCAAAATAGTTTATGTAAGCAAACCGTCTGCCAACACCAACGACAGCGTCAAAAGACGAGCCACGTTTCGATTTTTGGCAGGAAGAAGCGCATCAAAAAATACTATAATAAATTTATGCGTGTATTTGTGTTCAAGTATGCATACGTGTGCATATATTGCAATTTGTAGGTATCGAAGTATGTGTGTTTATGCTTACGCCTGTGAATGGAAGTCTGCGAATGCTTGCGTGCAAATATGAAATGCGTTTATTTTCTTATTTCTCTTCATTTCATTTCAGTCAAGTTTTTATTACTTTTACTGAACGCAAAATATTCGACTGCAGCACTTACTATATACGTTTCCTCGGTTTTTTTTTTTTTTTTTGGTTTGGTTTTTGGTTTTTCCCTTTCCTTCTGCCAAGTAATGAAAGCGCTTGAAAACTAAATACGCCAAACGGAAGCAAACTTTTAAATGCCGAAACTCGTAAAAATCATGAAAAGAAAAGCAAACTATACGTCAGTTGCGCAACAATAAATTTATCTGCATTTCGCAGGATATTGAAGGATGTGTGTCTCATTCCCGAATCAATTTCTGGTTCTAAAGTTATTTAAGCCAAGTCAACATGGTTAAATTGGGTCCGTTCTCATATGAGTTTAATATATGTATGTATATACAAGACACAAGTATGTTTCATAAAATTCGTTACTGCCAATATAAATACGAGATCAGATCGATGGTGCTTTCGACAAAACCTAGTGAATCAGTTTTCCATTCCTTAAAAATTTAACATGATTCAGAGCGGATATAAATGGGCTCGAGCAAAGCGATGAATTCTTGCAGCCGGAAGTATCAAGGCGAATTCGGGAATCCTCAAATACATTTTGTGTAAAAAAGAAAGAAGGAAGATGTCTTCTGAAACCAAGCAGAACGTTTACTAAATTAAAATTAAAAAAAAATTTTATTTTCATAAAGCGGCCGCCTTTCGGAAGGGAATTTCAACTGAGACTGAGTGTGTATTTGATATAAAATGATGATGGCTACTCATTCAAAATTCGGAGGCGATTATATTTATGACATAAATGCATACGGAAGAAATTGTATGTTTCTAGATGCAAGACTTGATAATAATATGCGCGCTCTGCAACATCAATTTTAATGGTTAATAAGTGATTTTGTGAGTTCCGTTTTGGTCGGACCAAGACGTATCAGGTCGTCACGCCATTAATCGTCGATAATATCCATGGCATGATTTTTTACGATCAAAGGACTAAAGTGCTTGTGGTGGCTAAGTCTATCGACATCTCAACTAAGCGGATACATAACAGCTTACATGAATATTTGGGTAAGAAAAAGCTAACTGTGCGATGGGTGCCGAAATAACTCACACATGACCTTAAGCCTAACCGTGTAATCACTTCAGAGGAGTGTTTGGCGATGTTCAACCGCAATCCGAACAGCGAAACGGGATCCAACACAACACACCAGAGAGCAAAGAACAATCTAGACAGTGGATCTCTCCGATTGATCTTGCACTCAAGAAGGCCAACAAGTTCATGGCCACAGAGAGATTCGATATTGATTTAAAACAGCAACGACCGCTTTATTTGACAAAATAAGTGCTGTTCTATCAGAACAATGCACGGGTGTATAGTCACCATGGCAAAAATTCATAAATTGGGCTACGAACTGCTAAGAAACACTTGCTAGATTTAGCCCCGTGCAACTATTTCTTGTTTCCAAACTTGAAAAAATGGCTGAACAGTAAAAGAGTCGGGTTGAGCGTCATAGAAAAAAAAGCGTTTTCGAGGGCATTCGGAAAAACGCTGGATTAGATGTAAAGAGCTAAAAGCAGACTATGTTGAGAAATAAAATGTCTAATTGCCGAAAAAAAAATTTTATTCAAAAAGTAGCTGACGGGCATGCCAAAATTAATAAAAGTTTCATCCCATATCAGTATGGATTTTGATGATTCTATCTTTTCTTGGCAGAGATATGAACATTCTTTGTCGAGGAAATAATAACAAACATTATAAAAAAGTACGGAGGATTGATTAGAAAGAAAGTTATATAAATACGAAGTATTTTTGATACACTAGGCTTGTCAGTCAGTCAGTCACTCGGCTTGGGATTCTGCTGAAACAAAATTTCAAAGAAATTCCACTTCTCAATTATTAAACGTTTTAAACGCCAAAAGCATTCATATTTTCTTTGTTTGTAACCTTATTCATATATTCTGCATTCACAACTAAGGAATGTGTAACGTAAGGTGTTCTATTTATTTATTAAGAAAGCTTTCTGTAAGCCCTTCCGTGAACTTAAAAACGTAGTGTCTTCCTCATTAGTATCTATGTATATATATACATCGATAAAGTAAGTGATTCCCAATATGCTTCTCAATCGCTTACTGGCAATTATTTGCAACGCATTACCTCCACCCACATGCCCGTGTGAAAATATTGGCTTATCGAAACCACAGTGGAATCGCTTCAAACATCTTTTCTTGATTCCATTTTCGTTTCTGATTTGAACGAGATTTTTGAGATGGGTGGTTCGATATGTGTGCTATGACTAAATGTTAGCCATTCTCAGACACATTAACAAGGCGACGTTTTTCTAATCATATCAGTATAAATTTTGGTAGATCTAGCGTTTTTCCTCTGATGCTTACCTGAGTACTAAACATATTTCATTTTCATGAAAGATGATATTTCATAAGCAAAATTAACATAAATCCATTTACATATGTATATATGTATGTATGAGAGGAATATAAATTTTTATACGTGCACATTTGTATATATATGGATACATACGTAAAGTCAAAAGTGTATCTTTGGCTGTCTGTATCATAAGGTGTCTGCAAAATTTTCCGACAACTAAGCAGCCGCATTGGGGACGTCATTTGCAGTCTTCATACAAATTCTAATGCAAAGGTCATAAAAATTAAGTTTGAAATTATTTTAGTTCTAGCTGTTAGTTGCGAACGCATCCAACTGTAACTGCAAACAGGGGTGTTATAACAAAACGAAACGAACGAACGAACGTCCACAACGTCCATGTGGATCCGCACAGTGAACGTTGCAATATTATTTTGCTTATTTTTTTTCCCTGCTTTTGCTGCACTTTGCCTCGTATTTATTTTTGAATGATTTGTATGGATGGAAACAATAAAAGATGAACCAACCACTCAGTAATAACAACAGAGAGAGAAGACAAACACTTGAACACCGTTCATCCATACAACCATCCAGCCACCCAGTCGCCCAGCTATATATCTGTTCATGCAATATCAGAAGTGATCGGTAGTTTTGAACGAAATGCTTTGGTTATGCTTCTGAATTTTGTCATGGTAGCATGCCGGTGGCACATCCACTCTTGTATCGCTACCGAATGAATGCATTTTTGTTTTAAGACCAGTATTTTTTTTCTCTTGAGTTTTACAATCACAAATATGTACGTATGTACCAACAATAAACTAATTTCATTTCAGAGAAAAATTATATTTACGCTATTAAGTAATAGCAAAGATGTAAAATTAGAAAATGTGGTCGATCGACTTTTATGAGCCACAAATTAATATACACATACATATGTACATATGTACATATGTTATTTGCTTGCTCTTCATAGTGCATCTGTTTACATACAAGCAAACAAACAAGATGCAAACGTGGTATAAGTACACAATGCTTGACTTGGCTGAAATGTAGAACAATTATGATTTCATAACATATTAAAATTGATTAATATTTTCAGCCAGTATTTAAAGGTTTAGAGATAAAAGAGATTTGAATAGTGTTCCAGGCAAGTTGTATTAAGAAAAAAAAATTTCAATTTTATTTGTCAAAGTTTCTTTGGCGTTTCAATGATTTTTACACTCTGCATAAATAAATTTAAAATAATTAACAAAAGTTTTGAGAAAAAAGTCAAAGTGTTTGTCAAAATACTCTAAATGCTCGTGCCCGGCTCTAAAAATTTTCGAGTAATAAGCAATGAGCGTCTGTGCGGGTGCTCGTTGTTCAAATGCTCGCACAGCTCGAAAATGTTTGAGCAAAATCTGGAGCTCTAATTGCTTCACGCAAACGTTGCATAACTTCCTTGTAGTATTCTGTATTAACTGTACGACCTTTTGGGCAGGAACTCATGATGCACCACACCATTGTAACAAAAAAAAAAAAACAGTGAGTAAAATCTTCACCTTCTCCTTTGAACATACCTCGTACATACGAGCATATACACTTAATCGATCAAATGCTATGAGCAAGTTTTTATTCAGTGGATGTATCAATGCTATCCGGCTTATGAGTATGCCTATTTATTACTATTTGAGGTGATCGAGTGGATGGATTTTTATCAAGTTTGTACTTTGGACCTAAATAGCCTTTACCGTTATATTAGGTGTGTTCGACTTTTGTGTCTTTTAATTTTTCCCCACGACACCTTTGTTAGAGTCATAGTAAAAGTTGTTCAAATTCAGTTTTAAGTTTTGTTAAATTATATAGAACACCGGTATAAAAAGGCGAACGGACAAGAAAATTATGCAAATTTTAAGTGCCATGTTTGGTATCTTCAGCTTCTTTATTTTTTCTGAATGACTAATATGTTCTCTTATGAAAGCGCACGTATAGAAATATCATAATCCCTAACAACAATGAATGTAAGGAGCATTCCATCGGGAATAGAAAAATTTAAGCAAACAATGAAGCAAACAGTTTTAACATATGCTATTAGGGTATTATCTTATACTAGAAAAAATATCATATACCCAAACTAATGTATATTTATTATATCAATCTTTGCATATCGTGTATATCCTAGACTAAGAGAATATCCTTATTGTGTTATTTAATGGGAGTATATAGTTCCATATCGCATCTCATGTACCCATGCGCAATATGAGGTACGATATTACTGAAGTAGCGCAAATACAATATAAAGTCAATAATTAAAGTTACGAAAATTTTGTCTTCGTAGTATTTCTTAAAACAGTTTAATATATATATAAGTACTTTATCTAAATAATTCTTTCTACCAACCAATTATGTACATATGTATGTGTGCATGTCGAAATATGTACTACTTGCGCACAGCTAACAACAACTATAAACCCAAATAAATGCCAATCATATTAATTTAAGAAGCATTCATGTCACAGTACTTGTGAAAGTTCCCAGAAAGTAGAGTAGGAGATGTTCATGCCTGATGACTAGCTGCAGATCGTGCAATAAAACGACACTTGAGATGTGCTTATTTTTTTTAAAATAATATTACTGAAGCTCAAGAAATACTAAAGCAGGGATGAGACCAAGAGAACGTGGGTGTTTGCAATAAAACTCCGACATGCGCTTTTATTAGAGTTGTCGTTCACAAATGAATTTCATTTTACAGCTTTTGCCAAGTGCTCGTGATGCACCGACTCGTACATATGTATATAGGATATACATATATTGTATTAGGTATATATGTATATGAATAAAATCTTAAACACCTCAAGTGTTACCGATAAGCAAACAAATGTTATATGTTGAAGAGAGGAAAAGAAAATTTGCAAGGTTTTTAAAATACCACTTGAGCAGGCAGCACGAACAAGTGTAAGCACGTTTATCAATTCAAGAGTTTAATACCTTTTCGTGATTTTTTTTATTGTAAATGCAGTGAATTCTCAATTTAGTGTGGAAAACTTACGTGAGTTTTACCTGATCGATAGATAGGAAGGCAGAAGCCCTTCTATTAAAGAAAAAATGGGTGGATGTGAAAGCAAATCAAATTAATCACTGAAATAGATAATTCCTAAACGTCTATGCCAAATCACTGGGGAAGTTAACTTAAATTTTCACATATTTGGAGAGTAAAGGGCACAGTCGTTTCGATAAATGAGGCGACAACGACCCTCACCTTTTAAGAGTTATTAGAAAATTAATATTAATAAAAATAAATTTTTGTTTTAAGAAACCAAATCAAAAAAATTCAATGCACATTGCACCCTGTATATTTTTTATGGTTTTATGAACGCCTTTTTGCTCTATTATGACAGGTTTTCATCACTGACAAAGTTGTGTAGCACACGTTAACGATCAGTACTCTTTAAAAACGACTGATAACCGTACATTATCTTTTCTAAGGGGTTGCAAGTACTAAATGTCGAAAGCATGACCAAATAGCTTTAGATTAGTAACTATAAAGACGCTGCTGCCATAAGCCCTTCGAAAATTTCTCTAAACTAAACTACAAGCTGAAGAAGACGCTCGGCTGAAAATTAATTCGGCGGTTATTAAGCTCTAATTATATTCACTAATCGATTTATCTCACATTTAGCGCTTAGCTTAATCAATCCAAAAGCAATATTTGTACTGAGCACTAATACCATAGATGACGCTGTGATCGAGGTATTTCTAAGCGTGTTTTTCATTAGAAGAAGCATAGATTTAGAGATAAATGATATATCTGTATAATAAAAAAAAACTAAAGAGAGACAGCAGTGGAAAATATTTTCGAATATTTTCAATAAAAAAATTAAATTAATTGATATATGAAAATTGGCTAATTTAAAAGGTTAAAAACACTTAAAATTGAAATTATTGGAGAAAACGTTTAATGCGGGTGCCAAATAATTAATAAGAAATGATAAAATAAAAGAAATAAATTGGAGAATACCGACCGAAAGAAGAAGAAAGTCAAATTATTTGTCAAAATGTTCGAAATGCTCGAAAAATTTTCGTGTAATGAGCAATGAGCAGTTGTGCGAGTGCTCGTTGCTCAAATGCTCGCACAGCTCGAAAATGTTTGAGCAAAATCTGCAGCTCTAATATACACGTAAAACACTTACATAGAAGAGAACATAAATTATAATGTTTTTTTTTTAAATATTTTACTTCTACTATATATAAATGAAAATAATGTTAGTTACTACGCTTATAGCTCAAGAACGTACGGACCGATTTTGATGATTCGGATTCGTCTTCGCCTAAACGAGAATAACATGAAAGAAAAATCCAGGATGTGAATAAGGGACCGACCTATTTGAAAAAATCGTATTTTTGATCTTCAAATTTGGTGCATAAAAGTAACCGTAAAATAAGACGAGAACCACTTTTTCTTCGGGTAGTGGATCTGAGACTTATCTATTTCGAAAATTTTAATTCTTTCTTTTTTAATTTATTAAATGTTTGGTTCAATTTGGTTGAATTTTTGGAAGAAGGTATCTTTATGTCTAGATAAATGTATATGTCGGTTTTATATCGGAATGGATCACGATCGATTTGCTTGTAATTAAGTAGGTTGATGGCTTTTTTCCTAGATTAACATATAGAATGACTTAAGTCCGACAGCTTGATGATAATAAGCTACGGCTGCAGGTTGTTTTTTGTTTTAATCAGCTGTTTATTTTACGTTATTATGAGTAAGTATATGTTAGACCAGAGATCAGGCGTTCACCTTACTTCAAAGCATTCATCCCTATAGCATCTTGGGAAGCGAAAAAGCAATTAATCCCTTACAATAGCAGCAAAAAAACCTCAAGCCGTTGTAATATTTAAACTAAAATATTCTTTACCTATCACTTTCTTAACAATGCAAAATGTAAAATCTAAATTGGAAAAAAGACAGAAACGCACAACAACGTAGGCCGAATCTGCTAGTTCTCTATAATCCTTCTTTTGCATCAGTATTTAATTTCAAAATAAATCCAAAGTCCTATTTGAATTATAAATTACTCAAAAATTTTAATCTTAAATAAATAAGTTCATAAGCATATATGCAGGCAGAACAACATCCGCTGCATTTGCTATGAAAACCCGCATTCTCAACGCCTTTCACAAACATTAACAAAGTGTATTTTCGAATCGTTACTTGGGATAAGGAATCACAAATAGCAACCTTGTATAATCAAATTAACCAATTAATTTAGACATACATATAAGCATACTAAGGAAGAAGAAAATGAGTTCTTGATTAGGGGCATACAAGATTTTTATTTTTGCTCTGTAATCAATCGAAAATACGCCTATAAATTTTCACTTCTAACAAATGCTCTTAAATATGTATATACATAGAGGGTGATAGGCCACCAAGATCGTGTGATATCACACCGTTAGATTTTCTCCTGTGGGGATATGTCAAGTCTAAAGCCTATGCGGACAATCCCACTTCAATTCAGGCCTTGGAGCAAAAATTCACGCGTGTTATTAGCCAATTACCAGTTGAAATGCTTGAATGGGTCATCGAAAATTGTACTCAACGGATGGACCATCTGAGACGTAGCCGCGGCCAACATTTCAAAGAGATAGGAAATAAATGCCAAAGAATGTTCTTTCAACTGATAGTAAACATTCCTAATTAAATTTGAATTTTCTGTTTTTTTTTCTTTAAAAAAGTAGGGAACCTCGAAATGGATTACCCTTTAAAATTTTAATGCCTCTTATAATTTCAATTGTTTTAAATTAGTTTTTATCAAGAACGTAAATTGATTAATTTAAAATAATACTTATAACTTGAGATACATAAGTCGATGTGTTTTTTATTTCTATTTTCTTAGATTAGCTTCAACATTATCTGTAAGAGGCTCGAGAGAGGTAGTCTAGTTTCTGCTTATACAACTACGGTTGCACGGCCATACTCAGTTCCTACTCTTGCGTCCTCACCGCACACCACGGCAATGTGAGCAGCGTTTGTACGATGTGATGTGAAGTGATAACTAACCTGTGGGTATCCTTGGTAGCTGTTAATATTTCACGTTCTTCTCGTTCTACTAATACACAATCAGGGGCCCTTGTTGATAATGACAGAAAAATAAAAACAATATTTTTCATATTTAATACTTTTCAACGTAGAGTCCTCAGTTTGTAATGGATATTTTGTCAAAATTCTCTATTTGCTATCGATTGCTGCTGCCGAATGAGTAATTATTTTGCAAAAAATTCTCATGCAAAAAATATATGCTAAGATAGAAAAAATATTCTCTACGCAAATGTATGTATATTTCCCCCCACAGATTGCAAGAAGAAAATAGCTACCCTGTGCTGGGCTGTAGTTTCTATTTTACTTGAATTTGTCGCAGTGCTGCAACGGGGATCAATGTTGCCTTTTTGAACCATTCGGATCTAAATGGATACATTTCTCGACGAAAATTTGGAAGACTTTTTGTTTGTGTTCAGTACAAATTTGAATACGTTTCCAAATATAAATATATTGCACATTCTTTCTTAGTTTTATTTTTAAATACACGTTGACTCAAACGTAAGTAGACTTCGGGCTTAACATTAATTCTAAATAAGCCGAAAATTTACATTAATTTAAAGGAAATCCTGAGGAAATCTGGGTTTTTGGATTTTTTGGCTAATAAATTATGCGAAAATGTGAATTATAAATTGAAATGTTTAAAACTGCAAGTGAACATTAAATATTCATATTTTACATTGACAGTTTATTTAAAAAAAAGTGGATATTTTAGGATATTTTTTAGGCTAAGTTTACTTTGTTTTGGAACGCCGCGGCAACACTGACGGAGATGCTCTTGTTTTACACCAAATTTTTATAGGAAAAATTAGCATGCATTTTCTAGACTTAGAGAATACACCTAAAGTATATATACATATATACGTATATATGTTAGTTTATTTAGCTTAATACCAGTTTAACGATCACTAGTTTTTGTCTAAGGAGTGTCACATCGATTTGCATTCTTAATCGCAAAGCATAGTGGCATCCGCCTCCGTTTATTCGTGTTGAATTAACACAGCTTAGCTCAAATTAGGCGCTGGAAGCAACCTTTTACAAACTCTGCATGCTAAAATCAACAGCTGAGCGCTTGTCGTATGCAGTGACATATTTTTATGCGTGACACACACACACACACCCACACACAGGAAAAAGGCAAACAATTAAGCAGTGTTACCGTTGATTTATCTCACACCAATTAAATTTGCTGCTCGCATACTCCAAACTAATGCAACCGAATCAAGCGAAGCCACCGAAGTAACCGAGCCATGCCTCGCAATGCAATTTTCGATTTTTACGACTACAACGGTCATGATGAAGGATGCGATAAGATGAAGAAAAATAGCATAAGCCCGTATTTGCCGCAATAGAGCCACCCTGGTAGTTGTCGCTCGTAAAATCTGCTCGACTTTTACGATGCCACAGTCTAGCAAGCATTAGCCAAGGCGCGTCAGCGTTGCATGGTTGCCAACTTACGGTAACAACAACAACAGCGGAAAGAACAATGGCGGCATAAGTTAGTACAGGGTTTGTTTGTGTATGTATGTAAATGTTCTATATATACCATCGCCGCTGAACTTAAGTCTCTTATAACAGATTAAAAAACCGGGAGCCGGTGTAGGATCCAAAATGTGGAAGGGCGAGACGATATTGGAGCGAGACATGACGGCAGTCTAAAACTGCGAAACAATACAAAAGTCACTGCAAAATTTGTATGGGTTAAGTTTTTACGACACGAACGACATAAAAAGCTAGTACTACAACAGCACCAATAGCCTGAAGAACGTTTACAATGACAATCACAACAACAATGCTGACGACGAGGACAACAACCGTATTATAAATGCGTTTTAAGTCCCTGGAAATATCGTTCGCAGTTCTTTTTTAGTGTTTATCAAAAGGAACACCAAGGACGAAGAGGGAAGTTACTTAACGTCTAACGAATTCCGGTTAAGGGCATAACACGTTGCTTAAATGATGATCTGTGATGGTTTTGGCGAGTTTCGGTATAGGGACAATTTACTAGCTACCAAATCGATGCCAATTGACTTTAATGAGGTCCCCAAGGTGTGTTAGTAGTGGTGGGCGAATTGTCCAGGTTGACCGTTTAGTATCGTTCACGTCAAACACTCATATTTTTACATACTCGTATGTACATATTTATGTACGTATGACTATCTATTTCGTTCTAGCTGGCTGCTTAAAGCTGTTAACGTCATCGGTTGTTGCTGCAATCGTACGAAACCAAGCACAAATATATTCGTACTTTTAAGTTTCGGTTGCCGAGTGTTTAACTCAAATTAATCCTGACCTCACCCACGAAATAACTTGCAAGAATCTTAAACGGTTCGTTTGTTATTAGTTAAGTACATGTATGTATGTACATATGTATGTATATTTGTAATGCTCATGCACTAAAATTTGCACATAAATCCAACGCCACCACTTCTCCTACCACTAATTTGGCAGTGCGAGTAACTCAAAATACACATACATATATCACATATATACATAAGTATATCGGCAATTACATACCCTGTAGTGAAAACCCAAACTAATATGGTATTCCAGTTAAATTCTAATATTTTAAAAATGAAATCACACTACTCCGCTATTTGCTCGTAAATCACGGTTTCGGTAGGCAAATATATATATTTTTTTCTGCGAACTAGAAACTCCACAAAAGTATAAATGAACTTGTATTTAACTAGTATAAAGCTAGTGTAAACTTGGGCAATTGACATCTCGTAGGAAAGTTAGGCCAGTTACTAATATGGCAAAATAATGGAAAATGAACTAGTTAGTGTAGAAATACAAACTAGTAGCCATCTAGTTAGCAACGAGCATCCTCCTTTCCAGGTTGCATACATATGCATATTTAAAGCGACCTACTCCCAAAGTAATGGTGGGCGAAATGAAGCCGGTTCGTTGTCAAGAATTACAAATGGAAATGTGTGAAACGTAACGCAAATTCAATTTAGAAAATTGTATAATTTCGTTTTAGTATATACAATTCAGCGTGTGTGTTTGCTTGCTTTTAGCGGATGAGGAGTAAGCTATGATAAGTGCGCGGTTTAAGCTTTCTTGATAAGCGACATTAATTACCACAGCGCGTTATTTAAATTTGTATGTTTTTGTTAATATGTCTTTTGGCTCAATTCTCTTTGCTCCATTGCTATCTTTACGACAGCACAAAGATAAAATGGTATTTACACTAGAAATGCTTCGGGCAAAATTGTTTTCGCTCAAAAGGGGGGCTTGTGATGTATCCTCCTAGCTTATGATGCGAGTAAATTTGTGCAAATATATGGCAGAGTGTAGAGGTTGACCATTGAGCTTGTCATTAAGATTTTTTCTTAGTAAAATCTAAAGGTTCGTAGATCTTTATTGAGTCTTCCGAATACGCACTACTCCTTTTTTAGTTCCTTCACCCTCATCAGCAAGACAATAAGAATCATTGAAAAATAACTTTCTAACATGTTTTACTAGCGATAATGTAACATATTTACTAATTTTACTGTTAGTACCAAGAAAAAGTGCCTGCAAGTGGGATAAGCAAGAGATCGGAAATTAATTGAAATATGGGGAAACAGAATGACGGAGGTAACAGGAAAAATCTTCACATTCTACAAGAAATAGTATCAGAATTGGATAATCTTGGTTGCTTATACACGATTGACGACCTCAAAACAAAATACACATATTAAGCGATCGATATCGGTATGTACCTTCATCCTCATCAGCAGGAGAATAAGAATCATTGAGAAATAACTTTCGTTCGTTTGCTTGTCCCACTTTATTCATTAAACCAAAAAATTCTACCAAACTTATATTATTTAAAATACTTTATAGAAAAGAGAAACAAGTATATGGAACAGAACGTGGTTTTCCATCAAAGTGGGGAATATTTGATGCCATGCAGGCATTACTGGCTCCTTTCAAGAGTTAGCACACTGAAGGCCTACTAACGGTTAGTATAAACAGTAAATGGCATAATCTAATAATTAAAATTTCACATACAATTTTCTGATTAAAAAATTTATTTCTTTTTTCAGATCAAAATTGAACAATAGCATCAACTCTTTTGTCGATGATATGGATTCCATAGCTGTTACTCTTCCTCTGTTATCATCATCTATATTTGCATTTTCTCCTCCACTACCATCACCCTCTATACCTGCAGATTCACCAGCAACGCCAGTTTCGGAAAAGCCGGCATCTTCAACATCTAAAAAGTAAAGGGAAGTCATAGGAAACTTCTTTAAAAATGTTGAGAAAGCTCGAACAAATTCAAGCAGAAATGTAAAGGACATTGGAAAAGGTTAGGTAGCGATCGAAGAAGAAAAAAGAGATATTTTAAAAGCATACATATATTGAGAAGGAGGTTCAAATGCGGCATGTACTCATTCAGTATTTAAAAAATAATAATTATTTATTATAAATTTTTATTTATACTAAATTTTGTCCCATTTTTTATTTGAATTAATCGTTTTTATATATATTATATGTACATTATTTACGTAAATTATTTGTGTTGTTTTAATAAACTAAATTAAAATAAGTATTGATAAATGAATATATGTTAATGAATGAATAATATTCAAATAATATTACCTTCATAAAATGTCAATGTTTATTGTTTTCTTTCCTGGTTTTTATCTATTTAGTTTTGATCTGTCAGCTGATTTCGATAAACTTCCGGTACAAATTATAGATGGCCGCGATATGGTCATAATTCGCACAGTAACATAATTGAAAACGAAATGCTCACTTTTGGTGTAATTCGCTTTCAAAAATTTCTGTGTACGAAATAAGTAATTCGACATTTATTTTGAGTGCGAATTACGATTGAGAGAGTGAACAACGTAATTTGGATACTGTGGAAAAGCCATGGAAATCGAGCTTCTCTGCTATATCACGCGCTGTCATACGCTGGCTAGTTTCGTTTAACGTCTTTAGCAGCAGTGGTTGTACAACGAACTGTGGCACGTCTTACACGTTAAAATTTCCAGATCGAAAGCGGGCGAATCGTCGCTGATTCTTCCGGGCATACACCACATTTTTTTGCCATTTTGTAAGTAAAACAATAATATAAACCGATGATATTCTCTTTGATTGTTTATTTACAACTTAATTTTTTGGCCAACTCAGTTTTACTAATGACAGAAGAAAGTCATTAGCTTAGATTATTACCACACAAAATATACAGTCCACTGTGTATATGGGACGATCTTGGCATTAATTGTCGAATTGTCTAGAAAATCTTACATCTCAATTTAAATTAATGGTTGTTCCTCATTTTTATATGTAAAACCTTCGTCATAGCCGAAAATAGTTTTTATTACTTCATGTCTTGAAATACGTATGTTCATAAACATAATATATTTTATTCAGTAATAATCAACGAACGAAACAATTGGTACCGCTGACGAGAAAAATCAGTTTAACGACATGAGTTTATTTCATTTCGCTACCATGTTATCAAAACGAAATGAAATTTTGAATGTTGAAACGACACAGAATCATCGTTAACGTTATTTTCAAGATCTACTGTCAATAACTTAACTTACGGTCGTCTTATACCTTGTTTGGACCGACATTGAAAACACTTTGAAAACGTGTTTTGTGGATTGTGGAAGCGTTGGTATTAAGGAAGAATTGTTGGCAGTAATTGCTAGAGTTTCAAAATATTGGAAGTAATACGAGCCGACATTTCAAAGCCTTCTCGGAAAGTTCGTGATTCCAATGTAATTCGGACACTTTTAAATTTATTAGCTGATAGCATGCCACTAATTGTACCTCAGTACGACGGGATAACAAAATATCTTTAGAACGCCGGGCATAGCGCCGGGAAAATTCTTCACATAATGAATAAATCATCTGAAGCTAAGGCGCATTGCAAATTGCTATACGACACTTTGGAAACGTTCAAATCAGATTATCATGTTTAGGAACTGTTGTAAGACATTCAAATACAGAAAACTATTGAAGCCTTAAGGACCTATTCTTGTTGTTACCGTAGAGAATAGTATAAAATTTTAATAAAGAATTTAAGTTTTATTAATAGGAATATACAAATGTAAATCTAAAAATTTGAATAAATAAAGTAAATATGACTAATTATGACCAAGAAAATTTTTCTTCATTCTCTTCATATTTTCGAACCCTTACAAAAGGTAACGTCAGATGTAGCAATTATTTAGTTTCAAATGGCATGTCAAAATTAGAAACTTCGAAATTTAATTACAAGTGCAGTCAAACGTAGCATAAAAGAATTCATGAAATTAAAGTTCAACTTCTGGAAGTTATTACGAATAGTCTATTTGCAAAATGCAAAAAAAGGAAATAAAAATTTCAAAAGAATTTCCATGTCTGTCGGCACCTTTATTTTGTTAGTTTAATTAATTTCTAATGGTAATTTCAAACCTGTCAACAGTTTTATTTTCTGTTACTTGTCGCGCTCATAAAATGGATTATTTCAGCCGAAGTTTTAATCGGGTTTACCTTAGTGAGCAAATGTGTTGAACAGACAAACATTTCTTTGTTGATATTTCATTTGGACGAGCCAACCAGCGAGTAGTATTATATTTCTACCAATAGCAAACCCTTTGCACTGAGTTTACACTGGAGAGTTGACTGATACTTGAAAGCTAGATCTTGAATTCCAGCTGAAAAATGATGAATTTATCTCTGGTTGGCAGTTAATTATTTACAACAAAAAGTGTTTTTGTTTCGCCACAAATAGAAACAAGTAAAGCAGTTGACTTGGTATACCCGTTTTGTTAGCCTAACCAATTATGTTCGAACAAATTTATTAATGCGTATGCAGTGAACTCGTTTTAATAACATGTCAGGTCAATTGAAAAGTCCCCGGCCTGACATATAGATGGCGCTACTAGAATTAATTAGTTAATAATTTTTAGTAAGCCCTAGCCTTCAAGAGACACGTGTATAAATTTGACTGCTGTCGGATTATTATTTTGTGAATTATAGCATTTTGAGTGAAGCAACTTTTGTTATTGTGAAAAAAATGGATGAAAAGTAATTTCACGTGTTGATAAAATATTGCTTTTTGAAGGAACAAAATACAGTTGAACGCAAAGCTTGGCTTTACGACGAGTTTCCGGACACTGCCCCAGGAAAATCAACCATCAAGGAATGGTATGCTAAGTTTAGACGTGGTAAAATGAGCACAGAATACGGTGAACGCAGTGTACGCGCAAAAGATGTTGTCACCAACGAAAGCATCAAAAAAATTCCCAAATATGTTTTGAATGGCCGTAAATTTAAATTGAATGAAATACCAGGCTCTATAAAGATATCAACTGAACGTGTACATCATCGAATATTTGGGTACGAGAAAGCTCTGTGCAAAGTGGGTGCCGCGCGAGCTCACTTTCGACCAATAACAACGACGACTTGATGATTCGGAGCAACAACGGACAATGGCAAAAAGAAACATGGCTCCATCATTTCACCTCGAAGTCCAATCGACAGTCATCCGAGTGGACTGCATACGATGAACCCGCTCAAAAGTGTGGTAAAACGCAACAGTCGGGTGGCAAGGTTATGTCGTCTATATTTTGGGATGCGCATGGAATATTTTGACTGACAAAGTTTTTCTATCCGTGCAATGGCACCACAACAAAACACATGCAAAAAAATATGGTGCGATAGGGATAACGGTGATTTAGGAAAAATATCCTATATCTAAACCTATGCATATTTATTTCCTACATATTAAAAGAAAAAAAGCAACGCTATGACGCGTAGTTGTTATCGTTTCACTTGAATATATCACAATTTTGCAACGAAGGTGCTCTCGATCTCTAGCACAATTCCATGGGAAATATTTGCAGTATGCATTTCCTAGACAAAGAGAATACCCCTCATTTGAAGTTGGCAAATGCAATGTGCAGTTTGAATGATACTCGAGTATGCGGAATACATATTTGTTGTATAGGGTATTGTCATATAACATCATCGAATTACTCGTAGTTGTAATCTTCTCTTTTTTATGTTCCTTCTTCTTTCGATTATGTAATTGTATACACCTTTTTTTCGAATAGTTAGAGAGAATCGTTGCAGTCTAGAACATACATATTTACAATAGTAAGAACAAATTTCTCTTGGCCAAAATTAAGAAGATTACATGATTTTTATCGCATTGAAAATTACTGTATGCCCGGCAGATGATCTGAAGACGGATCATGTTTTTATCCAAACCGATCAATCAAATCAAAAATCTTTATCAAAATAGAGTAAAGGGGTTTGAGTAAAGTGGCATGTGTACAAGTATATGATTAATACTGATAAGAAGTATTAATTCCGAAATATTTAATCATTTTTCAGTTTTGTTCGTTGCACATAAACGAAATTGTTTTTCACTGAAACATTACATACAACATATATACTCCCTTACTTGCATATATATATATATATATTGGGACACACCTACCTAGAGTTTGGTGTGAACAAAAAAAAAAAAATCACAAAATCAAAATGCAAAAACTAATAAAAGTGTATTACTCTCACGTATTTCACCGCTTTCTCCTCTATAAATTCAAAGTTGGATGTTTAGGTAAGCAGTTTCACAGATCGTATCGCATATTTAATATGAAGTGCTTTAAAGGAAATTTACAGCCGAAGTAAGAGTACCGACACCTAACTGTTATGGCCCATCAAAACCGATATATATATAAGTACCGCCATACACATACACATGTACATATATGAGTGTAAATGACAAATTTTTGTATGTATAGGTATGAATTTACGAGTATGTATGCAAATATATGTATGTAAACATGTGTATAATATATATAATTGGTGGATGAGAGTAAATTTGTATTACTGTCGCTGAGATAACCACAAAGTTTGCCCGAGGCATCATCTGCATGCGGCTGTCCAAAGGATATGCTCAATAAATTTCAATATTTTCGACAGGTGGATGTGATGCACTTTGTATGCATTCAAATAACAATACGCGTGAAATCATGTTTAAATACGTGTATGTTATACGTATGTACATGCGTGAGCTCATAATTTTTATAAAAGCCACCCCTACACGAACAATGACCGTCCTAATAACAATGCTAAAATAAGTTTCAAGTTTGAATTTCAAATTATGTAATAAGAAAATCTAAAGCTCGATTTCAAGTACTTGTGACTTTCCTTCACCAGTGAATTTTTTTGATTTTTATATAGATTGCCGCTTTCATATATAGAGGATGCTTTCCATTTCAATTCAACCAGCCCATTCGGGGCACTATTTTATTTTTAAACAAAATTTAAATATGTTAATGTTATGCTTTGGTCAAAATAAAGGGACATGTATTTTTTTTCTGGCCCGAAAAATTTTTTTTTCGAGATTTATTGGCAATTTCGTTTTTTGGTTAAAAATTGATTTTTCCAGTAATTCGCGGACATTTTTTTTTCAATTGGCCAAATTTTTGACAAAAATTAACCGATTTCAACGTTCGCGTTGATCCGCACTATCAGATAGAAATTTGAAAATTGCTCAAAAGTTAGTAATATTTTTTATTTTGCAATAAACAAAAAATGCAATTTTTTTTTAAATTAAATATCTCAAAATGTATTTTTTTTTCTTCGAAACTTTTTTTATATCAAACAGAGACTTTGAATTTTCATTAGAAAAAATTTCCCTCGACTAAAAGTTTTTGTTTCAGAACTACGATTTTTTGGAAAAAAAAATTGGTTTTTCGTGCTAATGTGAACTGCGCCCAACGCATACCGATTTTTAATATTCAATACATGTACGAAATGATAATGTATTGTTGTTTTTTGGTATTTAAGTATCTTTGAATGGTTTATTTTTAGTAAATATCAATCTTAATTAGATACATATATCATGTGAAACACTGCTTCTTCTTAAGAACAAAACATATTTTGAATAGAATAAAACAACTCATTTTCGTTACTTATCATATTCATCCTTCCTTAGTCTAAACTTGTAAACCTTACTTCATAATTTACAGCTTCATTCAGCAACTTTCCACTCATGTTCACAAGTTCTTGCGGTAAACATTCGAACATGTGTTCGAATTCTTTTATATGCTTTTGCCTTTTTCCAAACAGATTTCTTTATGCTTCGAAAAAACGATATCAAAAGAAAATTCAATTCATTTGGTTTTGCCTCTAGGTAAATTTTTGTTGTAAAATTGTTAGATTTTAATGACCAATTTGTCGCGTTTAATAGAAGTAAGTATCTATGATCTAGTGATATATATATGCTTAACGGACTACATAAATAAAAGTGTGTTTTCAATAATTTTGAGATATCGAATCTTGATTCAAATCTGGTGGTTTTTGACAACACAACTTGTTTCTTAGCTATTGCAAAAGACAAAAGTATTATTGAATCGTCAAATATATATGTTATGATAAGTATATTAAATTTAAATTTTAGAAATTTTCCCTAGATAACTATAGAGATCACTCTTTATAGACCCTTATAGAGTGACAAAGGGATTTGATCATGCTTTTGAACTACCTAAAAAATTAATTGAACTTAACCTAACCTCAATCTTAATGTATTAAAATACAGAAGTCGCTTTAAAACTGGAAAACTCATATATAAATACTAAATTTGACTAAGCGATCTTGGAGGAGAGTGGCACTCTATTGAAAATTCATTCAAAATTTTAGTTATCGAAAAATGACGACAGCCAAGTCCACTTCTTATATAACGGTAAGTTTAATTTTTGCAAAATGCGCTAATTCAGTAAGCATTCTTCTCTTTCTACCTAACTAACATACTTCGCACCAAAGTTAATATATCATTTCATGTACATGAACGGTATAATAATAATCTGCACGTATTTACCTATATTCAATCCTTACCTGCAAGTTGATAAAAGAAAACTCAGTTAGTCAGTTATATAATATTAAAAATTAAATCAAGTAGATGCGACGTAATATGCATAATCTGTACGTTTACAACCTAACTCCCCTAGGGATATATATTTCAATGGGTTGTGGGTAGTCGAGTGAGCCGGAAACCGATTTATTCGAAAAAATCGAATTCATTGTTCGGTTTATTTGCAATTTGGTGCATAATAAGTATCTTTTTGCTTGGTTTAACATAAGCACTACTTTTTCTTCCAGGAAGTGGACCTGCTACCTGATATCGATCGTATGTGCGGATCAATTCACATGAAATAATATACTCCTCTTTCCAGAAAGTGGACTTGATACTGATCTGTTTGAAAATTTTTTATTTATGGTTCGAATTGTTTGGCATTTTTTTTACAAGGTTTCTTTGTCTGGATAAACATATACAATGCTTTTCTTTGTCTGAAATGGACCAGGATCAAAGCTCGTTTTGTTCGAATTTTAGTACTATACCGATCACCGGCAGATCAACGAACGTTGATGTGGTGATGATTTCGATACAAGCATATATCATACGTGTAGGTGTAGTAGGTGTATGTACGCTGCAAGGTATGTGTAGCGGTTGATAACCTTATTATTGTACATGAGAGTAGATCAGACAGAGTGTGGCGTTCGGCTTACTTCGAGGCATTCATACTCACATTTACTTGTACATGAATTACTTTGAGTAGTGGAAAAGTGATATGCATCCCCTTGAGTACGCACCATGCAAACGCCAAACATTGTGCACACACATACAAGCATATGCAAATATGTAGCTAGATCAATAATAAAATAAGAAAATTTATGTTTTGCCATAGTTGAAGTTAAATTAAGAATTTTAATCATGTTTGCTTTCGATTAGGACAAGTTAAAATGCAGAGATTTTTTACTGAACATTTCATATCTGAACGAATGGGATTTATGGAGGTTATATGATATAGTCTTCCGGCTTCGATGACTTTCAGTACCAATGTTAAATTCATTATATGTATACAGAATACCTATGTTAAGTTCAAGTTCTTGGATGATTAATTGAAGTATTTATGATCCAAAAACACTTATATCAACAAATCGGTTGTATGGGATCTATACTGTAGAGTAGACTTTGGGATTTCGTCTATTTTCAAACTGTGAACTAATGTACCTGTGCACACAGAACCAGATCTAAAAATTGCAATTCATCCAATTAAATTATTCGCTTTTCTTTAAAGCAAGTGAAAAACTATTACTTATTATTGCATGTGTTCATAACCTAAGTATTCGGAACAGTGTGAAATGTATGAGTAAACTTTTATAATTTATTAATTTATTTGTTTGCATACTGATTCATTTATTTATTTATTAATTTAATTATTTAATTTTTTTAATTCTCATTTGTATACACATTTATTAATTAAATGTTTAATGCAATAATTCCTATACAATATTTAATTAAAACCAGTGGAAGTAATTAAAACTAACTGAATTGTTAATTTTTAATTATTGATAGATCAACATAAGGCAAATTCTGGTATAACCAAACTTGTAGATTAGATACTATATGTATGTAATTTCAATTAAGTTTTTTTTTTTTGGATAGAGTTCAAAAAGAAAATATTTGCACATACATATATATGTCACATATAGAGACAAATATTAATTAATTGCATTTGCTTGATTGCATATAGTTATATAAATATATGCATCGACGAAAACTTTTACAAAATTAACTTTGCACATAGAAACAATTTAAAAAACGGTATTCAAAAGTGTAACGATGTGCACGTTTTAACAAAGTTGATATAATGTTTTAATACAAATCTTTTTTTCAATAATGTTTATATTTTTCATGCTTAGATTATTACAAATGGAAAATCAGAAGATTTTATTTTGTAAATTCTCCTTAACAAAAGTCCTAAAAATGGAATTATGTTTTTTACTTTTGTTACTTAAATTTTGTCACTATAGAGTGGATAAATGTATGTATTATAATTTCGTTTATTAAAAATTATTTTACTGGAAATAATCATACTGCACTATCTATTAAAACGGTCTTCGAAATATTTTTCTTTGTAGTTTAGGCCAGTTCACGGCAGTAAGGTATCGCAAACATAAACTACAGTAGAAACCAGTATCGAAACGTGATTTAATAGTAGTTTAATAATCTAATTATAAAGTTACAGAGCAAACTTATTTTTGTGATGCCCAAATCATCAAAAGGGATATGGAAAGAGCTGAAAATGATGAATCACATACCTTTATTGAAGAAGTATTTGTATGTCACTATTAAAAGTATTTGATAAAAAGCTAAAAAAAAAAATGTATACTTAATATTCACGATGTTATGGCACATGAAAAAGTTTTAATTTCCTAAAATAGGCTTTAAAGGAATTCTTGTGAGTAGTATATGTTACTTTTCATAATTTTTTTGTTTTCAACAATAATTTTTTCATATCCTATATTAATATTTTTTGACTTTGGGAAATAAAAAATTGATTTTTTAATAAAAAAAATCCTTTTATTTCAGATTGATTAAAAATATAAAATAAATTTGAGTGGAACTATCTTCTTTTTTGTATCACGCATAAATTCTTGATACCCAAAACTTGTGGTTTCCATACCATATTTTTATACTTAAAAAATACGAAAAGTGTGAGCAGCTTGATTCTTTGGCGTTTCAAATATGTATTTTCACGCTTTGCATAAATAAATCTAAAATTAATATTCTGAGAAGAAAGTCAAAGCTTATGCCAAAATTATCGAAATGCTCGAGCAATGAGCAAGTGTGCGAGTGCGAGTTGCTCAAATGCTCAAGCTGCTCGAAAATGTTCGAAAAAAACTTGAACTCTAGTGCATACATATTTATTTATGATAAAAATTCATAACTTTCTGTCTGTTTGAAAGCAAACTAGCCCCTCAGTTGTTGAGATATTTCAATCAAATTTAGCAGATGCATTTATACAGATAAACGATCACTTGTCGGAGCCGGCCAGATCGGACCACTATAGCATATATACAATCGATTTTTCAGATTTGAAAATTTGGGTGAAAATTAGTATTCGACACATACATAATGAATTGCATATTGGTTCTGAAAATCATTGAAGTTGGACGACTAAAACATATACAGTGGCGGACAAAAGTCTACATACACCGCCTGGGTAGAAAGTACTATCACTTTGCTGAAAAATGTAGGTATACAGTTTTATTTTAAATCCTTTTCTCACCACATGTATTAAAACAACATTCTCTAACATAAAATAAAACCAATATGGTGAAAAAACGCAAAAATTTCCTTGATAAAAGTCTACATACAGCACGGGTTTACCAGCAGTTATGTCGATATGCTCTGTGGTTCTGGCGGTTAGGTACCCTTTTTTTGACTATTTTTTTTAATTATGTTTTCTAATTTGGTAGTATTGAATTTAGCTCTGGTTTAAACACATTACCATCAACAATGGCTCCGTGAACAGAAATATCCATTGATGTAAGTAACTTGGTTATTCAGCACAGAAAAAAGATGAAATCGCATGGTGAAACTTAAATTTTTTTAAACTTAAGTCCACTAAAGGTATAGCTCATTATAAAAAGCTTTGAAAAAAAAAATGGATCCACCGAAAAAAAAGCCGCGTGTCGGCCGTCCGAAGAAACTAACTTGAAGAGATATCAGCTTTATTCTGAAGGAAATGAATGATGATCCTAAAGATACTGCTCCAAAATTAGCCGAAAACATTGGAAAATCATAAAGAAAGTGTGTTCATCCAAGAACAATTCGAAGAGCCCTTAACAATAACGGCTTCAGCAGTAGAAGGCCACGGAAAAAGCCTTTTATTTCTAAAAAAAAAATTGTAAACTTCGCTTGGAGTTCGCTAAAGCACATTAAGACAAGGGAGTGGATTTTTGACAAAGAGGTCTTGTTTACAGACGAATCGAAGTTCAAAATATTCAGCAGCGATGGAAGAACAAAAATTTGGAGGAAAGAAAATACTGCACTTAACGCCAAAAATATAGTACCAGCAGTGAAGCATAGTGGTGGCAATATAATGGTTTCGGAAGCGGTGGCAGTTACTGAAGTTGGAAAGCTTGTTTGTATTGAGGGTAATATGGATCAGTTCAAATATAAGTCATTGTTGGAAGCTAATCTGAAGCCTTCGGCGGACTGTTTGGAGCTTAGCGCAGAAGCACACGGTCCATATTGTTAAGCATTGGTTGCTTTATCATGCTTTAAGGCAACTACACACACCACCTCAAAGCCCAGATTTAAATATTATTGAATATATCTGGGAGATTTTTGAGCGAAAAATTAGAAAAAATCAGATTTCCAACCAGCATTACTCAAAGAACGTCTTATTAAAGCTTGGGACAGTATTACTCCCTCAGAATTGACAAATTTAGCAGCTTCGATGCCATGATGGCTTCAAGCTATCATTGATGCGAATGGTGGACCAACTAAATACTAAAAAGATCAGATTACCTGATATTAACCAAAGTTTTTGCGCTAAGATAAGTTATGTATGTACTGTATGTAGACTTTTGTCAAAGTTGGATTTACTTTTTTTTCTCATGGCATTACTATTTTATGTTAAAAAATTATAATTTTTTTTTCTTTTTTTTTACGATAATGGAAAATAGTTGAAATAAATTGTATCGTTAAATTTTCCAATAAACCTTTTGGACTTTCGATTCAACGAAAATAGACGGTGTATGTAGACTTTTGTCCGCCACTGTAATTCTCATACGCCAATGCTCTGGTCAAAACGCAATCAAAAAAGTATCGAGGAGAGCGTGAAATTTTGTATTCTAGGCTGCACAAAATAGCATCTAAGAGAGTAAAATATGATATTCTACAGACGTGAATTCAAGTTTATATGGACACTGACTTCGACATGGCCTTCTTTCTTTTTGATTTTATTTGTTGAAGACAAAATTGGCAATTAATAATTATAGCTTTTTTTTATACATATAGAAAATCTCCGCATGGAATACGTTCACATAAGAGTTTTGTCTTGTCTTATCTCAGAGCTGCGTTTTGACCGCTATATTCGAAGTGAGCATGTTACTTATATGAGTATGAAAGCAATTGAGGCGAGGTGAAGCAAAGCGTTGTCGAACATTTAACTCTCTTACACTTGATCATATTGGTAAATTTAAATTTTCTTATGATTTACAAAGTTATTAGATAACAAAATTAAAATATGTATACTTGTATTGGGTAATTTTTAGGCTTTCATTGCGGCATATCCTCCGTTTTCTTCGCTCTGCAATCAGAGTTTCATCTGTCAAGCAAGGCTAAGTAGATTTTATGTAAATCGGCCGTTATTCCTCAATGCTAATGGCAAAGCTATTTTTGATTTAAACATAGTAAAGATAATAATTTTATCACATTAGAGTAGAAGAAAAACTAGTTTAAATGCAAATGACCCTGATATAACTATATATAATTTTTGCAATAAAATATTAACCTTTATAGAAATAATTCATTACAAAAAAAAAGTACATCATTCAAATGAAAGTCATAAATTGGTCACAGTGCAAATACAGTACAATAAACTATAATATATTATTGAACTTAATATGATTGCGCAATGTGCGCACATGTATGAACAAACCATATGTACACACATATACGCACATGCAAATGCAAATACAGATATTCCTTGGTTTACAATTGCAACAATGTATCAATTCGAGAAGTGTGAATGAGAGTCTCTCACTCTCAGCACACATTTTGCATTCTGAAGAGCTCACAAAATGTGAGCGGATTTTTTAACCTCCCTTTGCATGCTTAGTGGTTGCCATGAGATAGCTTTTTTTTACATACTTACATTCAAGGTCAAACAAATGTAAACACACAGCTACAAGTGTAAAACACTCAAATACGCACACTTGTACAAGCGAAAACAAACTATACCCAGTGTTTGTACAGAGAACGGCGCGTGTGGGTAATAAAGGGCAACACAAATTTCTATAAACATATAATTTCAAAAAAAAAAAAAAAAAATTAAAAAAAAAAAGAATTAACTAACAGCTGGAAATGTGTATCAGTCGCCGGTGACAAATCGGGTTGCCGGTCAGCGGGGGCCTTTGCTGGTATCGAACTCTGCATACACGTATACTCGTACATAAAGTACAAATGTCCTTAATTATGGGCTCTTCTGAGTAGTTTTTAAAAACTTGAGTGGAACATGTGCATTTATTTCTATTTACGCATGCATATATTTACCCGCATATGCGTACCAATAGGTGTCTATGATTATGTATGGGTATTTGCTTAGAAATTTGCATGCCATAAGCTTTTAATCACAATTGAACCGATAATTATTGCAGTTGACATTGCATCGCTTTTAATGTTATTTTTTTTTTTTAAATTTAATTTTAATTATCACTACGAATAATGGCATAGCGAATTAGAGTCTAGAAAGTGATGAAGTCTGTTCAAACGTGAGAAGGTTGTTGATTGATTATATTTCAATCAATCGTCCTTAAGGTGTTACCAACAATTGATTATTCAGTCAGACGCATAACAAATCACGTAGTCCTCACTGAAGTTTGTGACACATATGACACTATCGACGCTGAACGGAATTAATATCGCTGTGATTTAGCTTTCTGCCTTGGAATCAGACACATGTTCTCTAATCCTATCGGAATGCAGAAATGCGAACAAAATGTAAATCCGATTCGAAGTGGCAATATAAAATAATTGTTTTGTTCAACAATCTGCTGGCTAATGGAATTTAGTAACAGTTATTACCAGCTGGAGCTGAGCCGCGTTCATCGAGGCATAAAGCCAGTAAAAATTGCAACTAGAAGACAAAATTATGGATGAAAAGCTGAAAATTTGTGCTGGGAAATTTTCAACTTGTAAGAATTAGAAAACAACAAAGAATAAAAAAAAGTTAAGATGGGAATGATCAATTTTTTCGAGTAATTCTTATGAATATCTAATATAATAATATACATATATATGCACAAGTGGTTGAGTACCTATATACAGAACGGGCTAAATTGGACTGCAACCGAACAGTATCGATTTTGTTTGTGATTTTGGAATTATACGTGTTAGCCAATTTGGTCCGAAGTTATAGTTTATTAAAGTAATTCATTTCTGAGCTATTTAAAGATAATTTGATCTAAACATTGAACCGCATCTCATGAGTGTGAACCGATCATATGATAATGATGGCTTAATCAAAATTATTTTAACGGCAGGGTAGGGTCATTCCAATATGACTTCGAAGAACTGGCAATGAGCGTGTATCAGCTTCTTTGCAGAATATGGTCGGACGTAGGCATGTCCGATGATTGGAACCTTAATGTGCATAAAAAGGTGAACCTCGCGGTCCGCGCAATTACCGTCGAATAATCCTCCTCAATATCTAGCGTATTGTGTGAAACAGTGCAGCAAGCAGTCAACAAACTAATTGGTCCTTATTCGTGTGGCTTTAGGTCGGGAAAATTTGCAACTGACAAGATATTCACTATAGGTCCAATTTTGAAAAAGATCTTTGAAAAAATAATCGATACAAACCACATTTTCATCGCTCTTAAAGCTGCTTTCAACAACACGATAGGGTTATGTTAACTAACCCTGGATAATATCAGAAGCGCAATTAGAATGTGGATGGACCACTACGAGCCGTTCTATAAGTATACCAAGCTATGTTTCAGGCTACCATTTTTTAGTGTCCTTAAGAACCACATCGTTAGTTCTGCTTTTCTGGGCGTGGTTGTGAACGAGGGCAAAACGAAATACCTCCTATCATCAGATAAACAATCATTGCATATGAGGTATGGCTTCTAAGTCACTGTTGACTTCGAAATCGTCGATAATTTCGTCTATCTAGCATAACATCAGTCAGCCCGAAAATCAAATGCAGAGTCGTTCTTGCCAACAGGTGCAACTTTGGACTGAGTAGGCAACTGAAAAATAAAGTCCTCTCTCGACGAACCAAAAACAAAGTCGCCACTGTGGTCAAACAGTGAACAGAAGGATTCGGCTATAATTGTGCCTACGCCATTATTAATCATTATACACTTAAAATAGTGGAATTAATATAAAAAAAAGATTAAACGATCTTTTCCGGTAGTTAACTATAGAAGACTAAGTATTTGAAATGGTTAGATAGCCAACCCAATATTTAATTACAAAGGTTTGCAGATGTACCTGTAGATTGCAATAAATATTGAAAAATAAGAAAATAAATAATTGACATGAAAAGTCTTAACTTTTCGATAAATTTAAGTTAAAATTAAATTAAATTAAATGAATGAAAATTACTATATATTGTTTAATCCTATCTATGCTGATTGTATGTACGTCCTAATCATTGTGTAATCTGCTGTTTAAGCTTCTGTTGTAAGCATGGTATTTTTTCGAGACTAAAGACGGAATTATTTGAAGCACACACTTAGGTACGTGCATGCAAACATGTTTTTGTAGTTTCAAAACGACCAACCACTTATCTCATTTTGATTTGTACTACTTGTAAACACATATTAATGTATATCTGCAGTAATTGATCAATAAATCTTTTTCCACGTTTATGCTAACATGTGACTAACGCATATGTAGGAGGTTGAAATAATCGAATAACTAGTCCGTTTTCCACGGAATACAAATAAAATTTTTTCTGAGCTACGGCCGTTTCATAAATCAGAAACAGTTAAAAAATTGATTTTGGTCCCGCTCTAACAGCTGGATATATGAAGGGGACATTAAAGAAATTTTTCTTTAAGCTTTCAAACAAGTAATGGAATAATCAGCACAATTTCACAGCTTACCTTGATAATAGTTTTTAGGCAAGAAATCTTATATAAATATTTGAGAATAGTTTGGGGAGTGTTATCATACTCCACACTGCATCAGTTCTGTATTCGCTAGTAAATGGCCACGAACTGTGTGCATACATATGTAGATGGTATTTTGGAGTTAAAATGCCAATTCGTAGTGAACAAGTGCTCAATTGATTTGGAATGATCTTAGTGACAAGTAATTTTATATGTAATTATATAATGTTATGACATTTGTAATAAGATTAATTCCAGCCTTAATTGGAGCGTTTTTAATATAATTTTACATATTAGATACAACACTTTTATGCATATTAATTAAGATTAACTATAATTAAATATGCAAATCATTTTGGAAAACTCGTCCTGTTGAATATGTCTGAGATTTTAAGAAAATGATGGAGAAAGAATCACAACTCATAAAGATATTGCACTTGTAAGCAAAGCTTAGTATGGGATATACAAAGTCAAAGATAAGCATGCATACATATAAATATATATTTATATACACCTACATACGTATGTGAAAGCACATATGTAAATATAATAAATGGAGCTTAGGACATTTGATAATTGCCTAGTGGGTATGGTTGTGTATGACTTTGTAGCACAGTGTGAGCATAATTATGCGAGTTCAATGTGAGCTTGAGCCACATGATGATTGAGTACATATCGTTTCATTTATATGCACGACAAATGAGCAATATAATTAATACAAATACGTTACGCCGGTATCAATTAGGGAAGCCTAAATAATCTATCTACATATATTTACCGCAGGATTATTATGCTGCTAATGCATACAAGTATATATTTAAATGACGAAATATAAATATATGCACAGTTATTTAATCTAAGTTTTGAAGTTTTTATCATCAAAAATTATAGGTTAACAAATAGTTCATCGCTACAATAGTAACGATAACTTCAACTGAGAGATATTTTCAGAGTTACAATCAATTCCAGCCTGACCTAATGTTAAATTAATTGACCCGATGCATTTACGTACATATGAACATACGCTAGCATATTTTTTTACCCAGTCAACACAAATCTATTTGCTTTTACTAATCTTTTTTTCACAAGTTGGGGCTAAATAATTTCTCCTTATTCCTCGAGTTTTTTCATCATACTTTGTGGATTAGTATATGCATATATATAACATATATGTATATACATATATATAAGCTTCTTAGACCGCGTAATATCCAACTTTTCGATAAGAAAAGTAGCGACATGTTGTACGAAAAAAATATGGTTTATTGATAAAATAATATAAATGCAATAGAATTGAGAGAAAGCGGTTATTGCAAGTACCACATGACTTAGGTTGATTCCCACAATTAACTTGTATGGTTCAACCAGCCATTTGGCTACCTACCTTCCGCAAAAGTAACTTCCAAACGTCGAAATAAATTCCAATAGCATGCTGCGGTCAAATTAGTTGTTCTTCAATCATATACATATGTGTCTGCTGTTGTCAGCTGGCACTATGCATACATATACTTAAGGGGTTAGAGCACTCTGGAGGGCCACACAATAGGCCTTTTTTGAGATTTTTTTTAGGGAAAACTATCAAATAAATCTGATTTTTGACAAAAGGCGTTTATTATACACATAATTAACTGCTTCTAACAATTTTTTAAGAAAAATTAATTTAAAAATGGCGCCTCTACAGCGTTCTCCCTAGGATGGCTCCATTTTTTTTTGGGAACCACGGCCGGACACACAGCTCCTGTAATTTTTTTAATTTTAATCAGTTTTCGAACGTTTTACGCTTGTAAATAGCGATAGCTACAGAAGTACGTAGGATTTTTTTCAATATATGTATTTTTTGACAAAATGGCGGGTCTTTAAAGGAAAATGTAACAATTGGGCCTAGAAAATTGTTCGAAATTTGTTAATAAAAAAAAACAATGCAAGATAAAAAAAATCCTACGTACTTCCGTAGATAATGTATTTCTGAAGATGTTGTCATAATTTCAAATGAATCGGTTGTAAATTTTTTGAGTTATGTTACCGGCCAACTTGAAAAAAGCAATTTTGAGAGAAACGCCTTTAAAATTTCGAGTAGGCCTTACTGACTGTAACAGACGCTTCAACTGGAGAATGAAAGTGGGGCATTTAGAAAATTTCATCTGTTATGATCTTTCGGGATAACATTTTTGGGACCATAATGTTTCATTTGAAGGAAGAAGAAAATCTATTTTTCGAAAATCCTAGATTGGCATAACCCCTTAAGCAAACTTACTATTTTCGACATCAGTATATATAATTTGTATTTATTTATTTATTTATTTAATCAAGAAAAAATTAATACAATCAGATTGTAAAATCTGTTTAAACATTTAATTTAAAATTGAATATAAAAACAAAGAAAAATATTAAAAAAGAAAAGACATAAGTTAAATACGGTTTTTAAAATACGTATATATAAGATTTTTGAAGTTGCTCCTGTTCAGTTTTCTCTTTAACTGACCAGGGATAGAGTTCCATAAACGACTAGCATTAACAAAGATTAGCCTAGTTGATTGTTGTGGTTTATGGAAAGTATTTTAATATTACCTCCTCTGGTGGATCTAGTAAAAGAAAGCTTGAAATAAAGATAGCTGGGAGATTCAGTCAGAATGAGTTTATAAATAAAAATGCAATTTCTGACCTTTTGATGATCAGTAATCGTACCAGCAAAAAGTTAATGTTTCCAAGACAAAATATGTTCAAACTTGGAGCGATCATACACATATCGTGTTACTTTATTGAACAAAACATCAATTTTGTAAATTGTTTTTGTATGTTCCAATCTAAGCGAAATTACATATGAAACAAAAGCTGTCGTTTAGTTTCCCTAATCCCTTAATAAAAAATAAGGCTTATATTAAGAGTACTATAGATAATCTTGATATTGTACAATCATATTGAAATCTTGAACAGCCAATTCAATTCAAATGCGTCTCAAGTTGATATCAAACAAGGTGGCTTGTTGGGTGTACATACAATCAATTTTGTATGTATATCACCGGCTTTTGCCTGCATTAATGCACTCACATGCACCTATGTATGTGTATATGAGCATACACACACTTATTCCTTTTTCTAACGTCGCGCACATCCCTGGCATCTATTGTCAATAAATAGAAATACAAAATAGTTGGCACGTGTATCTCTCATGCCAATTTTTGAGTGCACAACTGAGAATTTTAACGAGCTAATGAGCGGTATGAAATACACCGTGTTGTGCTCAATAGAAAATTTCTCCCTTCCCAGAGTTAGCCTAAAGTGCATCATATCGTCACCAATGCAAAATTACCATACACAAACACATATACATATGTAACTGTCCGCCGCCTGACCTCCCTTCTATAAGCATACATATGTATGTATAACTTAAATGTATACATACACATCCACTCATAGTCGTATATATGTATGTATGTACATATGTAAGTGTTTAGCAGCTTTTAAACGATATGCATTTTACAAAAGTCTCGCGAGCGCAGCGTTGCTAACCAGCTGAACCCGGCATTCATTACTCTTTTAATTGCCCGCTAATACACATAAATATGTACATATCGCATGGATGCATATTTAAATAAAATAAAGCGTGTTGGCATATAGCCCGTGTGATTTGTATATTTTATATACAATATATACATATGTATATATGTAATTGAATATATGAATATTCATGTGCAGTGATAGTTTTATTCTCACACGCTTTTCGTTACTACTTTATTTTTAGATTATTTGTATGTGACAATGTAATTCAGTTTATGCATTTAACTTGCGACACGTTTTGTTGCAATTTGTCATTATTGTGGGGCATAGGGTTTTTATTCTGTTCTCTTTTTCATTTCTTTTTTTTTTTTTTTTGTGTGTGCACAAAATGTGACTATGAACAAAAGTTTGCAAACATTCTTACAATTAGCTTTAATCTTATCAAAATATTCTTATCACTTGCGATTTTAAAAGCTACAATCTTTTTGCAAAGAATGTAAATAATGTATAAATGTGTTAATTGTATAATATAATAAAACCGATTGCGGACAGCTCCAGCTTGGAGTATTAGATTTACCAAGCATGCATATTTGTGTACCTTTGTGTGTTCAAGAATATATTGTAAAAAAAAAAAAATCTAATCATTTATGTAATGTGTATGTTTGATTTATGTCAACACTAAATTAGCAACAGCACAATTTTATATGAAAATTAAATAGCGTTAATTAGCTATAATTGCTTTAATATATTACTATTTGCTAGCGGACACTTGGGACTTGGGAGCACATTATCACAGGGCGATTTTAATTGTAATGGGTTATGGAACTTTGATTCAGAACCATGTTGAAATTAAAGAAACTTTTAATAAATCATTATGTGTAGGACGATAGAAATTTTATAATTAATATTAAGAACTTGGGATTTTCTCGTAAGATACATAATTGAACCGCCCCCCCCCCCCCTAAAATTTTTTCTCTTAATTTTTTTATACACTGTTATGTAATTTAGTAAATAATTAAAAAAAAATTATTATATAAAATTATCATAACAGTATTAGGTTTAATTTTAGCTAAATGTTTAAGATTTATTTTATTTGTTAACGGTTATACAATGAAATGGCATTGACGTAGTAAATAAATAAAATAAAATAAATATTTATATTATGGATGGTTATATTATACCTTATGACCATGAATTTATTCTCTGAATATGACGATTTGAAATTATATGAATTGTTTTCGAGAAGCTATGCATATATATATATATAAAACTACCGCATATAAAATATGTATACATACATAAAATAACTGTGATGTTAAGCTATTCATAAATTTAAAAAAAATATACAAGTTTGTATACATATATGTATATCCAAAGAAAATTAAAATTTGATTGAATTTCTGAAGTGGTCAAGCAATCCATTACACTTGATCTCCTTTTTGTCCGTTTAATTGGGACAGTAAATTATTCGTGCAAAAAATGGGACATTGAACTCTCAATAGAGAGAGAAAGTTGGAAATTTGTATTTCAATACAAAAATTTATATTTATCAGTATGACAAAGTAATTAACATACATATACACAGTAAATGGCTGTTCTACACCACAAACGAAAAATATTCTGAAATATATTCAAATTAATTGCTATGTTCTTTTTTCCATTACTTCTTCATGAAATTAACATAAACATAAGTTTGAATTTTTTGATTTTTTATTGCAAAACAAGGATTATAATTACAAAAAAAATCCCGTACAAAAAAAGCAAAACAGTTTGAAAAGCGTAAAACTGGGCATGTATAAAAAAGCCGTATAAAAAACCCACGTTAATAAAAAACCGCGCCAAAATGGAAATCAAGTGTACGAGCATACTATACTCTGATAACTGAGTACCTACCATGCAACTTTACCTAATGTGGCTATAAAATATAGACACACTCTAAGCAGATACTCGTTCAGATGGTTCTCCGCGCAAATCGACTTTCCAGCGGACTTGCTAGTATCAAGTAGAGGAACTATCCAGCTACACGCCATGCGAGCATAATAGCCGAACTAGCCAGTTAACATACCTCCAAGCCATACCACCCGACTGGAAGAGCGATATTTTGTCACAAATTATGGACGTTGCTTGCAACAGCGAAATATTGCCAGCTGTCATTGCACAAGAACAAATCAAAGCGAATTTATGATTTTCGTCAAAAAACTTTGTAATTTGTATGTTCGTATATAAGCGCCAAACAAAAATATGTATATACATGATCTATGTGGTAATTGATAATTAATAATGATTTCAGTTTACATTTATTTATGAAAAAAAAGTGCATTTCCTTAAATTCTTTCAAATTTGTTTATAAAGGACAATACTGGCAACCTTGTACGAAAGAGGGCAATCAGCTGAGTCAGTTTTACCGAAAAAATCAAATCTCCGCTAATTTCTACGTGACAAACGTCAGTAACGGCATCGTCAAGCGGTGATAGCTTTGCATTTACATGGCGCACTCATGAGATAGGCTGTGACAGCTGAGTCACTATGTATTTGGGTAGTAGAATTATAATAATTTCTCTGCCAAAGCTATTATTAAGGTCGGTCTTCATAAGTCGGTGGCCTTGGAAACCACGCATAACGTATACAAAAAGATTTGTATCTTAATCGATAAAAAAGTAACAAAATATATTTTATACTACTTCTAAATCAGTTCCAGGCATTCGAACAGGACACTCACCATAAAAGGAGTATAGATTTAAAGGTTATCTCTCAAATGATTTTATTATGTTACAAAACAAGTTTATATAAGAGAAAATTATATTATTTCACTCATATCGTTTTACTGCAATTTTGTAAAAAAAAATACTTTTGTCTAAATTACTTCGTTTTAGTGCATATTTTAGAATTGTAAATAAATTATAATAAAAGCGAGAAATGCTTGTGATTTACGATTACACAATTTGTTGTGTAAAGTTGCTTTGTTTCCGTAATAAATTTTTCCAGACGGTTTCCGCAAGAGATTTTCTTGTTTTATACTGCGGTCTGTACCCTAGAAAGGAAATTTTTTCTTACATAAAATTCATTTAACACAATGAAGATAGTTTATTTTTATGTAAAATATCTTGAAAAATAAGAAATATTGTGTGTGTTATGTCCAAGTGCCTAAATCTGTGTGAGGCTGCATATTTTTCAAATCATAAAATATTCAAAATATGTGCTACATTTCAACTAATAGTTAATTGAGAGCTCATTTCAATAAATTTCCTTAACGTTACTTAATTACAATCTCGATTGTATTTGCACTAAGCTTTTACAATTGGTTAAATTTTTTTTAAATGAAATGTAATATAAATATTTTATCACCACACAAAATTGGAAGTTTGCCAAAAGTCGAAAACGTCAATTTATTGCAATTTGTAGAAATTCGACCAAAACGCAAGCAATAATACATAAATATTTTATTTATACAATATTCATTTAATGTTTTTAATTATATAGAATGTACTCATCGAAATTAGACAAAACTGGCGAAATCTTCTTTGTTTCACTAATAGGATCCCATGTAGATACATGCTTACATACATACGTTGTAGTGGTAATAAATACTTGAAATAATTTCTAATATTCCAATTAGGAATTAATCTATTTTTGCATAATTTAATACGCTCGTGTACACATACTACATCTGATCTGATCGTTACTGCATACTCACATACTTATAATCACTCACAAATGCTCTCAAAAACACTTTGTATTGAATTGCACCGGTGCTGACAAGCATATTTGAACTTTCGCTTTCAGCCATCGCGTGGCATCGGTTCAATGCTCTGGCGCATACATAGCTCTGAGCGTAAAGATAAATAATTGCGAGAATGCGAAAATACATACATTACAATTGCATACGACAACGACATACATATGCATTCGTTTACGTATGAACTGACTATCTATGTACTACTTTCACGAGCATTAATTTACTTTTGTTAGAATAAGTCGAATTATGAACGAGGTGAGAATCAGATTGATCCAGAATTGATCAACAGTACAAAACTTTTCTACACACATAAATAAACTTTCCATGCATATTCAAGGTGTAAACAGATAGGTTTTAACGGCTGAGTTTACACGTTGCCATGATGAAGGGCAAATATTTAGCTTAGTGATTTTGTTAATATGTGTAATCCAAAAATTAATTTGCTGATGTTGACTCAATGACAGAGCAATCGGCTGTTAAGTCAGGATCCGTTGGTTTGCTACCTGCCATAAGAAGTCTGATGAGGAGATGTGGTGATTTCCGAAGCAGATGTCACTTCTACCATTCTTCTTTGTTGTACAACAAAATACTCAATTCGAAAAAAGGCCTTTCAAATAAAGCTCATTCATTAACTTATAATATAAATTAAATTAATGAGTAATATTTTTAAGGGTTCGGGCGAAAAACAGATAAAGATATTTGGACAATGCGTGATTGTTCGGACGAAAGTTAGTAGTCGTTGTCCCCTTCGATCGTACTAATTACTTTGTTTAGGATCGCTGCAGTTAGGACGGAGTGTAAATAACACTTGGGTCATGTAACATTTATAATTACAACTTTGATTGTTTTCTTCACGATTTATTGATAAATTGTATATAGATTTTCTCAATTTTACGAACCATGCCTTACGAAAACGATCAGAGGCGACTCCTAAACGCATTTGAGCATGCGAAGAAAAAGGACAATGAACACTGACTAGCTTACGTAAGCATATGCCCGAACATGTTGGTGAAACTATGACCTACCGTCCAAAAAAACGTTGGATAACTTATACAACCTATAAACATGTCCTACTTCCAAAGTAAAGCAAACTAGGCATAATTAATAAAAATAAATGTAACAGCCAGCCTGTGTGTATGCAACACATTATACTTGTAATATTATGCCGAATCTTCGTTGATCTCAATAACTTTTTAAGTAAAAAATAAAACAATCTTTGTTTACAAAAATTAAAATATTATTTTTCTTCTGTAAAATTTTTTGAGGTAACGCTCTAACGAATTGCCTTTAGGATAAAAATTTTTGTTTTCTTTTAAGTTTGATGGTAGTATGTTCCTTTTTAACTCTAATAAGCCCTGAAAGAAAGGTCATGCATTACATTTTCTGCGTAAGAACGTGTAAAGTCCATTTTTATATTAGTACGTGTGGCTAGTTACTGTGCCATTTGTGTATTTTGTTTTATTTTGATACAGATTATAATTGGTATAGTAAAGGGAGTTGATAGAATTGCGAAAATTCCTAATTAAGTTTCAACTAAAGGAAATATTAAATTTCTTCTATTGATTATACACATTGCAATATTGGTTATTGGTTACCTACCCAAGAAGTTGGAGTCGTCAATATTCAGAAATTAGTAACTTTTTCGGCTCGTTTTAATACTGTCACCCAATTGTGTGTTTATAAAGTCCATTTCAAACAATTTAACAACAATTGTACAGAATTTCTTTGAATACCTTCTCAGCACTACCTACCTAGTGATCGTGTAATGAAAGTAAAGTATTTTTGAGTATCCGCGACTATAAATATGTTACTAATTTTTTTTTTTTTCAATATTTTCATAATGAATTTTTGGCGCCAATCCAAAACCAACCACAAGCCATACAAAAAATATGGTCCAATTAACATTATGATGTCACATAATCTACCTTTGCATGACATGGAGTACCTACACGGGATTATTTATATCTGCGAAAAATTACATTCGAATTCGAATGCCATCCGCTTTGGTGAAAGGTCATTAAAACATATTATTCATCGTGTAAATTTATATCATTAATAATAGCTTATTGCTAATAAATATATATTATATTTTAGTTTCCGCATTTGTTCTATTATTTGCTTTGAAATAATAATAATTTCTGTTTCAGTTCCACACATTTTCTGTATACGAGTATAAAACTTATTGCGCAATTGTAACTTCATGTAGTGATAGCGATCGGTAAAACACGAAGAATTGTCGTTCTGCACTAAGCTGGTATAGACACATGAGTTGGTCCAATAGTTCACACAGAGGAGTATATTTTTAGGTACTCCAATCGACCATATTTGCCGGGCGATAATAGCGTTGAGTAGTATGCAATTACATTTTGCATCAATGCGAATAAAAATACTTAAGGCAATGTCATTGTTGAAGCCAGTGTTTCAATGTACCACCACTCTACTAGAAATGAGATATTTTTCGCGCGCCCTAATGCGGTAAAATTATGGGATATTCAACATGAATATATTAATAAATAAAACATATATTTCCAAGAGAATCAAGGAAAATCTCTAACTCATAACCACTTTGTTATCAATTGTTAAACAAAAGTACACCAAATATCTCATTGGGCTTGAGTAAAGCGTTTAACTTTTTAAGGTCGGTATGCAATTCATATATTTCAGGGATGGAAAAATGTAGTAGGCACGGAATTTTGGCCAATTGTTTTCTAATGTGAACAGCTCTTTACATTGGAATAAGATATGCAAACGTAAATAAACAAAACGAAAAACTTGAGTAGAGTGCAGTGAATATTCCTCGCTGAAGATGTAGAAATTGATGAAAAAACTAAAAACATTACATAAATTGCTTTATAAGCTTGCTTTAATACGTTTGAAAGTTTTCCGTCCTCTTGTTTCTCGCGAAGTATATATGCAAGAGACTATTTATTTCGCTCGGAAACCTATGTTGTCGTGTTTTCATATTTGTTTAAAAACTTTAGAAATAGGCAGTAGAAAATGGATTTTTTTTCGTTCGAGGTGTGTACTGCTTCGTAAAAAAAATTTTCGTGCATCGTTTTTTTTTGCACTTTTTTATATGGTGTTTTTGGTTTTCGTAAGAGCTGCATACCGACCTTTATATGCAAAATTAAATTAGACTGCTAATATCCAAAACTATGAAACCTCTATATTCAAGATAAAACATTTATGTGCCTATTTGTAAACAGAAACAAAAATGTTTTCTTCCATTTCGAGCAGGTCACGACTCGCTCTAATTGTTAAGTGAAAAATCAACTAACTAAAAGTAGAATTATATCGGTTTTATGCTTCTCGTTCCATCAT
The DNA here is from genome assembly GCA_030068015.2 of Neoceratitis asiatica. Classification (NCBI taxonomy): domain Eukaryota; kingdom Metazoa; phylum Arthropoda; class Insecta; order Diptera; family Tephritidae; genus Neoceratitis; species Neoceratitis asiatica. The sequence goes on along the minus strand of CM061529.1, from coordinate 67,005,041 downwards.
ATGCATTTAGCATATACCCAACATTAAATATTCATTGATTGGTAGATATTCATTGAAGCGTATTTTATTTTCTTATTTGTAAATATATGTATATACATATATGTACATATATATGCACTTAGCCGAGCTTCAAAAAATTAGCAAACAACATCAACCTTTATTACCAAACACGTTTACGAATCGATTCACATTAGCATAGTTTTTTTACAACTATTTCTTCATTTAATATGCTTAAATAGAAACTTAAACTGTTAAACTTTTAGCAGTAACAGAAATAGCAACCAGTTGAAATTTACTTATACCGAAAAAAAATCAGAGTCAATCGTTTGCCCTGTCGTCGTTTATCCGTCGGACCAATTAGATATTCGTAAACATATATGTATTTGAGGAGAATCCAAAGCATTCAGCTTAAACTTGGTTCGCCCCTCCACAGATTACTGTCCTCCTTTATATCAAAATTGTCAAAATTTACATCCTGAAAATATAAATGTTTTGTTATCTTTGTAAAGCTAATGCTTGATGAAAATTCGTTCGATTTTTAATTCGATTGTACACGTGCTGAAAACTTTTAAAAGATTAATAGTGACGTTTGAAATCGATTAACAATAGCATTAAGATCCCACAAAAATGTATATTCAAGTATAAAATATGGAATTATAACGGCTCCACATAAAACTTGTTATTCCGACATATTGGAAACTGTCGTTAGACTTGAAAATAAATATGCCAGAGAATTAATTAAAAGTTGAAACTTTTGTTTTTAAACAATATTATATTTTACGTTACCTACTATTTAAAATAACCATAACAAACAAAAAATGTGATTATAGTTTGAAGAATATGTAATCCTTACAAAAATCGACTTCTGCAGCAGTAAACAAAAAGGGTGAATAAAAGAGCTGGGCAAAGGCTTACCGTTTGGTAAAAGTTCGTTACAAATCATTTTTATTTATTAAAAACAATCATTAGAGACATTTGCAAGAGCTAATTGTATACGATCGTTTAAGAAAATCATCTTCTCCGATGAAACGCACTTTCATCTGAGTGGTGCGGCAAATAAACGAAACTGTCGATTCTGGTGCGAAGAAAATCCACAAATTATTCATGAACAACCATTACATTCACCCAAATTGACAGTTTGGTGTGGTTTTTGGTCTGGTGGAATCATCGGTCCGTACTACTTTCGAAATGAAGCTAAGCTGTTAGCACCGTTACTGTCAATGGAGAGCGGTATAGATCGATGATAACCAACTTTGGAAGAAGTTGATCTTAACAACATCTGGTTCCAACAAGACGGGGCTACGTGTCACACAGCACGTGCAACAATCGAATTATTGCGAGATAAAGGTTTGGAGATTCGATTATTTCAAGAAATTTTGACATTGAATGACCTCCAAGAAGTAGTGATTTAACACCATTAGACTACTTCTTGTGGGGTGATTTGAAGTCATTGGTCTTTAGCAATAAACCAGACTCTCTTCAAGCTGTAAAAGTCAATATTGAACGTGCTATTCATGACATACGACTTGAATTAGTGGAAAAAGTTCTAAAAAAAATGGGTTAATCGAATTCGTACCTGCAAAAGAAGTTGTGGAGGCCATTTGAATGCTGTTATATTCAGAACTTAATTGTATCGATTGTAATTCAATTTGAATAAAAAAACATTTGAATTTCCTTAACATGTAGTGTGTTATTTTAAAGAAATCATATTACTCTTATTGGAAACCCCTATATATATTTCCCTATATATATTTCCCGCATGACGTCATCTATTTCGCTCTTGATAGAATACTGAATTAACATTGTTCGACACTACCATGTTGCCAACATAACGAAAACCCCGTCGGCGGTGAGAGCCCCTGTATTCTTACTTTCTGGATATGCTTCGTACAATAGAATCAGAAATAATTCGCAAAGGAGGACAGAGAATTTGAAATTATTATATCTGAAAGCCTCAGATATATATAATTATTCAATAAAATATTCATTCTTAACCAAAGTCACTCAAGTGACAAATGCATAACATATTAAAGTAAGATAATACGATGTTAATTCCACTTAAATAAGATGCAGAAGTCGAAACAAATCAATGGTTTTGGTGAAATCAAGTAGCACCCTCATTTATGTCGGTCTGTATTATGAATATACATAATATCCATAAATATGGATTTCTGTTTGCGACTAATTATATTTTGCATACTCCAACATATGAATTTAAAACCTGTGCTACCTCATTCAGTACACCTCACCCCTCATCGCGCCACTTAATACGCGTAACATTTCATTACTTGTAACAGCATTTGGCATGTTGCTTATGTACATATTCATATGTTATGTGGATGCATCCATCTGATTCAATGATCAGTATATATGTGTGTGCAGCATCCGTGAGTAGCGCTTGGATTAAGGCCGATCCATTACACTTTGCGCATTGGTTGCAGTAAAAACTTTGTTACTCCGCTAATTGTAAACGAAATTTCAAAATTTTATTTTTCCATGCGCTGTTTTCTTATTTAAAAACTAATATTTGTATGCTACTGTGAAACTGAAACGCAAAACGAACGAACTTCGAATTGTAGACGTGGAAGCCTTTGATGGATTTAGAGTTTTTTTTTTTTTTTGTTTTTTTTTTTTGTTTGTTTTTTTTTTTTTTGCGGCTGCTATCGCCAGTCGACACTCTGTTGATCCCTTGCTAATGCTGTACGATCGTAAAATATTTTTGCGCAATTTCACATGAAAAAGGAAAATAAGTAAAACCATTATAAAAATGCCATAAAACGCGTCTGCGCAGAGTAGTATGAGTTGAAATGCGTACGCGTCACCAAGACGTCGGTCGTGCCGCCGACATTCTAGCCGTCAACGAATGAACGAACGACCGCAACTGCTTCCACAATTTGTATCGCCCTGCGGATCTAGACCTGCTTCTCGCAGCGACTTGCGGATCAATGGCCATGCTTGCGAATTGAGGGTCGGGTAGAGACGCTGATTTTGGCCGAGGCGACCGGTAACGAATAAACATCAGATCTACAACCGTCTGGGGCTATAGTATAGGCAATGGAAACGTCAGTAGTGGCGATGGCGGTGGCAGCGGCATCGGCATCGGCAGCTGAAACGATGGCTACAGTCGTCAGTGCTGTGTATTCGTATTGTCATAAGAATACGAAATTTATTACAGAAAATTTGCTGCCAGACATTTACAACTTTGATGCAAACTCTTACAAAAATTACCTCTTCTACCTTCAAATTGCAAGTTGAGTTGCAAACATGAAACGCTAAAGAAAAATAATAAAAGAAACTCGAGGAGAAAATGTGCCGGCTTTTTATTACTTTTTTTTCTTTTTCTTTTAAATAATAATAAAAATTTTAAAACGGCGTAAAATTGGCAAACGTTGTTTACAAACGAAAATCTTGCGTTCCGTTCTCCGTATTTTACTATTTTGTTATTAGGCACTTGACTAGACGACCATCGTCGATCGATGATCGCTGATATCGGACGGTTACCGCTGACCGAAAGCCGCAACTGCAACGCATTGATACAATCATAAAATCTTTTTATGCAAACATACAAATTTACATATATAAATATGCATACATATGTATATATATTTCAACTTATAATTTCTAATAGACCGCAGTGTAGATTCTCGATACAGAACTACATATGTATATAATTTTTATTAAATATTGTTTTTCATTAAAGCCGGAAGTTATAAGTATGCATGCATATGCAAGTGAATTTTTGAAAGATTGAGTTGAGTGGCAAAGGCGAAATGTGATATACATATGTATGTACATTCTCGCATAGGAAAAAATGGGAAAATCAGTGATATGATTTTAAAGAAAGAGTGTGAAATATCGCGCATTCGATAACATAAAATGATTGTAATTTAACTTTAAATAACTTTTATCAACATACATATGTATAAGATCAGCGGAAAAATTGTTTCCATAAAAATAAACGATGACCACATATATATGTCAATACTGTGCACCCGTGCTGTCATAAGAATACGGAATTTATTAAATAAAATTGCTGCCTGACATTCACAATTAGCTCCTTTGTTAACCTACATATTAAAATATCACCATTCCCACCACTGAATTCATATCACAGAACAAGCGATTCAGGAGCTTCTACTTCGATTTATGGTCTGCAGCTGCCGCACAAAATCCGTTTTCAGTAGCAATAGCAGATTCCGTCGTAGTTAGAACCGATTGTCACCTTAGTCAACAAGTCAAAAAGAAAAGAAATGCAAATTAAAATTACTGGATCGAAGAACATAAAATTCTTTGAAATGGACGCAATTCACAAGTCGGACAGCAGTTGGTTTCGTAATTAGCAGCGCGTGCCGGCCAGTCGGAAGGTGTAAATTCAAATGTGGATCGTTATTTTCCTAAATTCGGTCGTCTCTCGGGAGATAATATAAACATCTTCGAGTGTATCCCTAACATGGAGGTCCACCTTTTTGTAGAAAACACATTAAATTGTGTAATAAAAAAGTTTGAAAATCTTTTAAGCAGTTATGAAGCTTCTATTACTTAATTATTTACATATTGGATTGCATAGGGTTTTCCAAGAAGAGTGATATGATTTCTTTAAATAAAAAAATACACTAATTTTTAAGGAAATTCAAATATTTTTTATTTAAGGTGAAGTACAATCGATGCAATTAAGTTCTGAATATAACATCATTCAAATGACCTCCACGACTTCTTTTGCAGGAAGGAATTCGATGAACCCAATTTTTTAGCACTTTTTCCGCTAATTCAAGTCGTATGTCATGAATAGCACGTTGAAGATTGACTTTTAAAACTTGAAGAGAGTCTGGTTTATTGCTAAAGACCAATGACTTCAAATAACCCCAAAAGAAGTAGTCTAATGGTGTTAAATCACTACTTCTTGGAGGCCATTTATTGTTGCAATTTCTTGAAATAATCGAATCTCCAAACATTTATCTCGTAATAATTCGATTGTTACACGTGCTGTGTGACACGTAGCCACGTCTTGTTGAAACCAGATGTTGTTAAGATCAACTTCTTCCCCCTGCGGGTTAGGGGTTCAAGAATTTACCCGCGGTAAGGCATGCCTGTCGTAAGAGACGACTAAAATCCATAGCTCCCGCGACAGTCGGGTCTTTATACCGGAACGACTCGGATTTTTATCCGGTCAAGGACTGTCACTCCCGCAATGTTCCCCGAAGCCCCATTTGGAGAATTTTCTGCGGCTACAACAACAACAACAACAACAACAACAACAAGATCAACTTCTTCCATTTGTGGCCAAAAAAAATACAGATCACGACATATTAAAAATGGCCAAAACGACACTTAGAAATCATATCATCCCTATTGGAAAACGCTTTATCTTCGAGTATATCCCTAACATGGAAGTCCGGCTTTTGAGACATATAATAGAAGGGATTGGAAATCATTTAAGCAGTCATGAAGCTCCTATTATTATTGAAGGGAAATGTGGTGCTGAAGTTTAGAATGGAAAATCTCTTGCGTTAAATATTTTTCTAAGAATCCTACTACCTAAATATATGTCTAAAATTTCATTTTCATTTGAAGTGAATATTAGAAACAAATTTCCCTAAATTTCCTAAATTCCCATCTTGAATTGAAAATATATTTAAAAAAAGAGTAATATTTAAAAAAATTTAAAAATATATGTAAATGTAGCGAAAGTTTGTAAAAAAATAACTATTCGACGCGGCAATGTCGCGAGTAGCAAGCAATAAAAATGACATTCAAATATAATTAGGAGGGTTGGGAGAATCCGGACGCGGTGTAGGAAATAAGCAGAGCCAAATGACAACTGACATCATAAAAATCCTATAAAAGAGAATGCAAATAAAATTCAAAGTGTAAATTTTCTTGTAAATTACAATATTAGTTTTTTTATTTTTTGTTATGCGGGCGCACCCGTCTGTCAGCAAAGTGGGTGAGTGGGGGTCCATGCCGAGTTTTACGAGTCTTTTCAGACGGATATTCGTATTCACTCGCTTATGTAACAAAAACAATATTGCTTATGCACTTGAGTGTGCATATACCCTTAGATATAAATAAATATGCGGTTTGCGTTTTTTAATGTTTAGTGTTGAGTAATCTGTCGACTTATGGTATGGAGTAAAAGAAATCCATTTATTTATGTACTTAAAGAATGTAGTGAAATAACTACGATTGGCTTGATATTGACGGAAAATGTTTGGTTTACTTAATTCGGGAAATGGAGTTGTTATAACTCATCGAACTGCAACTTTCGGCAGGAATTAAAGCTGGATTTATCCAGCAGTTATTTGCAACAGCATAAACAAATACGGAAGATGAGGTTCGGGGAGGCGGATTATGAAATATTACACTGATAACATATGTATGTCACAAATTAGAGAAAATTTATTAAATTTCGACCATACTAAAATCTACAACTTTTTTTAAATTTAGTCCTCCCTCACAAGGTAGTAATCTAACTTTAAGGGGGTATTCTAGTCCAGAATTTTGGAAAATTTGATTTTCTTTTTTTTTTCATATTTTTAAAGTTTAACTATTTAAAAATATGTCTGTAAGAGGATTTTTCAAAAATTCAAATTATTTTCGGAGATACAGGTATTTTTCTGACGCGGCATCCATATCGGCTCGGCCTTTACGCGGAACTTTAAGCGCGTTTTTCTCAAAACTACTTTTTTTGATGCAGTAACCACAATATTTCTAGTTCAAATTAGCCGATTTACTTGAAATTTATTACGAATATACTTTAAATATAGCTCTATCGCATGAATTAACAAAAAAAGGAAATTTTAAATTTTTAAATTTTTTTAAAAATTCGACAAAGTTAAAAAATAAGTGAAAAATTTTTTTGAGCAGCCGCCATTTTATGAAAATATCTTTTTTTTCAGTTTTGCAGGTTCATGAGATAGCGACATTCGTGCTAATTAAGAATCCATCATTGTTTTATTTTTCAGATGATCACAAGAGTAGAAATCATGGCGACGAGGACACGTCCGTTTTTTCCTCTCTACTCCAAGGACTCATAACCCCATGAAAAAGTTTTATTTGTTTTTTTAAATGAATTTTGTGTACTCTTGAAATATAAATAAACAAAAGTTAAAAGAATGGATATTAAGGAAGATACCAATATATTATTTTTTAGTTATATTAATTACATCTAATATGGAATGGTTCTGGTACCCAAGTTTTGTTTTCACATCCAATGCTGATACAAAATCCCGAATTGTGCTGTAATAAAGCGTTTTCCGATTTACTTACGGACCTTCAAACGTTAGCGTGGTTGAGCAAAAAATTTCTACAAAAAAAATTATAACAATTTAATACAAAACATGCATTTGTGTATCATGCAAACTTCCAACAAGTAAGTAATTACATTTTTCACAACAGTACGATTAATGCATGGAATTGATTTTTACTGAAATGGAAAATGTCAGAATGGCAATAACACCTGTCACAGGCACACTTCACACAAAGTGGCGGTTCGATGTGATTGCATTGTGACCAAAACACTTGTCCATGCACATTACCATTCATACATGCATATCCCATGCATACACATGCTGATATATATTTACGGAAATTGATAAGAAGTAAACTGGTATTTGGGTATATATACCATTGAAAAGATGCATCGCTCACAAATTACACTCTAAATATTTGCTAGGTAGTTTGAGTAAAAAATCTTTGAAAAAGGACCACATCGCTCATTTATTGGAATAGCTGAAAAAATTGATTTTTCTGGCTGTTTACAGTTTTCAAGAGATACTTCCTTTTAAATATGAGTATGTTAACAAATCCCCGAACAGCCCACACGGTTGATGGTAGAGATGTGTGAGACCTAGGCATTCGAAATTCAACACCTGAGGAGGGAAAAAGAGCACGAAGCTTGTATGGGAAAACGTAATGCAACGATGAACTTCGAGACTATTGAACTTATTACGATGAAATTTCGTATTCGACAGTAATTTAGTCCTACTTAAAAGAAATTAAACCTTTTTTTTTCGGTACATGGACGATGGATCTATCTACCGTAGATACCTCTTCTACGCCTAAATTACAATATAATAATATTCTCTTTCGGGGAATTGGATCAGAACGAACCGAAGTCGCGGGCAAACTAGTTGTTAAATTAAGCAGTGGCAAATAATTTTTATAATAGAAAATTCTGGGAAACTCAAATATACTTTGAGTTATGGCCTTTTTATCTTAATCGCTTAATTTTTATTATTTATTAATCAGAAAGAATTTTTTATACTCACATTTTTTGAGTTATGACACTCTCTAAGTACATGAGTAATATTTACATATATCTACACACGTATAAACCTTAATTATGTTTCAAAATAAGTATTACAAGGCATATGATTAAATTCATTAGAACTTCTTTGAAAGCCTTTAAAGTTCTTAACTTTAATATTTCATTGTTAATATGAAAGTAGAATGCAGTTCGAAAGAAAAGTTTCAAAACTTCTTAAAAACTGAAATAAGTAGGTATATAAGAGATAGTTTTTCTACAAATTTTTTAGATTATTTAGAGGATGAATTTGGTGTAGAACTTTTCTGTGTGAGGATCATGACCCAGCAGAGCCCATCTTCACTATAGTTAATTACTACTTAAAAAACTGGAGTTTTTTCTTATTGATCATCATAAACATTACATTTGCAGTAATGTTCCGGGAGAAGTTAATTTTACTTGATCCATCAATATTTCTTGATGGTATGTACTCAATGTGTTATTATGAGCGAAGGTATTTAAATCAAATGTTAATGTTAATTGATATTAAATACAAACGTTCCACCATAAGATAAATGTATAAATAATTACATAAATTGAATATGTTATTGGCTCTGAAATCCGAGCGCTGAGGATAGAGTTGTTAGTGTCAGAAATTTCGAAAATACCTTTAAGGTGCCGTCAAAATGACAAATTTCGAAATTTAATTTCAAGAGCAATTTATGAAGTCCTTATTCTCCATAGATTTCACGATTTGTATTTCATATCTACCCCGTTCTTCAAAATTGAAGAGAAGAAACTCAAATTACAGGTGATTATAAGGAAATAAAGTGAAAAACAGGTATTGAACAAGAAATTTTCGATCAGAATAATCTGTCAGTTACATGTCAGATAAAAAGTTAAATTATATTTAAATTACCTTTTAAAGCAGAAGAAAAATGGCATAAACAGGTCATTCGATAAAGTAAATTAACTGTAGTATAAGATTGTTTTTAGCATTTCTATAAGTATATATATATAAGTATATATAAGTAATTGACGCTTCATAACCGCTGAAGCGACGTTCAGTCTAAACCATAAACATACGAAATCTTAAGCTACAAGTAATGTTTGGAAAATGTAGTTCTTATAAATTTCGTTCTAATGGAATCTGGAAATCTAGAATATGAAAATTCGAAATTTACCTTGAAAATACCTTTCTCACTGCTATTTCACTTTTGTTTTGAATCAAATATTCATTAAATTAGTATTGAGTCCCGCTGCAGGTTTTATTTAAAAGTTTTGTATTTTATTACTTCTTAGTAATTTGCTTAATTAAATTTCCTATTTTTGCTACAATATCATTTGATGAATTTAAAGAGTTATAAAAAAAGTCTTATTTTTGACCAATCAATTTTGGATTTTGTCTGTGGTGAGTATTGAGCGCGTGACCCTCCCAACTCGAAGAATAGTTCCGCCTTTGAATATAAAATATATGAAAATATTTAGAAAGCATGAATGTATATTTGTAAATATTTATACATACATATGTATACGTGTGTAGTATAAGTATATTTTCATTCGCACATGCCGTACACTAAGGAAACATAAATAAAATTGTATTTATTTTGCAAATTAGTGTTATTAGCCTGCGAATTTGTCAAACGAATGAACAATTAATTGTAATTATATAATAAATAAAATACTAAACTTACACAAGTACTTACATAATCAATTTATTCGTATGCAAAACAATAAAAATAATATTAATAATTTAAACACCTTTTGAATAATAAAGACATGTAATTAGCATTTTCTTGACATTGCCAAAGCACTTTATTAGATTTGGCAAGTAGGCATGTACGTTCTCGTGTGCCTAGATTGTGCATGTTAAATATAAATTTTTTTCTTTGTCTCAAATGTCCAAATAAGATTATATTTTTGGCTCTTTATAACCGCTAAAGCGAATTTCGACCGATCTCTTTCTCCTATTCGAGGTGTACGTCTTGCTATTTTTTCAACAAATGAAGGGACATACAGTTTATATTAGTTGTATTCCAAGCCGCCTCCGAACGTTGAAGATTTTTATGAGGTATTTTTTCTACCTCATGACAGTATAAATGTGGGACGACCGCAATTAAAAAATTTATTTCTATAATTTTGGATGCTTTTCTAGCCAGGATTCGATCTCTTGGTCTTCCACATGGCAGCACGCACCGCTAAACACTCGGTTACTGCTGGCGATTTTATTACAAAATATATTGGTTTTTAAATTTCTATATGCAGCTCTTACGAAAACAAAAACTCCATATAAAAAAGTGCAAAAAAACGATGCCCGAAAAGTTTTTTTTACCAAGCAGTACGCACCTCTAACGAAAAAAATTCCATTTTCTGCTGCCTATTTCTAAAGTTTTTAAACAAATACGAAAGTAAGGCAACACGGGTTTCCTTTAATTTATTTTTTGTCACGAAAAAGGTAGGAATACATGTACATACTAGTAATCAGCGACAAATATTTACCGCGCTCTACTCATGTTTTTCGTTATGTTTATTAACGTGTGCATATGTTCTTCCTTTGTAAAGAGCTGTTCACAATAGAAAATCATCTGTCAAATTTCCCTTCCTTTACATTTTTCCATCCACGAAATACATATATGAATTTCTTTTTCGCTAGAGGTGCATACCGACCTTTAAGACATGAAATATTCTGATTTTAGGCAGATAACTTTTCTCTGCAGAGACATAGCAGATTGTTTTTTATTTGATTTGTATACCTAGAAATGATATATTAATAATAGGTCCGAAGTGAAAGTACCAAAAAAAGAAGAGAAATACCTATCAAAATTTATACCGATATGATCAGTATGACGAACTGAGTTGATTTAGACATAATCGGAAGATTATATCATATATCGTGTATCTAGTGAATTTTTGGTTTCCTTTTACATACGTATATTTTAATAAATATTGAGAATGGAAATATTCAGAAAAGACTATATCATATAGCCCCTATACAACCGATTCGTTAATACACGAGGTTTTGGCTCATGAATCTGTCAAAAAATAATCTCAGATCGTGAAATTTGGTATTATACAACCGTAAATTGTAATAAATATTGACACTGAAAATAATCGAAATCGAATTTTGCATTTTGCAATAAATTTAATATGTCCATGAATGATATAAAAACTTTTACATGGTAGAAGACAGTCCTTTCTTGTTTTTGTTTTAATATCAAACCTTATGAAATATGCAAGTAAGGCATGGTAAAATATTTCATAGAATAAATGAAAAAATCATCTGATTTCTTAGCGTTTCTTTCAGAATCAAATGTTTTTTAACAGATTGTACTTATACCATGCACGCAGGGTGTATTAGTTTGTCCAATATAGGATCTAATAACCTATAATAATAGATATTAGGCAGATATATCAAAAATCATACAACTACAGGATCTGTAATTTACCAAGGTCTTTAGGTATGTCTATCCGTCGCACCGGTCAAAAGTGAATATTTGATGCTCACGGTTGGAGTTCTACACAGCTAAATCGGATAATCTGCTATATATAAAACCGTTATAACGAGAGAAGCTGAGTACCGATTATACCAAGATTGTAAATATTTTGTTTTTTTCGTTTCGAATAATTTATATATGATCCGACTAAATGTGAACAAATACAGTAAATTCATCTAATTCTCTATTTATGCGATAGTTACGCTCCCGAAAAATTCGTGTAAAAAAGAATTCAATATAAACCATTATGAAGCTACCCACAATGAACAAGTTTTGTCTCATTTTTCTCGCTATTGAATTTTTCACTTAATTTATTTCATTAAATATATTGAAAAAAAAAACTATAATTTATATATTGAGAGGAGGAAATATTATCTGAAATTCGTTGTTATAAAATCGTGTTAAAACAAAATATTTCGTGTCAAAAGGTGCAAATTTTTTCATTTTAACTCGAGTTATATCAAATTCGTATACTAAAAATTCTGTAAAGTGTGTATTGACCACTCAGTAAAACTGTTTGTTCTTTCCAAACCTTAAATAGCCTAGCCTTCAGTTTTTAATTCATAGTTTATTTATCTGGGATCAAATTATGCAGTAATTTGACCGGAACATGCAAATTTTTGTTATCCGAGTTTTTCTGGTTTTCCAACCAATAATTGATACCCACCAAGCACTTGTGCACACATATTCGATGTACTGACATCGGAAATTCACTATCTGCACCATATGTCTTGTCTTAGTTTACTTTGCAATCAACCCAACGATTATACTTATATACATTGATTTAAGAATTAATTTCCCAGCATTTTTTTTTTTTTTTTGGATTGTTAAGATATTTGTAACTATGTTTGCATTTGTATATAGAAGAACAAAAAAGGTAATCATCTTTCGAGCAACTAGTACAAGCGTAATACTCTAAGTGAAAAATTATGTTAAACTTATGTTAAAACAAGAAAGAAGGGCATGCCGAAGCCTTTATGCCTTTCATGAACATATCAAATTTATTGCAAATTGTAAAGGCGATTTCAGAGTCAATTAAAACTGGAATTTATGTCTGTAGAATACTAAATTTTACACTCTTGGAACTCCTTTTGGGGCACACTTTTGATTTTGACGCAAAAACTCATATCTGAACAAATCGGATTTGTGGAGGAATATTTTCAGTATCAATGTTTATCTTAACTATCCTGTATAGGATACTAACTATCCTGTATAGATACTGAGTTTCGACCAAAGCCTCAAGTCTGAACAAATCGTTGTATGGGAGTTATATGTTAAAGTCGTCCGAGTTACAGAACCAATATGCAATTCAATATGAATTTGTAGTACAGATTTATGAAACAAAATTTCAAATCTGAAAAGTCGGTCGTATATATTCTATAGTAGTCCGATCTGGCTAGTTCCGACAAATGATCATTTAAACATATAAATTCATCTGCCTACCAAGTTTGGTTGAAATATCTCAAAAACTAGGGAACTAGTTTGCATTCAACCAGGTGGACGGACAGACGGATAGACGGACATGGCTAAATCTACTCAGCTCGTCATTCTGATGCGATCGATATAAATTTTGTTGGGTCTATCTCTTCTCCTTACATATTTCGGACCAAAGTTAATATACCATTTGATGACCATGAAGGGTATAATAATATACATATGTATCTACATTAGGGTATCCGTTATTTATTAAGTAAATTTGTTTTCTTTCAACGTTCCCTAATTTTAAAGATTATTATTGCCTTAAATAAAACAAAACAAAACTAAAATAACTTTTTATACTTTTATTAAGCCTTTCTTCCAAGGCGATAGATTTTTCATACAAATTACAAAGTTTTTTTTTCAATTCTAACATTTATATTAATATTTGTGTGAAAAGTTAAACTTACTGCTATGCAAACAGAAGGTAAATATTCTTGTAGAATATTACACACCATACAGATATGTACTTCACATTTTTTTTGAAAAAATAAATAAAATGTAAAAGATCAGCTTGGTGAATGACTCCCACTTTTGTACTCACAGTACCTACTTCCTATTAACACTTGTTTATTTATGAATATATCTTAATGTATATATTAAATTTTAAACATACGTTACGTAAATTTCAAATTATGTTTAAACAAAATGCTTAATCGACACAAGTCATGCACAATTATTTACGTTTTTCACGACGGCAATTCTTCAAATGCCGTGCAGGAAACTCTTTCAGTTAAAACTGGCAAATTAATTTATTTTTTTAAGTGTAATTTTGAGTGAATCTGCAACACACATCAGATTTGAAAAGACGCTGATCCAATTCTGTCTTGCTTTCAGTTTAATCAGTTTAGCCGTTTTGCGTTTAAAATTGACTAGTTGCCAAGCAAGTGTTGCTAAAATTTGACATTTTTTCGGCGAATATTTACATGTTTTATTAAAATTAAATTATTTTCCATCTTCAAATAACTTAACGCTGAGCGTCGTAAGCCGCTATTGTATTACTCGCACAATATTATTAACATGTTTCCTGTTTTGTCTTTGGTACAGCAGCTGAATGAAATCTTTCAGCCGTTCGGAGGCGGATTAGTATAAACTATAGGCCTCTCCACTTGTTGGACGAACATCAAGACGCACATAACAAATAGAAGGAGGACTTCAGGCGGAAATCGCTTCAGCGGTTACATTTTCCAATTATATATATTGTATATATGTGGCGTATATTAGGATGATAGGGAGGAGGCGGAGGTCGTGCTGCAAAAACAATGTTTCAACCAGCAGATTTGTGATTCTTGTTGGTACACTGTTTATGTAAGTAAATTTTTAAAACTTAATTTTGCCACGAATTATTTTAAAAAATTAGACGGAAATATTTTTACCAAAAATAATTTTTAAATACATTTTGCCTGGTACTTGTTTGAAAGGTACACAAAGCTAACAGATTAGTTTGTTACGTGATTGTGAATTTATGAAAATAAAGGGTGATCCATTTCGTGGTTCCCTAATTTTTTAAAGAAAAGATAAGAAAATTCAAATTTAATGGGCAACATTCTTCGGCATTAAATTTTTGAATATTATCTCTTTCAAATGTTGGTTGCGGCTACGTCTCGGATGGTCCATCCGTTGAGTCCAATTTTCGATGAATCGCTCGAGCATTTCGACTGGTAACTGGTGAATTACAAGCGTGATGTTTTGCTCCCAGACCTGAATCGAAGCGGGATAGTCTGCATAGACTTTAGACTTTACATATCCCCACAGGAAAAAAATCTAAAGTGAAATCATCTGCTCACCGAAGTGTTCTCTTAATAAATCCATTGACTGATGCGGTGTGTGGGAAGTAGCGCCGTCTGGTTGAAACCAAATGTCGCGGAAATCACGAGCTTCAATTTCAGGCATCAAATAGTCGGTTATCACGGCGCGATAGCGGTCGCCATTGGCGGTTACGTTCTCACCGGCATCATTTTTGAAGAAATATGGACCGATGATTCCACCGGCCCACCGGCTCACAGACCACACAAAACCGTTGTTTTTTTGGATGAAATGGCAGTTTTTGAATCTCTTCAGGCTGCTCTTCTTCCCAAATACGGCAATTTTGCTTGTTTACATGCCCATTGAGCCAGAAATGAGCCTTATCGCTGAACAAAATTTGGATCGATAACGTCGGATCTTCTTGGAATTTTTCAAGAGCCCTTAGAGCGAAGCGATGTCGCTTGGGAAGGTCGAGCGGCTTCAGTTCTTGCACAAGCTGTATTTTGTACGCTTTCAATTTAAAATCTCGACGTAAAATGCGCCAAGTCGTTCCATGCGTCAGTCCGAGCTGCTACGAACGGCACCGAATCGACTCTCCACGGTCTTCGTGTACACTCCCAGCTACGACCGCTATATTTTCTTCACTGCGTGCTGGACGTGGTCTATTCGGTAGAATATTATCGAATAATGAATGCTGGTCTCAAAATGGGTTATGGTGTTGCGAATAGTACGCTCAGTAGGACGATTATGTTGACCATAAGTTGAGCGAAGCGCGCGAAACACATTTTTATAGAACGTGAATTTTCGATTTGTAAACGTTGTTCAGACGTAAGTCTTTCCATGATGAAATGCCAAATAATACTGAAAAAAATAACATGACAGCTTGACACGACTCACGCGTTATCTATCAAAAAAGAAGGCTATAGAAAAAAGTATCTCTACTTGGATCACCCTTTAGTTAATAATAAATTTCTTATTGTTTGAGCGGAAGAAATGCTTTATTTATTGCTAGTTTGAGTAAATTTTTCAAAACTGAGTTGGGAAATGGATGTTCATAGTAGCGCATACATGCACAAATTAGTTTCTTGTTCTTTTTTTTTGTATTATTATACATTCCAGAATAATTTAAATTTTATTGGCTTGTAGTTATGTGTTAAGCAAATTTTACTAATTTTACAATATGCTCGTACAAGCGATTTGAAGCAAAATTTTATACTTACTAAAAAATTTATTCGAGAAAAAAGCATTACATTCACTTATGCATTATTACATACAAATTATTACATATGCACATATGAATATTTATGAATTTTTCATCGTGTATATTTATTAATGCAGCATACGCATAAATATGTGTGTACGTATGGGTGTCTTGTAAGACGTTCGTGTCAAACTGGCCAAGCATTGCATTTTTGTGCCTCCTTCGAAACAGTCAAATTCAACAGTTAAAAACAGGCTATAAAATTGCCATACCCACGCTTCACACGCGCAATTTCGCAAACGCACAGTATACTATTTCAGTTGACTACAATGGTGAATGGATGAAAAGCAGCAAGTCCAAGTGAGTAGAGATGAGTGAATTTAATTATGAAGGTTGCTTTATCGGATATAGAATCGGAATCAAGTTTTTAAGTTAACTCTACCAGAGTTGTGAATTTTAGACTTTAACTGAGCCGAAACCGAACTGTTAAGCTTGAATAATCGATGTATGATTGATTACTGAATGAATGTGTGTATATATACTGATTACACATTTTAGAAAAAAAATTGGAAAAATTGTCTGATTTCAGTTTTAAACTATCAACCAAGAAGTATATACCTATCCAAATATGTTTTATAAATATCTTAAATGAAATTAAAAAAAATTATGATATCCCGCATTTAATCCAAAATAGCAAACTGTGCAATGGCAGCCTCAAAAACCCTGCTGATCGGTTAGAATTCATAGCCAGTAGCACGACCATTGCTCCCCTACCCAAGCGTTCACTCATATGGCAGTAATTATGAAAATACTCTCTTTGCCAGTGTCATAAAATTATTTTTAAGTCTTTTTTCCACAATGTGTATAGAGAATTGTTAACAATTCAGTTCTTTGCGGGCAAATAAAGGTGAACTGTATTGCACTGAATTTAAGTAAAATGAATATAACATACATATATGAAATCGAGATTGGAAAGAGTAACTAATGCAAAAGTGTAATCCATGGGTGCAGTTTGACGATACAGCCCTAAATCCGTCAAGTTCACCCGGTAAATTTGGTTTGAACGATTAGCCCATGTAAGCTTTTAACTGCTTTTGCAGCTAACTATAATTTACAATAAAAACAGTACAATAGTAAATAGCAGAAATTACTGTCCGGCAAGAAGTCGTCACCATCGTAAAAATCGTATCAACTTTTCCGACTGCTCCAACTTTTATTTCTCAAATCGATTCAGCTAATTAATTTACAGCGCGTCATGAATCGTACGAAAATTCTTATATTGAAAGTCCAAAGTACTTATGTATGGTAAGTGCATATGTGTTATTTCATAAGAATATTTTTATTTACCCCGCAGGAAAAATTACTGGTTATTAGCTAGAATCCAACTAGTTTGCATTTTTACATTAACTAGTTCATCTTCGATATATTTCCCGGTATAACATGACGATGTCCTCCGAACTGTCAATTGTTCGACTATTCATCACTATACGATGTTGAATTTCTACTTGAGCAAAATTACCTGTATAAATAAAAATGAGTTTGCCTGCAGCGAGAATCGAACCGAGAACTTCAAGCGCTACATTGATAACCGCTAACCACTCGGCTATCGTTGTGATATAGCGAGTAACTACTAACTATGCACTTCAACAGAGATTGTAAGGAAATGAAACTCACTCGTGGCATTTTAGAAACAACAACAACATACGAATGGGGCGGTGGTGAAAATTATTATTATTTCCGTTACTAGTGAACTGCTATAGAAATAACGAACTGGTATGATTTCAACCTATTTCACACTGCAGGCTAATTTGAATATGCTTTTGCTTGAAATCGCGTGAAACTTATGAGAGTAAGACGTGTTGACAACAGCGAGAGTAAGTACTATGTGCCAATAATATCAGCGAAAATAAAGTCATGAATGGAAAAATAAGAAAAATTTATTTGAGTTTTTTGCTGGAAATTGTAGTTATTAATATGTATAGAGAGTCAGCGGACCCAAGCAGTGTCGAAACAATCGACGAGTGGAACAAAACATTCGAAATTTTCAAAGTCGAGTCAATCAATTTGAGATTTGGGTCGAAATGTTACTGTTATAAATCATAAATAAAAATGTAAAAAGGTAGTGAGCACCTCATTATAAATTTGTTGTGATTAACCAACTATTGAAACAAACGAAAGATATAACGAGCCGAGGCCATAGTGATAGGAGCTTTAATTGAGTTAACTTATTTTGCTATGCAAACCAACAACAATTTTTTAAACTAGTATAAAATTTCATGATTTTATGATTTTTAGATGCGTTATGACTTTGTCAATCCCTTGAATACGTACAATTTTGTATTGCAGCATAATGAGGATTTACCTAATCAATCTCGCCTTCATTCAAAATCTTTGAAACAAAAAAATTATGAAATATTAGATATACAACTTAATCACCGCCGTAACAATTCTTGACAAGATCATTCAGTATTATCCATTCGACCATGCATTTAACAGCGAGAGACTGACGCAGGTGATTATTCTGAAGCATTTTATAGCAGGTTAAACAGAAAGTATTTTGGGTGGAGCAGATCTAGTTATTTTAAAGTTTAATTGGGACATATTTTGATGAATATTACACCACTTTTTCGATAATGTAAGGGAACTTGCGGTATACCATAGAAGTGTATTTCAAATATAACAAACTTTCAGTTTTTGAGATAGCAAACCTTAACAAATGAAAAAAATTTGATTGCCGAGATCTAATTAGTTGTGGTAATGTGTTAGGTATCTATTCGCAACACTGAAAATATTTTTATTTAATATTATCTACGTGTAGGTTTGTGTCCATCTTCTGGTTTTTAATTTTCTGTAGTAGCAAGGTTTTAGTCTTAATACGAGTAGTAGTTTTTTATATAAAGATCGATTTTGATAATATGTCTTCATCGCAAAGAATATAGTAAAAACAACGCACGAAATTCGGAGTGCTTTTGGCCAAAGGAACTTTTGTGTAGGTCCAAACACCAAATATCCCTGTTTTTATCGTATGTGTGATAGGCCGCCGTACGTGAATTGTTGAAAATGGGTAAGCAGAATGTAATAAACTTACCTTTGGTTACAAGAGTCGAAATTATAAACAACTAGGCTTAAAGAAAAACTCTGTGAAGGCGTTAGATAAAACTGGGGTCGAATCGTCGGATCCGTGAACGGATGAATGTTCGTACAAAACAAAATTACGTGATACGTTTCAAGTATAAAGTAAATGGTATGATGCCACACTTTTCGCATGTATACGACTATTTATTGTGTTGGTATGACAGTTCGTAACAAGCGTACGACCAGGCATCCGTTCATCGATTTCATCATGCCCAACACACAAAATTACGTGACTAGTTTTACGTTCACGGAACAGACGATTCGACCTCTAATTTGAAATTGCTAACAAGACGTTGAACTGAATTTCAAAAACTTCGGATGTAACATGTCTGTCAAAGTGCATTATCCTCCAAGTCACAGTGATCAGTTTGCAAAGAATCTTGCTTCTTATAGCAAAGGACAAGAGCAGCAGTTTCACCAGGACTTAAAAAATATGCAAAAGAGCCAATGGAATCAGCTTGTGATATCTGATTACTGCTAAGGGATGCAAGGTGATTGTCCTCTTACACTCCATTTACGAAAATCGCGTAAAAGCAAGTTTTAAATCACATTAAAATTTAATAAATGTTGTTTTTGTTTGTTTTGTATGTATGTTTTCTGATTAATGAAAACTCTAGAAAACTACAGGAAGAAAATTAATATTTTCATTATTACCCGTAATATAAATAGTACAGGGTCCCAAATTAAAAAAAAGAATTCAGCTTCTTGCCACTAAAGCCACTATTGACCAGTATAACCGTCAATATATCCATCTTCAATTTCAGAGATGTACCTGGTCGACTCAAAACATTTGCTAAATTGGATATGTGTTATACAGAAAACCCTTCCTATTTTGATTCTCTTTTTTTTTTTAGAGAATAAGATAAAAAGTAAGTTTGATCAGTGGAGTTTTGATTTGGAGCTTATGTGGAGGGTCCCATTCAGAAACCGAATATTTCTACGCACATATTTTTATAGTGAACCGCAAACCACAGTTCGCTCGTCATTCCCGAATGGCAAAGAAGTGTGGACGATAAAGACTTTGCGAAGGGTTTTTTATGTTAACTCAGCGCACGGCGACTTTGATCTAGCGTATTGAATTGAAGAACACTCCATCAGAAACAGAAAGAAAGATCTTCACTCCGCTGCAAAGGAAAATTGGCCTTATATATATATATATATATGGCGCTTTGTAACCGCTGAAGCGATTTTCGGCCGAGCTCCTCCTCCAATTTGTGGTTTTGCGTCTTGATGTTTTTACCAACAAATGGAGGGACCTACAGTTTATTCTAAGCCGCCTCCGAACGGCCGATGGATTTTTATGAGGAGCTTTTTTACATGTCAGAAATACACTCGGAGGGCTTGACATTCCCTGCCGAGGGGCGACCGCAATTAGAAAAATTAATTTTCTATAATTATGGATGTTGCTCGAACCTGGGCTCGAACCCAGGCCTTCCGAATGTCCGTACGCAATGCTAACCACTCGGCTATCGTGGCCTTACTGGTGTGCTATTGAAAAGAAGTGTACGTGCTATGGTGTGGGTGTATATTCAAAATATATTTGTTGATTTTCTTTTAAAAAATTTATACTTTGCTCAAATTATCCTTGATAAAATTTCAAAATTTTAAAAGGTTCAATTCTTAAAAAAAAACAGTCTAAATATTCCGAAAAGAACTAATTAAATAAATATGTACTAAAAGAAGTTCGTGGAGGCATACATATATAACATGTATATATATATACATATATAACATGTATATATATATACATATATAACATGTATATATATGTATGTATGGATGTTTCGTGTATATGTATTTACATGCATACTTCATTCAAGTATGGTACAAATGAGTTTTTTTAATACTGCCAATTTGTTTAAGTTTCGTTAAAAAAAAACATTAATTGTTGAACATTAGTCTAAGGAATACCAATGTAGCAATTTTTAACTTCTTCACGTCAAATATTCATAAAACCACAAAAATATTATGAATGTTTTTTTTGCAATAGCGAGCGGACCACGGCAAAGCTGGTAACATAATATTTACTCATATTAACGCTTTGTTCTTTCCAAATAGATATTGTTGTAATTGTTGTCACTTTGCTCAATAAGTTAAATTTGTTTTTTGCACCACTGCCTCAAAAAAACGAACCACAAGGTAAGATTTACGGTATTACTAAAGGTATTAATTTCCGCGATTTCTAGGCAAAAAAAATATGTGGAGCGGATAAGCATGTCAAAAGCAAAGAGTATACTAGTACAAACAATTCACAAGTGCGTACTATAATAACAGCGGTTTATTTTGTGTGAAAATCTAGTAAATCATTTGTTGTACAAGAAAAGTTGCACTTGATTTTATGCGTGTTGTTTGATTGTGCATTCCTCTCGCTTTTATACCCGATCGACCTAACGCAGCAGGTTATTACAATTTTGTTCACCTTAAGACTTGCACCATACAAACATACATGTACGTATATTATTTTTTAAAACACGCATTTAGCTTATTAATTTTTATAAAGGATGATCCATTTCGAGGCGCCATACTTTTTTAAATAAAATAAAAACACAGAAAATTCAAATTTAATGGGGAATGTTTATTATCATTCGAAAGAACATTATTTGGCATTTATTTTTTGAAGATTATATCTTTCAAGTGTCGGCCGCGGCTACGCCTCAGATGGTCCATCCGTTGAGTCCAATTTTCGATGACTCGTTCGAGTATTTCGACTGGTAACTGGCGAATGACACGTGTAATATTTTGCTCCAAGGCCTGAATCGAAGTGGGATTTAGACTTTACATATCCCCACAGGAAAAATTCTAACGGTGTGATATCACACGAACTTGGTGGTCACTCGACCGACGCAAAACGTGAAATTATCTGCTCACCGAAGTGTTCTATCAATAAATTCATTGATTGATGAGACGTGTTTGAGGTGGCGCCGTCCTGTTGAAACCAAATGTCGCGGAGATCACGAGCTTCAATTTCAGGCATCAAATATCAAATCCATTGGCGATTACGTTCACACCGGCATCATTTTAGAATAAATATGGACCGGTGATTCCACCGGCCCACAAACCACACCAAACCGTTGTTTTTTCTGGATGAAATGACAGTTCTTGAATCTCTTCAGGCTGCTCTTCGTCCCAAATACGGCAATTTTGCTTGTTTACATACCCATTGAGCCAGAAATTGGCCTCATCGCTGAACAAAATTTGGATCGATAACGTCGGATCTTCTTGGAACTTTTCAAGAGCCCACAGAGCGTACCGATATCGCTCGGGAAGGACGAGCGGCTTCAGTTCTTGCATAAGCTGTATTTTGTATGCTTTCAATTTAAGATCTCGACGTGAATTGCGTCAAGTGGTTCCATACGTCAGTCCGAGTTGCTGCGAACGGCGCCGAATCGACTCTTCACGGTCTTCGTGTACACTCCCAGCTACGACCGCTATATTTTCTGCAGTACGTGCTGGATGTGGTCTATTCGGTACAATATTATCGAATAATGAATGCTGGGTCTCATGGGTTATGGTGTTGCGAATAGTACGCTTGACCATAAGTTGAGCGAAGCGCGAGAAACACATTCTTTACAGAACGTGAATTTTCGATTTGTAATCGTTGTTCAGACGTAAGTCTTTCCATGCTGAAATGCCAAACAATAGTGAACAAAAATAACATGACAGCTTGACGCGACTCACGCCTGGTCTGTCAAAAAAAGGTTATTGAAAAAAGTGTCTCTACTTGGATCATCTTTTATATATTCATCGTGAAAATTTTTCGAAATGGGTTTTTTCTATGAATCTGTTAACCACGCGACTACCTCGAATATAGATATGGTGGTAGCATATACATATGTTAAACAAGTTTGTCCCTTTATATAGTCGAGACGATTCCTCTGAAGCATCTGCATTTCCTTACCTGATATCAGAGTGCTAATTTCTAAATATCCGTATACAAGAAGAAAAATCGTTTAATTTATTATTTCTTTCTCTCATTTATGGAGTTGATATTCAAGTTTACGGCATTTAATTAATAATTACATGTAGTTGCAGCAGTGAGTAAAACAGCACGACTACACACACCATTGTGCGTAAAAGTTTTTCATTGGTATTTCAATCAAGGTGTGAAATGAGAAAATTTTTGGAAAATAAATTCAGAAACTTAGTTTTCAACACGATGTAAAACATTAATTTAAAAAAAGCTCAAACTATTGCTTAATTTAAATTGATACGAATAATTTCAGTAAGTTGCATTTATATTGATCTTCGAAAAATGCAAGGCCATTTTTTATTTTATTTCACTTAAAGAGATTTCGATTGAAATATTTATTCTCTTTACTCTAGCTTATTTTCAAGCACATAAATATTTTTACTTTTCCTTTAAAGTTTTTATTTCTGAACTTTTTGTAAATATTAGTTGCGTATTTTATGACCACCACTGTACATGGCGTGAACAACTTAAAACATAAATAAATCAATATGAACAAATCGAATGTACATGAAATCCGTTGTTGATATTTCAGTATTTAATAGAATTCATTAAGGTAATGATTATTGATTGACATGATCAGCTTTTTTTTTTAACACAAAAGTGGACCTTTTATGAATCAGCCTTAAAATAAATGAAATTGTAGGTTTGTAAAGAGCAGAAACGTGAAGGGACTAAAGTTCTATATCATATTATAAAAGACTGGTAGAGTAGATTATAAAAAATCAACATTTTATTTAGTTGAATAAATCTTCATGTCACATTTTAGTAGAAGCTGAAACCTGCAGTATTCTAAATATTTGCTCCATGCACTTAGTACTGCCATAAGTTCTGTAACAATACGAATACGAAATGGTAATTTTTTTACATTCACACAACCCTTCAAACGATTCAGCCATTGATCAATGGCAGCACGCACAGTTTCATTGGTGAAATATTGACGCTGCTCGAACCAAAAATTTGCTTCAACTCGCCAAATTTCCGTGGGGTATTCGACTGGAAATGTTCTCCAACTCTGACCACAAACTGTAGTATAGCAGCTCTGAAACCAGGAATATTGATTTTAACCCTAAGCCTGCTGGAGCCGAATATTGCTGAAAGATCCAATCCTCCCCGTCAAAGAGTGTATTGCTTAACGGCTTTACCACGAATTCTAAAACATCCTGCTTGTACACTTTCACCCCAGATTCAATCCCTTTTTTTACAGAATTTAAGAGGTATAACGCCTTTACAGGAGACTCACCGCCAAACTATAACAGCAGCTGAATGGTGACCACGTTAAACCCTTGGAATCCCTGTCTATCTAATCATAATTTGCTTAAAGCGCGTTGCCAGAAGATATTCAATTGACCGAGACGGTAGGGTTTCATGTGGGGATCATTTCGAACAAGTCTTGACATTGATCTCGTCGATTTATCCATTTGCCTTGACATAATTTTCTGTTTTCTAAGGGAACGAACATAATCGGACGTTCCGTTTCAATTGTCACAATCAGGAATGCCATTCAAATGAAAACTCACCACCGCGTGCGTACGATGGCCGCGTGAATCGTTATTGTGTGGGATTTGAGAAATTTAAATTTTTTCCGTACAAACCGCTTCTCTCTCTGTTCTCATTCAAAACAGTGTTGAACAGTTTCAAATTATTAAAAATAATTAATTAAAAAACATTTAATTTTTTCTTAAAATACTTATAGTTCGGCTTGTAATAAAGTTGTTTGTATTTGCTGATTTACTCTTTTAATTTATTTTTATATTGAAATATTCCGTATGTTCACGCAAATTTGTATAAACAAATGATTGCAGACAGACGAATGGCAACATTGCTACCAAATGCACACTCACATTTTGCCACCGCTGTGCTTTGTGAGTATGTATAGAAAAAAACAGCTTTTTTCTGCGTGGCACTCCGTTCATGGGTTTTGTTGACTTTTTGTATCACACGACAACGTCCGTTCACACGGAACGTCCGTTTACGTTCGTGAATGTTTTTACTATTACTTGTATATAAACTTTGTCAGTTATATCGACTAGAAAACTCCAAAATAGTTTTATTACAACTCTCATGAGTATAACCTAATTTAACCTCAAAGTGCTATTTGGAATCACTATTAAATCTCTTAACATTTCAGTCTACCACATCATCGACACAAACATTTTTATAAACATTATTAACGGTTAAATGTTCAATATGAAATATTTGTGAGTGAAAATAATCGAAAAGCATGATTTAACGGCCGCAATAACCGAGTGATTAGCAGTGCGTACTACCATCCGGAAGATTATTCCGACCAACAATATCAAAAACTATAGTAAATTAATAAGCTGTATTCAAAGGCCTATTTTTGTTAGAAAAATTACTTTTAATTGAATATTTTGTTATACAACAAAGAAAAATTGAATAATACAACAAGAGATTAGATGGCAGACGTGTTGACTCAGTTGCTAGAGCACTCGCCTATGATGCCAGAATCCGTCGGTTCGATTCCTCACAAAAGAAGTCTGATGAGGAGATGTGGTGATCTTCGAAACAGATGTCACTTCTACCAATTTTTCTTTGTTGTATAACAAAATATTCAATGAAAAATAATTCTTCTAACAAAAATAGGCCTTTGAATACAGCTCATTTACTTATAACCAAAACCAATTACAGGCCGCATTAAACAATCCATATAGTAAATTAATTTAAATACAAAACAAGAAAGAAGGAGTGTTTTGGTCTTCATGAAGGGTATGAACATATCAAATTTATTGCAAAATGGAAAATTCATTATATGTGTCTAGAGTACTATAGTAAATTTCACGCTCTTAGATACTTTTTTGACTGATTTATGAACCGAAATTGCAAATCTGAAAATCGGTCGTAAGTATGCTATGGTGGTTCCGACAATTGTGCGTATAAATGTACTAGTGCATCCAAAAATTTTAATCCTTTCTAATTGTGATTTAACATTAAAAATGTTGTAAAAAACTTTCATTATGTTTTACAACCCCTCATAGTGGATTTCTTTGAGTATATACATATGAATATGCCTTTCATGATTATTGTATTACAACTTTAAGAACTCCTATGAAAGATCAGAAGTGTAAGAGATTAAGAAGCTGAGTGGACTTCGCTATTTCTTGTAATTTGTAAATTATTGCTGAAAATTTTTTCGACTATAAAAATTTCAGAGTTTTACTTTAAGTACTTTAAGTCGATTTAATATTTCCCAATATTTTTAAATTCAATCTAATCGCCAAATAAATTGAATTCCATTAAAGAGAACTGGATAATAGTTAAATTTATAATTCAGTAGAATTGCAACCTTTTTTATTTTTTATATACCATTTTAATTCTTTTGTAAGTGTCAAGCTAAATGCCTGAACCGAAATTGATAAAATAATATTTGTTTAGGTTCAAGTGTGCTCAAGAATGATTTAGATTGACAATTCGCAGAGTTACCACCTGCTATAAGTTAAATTTAAAAAAAGAGATCAAAGAAAGACATTATGGAAAAATATGTTTGAACAGCGTTACCACCTGTTTAAAATTTGAATATAAAATAATTGATAAAATACATTTTGCATTATACACTACTATATTGGTATCGGAATAAAGAGATTTCTAATGCTTAACGGTGGAGATTTTTGAGGAGAGTTGCCACTTTTTTTAAAATTTAAATGCATTTAAATTGCTAAAATAAATTAAATGTAATATTAGAGTAGAGTATTAAACTAAAGAGAATTTTTAAAGTTTAAAGTGTAAAATGTTTAAATTTTAAAATTTAAAATTCAATCAAATTTGTAAGATTATAAGTGATACAACATAGGTATCAAGTTGAAGATATTTAAAAAAAGTCGATCCGAAATAATGGTTCGTAATTTTAATATAGCAGTATGGGTATCAAAATAGAGAGAGATAAAAAAGATTTTGATTTTGAAGTTATAAAAGTTGTTACAAAATTCTAATGCAAATTGCTCATGAAGTTTCTCAGTGAAACATATTTTAGCTGTTCTGAAGTTGCGAAAATGCCAAAAATTCAAACGAAGAATAAAGGAACATAAAAAATCGTTAAAGAAATTATTGAAATGTTGATATCAAAAAAATTCTAGGATTTTTTCACTTTTTTCAATATTTAGTTTGGTGTAGCGAAGCACACCAAAGACAACTATCCAGATCTAACATCAATCTTCGCCAACTTATTTAAGTGTATTTATAGAGTAATTTATTAATTAATTATTGGCTTGGACATTTATTAGTACTAAAAAAATCCCATGAAAAGTATGAACATACAAATGAGCTTTAAAGTTTATTATCCCGTATCTATCCGTATAATCTATGCTTTTCAATATTTTTTATTTAATATTTATTTTCTGAATTTTTTGCATTTTTCAATTAATTTTAACTTTTACAAAACTAGGAACGTATTTTCGAAATTTTTTTTCGCATAGATCGCATAGGGTATATAAGAGGGGTAAACATCAGTATGCGGTATCGGTAATTATTGCATAACTATAAAACTATGTTCTGTTAAAATCTTTTGTCAAATTCTTTTTTTTTTTTTTAAATTTGATTAAATAAAAAACTTCCAACACTCTGCAGCATTATAAGGACTAAATATCTCTCAAAAGTCTTCAAAACCCATTAGTTAAGTGATTTCAAATGTTAATTGAATAAGTTAATTAAAATATTTGAAAAAGCACTTACCTAGTGGTATATTGATACCATTTGGATGTAGAGATGGTTTTCGACCAACTACCGAAATGGGCAATATGGCACCCGAAGTGGAGGATGGTGACGGCGAAGATGTGTCACTTGAGCCCTCTAGCGATTGTGCCGGTGTGGGCACTGTGGTCATATGATGTTCGGATGGTGGAGCTGACACAGGTACAGAGGTGATGGCAGGACCAATACCACCACCTCCGCTGCCAAGTTCAGCGTGTACTGGTGATCGTATCGCTGTCGTTATATGATGATGGGCAGCAGCTGCTGCTGCTGCAGCGGCAGCATTCGCATGATGATTTGGATTTAAGTGATGATGATGATGTAAGTGATGGTGATTAAGTAATGCCGTTGGTGGGTGGACTGGTGCCACTTCGTGTATCTGCAAAATCCGTTGCTCATCCTGAGCTTGCGCACGTCTCAGTGCGGTCTGAAGTGCCATTACGCGCTGACGATCGGCAGTTAGGCGACATTTTTCACATGTGCAATAACGGTATTTGCAATAGCGTTTGTGTCCTTTTAGAGTAATCTTGAGTCCATGATTTCGGCATCGAGCGCAATTAGGAGCTGTGCGAGGTGAAATTGAACTGCCGCTGCTACTGGATGCACCACCACATACGTCGGCTTTAGAATCGTGCATGTCCGAATCGGACATTGTGTCACTATTCCAATTATCCTCAGAAACCATTAATGAACAGCTACGATACCTATTCGCTGTGCGAGCGTTAAAAGCGTGCAGTTGCGAAGTTGGCGGGGGGACGTACAGTGAAATGGTGATGGACACTTTACTTCAATATATCAAGAATGACAATTTTTATTGCTTTTAAAGTGTAGTCGTTAAAAGCAATTACAATAAAGCTTCCAATGGCTGCCTTCAGTCACAATTCTTAATTACTTTTTTATTATTAATATTAACTAAACTGTTTATTATGTACATATGTATAAATGTACGTTGGACTCTTGTGTATTCGTAAATATATCTATTTCAAAATCTAGATTAGTTTATTTCGGTGCTTTATATGGATTATTAAATTAGAAACGAAAAATCGAATAGAATAAAATAATGTCCTTAATAACATATTGTGAAAACGGAGTGTTCTAATCTAGAAATAATGTTTTTAAGAACTTTCTATAATAAATTTGAAAACACATATTAATATGATTAAAAAATAATTAATATTGGCCAAGAAAATATACCTTCTATATAAATTGAAAGTGATATTAAGAGGACAACCACGTGAATAACGAGCGATTTGTTACCCTCCGTAATAACAGTTTCCTTTAAAAACTATTAAAAAGTGCATGAAAAAAACTAATAAATAGTGCCCTTCGCTATTCGTTATACATCAAAACTCTTTTTCCCGACAAATACTACTACAGTAGAAAACTATAAAAATCATGAGTTTCAGATTGATCTACTCAGTTTTCGTAATTTTGAAAAAATTATTTAATTTATTAGATTTTTTGAGTCCTTGTTGGCATAACCTGAAATATGCCATTTAGTACATAAACCTTTTTTTTTTAAATACATATAATGGATATTGATTTCATTCCCCGTGAGAGCTGGAGGAGATTTCTGTGATTCCTTTCCTTTTCTCCCATGATTTTAAAGACCTCATTTTGGTATAAATAAGCTCTCCCTCCTTCTTCTTCTTTTTCTTGGGTACTGAGGAGTTGTGAGTGTGGTTTAAATGGATTAATGCTTCGATTAGTCTGAACAATTTAATTTGAATAAATCAATTCTTGAAAAGAAATATTCGATGTAGGAAATAAGTACATGAAAATGCACTCAAATATATTGAAAATCAATGTACGAGTGTGTGAGAACACTTTGAGCGTATTTAATCATTGACTGATTAATAATGGACTAATTGCAAAATATTAGATTTAGTAAAGATATAAAAGAATATACCATGAAGTTATACAGTTTATGAGCTGCACAAGATTGCACCTGTTTAAGGAAGGACCGTCACGGTTTAAGGAATGATTAGAAAATTAAAACACACTTGTAACTGAAGGCGCAACTTCAGGTGCTTTTCTCGGAAAAATTAAACTAATTTTCTACAATTCACTCACGATACCCTAGTTAATGTCCGCGGCCATGCCGAAGTCTTTATACCTTTCATGAACATATCAATTTTATTGCAAAATGCAATATTCGATTTTCACGGTTTTCAGTGATATTTATTCGAATTCACGAGATTAGCATGCCAAATTTCATACCATTAGATGCTGTTTGAGCGGATTTTTGGCACAAAACATCATATCTGAACGAATTGGTTGTACGGGAGATAAATGGTATAGTCTTCCGATTTCTATGACTTTCAGTAACAATGTTGAATGTATTATATGTGTGTAGAATGCTGAGTTTTATGTTCTTAGGTTTTTTATTGAAGTATTTATGGTGGAAAATCACATATTTGAATGAATCGATTGTACAAGAGAAATATAATATAGTCGATTACAAAAATACATCCGTACACTACATTTCGTGGAAATATCTCAAAGAATGTGAGACTAGTTTGCGTTCAAACAGACGGACGGACAGCCGAGTATAGCTAAATCAACTCAGTTCGTCATTCTGACACGATCGCTACAAATTTTAGTGGGACAACCTCTTTTTCTTCTGGTACTTAGATACTTCGGACCAAAGTTAATATAACATTTCATATACATGAAAGGTATAAGAAGGAAAATTCCAAGTTTTTTTGATGTTCTAATCCGTACTCCGTAGATAAATTATGACGAAATAATTTCACAAGTATTTTTTATTAGTCTTTAGAGTCATCATATGGTATATGCTTGCATACATATATATTTACAATTGCTGTTCACACACTAATGTACATGCCAATATAATTATGTGGTAATCGTTATGTACTTTTTATTTTATAAACCCGCACTTTACACCGGTATTTATTCACACAAATTAGTTACATATATTTGTATATTCTGCTCTTACTTCTACATTGTAGTTTTTTTTTAATTATTTACAACAATCAAGTGTCCACATAACTCTGACTACAATTTGTTTATACAATTGTAAATATTATTATCTATAATTGCTAACAGTTACATATATATTTTTTTAGTTAAAATGTTTTTGAATGTCCATCGAAATTGTTTGTTATCCTTCAACTATTCATACCCTTATCGCCGAAGCTTGAAAAAAAATCAACAATTTGTTATGCGAATCTGTAAATAAAAAAAGTAAACAAATTGTAAGTCATAATATCCTGTTCATTAATTAAATTACATTATTATAATAATATGAATATGTAGTACACTCTTCACATGTTATTTGATCGTTTCTCTAAATTTGCCGCTAATTCTTTACTTTTATATTTTCTACCATCGAAGCACAGCGAATGAAAATGTGAATTTAAGAATAACTGGATATCGGACAGAGTTGGTATCCTCCAAAACTTATATGGCTCTGCCATAATTGGGAAGCACCTCCCCGCGGTTACTCTCTTTCGTGTATCTTCTTCAATTCAATACTGAAGAGAATAATAAAAGCTGCAGAGCTAAACAGAAAAAGTACAATTTTCTATGAGAGTGTAGAACTGCTGACGATTACCGATGATATTGTTTTGTTCAGAATCAATAAAGAAGCGAAGCGAATGGGTGGGTAGTGATGAGGATAAGAATAAATTTCTCCTATCATCAAGCAGGCAGTCAGGCCATAGGCTGCTGTCTCAATGTTGCTCTTTAAAAGGATAGTTTATCTCTTTTCTTTAGGCGGGTTTGACTTATTGCGGAGGCCGAGGATTAGCAAAATGGATCCTCCCAACCATACGCAATTTTGTTATATATTTTTGTGTGACGATTTCTACCTGTTTTTTACACGTGCGTATGATTAGGTTGTGAACCTTTGTAAAACCCCATAATAGGATTCCATACATATCGGCTTTATGGTCGCTTTATAGAGGTGGACTTTGTTGTACACTCTGAGCCGAGATTTTTTGCTAAGAAGCCAATACAAACTAGCATATTTAAGTTTAAGCTGCAGTTTTTTAGCGGAGATATGTTCTCTCCACGTTAAGCGCCTGTCTAAGTGAATTCCGAGGTATGTAAATTCCTTAAGCTTGCTAAATAGCGAGGCATTTGTGTTGACTTAATATTACAAAAGTGGACATCTTTACTTTACCACTTGTAGGAATGTCTGCGGGTACAGTATATCCAATAATAGTACACTACCTTGCGGAACACCTACCGTTATCTCCTATATCGTACTCCTCTGTTATATATTAAGTTACTTTTACAGTGATAAATAGGACTCAAGGATATTATGGAATAAGTTAGGTAATACTTTTTTAGTTTTATGAATAAGTTCACAAAGCTTGGGCCCTATCGAAAAAAATGACCGGACAATACTCCCTAGCGGCCGTAATAGCCGAGCCCCTTGAGCATATTGCTGACATGAAATAAAATTTGCTCATAAAAATCCGTCGACCGTATGGAGGCGACTTAGAATAGACATTAGTTAGTAAAAAAACATCAAAACGAAAATCCACAAATCGGAGGAGGAGCTCGGCCAAAAGTCGCGATGTACTTATTCAAAAGTGCCGTGCTTTCCGCGGGAACCCACCTGTAGGAATTACATCATTTTTATAGAGAAAATGAGACATTTTTTCACGGCTTGGCTGGAACCAAAATAAACACCGAGAAAATGGCAATGTGATACTTTAGACTGAATAGGCAAATGAAAAGTAAAGTTCTCTCTCAGTAAACAAAGACCAAATACTATATGGTGCAGAAGCGTGGACTATGGAACGATTAGCAGTGTGAGATAAACGACGACATTGACATAATTCAGGGAATTAAGAGGTAGGGACTGGTTAACGCCTTCTGATGTACGAAACACCTTCAGCTCCGAAAGTATTAGATGCAGTATCCGCTGCATTCGGTGGGAGGATCAGGTGTAGTAAGGATCTATATTGTATAAAACAATATATATGTACATGCACATAAAATAAAATAAAAATTTAATGATTACATAAGAAGAATGAAATATAACTAGTAAACAAATTTTATGTCATTCGAGTAGAAACACATCAATTCAGTAAAACATTACAAGAATATTTTGAATTGCATGCATATATATATATATGTATATATATTACTATCTGGGATCACAACCCATTAATTCTCAAAGGGCTTCACCTACATAGCACGTTTTTTGAATTGCCAAAATAACCTTCATTTTGTATCACCTTTGCAATCTACATTGTTTAACAAGAAATTTAGATTGAGTAGTCAGTCGGGCAGTTAGTACTCAGTTTAAATAGATAGTTGATGTTATCGGCAAAAAACCTGTTTATCAACAACAGCATCATGATTAATATGAATTGCATATTGATGCACACATGTACATTGAGCTGATCCGAAAAGCAAACAAACACAAAAATTACCATTTTTGAAGTAAAATAAGTCTACAATCGTTTTCAAGTAGGAATGTTAATGATGTCAAACATATTTTATAATTGTTATTTTTTTTTTTTTTTTTTACTTCATACCCATGTTTTTAAGCAAACACATGAAAACGTCACGAAAATGCCGGAAGGAGACATGGTGTTGGGTGCCATAGTGACAGTGATAAGTCAGGGGCCAATTGTAGCTCTTCAATGTAACAAAAAGGAATATCGAAAAATTTGCAAGACGAATTTGTGTAACCATTCGGCATACGATAACCCGAACAAAAGTCAAGGTGTTGCGATATTGCACGGCGAATTATTATACGAAAATACTGCGAATGCTATAATTAAGTGAACGTCATACCCGAGAACATTGCGCATACGGGATATAATAGATTTATACAATTGACGTCATCGAAACAGAAGAGGAGATTTGAATGAAGAATTATCAAGTGACAGACTTTATGCTATAAAAACGAGTAAATGCAATATTTAATTATGAGGAAGGGCTTGCGGAGGTTAATTTGATATTACATTAAGTGAAAACATATTCACTGATGAAATGATTTCGCTCATATGTCAAAAGATTTAAAAAAAATTGCGTTCTTAATAATAAAAATGAAAATAAAACAAGAAAGAAATTATTGTATTGCATTTTAAGATTAACTATTAATTTTCATATTTAAAAAATCAACTGTAGGGGGCTATATGATATTGCCTTTCGATTGCGATGATCTTCAGCGCCAATATTTATTTGAATTTACGTGTGTATAATACGCTCTTAGATGCTTTTTCGATGACCTCTTATCTGAACAAGTCGGTTGTATAAGAGCTGTGTATATTTTACAGTGGTCCAGCTTGCCACGTTCCGACAAAACATCCATAGAAATATTTCAAAAACTAGTTTGTATTGAAACGATCAGTATACATTTTATTGGGCATTTCTCGTCACTTTCTGGTACTTACAGTTAATATACCATTTTATGTTCACAAAAGGTATAAAACACAATATATTTTTTTCATTTCATTGCTCCCTGCTCAACTTCTCAATAAGAAGAGCTAATCTCTAGCCATAAATATAATTTTTGTTATATATCGGTGCAAATATCAGATTATTTTACACGTACATATATCTATATATAGGGTTACCCAATAAGAGTGATATGATTTTTAAGTGCCGTTTTAGCCATTTTTAATATGTCATGATCTGCCTCTTTTTTTATTGTATTCAGAAATGATTACGATTTCATCCATGAAACATCATAAACGTCGTGAATATGCTGATTTTGCCTTGGAACAACTTGAAAACGATAACGATTTTTTTAAGAAAATCATCTTCTCCGATGAAGGTCCCTTTCACTTGAGTGGTGCGGCAAATAAACAAAACTGTCGATTCTGGTGCGAAGAAAATAAACAAATTATTCCTGAACAACCATTACATTCACATTGACAGTTTGGTGTGGTTTTTGATCTGGTGGAATCATCGGTCCGTACTTCTTTCGAAATGAAGCTAAGCCGGTAACACCGTTATTGTCAATGAAAGCGTTATAGATCAATGATAATTAACTTATTATGGTTACAATTGGAAGAAGTTGATCTTAACAACATCTGGTTCCAACAAAATTGGGATACGTGTCACACAATAGCGTGTGCAACAACCGAATTATTGCGAGATTCGATTATTTCAAGAAATTGGCCTCCAAGGAGTTGTGATTTAACCCCATTAGAATATTTCTTGTGGGGTTATTTGAAGTCATTGGTCTGTAGCAATGAACCAGACTCTCTTCAAGCTTTAAAAGTCAATATTGAGCGTGCTATTCATGACATGCAACTTGATTTAATGGAAAAGTGTTAAAAAATTGGGTTCATCGAATTCGTTCCTGTAAAAGAAGTCGTGTATGCCATTTGAATGATGTTATATTCAGAACTTAATTTAATCGATTTTACTTCACTTTAATAATAAAAAACATTTGAAGTTCCTCATTTGTCTTCAATCCACACAAAATTTTAAATTTTTTATCAAAATCATCCTAAGGAATCACTCTATCTATCTAGTGATTAAAACCGTGCCACAGTATTTGTTGCAGACAGACAGACGCAAACTTTTTTATATTTATTTTTACTTTTTTTTTAATAAGTACATATGTACATATTAGTGATAAGCAATTTGGATTTTTTGACTATTTTTGTTGATTAGTAGAAAACGACCAGGAACTGATAAATCACACTCTAGTCATTAGTTAAAAAAATCAGTCAGCTTAAATAGTAAAATTTTTTCCGCGAACGCACTTCCGAGAATATCGAAAGTTGCAATCGAAATCAACATAAACTGATCAGATTTGCAATTTTAGAGGAATGATATTTAAACTATTTCCAAAGGTTTTTAAAAATTATACAGTTTTAATCCAAATTGGGTTAATGTTTCGTTTGTGTTTTTATTTTTTTTTTTTTGGGTTTTCAAATACTGATATTTAGTGTTTTTATCTTTTACTATTTTAACACAAAAAAAAAAAATTTATAACATCAAAACTTACATAAGTTTCTTTCCAATCTTTAATCACACTTTGTCAAATGCAACTCACTTTTTGTTTGTTCGATATTCACCACCACCGCATTTATTTATTAAATTTATATATTTTGGTATATTTTTATATTTTTAGGTCACACAAATTTACTGAATGTTGAAGTCACTATAAATAATTTATTTCGGTTAAGTATTTCTACTTTCGTCAAATTTTTATTGCACCATATTTAGCAATTTTGATCTGTTTTAATCGAAATGTTTGCATATCTATTAATTTCCGATTCACTTTTAAGTTAATAAACGATCGTAATGTTTATTTAATTGCCATGTACATATGTAAGTTCAAAGTATTTGTATTACAATGCCGACGGCGAAACCTCAAGAATGTTGCATATCACCAATTAGCTGATGTCAGCCAAAAAAAACACTGTTAACTTGCGATCGCACAGAGCACCACATTCGAACAAAAGCGCATGTATAATTACAATCCCGACTGTTTGGCACATACATATAATTATCAAAGCACCAATGCACCACGCTTACAAGTTGTCCAAAGCGCAGAAGTAACAAAGCCAGCAACACGTTTGTATGTATATTTACAACACGAATAACATTGCGCGCAGAACAAGAAGCAACATGGACATCAACATCAACATCAATTACGTATTCGATTTTGACTAAGGGTTCAACTTGAACTTGTTCAGTAAAAATTAGATCAATGTGTGAGACGAATGCGGATGCGAAATGACCGGCCGTAGCGGAACAGCACAAAACTGTGAATGCGGCGTGCAGTGGCCAAGTTTTCGACTCAAGGCGCTGTGATGCAAGCACTGTGAATTGAGTTGTTCCCGAATGCTCTACGATAGTGGTAACGATGTGTGAATGTATAGATTATGGCGAGGGTACTAGTGGTGGTAATTGTGGGGCCACTGTTGCTGTCGCCGCCGGTAAAGAGTTGCTCGGAGCTTGTTGTGTGGCCGATGACCGTAGTGCAGTCGGCTCGTTTTAGCGAATTGTTTGCTGTCAATGACAATGTCACTACTCAAATCTCGTGTACTACAATACTACAGACAAACTGGCGGAGGGAGTGCACTGAACAGTAACCCAACAGAACCCAATTAAATGCAAACTTTTCAGAACTATCATAGCAACTGTTTCTGTAAGCTTTGCCGTTACCGATTCTGTGCTTTTTTTCTAATGCATTCGCTGGTACATGTGTACATAGATATGTGCACATACACACATTTGCATTAGTACCCTGTCGACTGTTGTTTTTGTTCTGCCGGCGTCATTGCTGCTGTAGCTGCATGCCGGCGCATTGCAACCAAACATTCTTGCGCAGCCACCACCACAGGCATTTGTTCCATTTACGAATATATTCGTACACATCGGGAGCAACAACAAAAGGAGAAATAGTGAGCGCGCCTCCACAGAGACGAGACGTCATTGCCTTCCGCCCGTTTTGCAATCTAAAATCGCTGCAGCCAATGTATGTGAACACATCTATGATTGTCACTGTGTATTAGTTTGTTCCAATGTTTGTATTGAGTTTCGTCGGTAAAATATGAGCATTGCAATGTACCAGAGTGCATGCCGCACTATAAATATTTCTGTAATATTATAACAGGACTGTTAACTAACAGCTTTATTGCAAGGTTATGCATTTTGTGTTGCTGTTGTATGCGAACCAATTGGTTCGAAGTGGTATCATCTACTCAACACTATCCGACAAAAGCTTTATTTTGTATTGTTTCTTCTTATCTTGAAATTCTCGCTCTCACCACTGACGCCTCAGCAGACAGTTCACACTTTCAATGGGACATACATATGTTTTACTTTGTACTCAGTTAAACAACGATTTGCAGCTGATAACTGAGCGCAACAGTCTAAACGCTCTCCTAATATTACGTGAGAATTCAGCAAGTAACGAGAATATGCACAACCTATATTCGGATGTATCCAACTGGTTGTATGAAGATCACAAAGAGCGCGATGCAAATTAAAACTTACCACCCCAGAGTGATGCCGTAAACGTAGTGCGAAAGTTGCCGCGATATACTCTGCCTCTACTTACGTTTATGGTACGATCAACATTCAACTTGAAGTTCTTCTGCCTATAGTTCAGTTAACAAACTACAACTATTTTACTTCAGTTACCTTGCTGCTTACTTTCTTACTTTTGGCTGCGGACTGGTTGATGAGGGGCTTGGATAGAAGGTGATCTAAAACATTATATTTATTAAGCCCGACCGCACTGTATACACAATGTGTATTAAGTTTACCCAGTTAATGGATGCATTTAGTAAAATAAAATAATTGAAATAGGAATAGACATATAAATAAAAGTATTTTATTAAGTCGTAACTGTCTGTCCATCCGTGCAACCGATAACTGGATTGAAATAAAGATATCTTGATGAATTCAAGGGCACATACATCCTGTAGCTCAAAATGAGTTAATATTACACATTAAACACAATATAAAACAAAACGGGGTAATCTATAAGCTTGTTTTCCTATAATATTGTGACACGAAGCATTGAGTGAGAAGCGGTTTAGTTTTTCCGAACAAGCAGATTTGGCGACAACAATTATTATATCCATATAAAAGTGAATATAGTCGTAATATGATGGATGCTAGTTAAGCTCTTTTTAACTATATTTTCTGAAATATAGAAACTTAGTCTTGTATATGGTTATTCCCTCTCCTCTCGTCGTACGGCGCCGCCTGAAGACAACAAGTGAAGCCAGCCAGTGAAGAGTGGAAACTGCTTTGAAAACTTTCAAAGTTTTAGTGGTTTCATCCATCCGGACAAGAAGGCCTAGCCAGCGCTGCTGCTGTGCCTTAACTCGCTGTGTACCTCGAAAATCGTTCATACCAAACTTATTCGCTTCGCTTCCTTATCCAATTTGGAGAAAGCAGAACAATATCACCGGCACACGCTAGCAGTGGTGCACTCTTGTAGAAGACTGTATCTTATGTCTTTAGCTCAGCAGTTCATATTATTTTCTCCAACAACAAATTAAAGAAGTTAGATAATAAAAGTTACTTTTTCTGAAACCTTAACTAGTACAAAATGGTTCGTAGAGGTCATTCCCAACTTTTTCGTAGAGTCAGTGTCAATTTGCACAGCTATAGAAGCTTTGCGAGGATATCAAATCCAGACATAGCGGCATCGATACAGCTCTTTTTTGTGCTGTTGGAAGCTGTTTTCAATCGACGAAGAGATGGTGCTGGTTGTGTGTGTCGTTTCTTTTCTCACGGATCTTTTCCACAATTTGACGCTTCATGAATGCTGGTTAGTTCATCGATGCCGCTTTATTCTTCATCAAACGGGTGATTGTTATCAAGCCGGGTATTCAAAATTATATTTAGGGATTCGTGCTCGCAATCTCCAATTATTTCATTTTTACTGCGATTCAGAAGGGAGAAGTGATCTTTCCATAATTTCAATTTATCTCAATCGCTAGATCATGGTTTTGAGTTCCACATGAGTACAAAAGCTTGTGCAAGTCGTCGCATTGTCCCATAGAATTTGCAAGCATTGCCCAGTCGGCTCTCATACTCACGCATTTCTGGCTGTCTCTTTTTCTGTTTGCAAATGCGTTTCGCTTCCTTCTTCAACTATCCGTATCCCTCGTTCCTCAACAGTCCGTATCTCTGCTACAGCAGTCATTTTCGGCTAGGCTGTTAATACCGACCCACATATGTTGTAGGTATAAATTAACGGTGTTTTGTATAAGTAGACCTTTACTTTTATGGGAATTGGGGTTAGGCTCTTATCCGACGAAATGAATGCCAGTACTCGGGGACATTTTACAAGGATCCACGCTCTTCTGCCCTTGTCTAATTTCAAGTTTTTCTTGCGGTAATACCAGCCTTTACTCTTATGATGACAATAATTAACTGGTCTGCGGCATCCTCCAAGGCTTATTGTTATTTTTCATTGGAGCTGATTTCATGGTGAAGGGTCGACAGCCCAGCGCACAAGATGGAGCTACAAATTAAACCAAAACTCGGGATATTCATATAAGGCATTCAAGCGTTCACGTTCCTAACGGAGTGATAAGAAGAACGAATATTTGGTGACAATTTCGACAACATGGCGCAACTGATGTCTGTTTGACAAAATAACTTTTCTTTTAATATATGTAGCTGTGACTGTCGGGTAACCGAGCATTAGCTTCGACTCGGTTGCCCTTACTTCATTGAAAAAGTTGCAACATGTAAAATCTTTTTCTTAAAAAGAGTTTTTGCTTTTTTGTACCTGCCGTTCGGAGGTATATATATTTTAAGCAAAGCAGAATTTATTGGTAAAATTAATTTGATTTAAAAATAAATTTTCAGAGTTTCAAAGAAAGTGAAGACTTACAAGCAACTTAAAATCTTAAGTAACAACAAAAGGGTTGAAATCATAACACTTTTTTCATGGTTATTGTCTACTAATATTACTTCAGGCTTAATCTATTGTTTATTTTTTCCAAATGCTAAAAGTTTATATAATATGGCAAATATTCCAATAAATAAAAATGTGTTAACATGAAAAAATACAAAACCCGCTTCCCCACTTACTGGATAAGGTTATGAAGAAAAATATTGGATAATATATAGTATTTATTGAGTAAAGCGGCGGACAAAAGTCTCCATACACCGCCTGTATTCGTTGTGTAGAAAGTACTATCATTTTGGTGATAAATGTAGGTATACAGTTTTATTTTGAAT
The DNA here is from genome assembly GCA_030068015.2 of Neoceratitis asiatica. Lineage (NCBI taxonomy): Eukaryota > Metazoa > Arthropoda > Insecta > Diptera > Tephritidae > Neoceratitis > Neoceratitis asiatica. Next base: position 66,964,413 of record CM061529.1, on the reverse strand, counting down.
CCTTTTCTAATGGCATGTATTAAAACATATCCATTTTCTAACATAAAATAAAAAAATTGTGGTGAAAAAAACGCAAAAACGTACTTCACAAAAGTCTACATACACCACGGGTTTACTAGCAGTTATGTCGATGCTGTGTTGTTAGGGCGGTTAGGTACCCTTTTCTACTACTTTTTTTTCAAATTATGTTTTCTAATTTGTTAGTATTGAATTTAGTTCTGGTTTAAATACATTAGCATCAACAATGGCTTCGCGAAAAGAAATATCCATTGACGTACGAGTCTCAGTTATTCAGCACAGAAAAAAGAATAAATCGTATGGTGAAGTTTCAAAAAATTTGAATTTAAGTCCACGAAAGGTACAGGCCATTGTAAAAACTTTGAAAAAAATGGATCCACCGAAAAATAGCCGCATGTTGGCCGTCCGAAGAAGCTAACTTGAAGAGACATCAGCTTTATTCTGAAGGAAGTGAATGATGATTCTAAAGTTACTTCTCCAAAATTAGTCGAAAACCATCGCAACTCATCAAAAAAGTGTGTCCATTTTAGAACAATTCGAAGAGCTCTGAACGATAACGGCTTCCACAGTAAAATGCCACGTAAAGAGCTTCTTATATCTGAAAAAAATCGTAAACTTCGCTTGGAGTTCGCTATAGCACGTTTAGACAAAGATGGATTTTTGGCAAAAAGTCTTGTTTACAGACGAATCGAAGTTCAATATATACGGCAGCGATGCAAAACAAAAAGTTTGAAGAAAAGAAAACACTGCACTTAACTCCAAAATTATAGCACCAACAGTGAAGCATGGTGGCGGCAACCTAATGGTTTGGGAAGCGGTTGCGGCATCTGGAGGGTAATATGGATCAGTTCAAATATAAGTAATTGTTGGAAGCTAATCTGAAGCCTTTGGTGGAGAGTTTGGAGCTTGGCGTAGGCTGGATCTTTCAACAGGATAACGATCCAAAACACACGGTCCATATTGTTAAGGATTGGTTGTTTTATCATGCTCCAAGGCAACTTCACACAGCACCACAAAGCCCAGATTTTAATGTTATTGAACATGTCTGGGAGATTTTTGACCGAAAATATCAGATTTCCGGCTAAGCATTACTCAAAGAACGTTTTATTGAAGCTTGGGACAGTATTACTTCTTCAGAATTGATAAATTTAGTAGCTTCGATGCCAGGATGGCGCCAAGCTGTTATTGATGCGAACAGTGGACCAAAAAGGTCACGTTACCTGATATTAACCAAAGTTTTTGCGCTAAGATAAGTTATGTATGTACTGTATGTAGACTTTTGTCAGTGTTGGATTTACGTTTTTTTTTTACTCATAGCCTTACTGTTTTATGTTAAAAAATTAGTTTTGTTGGTTTGGACAAGGAAAAATAGTTGAACTAAACTGTAGAGTTAAATTTTCCAATTAAACTTTTGGACTTTCAATTCAACGAAAGCAGGGGTGTATGCAGACTTTTGTCCGTCACTGTACATATATGTGAAATACATGCGTTGAAGATACAAAAGGCTGACAGCAGTTTAAGTGCTACAACAATTAGAACTGATTTCTGTTTATGGTGTCTGTGGTTTACTTCTTAGTTTCCTCTTCGTCCAAATTGCTTTTTTATTTATTTATGCTTAATGCTAAAACTTAACCCTTTGAGCTGACAGATACGTATGTATATAAGTATATACAAACATACATATATATTTCATGTTTTAAAACCGGATTTTCGAGTTCATTACATTATACCAAGTATTATGAAAAAGATACCTAAATCATATATAATTAATATGATTAAACGCTTACACCTTTGTTCCTGAATTTGTGGTGTGGATTATGATGTTACCTTAACAAGTTAAATAACAATCAATATATATATCGTATTAAGAATATTGTGTTCGATAATATGTACTGAGTTACTTACTTACTTTAAAAGCTGAGTTGAAGTAACCTTAAATAGATAATGCGGAATTATCTATTTATTTTGTTCGGTACTTCAAAATGGAAAAATACTTATTGATAATTATTAAAAACTTGTTGAAATAATTCGAGAGGATTGTTTTTGAAAACAATTAAAGGTTCTTCCATATTTAAATTTTTATTATAGCTGTTGTTGCTTGGTTTAATCTACAACAGCTTTAGAAAAAGTATTATTCTTTCAAATGGTTTTGTTCACGTTTAAATTCTACACAAGAAGACATATTCAATATTTTTTTAAACTAAATCAAATTAAGAAAAATGCGTTATTTGAAAAAATCATGGGAACACTAAACTAAACACGAAACAAGATCAAATATCCAATTTGATAGAATAAATTTCTATTGATTATTCATGTATTTATTTATTTATTTTATAAAGAAAAATAATTATCTTAGATAAAAAGTGTATATGCGAACCATTGAAAGGTGTGTGAGATGTATTAAATTAAATACTGAATACTGAAACTACCAATTTACAGGTTAAGAAAAACTTATTAATAATGTTAATGCTGTTGTCATCCGTCTTCTTAAGGTGATCCGAAGGTTTGTTGCATTGAGGTATTTCCAATTTGATTTAATCCCAAGCACTCATCTAGAATGTGTGCACCTGTTCCATTGAGGAGATGAGAGTGTATGGCCGTGTGGCCAACTCTAAGTCGAGCAAAGGTTATTATTGTTGTTGCTATATAGAGGTTTGGTTCCGCCGACTATGATATTTTTATAGTGGTATTGGTACTCAGTCCAATTGAAAGAGGACCGAGATTGCTTGTAGCTGATAATTAAGTTATTGGTATTGGTTCAGTGCCACCAGCCTTTACTCATTGATTCGTCACCTTCAATCCCAGCCTGTCCAGGTAACCACATAGTTTTCATTGATTTTTTGTTTTGAAGGAGCTTCTCCGGATACTGGATATGTTGTATGAATCATTACTACTGTTAAATACAGCTTCAATAGTTGGCTTGCTGTCAGAGCACATATCGTAGTTTTTAACATTAGAGGAAGCAAAACAGACTGATTCTAGCAATGCAGCTGCTTCGGCTGTATATATCGAGCAGTAAATTGGCAGAGAACCGACGGTAATAGAACACCTAGCCCATTTGTTACCGCAAATGAAGGCTCGCATCTGGAACCATCTGTAAACAAAAACTCTCAAGCAATACTTAAGGACTCAATAGCTTCGAGATATAACTGTCTATATCCATAATCCCAGATAGTCTCTTTTGGGTGCTTGAGTAAATCGTTTATGAGGACTGAGTCTGGCAAGTGGAAATGAGGAAGTGTTGTAATTTGTTTTGTGATGTTCTAGATACGATTCAAAATTGTTCGGTGTAACTTCAGATGCGAGAGATAGTTGATGGCCTCTTTGTACAGTTTTTTTTTTTTTGACAGGACTGCACTGAGGGAAACAAGTTTTCATTTCTGCAACTTGCGATTTTTTGGTAGCCTCAGTGCGTTTTCTCTTTCTTGGAAGTCAGGCAAACCAGCTTCCGCTAAGATTGTTTTGTTTGGCGATGTAGGAAATTTTCGAATACTCCTTCTGGCTGCTGTGTGGTAAGTAAGTTCTTGCACAGTTTTCATAAATTGCTAGTCCAAAGTCAATTTGGATAAATAGTAAGGCTTTGGTTACATTAATAAGAATTGTTATATGAACAAAAGAGTGCTTAGTAGATAAAAACTTAATAATATTTAGTCCAGAGAGTTGGTTTCTTATCAAATATTATTTCCAATATTTTTTAATGTGCTAGTATTGGAGACAGAAGTAACATTAATGGAGAGGGATGGGAGTGTGCAATTACGGTTTCTACAAATGTGAAGGAAATAGCTTTTGTTAGCAGAAAGTTTAGCTCCTGAACCATGGGACCAATTGACTAAATCGGTTAAAATTGTTAAGTAGGTTCTGCGTGAGAAAATGAAGATATAATTGAGCTAATTTTTTGGAATGAAATAGAAAATAAAATTATTGAAAGTGGAGATCCTTGTGGGATTTCATTAAAGAGGGGAAACATTCTGGAATGTTGGCTATTGACGTGAATAAAGAACTTTCTATTACAAAGGAAAGATTTAACGATATTAAATATTTTTTATCCATGATTTTTCATTCTTTTCAGATACATTTTTATCCAAAAATCAGTCAGATTGACGAGTCGGAGTTTGGCAGAGCAGGGGAATCCATTTAGAAGCGTGTTTCCATGCATGAAAGAAAGGATAATATCAAACTCCGTAATAGAGATTGGAGAATATAAGACTTCATCGGTAGGGAACGTGTTATTACAGGGAAATGCTTTTAATTTTTATAGTGTTAAAGATGGGATTTGAGTCGGTTGACCAAGTAGAGGCAAATTTTTCAGCGATTTCGACAGGTTCATGGATAGCATCTTCTGTAGTGTGAATGAAAGATATGTTATATGTCTACGATGTTATGTCAGACCAAACTTTTTTCGCGTTTAAAGGTGGAGTAATATTTGTTGAGTTCTTTCTTGAGTTCTTTCTTGAACATATAATTTGCTTTTTTTCATCTGTCATCATTCTTCGCTTTTGCTTTGTGGTATAGCTATGTGAATTGTGGTCCGAAAAATAATAATAGCTGCCGCTACGGCGTTTATTTTGCTTGAGATAGGAGTTAGATGTTATGTATGTATTTATTGCAGTGAAGGAAAATTTCTGCCAATCTACCTTTTCAAAAAAAAAATTTAGCACAATGTTTTATCTTATGTATACTTGGTTTTAAAAGGATAGCTAAAATAGGTAAATGATCGCTGTTGTGTAACTCTTCTAGAGTTCTAGTTGAGAGCTTTGGAACTAAAGAAGCAGAGGAAGAAGTGATATCAGGATTGGTAAAAGTATTATGAGTTGATTAATGTGTAGGTGCAAGGCACATAAATTTTTGTCACTGGGGACCATGACCACTTTCAAATATTTGTCATAGTTCGCCAGCAAATTAAAATCGTAAAAGATTTGTATTTAGTTTCGTCGGCCACCGCTGGTCTTTTTAGATGAAATGATTTCTTAATATGCTCACTCTGCAGTTAGAAATATTCTAGAGCTCCAAATTTTGCTCAAACATTTTCGAGCAGTGCGAGCATTTCAGCAACGAGCAGTCGCACAATTATTCATTGCTCATTACTCGAAAATTTTTCAAACCGAGCACGTGCATTTCGAGTATTTTGACAAACACTTCGACTTTTTCCTCAAAACTTTTTTTTATAATTGTAAATTTATTTATGTAAAGTGTAAAAAACATAAAAACGCTAAAGAAATTTTGACAAACAAAATTTAAATTTTTTTGGTTCTGCTGAGCAGTTGAGAGATGAGCGAGTATCGAGCGGGCATCGAGCTGCTCGCAATGCTCGATACCCGGGTATCTGGAGCTCTAATACATTCAACTATATCTACTATATAAAAAAATGTCTCCAAAAGAGAACATGTGAATGTGCTTGTCGACTTCTAAATCAACCTGATTGGCATTCCTTAAGCCGCAGAAAGTCGCCAAGTACTTCAGCAGCGATCATTAATCCGAATGTTGGCGTTTTCAGTATTTATCTGCTGTTTTAGCTAAAATGATTTTAATTGTCTATAGAAAATATTTACCGTCAACACTATCCGAAAGTGTCATAGTTTTTAAACACATTTCATACCGCAGATCACACCAGTGGTAAGGTACTTATATTAACTCCCATTCAGGTAAAGCATGGTCGGTAAAGTCTTTGTAGATATATACAGTAACTGTATTGCAAGTGTGCAAGGTGGTATTTTTACTCACAAACCGGCATACACCTGTATACTAGGTCTGTTCAAAGCTTGAAGGTGAAGGTTTTGCTCATTGTTTTCTTCGATTACAATGGTATGGTGCATCATGAGTTCCAGTACCGTTAACAAGGAATACTACAATTAAGTTCAACGTTTGCGTGAAGCAGTAGGGCTCAGACAATCGGAATTGTGGAAAAACAAATTGTGGATTCTGCATCACGATAATGTACCAGCTCATATGTACATCAATGCTTATTCGTGATTTTTTGGCCAAAAACAAAACCGTAATCATGTTTCGACCACCGATTTGACTATCTGCGACTTTTTCCTATTCCCAAAACTAAAGAAACAAATGAAAGGAAAGCGTTTTGCCATAATTGATTAGATCAAGTCAGAATCGAAGAGAGAGCTGATGGCCATACCGAAAAGCGCATTTAAGATGTGCTTCGAGGATTGGAAAATGCGTTGGCACAAATGTATTATATCCGAGGGGGATTACGTTGAAGGGGACAAAATAGATATTGATGAATAAAAAGTAGTTTTCAAAAAAAAAATTCAAATTCACCTTTTCCTTTGAACACACCTCGTATGTATGGATCACAACTCGTGTGTCCAATGTCTATATGTGATTTGAGAAGGTTTTATGTGGAGCATGCGTAATTTACTAAGTATTTTCTGAAATTCCTGGGAGTTGGTTTGGCATACAAAAAATCTCTTTAATGGTGTTCCGTGCGGTAATAACCCATCTGACGCTTTGGGTTGGAAATATTACAACATTAATCCTTACAACGAGCATAGTACGGTTAATGCTAGATCATTCGTTGCGTTGTAAGATTTAAACGCCGATTTAATTTCATAGACACGTACATGTGGTGACTATTTAATTACATCGCAATCCTTTGCGAATGTTATGAGTCATAAATCTGAAATTACTTTATTTGAAATGAAACGTATTTATAAAAAAAATGCAAAATGAACAAAATTTTTAAATCTTGAAAGAAATACGAACCTTTGTTATCTTTAATGTTTATAAACGTAATGAAACGAACTACCCAAAATAGCAAAAAATATTGCTTTAATTTTAAACACTCTAAACTTGAAAACCAAGCATTTTTGTTAACAAAAATATCAGTACCACATAAAAAAAATTTCAAACATAGCCCACATCGTACCACACAATAGCTGCATGATTAAAGTTATCGATTTTATAACTTAAATGTTAAGAAAAATTATTATTCGAAGATATTTTTCCCCAAATACATAGGTGGTCATACATATTTCAACATAAATTTTGTTTGCTGGGATAATTTCACTATAGATCGTTTTGGTCCAATAAAGCGAAAGAAAAACGATGAGAAATTTTCAATATGAATTCAGTGAGTAAACATATGTACTGCATTTCCTAAAAAGACTTAGGAATGTTAAGAGACATGCGCACATGTACTCATATGTACATTATTGGCAAAGAAATAATGTATATAATAATTTTTTAATAAAAGTCAATTATAAATCGTTGTCTACCTTGGTGGGTTGGAATTGAGTAAAACTTTTGCTCTGCTTGCTCCAAATTAAAATATTTTTCATGATTTCTATTCTCTTTCTCTTTGTAATTCTCTTCTCTTTCACAATCAGAAGTCCATTATTTTGCACAATAAAAATCAATGAGCTAATACATGTTTTATGTACTTGGTATGTAATTTACTTGAAAGTATCGCAAAGTAGGAAACTGAAGCGCAACAAGTTTGCAAGCTATGTGTAGGTAGATATGTATACACATGTTCATACATACACAGATTTTACTGAGGGTCGTTGAAAATACACATGCATACATACATGTGAGCATAGCTAATGATATATTAAATTCTCTTTGACCACCATGATATTGTTTAGCGTGATCTCTGATGTGTATCTATTTAATCACATTAAAAATGAACCAGTCCGTTTCGGTACAGAATGATACTAGTATATAACTAGCTTAAGCTTGAACATAGAAAATGGTATGAAAGTTTCTTATAATACAAAGCTTCTTAGGTTGTTCGTGGACAATGTGAACTTGTTTTCGTGGGACAGCCTAACGTATACAAAATCATGAAAATTATGATATCCTGCAAGTCAGCAGTTGCATAAAGATAGAAATAACGGTAATTTCCTGATTAAAGAGGCATATTAAGAAAAATATTTATACAAAATAAACAATTTTTATAAGAAAATTGTGAGAAAGAGAGAAACTGGTATCGTTTTTATTTTATTTTTAAATTTGTGTGCGAAGTATATGAAAAGAAATTCGATGATATAAACAAAATCAAATATGCTTTTCTACTTACGCATATGAGTGCCCAGTCTAATGGTAAAGTCGATCTCAAATCCACTCAAGTTTCAGCATAAGAACAGAAGACATAATGAATGGAATGAAATGTTCTTATTTGACTTTCCATTTGGGTTATACCATCTCTGAAATGTATGTTGAAACAAGCTCATCATCACTTTAAGCTAATTAATTGTCTGTAAGCCAATTTTTATAGTTAATTTACTAAATAATTTAGAACTATTGACTAAGGATACGTTCAAGTATATTATCGCAATTAAATTGAAAATTAACATTAATTTACACAGGTACATACATATGTATGAAGCATTATGATGAAAACTGAAAACATTTTTGTTTGGGCCTAACAAATTTCACTATAGGCTTTTCACGATTATGCTAATTTGTGTACGCGTACATTTATGTTTATAAACATACATACATACACACAAACATCTTATATTCCGTATGCACTTTTGAAACATTTTCGCCAATGCAACCGAGGTATTTATGTATACACACAATTCCACAATAATCATTTGCAAATTTATTTATAATATAACACTTTGTTACTGATAACAAACACACTTCAGTATGTAATTAATCATGTAAAAAAAAGTTTGACTAAACACTATAACACAATCATAAAAATTTTAAATTGAACATCATTTCTGCAATTGCCAATAACGCACACGCTTTTGTACATTGCGAATTACCCAACTGACAACACTAGGGACGGACAAAATGAGGATACCCTCTTGCAATGAGTGAATTTCATACTTTTATTATTTATTTATTTTCGCCAATTCACCGTACGGCAATATAAGTCCCCATCATCTGATAAAGTCACTTGGCTACTGCAATAAAATTCGCGCCAACATGAGCTGATTGCATTTTTTCCTTGTATTATCACTAACACCTCACAACTCACTTTGAAAGTGGGGAGATATTTTTGTGTTCCATAAATATTCTCTTTCACAATTTTTTGTTTTTGCCTTGAACGTTGAAGAGCGCCAACACAGAGTGATATATTCTCTTAAAAGTACTGCATATATACTGCATACAATGGCATTATCTCTCAAGGGGGAAACAACAAAGATCGAATATCACTACATAGACTTTCAGTCTATTCCACTTGTGATACAAAAAAGGAAGCGATTGCCTACTATGAAGTCCTTGCAGCAAATATATGCTAATTTTAACAATATCAAAGTGTATTAACAAAAGAATGTGCCAGACCAGTGTGACCTGTGCGCTTATTTATCCCAGAATAAATAAATCTTACTTGCTTGCACCTAACATTTGTTAAAGTACTTGTAAATAAAAAATTAAAATTATTATTGTGCGACTTAAGCGATTTTGAATGTCAATTCAATCATAATGATTTTCTTTATTAATTAATTTTTTTTTTCAAATTAATTGCATTCTATTTATTATAAGCAAATATCCTTACAAACAAATATTTCTATAAAGAATCTCCACACCCCAAAGTAACAATCATGAGGTAGTGAAAATTATGCTTAAATTATAATTAAAAGTCATTAAACACAGTTCGAAAGCTAAGCTGGTTTGATCATATCTGACTTTTTGTTCGGGGATATCCGATTTAAAAATATTTTAACTTAATTCATAAATTTCATAATTTTTTTCATGCCGTGTAAGAAAACGTCTTAGACAACAATATTTCCTCGAGCGTATACTCTTAAATATTATCATATCTGGTTGAAAAATATCCCCTGGAATAAGTAAAAAATCCGAAAATTACATATGTATTTTATGAGTGGCAATATCGCAAAATTCGGAGCAAACACATTTAGTGTTAAAATAATTCAAGTGAAACTAACCTAAAATTTATTGGATCATAGGAATAACTATTTTTCTAATTGCGCGTGGCCATCGGCAGGGAATTTCGCCCCTTCGAATATATTTCTACCATGAAATAAAAGCTCCTCATAAAAATATATCAGCCGTTCGGAGCGGGCATAAATATGTGCGTCACTTCAATTCTAGAAAAAACAACAAGACGCACACCAAAAATTGGAGCAGTAGTAGTTCGGCGGAAAATCACTTCAGCGGTTATAAAGAGCCAATCATTTATACATATATATATATATATATATATATATATAAATATATAATTTCGTTAGTTAAATTTAATACTCATATTATTTCAAGCAATTTGATAAGCAGAAAAGGTGTAATAATTAAATGAGAAAATTTTCAACTATAGCACAGATGGGGTCGATAATTGTATTTACCGCACACTTTCGATTTTGCTGAGTTCATAATAGGGGTATTCTCTAAGTCTAGGAAATGTATGTTACAGTGCAGGAATATGAAACAACAACAAAGCACATGCAAAAAAAATATGCTACGATAGGAAAAATATCCTATACCAAAACCTATGTATATTTATTTCCCACAGATAGCAAGGAGGGAAAAAGCAACCCTGTGAAGGAAAACGGTGGTGCTCTCGATCTCTAGCACAATTCACAATTTTTCAGCAAAATGCTGGTGGTAACAAAGTACTACGGATATACATAGGTAGATGCGTTTATATATACATATATTTAGTTCCGAACTTAGTTATTAATTGATGAAAACCGCACAGGGTATTTAATCTTCAAATGCGATCGAATTCACCTTTTCCTCATGTACCATACCATATCAGAGGTCGTGCAACTGTAAAGTGCAAGATACTCACAAAGTTAGTGACTAGTCTCGTTGAGAGTAGTAAAGTTTGTGTAGTACAGGATTGTCAATTGATTGTAAAACATATTGGTTGCTTAAATCGATGCAACAATATATCATACACATGCATATGTATGTATATCTACATATGTACATATATGTCTCCATATGAACTCTGCAGCACTTTGTTGTTGTAAACAGTAGTAAGATGAACAAAACTTGCGTTCAGCACTGTTAGAGCCATAAAAAAAAGTTGAGATGTTAACGAACTTTCGCAGATATTTTTCCTTTTTTTTTTGTTTTGTATTCGCTTTACCTTTATGTTGCAAAGCTCTTCTTTAAGATTCTCTTAAATTTCGCCTATGCGGAATTATGCATTGCCTTGCGGCTTAGTAGCTGCACTGAATATTATTTATGTATAGTCGCACATATATGTATGCATATGCATAGGTTTGTTTGAATGTATGTATATAAATTTATTAGGTGAAGATAAGATGACTGTTGCCTGCATGCTCCCCTTTTCGTCACCACTGTCTGGCTGAGAATTTATTGTGATCGTGCAGTGACACTCTGTTTATTGTTAGCTGATGTATAAGGTAAACGAGTCTCCGATAGGTTTCTCTTGCAAAATGGCAAAGCATGCGACTATTGGTTGTCCCCTAGTTCCTTAAGTGTTGAGACTGCAAGTCGCAGATATATGTAGGTATCAGAATAATATATAATTGATTTTTATTTTTAGACTATATTTATCAATATTTTGATTGTTTTAGTCTCTCGCAGTTCTAGTCGATCTCAGAAGACTTTATTGTCCATTATACCGGTTCAAAAACTCATTCAACATTTTTCGTGTTACTTATGTACTCGTGTGTACATACGAGTATGTTCCCCCCGTTTACTCGGCATATAATTTGGACTTTTAAATTTGAAGCATTTCTCCACAATAAATTTAAATATCAAAAGCAATTTCAAACATAAAAAACTTATATTAAAGCTAAACTTCAATTAACCGTATATTTTCTTTTCAATTTCTTATATGTATGTAGTACACTTTAAAGTTCTCCTTTTTGATATTGCTAAACGTGCATAAACTTAGCCTAGTGCAGATGCATGTATGTATGTATCTAAATAGTATTGTATATGCATTTGTATATCTTTCTGATATAAACTATGTGCACTAATAATGGTAACTGTCGCTTAGGTACCATAAAAATTTACTTTATGGTATTAGCTTTGCTCATAGTAAATGCATAATTATAATTACTTATATACCTTTCAATTGCTGCATTACACAGTGGTAAAATCGGGGAAATAAGAAGAAAATCATTTTAAAAAAAATCGAGATATATTATTTCCATAGTAACCAATTCCATTACATGTGTATGTATGTATGTATGTATATAAATAAGCTTACTAAAATATAATTTTTTCTACTAAACCACTATACCAAGAAAAAGCTGTTCTCAATTCTATACAAATTTCATAAAATGTTGCACATCATTCCGCTGACTTGTAAATTGCAAATGGCATTTGTCAACATCTGACTGTACTTCATTAGCCTAAAATAATTTAAATTATGCGGTAGGCTATCAGTTAGTTACGTGTTAAATTATTGTGATATTTTCGAAGAGAAATATATATTTTTTTTTGGTAATTTTTTGAATTTAAAGGACTACGAATTTGAAGAATATGACAGACATTCTCAGAAGATATGCTGCGATTACAGTTAACGATGTTGATATGGATAAAAGTACAAGATTAGCCGAACACAGATAACCGTATACAGCTTAATAGTTCTATGTGGTTAAGTAATTATCATTAGAGAGTAACTTTGAAACTTTGATCGAATTATATTTGAGTCCAAAAATTTCCATGTTTGACCCGCTAAATCCACCATTGGCCAGATATTCACCATGCGTCAAGTCTTGGTGAAGACATCTGAGAGAAGAATCGATACACACCACCTTTTCATCGATTTTAAAGCTACCTTCGATAGCAATATCTGCTGTCATCGGTTAGCGGATTCGCGACTTGGCGCCCACGTGACTGTTGACAGTTATAATTTTGAAGTTGCAGATATGTAATTCGTTTATCTTGGAACCAGCATCAACAACACCAACAACAATGTCAGCCTTGAAATCCAACGCAGAATCACTCATGCCAACAGGTGCTACTTTGGACACTTGGCACTTGAAAAAAAAAGTCCACTGACTGACTGACGAAGCAAAGCCAAACTCTACAAGTCGCTCATTATTCCCGTCCGACTGTATTGTGCAGAAGCGGAGTTTTCGAGAGAAAGGTTTTGCGGAAAACTTATGGTCCTTAGCGCGTTGGCAACGGCTCGATCATGTCGTCCGAATGGATGAAAGTGCTCTAGTTTTGGAAGCAAAGGATGAGGAAGGCCTACACTCTGGCCTGGTTTCGCTTGGTATTTCCTTTATTGATTCGGTAATAATTCGGTACCGCTTGTGGTACCTACGTGATTGGGGTAGTAGTAGTAGTAGTAGCATGATTGTCATTTTCACCACTGTGCGTTATTAGAAATTGCATTTTACTATTCTTTGTCACCATGTAGCAGCCACAGATGGATATGTATATTTGTCTGTCAGTTTTATGTACATAAATTAATATACGAGTAAGCAAATATATATGTATGTATTTGTCTACTTACTCAGCGCACAATCTCCAATCAAATAGCGTTAATAAACATACTCTAAATGTGCCACAATTCAAGCAAATGTGATTTATGTGATGATTATTGGCAAATATTTACTTAAATATATTAACAAACACACATGTTTACATACATATGTATGTACATATGTACAAAAATATATTCAATATGACTGCTCATGCTGACATGCATGCAAGAGTAATAGTATAGTAATAAACTTGCCAAGGAAATTCTGCTAAATCGTACTTCCATACGATCTACATACAAACATACCTATGCTTATAAATATTCATTGCACATGCATGAAACCGCAGGATAATTTATTAATCGTTTTTGTCCGAGGGTTATTATGGCCTAAACTGATCTAGTTTTTATTAAAAGCGATACCAATTTCCTAGCTAGAATACAACATCAAAGCAAATATGAATTCTAAATCTATTGGCTGACACAGACATGTAGTCAAAATCAGTCTTCTTCTCCTTTATTTTCCACCAGCTGGTACTGCATCGCATCCTTGGAAAGTTGGGGTATTCTCATCCATCCGGACAACATGATCTATCGTAGCCGCACAAACTCAACCCGAAAACTCCAAGCACCCACTTTTCAGATGATGTCACCACATGGCAGTTCGGGCTTATTCATACCTTCCGGAACTTATAGAGGTTGGTCTTTCTTCAGTGAGAGAGAACTTGACTTTTCAACTGTCTACTTAGTCTAAAATAGCACCTGATGCCGAGAGTAATTCTGCGTTGTGTATGTATGTATTTCATTTTCTCCTCATTCACCACCAGACCCATGCGCTGCGGTTCCTTATTCTATCTGGAGAAACTGAACTAACGGTGCGGTTGTTAAGACCAATAATATCGTCGGCAAAAGCTCGGAGAGGTCCATCTCGATCCTGACGGAGTTTTTGGTGTTTATCAACGTTAGTTTACATAGACGTATAAGTTTTGCGGGTATGCTAAAACGAGACATAGCGTCGTGGAGGTTCTAATTCATGATGTAGAAGATTACTATAACATCGACGAGGAGGTGGTATGTGTTGATAATTCTTTTCAAGGGTTTTTTCACTATTTGATGCATTGTGTGGAATTTCCCGGCCTGAAGGCCCTGATAAGGTCCGTTCACTTCATTAACAGTGGGTTTTAATCTTTCGCACAATATGCTCCATAAAACCCTATATGCGATATTGAAGAGCCTTGTCCTACTTTAATTGGCGCAGATTGTCGAATCTACTCTCTTGTGGACAAAGCTAAGCACATTTAGATTACAATCGTCAGCAGGCTAGAGAAACGTCCCTTATATAACTCAGTGTACTCTGGACATCGGTTACCAAGTCATATCTTTGGTTCCTCCATGAGTATGCTTCTGTCATGAAACCTTCTGTAGGTCGCCGCATTTTCTCGATGAATTCCTTACTTCATTTTCCACTGCGGTACGACAATCATCATTTTCATCAGATTTTCTTTCGACCTTGTCGAAGACAAGTGTTTTCGTCAGCGGCTACAGGTATAGAACTTGAAATGCTATCACCACAGTTCCCTTTAACCAAGTTTCTGATGAATGCATCCAGAAATCAGTAGTGCAAGTCGAGTAGAAATACGTTATGATATCTATTGTCATTGCAGTGTCCCGCCGTATTACCTTCCTACCTACCTAGATTCGTATCTTGGCTGCTACAAGACAGTAGTTTGAGTCAATATTTGAACCTTGGAGATTATGCACATCCAGAACACTGGGGACATATCTTCCGTATACCATAACATGGTCGATTTGATTACGAGTTCTTCGGTCCAGCGACAGCCATGTAGTTTAGTGAAGTCGACCAGTCTCAACCCATTAGGGAATGTTTCGACACGTAGGTTAGATTTACTGACTGTTTACGGGCAGCGGTCATGCATTTAAGGAACGTAGATTTTGGCAAATTGTCCTTTTCTTCTATCGGGATGTGGTCGCAATTCAGCGATATGTAAAAAAATATCGATTTAATGAGGATTTTGGCAAGAAATTCGTCCACCGAAGTCAACGATAGTACTCTGCAACTGAGTTTCTCCTCTACCAAAGTCCCCCACCAAATTTGTGTTTCTGTATATGACATACATCGGTCACAAGGGCTAGCTCTCTCCATCCTTGTCCCGTCCGTCGTATTTTTTTTGGACGGCGTTGATGTGAGGCTTTATTTAACCATAAATATCAACAAATGAAATCTTCCCAATTAAGCGATCAGGCACTTCATACATGGCATTCATCAAAACTGAAGCATTTTTATTATTTTTATTGAATCTGTCTTTACGTGGTGGGTCCCAAGGGCAGCGCACAACCTTTCCGCGATCCGCCAGCCTCAAGATCGAATTTTCTTTTAGGCGTGAAGCAAAGTTTGAATACGGCATCTCCGACAGGGGTAGATGATGTACCATGAGGATGCAAAATTAGAAATTTAGATTTATCCCTACAACAGTGACTGCTTACCCAGAAGCTCTTAGTCTTTCAACTGGCAATTTTACGACTGCAGTATATAACCCAGTACACTATATATTTTGTGTTTACTTTCAACTAATTTCGTATAGTGCTCATATTCCTCTCCATAACGGACATCGACACCGTCGCCGCTTTTCAGACGACATCACATCGTGTCATTACAGGGACTTCATATATCGCAGAAAGAAGAAATCCGAACTATGATGTCACTCCTTCTACGCCAGAGGACGGGCAAAAGTATTTCCTATTTTAGTAAAATATAATTTGTGACTTTATGTTCTCATAAAGTAAAAAAAGTGAAATTTGGTTGAAATCAGACTTTAGGCACTCCCACCACACTTAAAAATTTTCAGAAAGTGCTGAACAGGCTTTTACCTTTCATGAATATGAAAAGGTTTCACTTACTTTAGTCCGAAGGGAGTAAGTACCTGAAGGAGAAAAGATAGACCCACCAAAATGATTACCGATCAGGTCAGAACGACGAGCTGAATCTATTTGGTCATGTCCGTCTGTTCAGTTTTGCGATATTTCAAACGAACTTGGTGCGCAGATGTATTTATATGTATATTTGTTGAAACCGGTACACATTATAAGATATAACCTCAATACAATCGATTTTTTTTTCAGAGCTTTTCAGCATCTAAAATGGTGAAATTTGGTATTCTACATATATACATATAAACCTACTATACTGTCTGTTTCTAATTGGAATCATTACAGAATTAAAACGGGTTTGACGTTTTATGCGTACCAAGTTTTATCAATGAATTCAGTTTTTGCTCTTCGCAAAACGGGGATTGATACAGTTGGGTGTAAATATTTACCTACCCTGTTTGCTTGGTTTTATATATTATTTTGACTCATACATTAAATCTATTATTCAAAAATTGGTTTATTTTTCTATGCTAGTTCTAAATTAACAAAGTTGAATTCCCAGTTGTACGTAACTTTTGATTTTGTAATAAACACTAAAGTAGGTGGTGTTGAACGCACTTAAATTTATGTCCACAAATTTATAATTGTTTAGTAAAACACGAAGAAGGAGTTTTGTCTCCACGCCTTTTGTTAAGCAATACTATGCAAGCACAAAACACCTCAATTGCTAAATTTATTGCATGAAAAAATACCAATTCTGCATTTAGAAATAGTATCAGATAAGAGATTATTCCAGATATCAAGTTAATATGCGATAATATAGGACAATCTTGGTATTATACGAGTACTAAATATAAGAGAAAGTCATTTGCTAAGAGTGTATTCGGTCTGATTTTACCATTCTCGTTTTTGCCTCTCTTAAAATGTGCTAATATAAACTAAACATATGTGTACATGAATGTACACACACATATGTATATCAAACTAACTTGTTGTTTACTGAATTTTGTAGCACATGCTTTGTCAACGTTTTGTTTACTTGGAGGAGTTGATTGCAAGCCTGAAAAAAAAACAACGATGCTGTTCAGGTAACCGAAGTCAACTCTTTTTCCTCCATTTCTCTTTTGTTTAACTGAAGCTGGCGAACTTTGAATGCTCGGTTTATCTCATCGATCCAAAGCTGGATTATTTTTTAACTCCTACATACTTGTATATACGAAATATAGAATTTTCTGGTATTTATCCGCCAAGCTAATTACTCCAAAGAAAGTTACACTTTCACGCCAACTACAATAAAATTTTCATCTTTCCGAATTTTTGAAACAGACCCTAAAACAAGAAATATATTTACAACGCAGAAAAATTTTCATTAGATTATTTCAAATCAAAAATAGGTTAGTAACATGTAGTGACCAGTTTTATAGGTGTTTTGCAGGGGCATTGAACCACGAAAACAATACAATACCGCCGATAAAAATAAATAAATTATTATGGCAAACTCTACAAATCATACCGAAGAGGGGGCTAAGAAACATTGGTACTGAACAACCACACGAAGAAAAAATGTTGATGATCAAACGGACAAAACGTTAGATTCGACGTGGCCTCAGAAACAATGAAAGTGAAGCAGAATTTATGGCTACATTGAAAATTCAGAGTGTCTTTAAAGATTGTCATTGTTTCCTGTCTCTGATTAGGACTCGTTAATACTCCACTCTCATTGCATATGTTTGAAATTGTCATTATTGTACAAAAAATACTGGCAGTAGTTCCGAAATAGGCTTCTGTGCTACCACATCAAGCGATGTTGCTATAATTGACTGTCATAATAAAAGCTGTCATCAATAAACCTGAAAAATCTCAGAAAATGAGTGAAGAATATAGTAAGTAATATTGGATATAAAAATTTGGTTCAAAATATGAGTTTCATTTTTGATATATCCCGGGCTACGAACATACATACATTCGACTCCCTATTTTGTTATGTTAGTACATTGGTCTCGAACCTAAGTGAGATGCATTCACAGTTAGGATGATTAGTTTCTTTGTGAGGGGCATAAAGGTTGATGGTGTTGGATGTTGGGTGAGAATTCGGGGATTTTCTGCTGTCACAAAAATGGATCAAAGGTTTTGCATCACATTTTGTACAAATACTTCAATTATGTGTCCAAATCCATTTGAAATATTGAAAGTGGCTAACAGTGAGAATCCTCGGAGTAAAAAAATGCTCGATATTATTGCTCGTTCATAATTTTTGTCGACAAAAAACTATAACCATTCAACTTACTAAGATTTTACTAGCGAGAAAAAGGCCAGACTACATGCACCTAGTATGAATACTAACGGTGCATTGTCTGACATTCGGAAGGCCTGGGTTCGAGCCCAGGTTCAGGCAACATCCAAAATTATAGAAGGCAGGGAATGTCAAGCCCGCGAGTGTATTTCTGGCACGATATAAAACTCCACATAAAAATCCATCCACCGTTCGAAGGCCGCTTAGAATAAACTGTAGGTCCCTCCATTTGTTGGTAAAAACATCAAGACGCAAAAAGCACAAATTGGCGGAGGAGCTCGGGCGAAAATCGCTTCAGCGGTTACAAAGCGCCATATGTATATCCTTGGCCAAATGAGACATGCTAGAGTCAACCAGTTCAACCTAACCTAACCTACAGCGTTTGTTCTTATGTTCCCAGGGAAGTATGTAAGAAAAAACATTTTCGGGAAGTGCACCAGGGACCACCCCGATTCGAAAAAATTGTTTTTATTGTTCGATTTACTTGAAATTTCGTACATGTGTATGTATAGAGGTAGATTTTTGCATAGATTAGCATGCACACTAATTTTCTTTCCGAGAAGTAGACCAGGCTCCGACATATTCGATAAAATCCATGAAGTGGACTGATCTATTAAAAAAAAAAAACACATATTTATGGCTCGATATGGTAAAATATCTGAAGAATTTGTCTAAATGGAAAACTTTTGTTTCCCGGAAATGGGCCAGAGGCCAGGAAATAAGTCCGATTTGCTTCAAACATAAATAATACTTTCATTACGGGAAAAGTATCAGCGACAGATTTACCAAAATTAGTGGGATTCGGATAAAAGCATAGATCGTGCATAGATATGCTCACTGCGTCATGTTATTATTCTGCGGCTACGGATTTCAAGCTATTTTATTAACTTAACTTTATTTTGGATAAGCGTATATCCGAATAATGCGTTCGGCTTACTTCGGGTATTTTTTTATTTTTGATATTTTAATTTTTTTTTTTTAAGTTTACGTGAAAGACTTTGAGTAGTGAAAAGCAATGTATGTATACTTAGAAACCATGTCGAGTAAGTATGCAGATTAGAAAATTTCATATTTTGAATTAAATGATGCTTAATTACAGCTATTAATCATCTTTTGCATTACTAATTTGAATAAAAGTTAGACAAAATATAGAAAACCATTGCAACATATGGCCGGGTCTGCTAATTAAAAATAAAACCCTATTAAATACATTGTGGAAATCAATTTTAAAACATACGGATAGGGTTAATAAAAATTTATTGGATTGTTATGTAAACTGGAGTCCCTTCTGATGTATTAGTTAGTCACCATTTATAAACTTAAATCAGATGGTACATTTTTTTGAACCGTGTCAAAGAAATATGTGTACACATTAGGGGTATCCTCTGTGTCTAGGGAATGCATGATATCCAAATATTTCCTATGGAATGGAAAATTGTTGCAAAATTATGACATATTCGTGTCAAACAATAACAACAACCCGGCAGAGGGTTTTTTTTTCTTTTTGCTATCTGTGTGAAATAAATATATGTACATAGGTTTTGGTATGGGATATTTTTCCTATCGTAACATATTTTTTTGTATGTGTTTTGTTTTTGTGCCATTGCACGGATAGAAAAATTTTGCAATCCGTACATCTTAGCATGCATTTCCTAGACACAGCGAATACCCCTATTATTTTATCTATATTTTCGGTTGATCTATACTATATATAAAATAGATATGACCATTTTAGTGAACTTTACACGCGTACATTATATGTGATATGTGGTGTTCAAAGAGTGAGAGAGAAAGAGTGAAAAAATGAAAATTAAAATCAAATTAAAAAAATAAATAAATAAAAAATTAATAGAAGAAAAGTTTGGAAAAAAATTTAAATACATTTTTTTCGTTTCCTTTTCCAAAAAAAAAAAAAAATTGAAAATTCAAAATTTCAGTTAGATTTTCTTGATTTTTTTTTTTTGATAGGTGTAGCAAAGCACGCTGGGATCGGCTAGTATTTTATAAATTTGAAATTTTACTAGAACAAAAACAATTTTGGAAAGCAACAGGAAAAATCTGGAACACCAAAATACTACTTATTTTAACAGGACAATATGGTAAATTCCTTAATTAATTTTTATGGGTTAATCACTTTTTTTAATAATTAAAACATTTTTAAAAACATAAAAATAACAATGTGACTTCTTCACTACTGTCCTATATTCGCTATAGTGGAAGACATCCAAAACTCATAGCACAACTTAGCAATAAAAATTTGCTCATTTTTACTCGAATCGAAGTGAATAGAAGTCATTCAATGAAAATATACATACATTTACAATCGCGAATTTTGTATGCTAAAAATTAATTTAAAAAAACATCACAGCACACTGTGAGTAGCTTTGCAACAAAAGCATTGATTAAGATATCTACACTGAAGTGAAGCTGCTGATTAAGATATCTACAATGAAATTTAATACTTTAGCTTAATATTATGTTACCTCTGAGGTATACATATATGCACTACTGCACTACTTACAGTCATATAGCCATACATTCATATCCACATGTACATTTGTACATATATATACATAAATAAAATTTGTAATAAATGAGGTGCAAAAGTATTTTGTACTGTTGGTTAGTGGAAATAAATATATATAAAAATGGAGTGCGGCCTTCGGCCCATCACCCTTTCAATACTTACAGGATACATATGACTGAATGATTGCTTTCTTTTTACTACAAGCTACAAGTGATTTCTTTAAATCACTAATTGTGTTCTTTGAATTTTTTACACACCAAGCAGTTAAATTGGGCCGCAGTGATCCCATATGACATTCTTTTTGGTCACACACGTGCAGGCAATAGCTGTACGATTGTGGTACGAACTAAATCACTTTCTTACAGTGTATATTTCGTATATTTTTCACAAATTGAGTATAAATAATTAGAAAATTTGTGAAAAACAAGTTGCTATTAGACGGAAGATCATGGGTTTGAATCCTATTTACATTTACATAAATAATACACGTCTATGAAACGTTGTGTAGTTGTATTTTTCAAAATAGTGATGATTATATTGTCCTTTATGCGAGACATACTGTTTCAGAGAGTTTGTGCAGTTTTAAAAGCCAATGAATTTTCCACGATTTTAACAATCATTACTCAAAATCAAAAGCAAAATACACGCGAATTGTTGTATTTGTTTTCCGGCTCTAACCTTTCAATGAAGGGTGATCCATTTTGAGCTTTCCTAATTTTTTAAAGAAAAAGAAAACACAGAAAATTCAAATTTAATGGGGAATGTTTATTATCATTCGAAAGAACATTCTCTGGCATTAATTTTTTGAAGATTATATCTTTCAAATGTTGGCTGCGTCTACGTCTCAGCTGGTCCATCCGTTGAGTCCAATTATCGATGACTCGTTCGAGCATTTCGACTGGTAACTGGCGAATGACACGTGTGATGTTTTGTTACAAGGCCTGAATAGAAGCGGGATTGTCCGCATAGACTTTAGACTTTACACATCCCCACAGGAAAAAGTCTAACGGTGTGATATCACACGATCTTGGTGGCCAATCGACCGGCCTAAAACGTGAAATTATCTACTCATCAAGTTGTTCTATCAATAAATCCATTGATTGATGCGATGTATGTGAAGTGGCGCCATCTTGTCGAAACCAAATATCGCGGAGATCACGAGCTTCAATTTCAGGCATCAAATATTCGGTTATCGGCGATAACGGTCGCCATTGACGATCAGGAATCTCTTCAGGTTGCTCTTCGTCCCAAATGCGGCAATTTTGCTTGTTTACATACCCATTGTGAGCCGGAAATGGACCTCATCGCTGAATAAAATTTGGCTCGAAAACGTCAGATCTTTTTGGATCTTTTCTCGAGCGAAGCGGTGTCGCTTGGGAAGATCGAACGGCTTTAGTTCTTGCACAATCTGTATTTTGTACGCTTTCAATTTAGGATCTCGATCTTCACTGCGTGTTGGACGTGGTCTATTCGGTCGAATATTATCCAATAATGAATTCTGGGTCTCAAGATGGGTTATGGTGTTGCGAATAGTACGCTCAGTAGGCCGATTATGTTGACCATAAGTTGAGCGAAGCACGCAAAACACATTCTTTACAGAACAGGAATTTTCATAATAAAATTGAATGATTTGTAAACGTTGTTCAGGCGTAAGTCTTTCCATGATAAAATGCCAAACAATACTGAACAAAAATAATATGACAGCTTGACACGCCTCACGACTATGTCAAAAAAAAGCTATTGAAAAAAGTACCACCACTTGGATCACCCTTTAAATTCGTCTTGTTTAAAAAGAAAAAATAAATAAATAATTTAGCAAGCAACCCAACCCTAAAAATGAAGTGTTGTCAAGGAGATGATGAAATAAAACTAATTTTTAATTTACAGTCCGCTTAGAAAACGAAATTTAAATGAAATATTATGTAATTAAATTTAAAATAAATATAATAATGTCGGAACCGAAAAGATACGACCAAAAGATATTTCACAAAATATTGTTTAAATATCTGTTATTATTGAATAAGTACATTCCCTATCATGCAAGATACAATTTCATAGTTAAAATATTACGATTAAAAATGGGTTGTCGATTAATTAAATTTAGTTTCAAATCTTACAATCTAGTCTCTCCCTGTTTATGGATTTGAAGTTTAAAGAAAATATTTTTTATGAATTAATTAAATATATCAAAAATAGGACTGTGTAGTACAACTCATAGCTTAAAAAACTAAGCCCAACAAAGCGTATACGTAAAAATAAATTATAGAAAAATTGACTGCTTTTCGATAACCTCACTCCGTAGTAGGTAACACCGAAACCTCTTCGAAAATTTTTTTTTAATTCTTTTCCCTTTTACCAAAAAGCTTTTATTCAAAACATAATACGTCTATGTTATACGTACATATGTCAACTTTCTGGTTAAAAAAAAAGTAAAAACTATTTAAAAAATCGCTGAAGTAAAATTGGCTAAAGTGCATGCCTCGTTGATCGATGGAACCAAAACGAACGATACTTAGCGCACTACGAAAAACATTGATTAACACTAAGCGCCAGACAACAAGTGATTTCATTTCGCTCTCACACACAAGGACAAAAAGCCCGAAACATCAACATCAAACATATGCAAATTTATGTGCCAACCCAAATAGCCATGAATAACTCAACAGAATCACAGTTGAAAATCAACAACAAAGTACAATATCAAAACTTCACATGCGTATGTATGTATATGTGTATGTATGTATGTATGTATATGTGTATGTATGTATGCATGTATGTATGTGTAATCACAAATTTACCCATGAACGAAAACAATTGCGTTGAAAATAACAAAGAAAATTAAAATGAAATGTTTGAGAGCAGGAGTAAATACCAGCTGGACTCGTGACGAAGGACATTTCCTCACACCACCCATAACGACCATCGATGGTGCTGTTTGTAATACGAGTGCCTGTTGCATTTATTGGCAACAATGGTTGAAAAGCCAGAACTTCTGTCCTTAGTTGTGCACTTTTTGATGAGACGATTTAACATTCATTGCCAACAGAATATTCCGTCAATACCAGGTTAACAAAAAGGATGGCGGTTTGTCATTTCTATTTGCTGTTGTTGTTCGTGTTTGTGTTTGCAATTAAATAATAAAATGGGGTGTGAAATCAACAGGAAACCAACAAAGTGGCGTACCACACAATTTAGTGGACGGTTGAGGGGAGCTAAGCAAAGCGATGGTGTTGGTTAATATTATGAAACACAGACTAATCTACTTTTTCATCGGCTGCTTTGCATTTTTGCCATGCAATTGCATTACTTGTACATAACTATGCACATGTACATATGTATGTATTGTATCATTTTCTGAAGCGCATATTTTTTCTGATTAATTATTTTTGTATACATACAAATATGTAAATCTTTCATTATGTTGCGAGAAAAATTATTATTTCTATTATACGTATGTAGAGGAAAGTTAGTTTTAGCTTTAAGTTGTCCATGAAACACTTAAACAATTCTACACACGTTTGTACGTATTTAATAGTATTTTAGATTAAATTTAAAATATAAATATTTATTTATTGTGTACATCTTATATGTATTTTATTTTACTGACTAAATTCTTCATAAAATTAAAAGATAACTTATTCAATATATGCATTTTTCAGGTATTAATTTCTGGAAATAATTGGTGTGCCACTCGTAAGATCCATAAAACCCCGTTAAAGTCAGAAGGTAAATGTTTCGAGTTGGTCAGGCTCATTGTACCTCGCACTCGCTCTATTGGATTATACTTATATGTTTGAATTTTTTCCAATCAAGCGTAACGATCTCCGTAAGCATTATGATAGATATAATGTTTTGCCACCTTGTTTGCTTTCACTTTGTTCAGTCCATTCCACCTTACTTAGCTTGTGGAGATGATATCTTAGTAGTCTCGTCAATACACGTTCAAGATTGCTAAAAGTTCTCTTTTACTGCAAATAGTTAGGTAGGTATGTAGGTTTTAAGTGCATGGCCTATTATTTGTGATAGGTGATTAGGTATTTACGGGGGTATTCTTGTCTAGAATTTTGAAAAATTCGATATATTTTGCATATTTTTAAAGTTTAACTATTTAAAAATATGTCTGAAGGAGGATTTTTCAAAACTCAAATTATTTTTGGAGATGCAGGTATTTTCTGATGCAACATCCATACCGGTTCGGCCTTTACGCGAAACTTTAAACGCGCTTTTCTCGAAACTGTCTTTTACAACACGATAGCCACGATTTCTCAAGTTCAACTGGACCGATTTACTTGAAATTTTTGTCATCTTTATAGGCTTCTCTATGTCTGGAACTACGCCCATCCGTAAATTTCAAAATTAAAAAATAAAAGTTTAAATAATTTTTTTTCCAAACAGTCGCCATTTTGTGAAACAAAAAATTTGTCGACTTTTTTGTAGTTCCAGGGCTGAAATCGTGGGTATGGTCTCGTAACAATTTTTCGTGATCCTCCCTTCATCAAATGTTAATTCGTGGAATTAAAAAAATGCCTCTCCTAAAATTTAATACCCGCTTAAATGCTTGGCTATGAGAATCACGACACGAAATAGCAATAGATAGAAAACCTTCACAGCTGAAGTATCTTCATCCATCCAGGCAATATAACCTCTCTGAATTCGGTTAACTATATCAATATTATGATTAATTCGGAGCGTTATTCAAAGATGGTTCCACTCGCAAGTTGTGACCGATCGTTGAAGCATAGGTCATTGAAAAGGTTTCACATTAGTAAACGATAATTGGTGTGTATCCGCGTACGTTATGATTGTTTTTTTTGCCTCTTCGAAAATTTGTGTTAAATAAAGAGAATTGCGGGTAGTGTTGAAAAATGCAGCTGAAGCCCATCGAATGCTTTTGGAAAATTATGGTGAAAATTATGTAGAGAGTGATTTCGATGCTTCAAAAATGATGATTTTAAAGTGGTTAAAAAGGTGGTGGCTTTCTGGATCAAGATCTGTGTCCAATGGAAACTGAACTCGATATCAACTACAAATATTGCCTTTTTGGCTGTGCGTAGCGCGTAAAACGGCCAGAAAAGACCGAAAGGCATGGTAAGGTGGTTATGCAATATGACAACGCTCGGCCCCACGTAGCTGTGACGATCAAAAACTAACTGGAAACGCTTAAGTATTCTCCACACCTTGCTACTGACTTTTTCGACGGATGCAAAACGATTTGGGGGTATCTAGTTCAGATCTTTTGAAGAAATCAGAGAATGGCTCAATGATTGGATCGGGAACAGAGAGAACTCATATTTTAGAGATGGTATTCGAAAATTACCAGAGAGATAAAAGTAGTCGCTTCCTACGGGCAATACTTTGAATGATTTATTTTTTTTTTACTTTTCTTCAATAAAAATACTTTTGTTGAAAACAAAAAACAAGGGACTGACTTAATTTGTACACTAAATAATTAAAAATTTAAATTTAAATGGCCAATCGTCTGGGAATATCTACATCTTCAATTGCATTTCTAATTGGAAATAAAAGCTCCTCATAAAAACCATCAGCGATTCAGAGAAACACGCAATACACAAATTGGAACTCATCGCTTCATGCGCAATCTGTAATACGCAAAAGTACTAAATCTATAGCAAAACTTTTTTTTTTTTAGAAAACTGTTGATGTCGACTCTTCGCTTGTCGTAAATACAAAGTGCTCATCGTTGACAAGAGTTATTCCTCGCTGGGCTTCGAGGCACCTAACTATAGGAAACAGTTTAAAAAACTTCAAAGACAGAATTAAGAGCGCAGTTGCTCAAGTCCAAGAAGGATATCAACTTTATTGGCACGCTAGTAGTCCTAGGCTTTTGTAGCAGATTGTACCTTATATATTTAACTCCGCAGTTCGTATTATTTTCTCCAATATTAGGTTGAAGAAACCTCGTTCAACATTTTAATGTAAATATAATTTTCGGTTTACATTGTGTTTGTTTAAGTAAAAAAATTTACAAAATACCATCAACATTGGCATCTAAAGGCAAATAAGGCTTATTGTCTATTTGTATACTTATATAATAAGTTCATTGCACTTTTTTCAAGCTTTCTATTAAAAGTAAATGAATATTTCAGTTGTACTGTTATGTATGTATGGATTACATGAGTGTATAGAAACAACTGTATATTGTTCACATATATGAACGAAAAAAGTAAAATAAAATTTCTGGTTGCCCAAAAACCTCTAAAGTACAAACTTTGAAACATTGAAATAAACTATTTGTTCTGTCTAGAATTGTCTTTATGTTGATGCCGCTTTTCACTCGATTTGGTGCAGCGAAGATTGTTTCTCTAATTGTGTTTCTTTTCTGTAACCACTGAACTCCTTTTTTATACAAAACTTAAATAATATTAGATACACCTATGAGGAAGTAAAACAAAAAACTAAATAGCACAGATAGTGAAACACTCAATTCTCATGGGTATTCTTAATACATATGCGTATGAAAAGTTTTATGCTTAACAATGTTATTTGGAGAACATTTCCTAAACACATTTTCCAACCGTCAGTTATTGTGCAAGTGCGGTCAGAATACCAGGAAAACAATATTATATACATACATATACATATGTATATATGTTGTACATATGTTATGTAGCATCTAAGAAATGCTATACGTAGAAATACGTATGTCTGTAGATATGTTCCATTGACAACCACGTAGCAATCAACTGCACTCAATTCATGCGAACGCCAGTTTATCCTTCCAAAGTGTAAGTGTACAGGGTAAGTGGCTAGAAGTCGCACAAACGTTCCCACGTGTGTAGTTATGCAATATACAAACATACATACATACGGATGCGTGTTGTATTAGATGTACGTGAGCCTTCAAACTTGCAAAATGCATCCACATTCTAGATTTTATACAAATAAAAAACAAATAGAAGCAACACAATCATCATATTATCTAATCTACCCACAAATAAGCATTTTTTGTTTTTGTTTTAAAGTTAGCGTAAAGCGCTGCAAACTGAAGACAGTAGTCCTGCCTTTTGGCCAACTTTCTTGCGTAGAGACAATGCGAGGTGTGTATGAATTCATAGGGATATAAAACAGCCGCTGCATAATCAATAAGTATTTCAATTAACAGATATACTTATAGTATTCATATATCGCATTTGATACATCCCGCTATGGTGAGGTTTTTGAAGAAAGCTTTAAAAAAGTTGCTGGCGAATATGAAAAAAATCAATTTTCATTTTTTTTTTTACTAACCTTTACTTATAGGTTAGGCGAAATAATATATTTGACTCAAACTTATTTGAAGAACTCATAGATTAACCCATGCAATCGTGGAAAACCGAAAGTAAAATCTTCAACGTTTACCAAAGTGTCGTGTCAAGTTATTTTCGTTCAGTTTTGGTTGGCATTTCATCATGAAAAGAGCGTACTATTCGCAACACCATCACCCATCTTGAGACCCAGCATTCATTATTGGATAATATTCGAGCTAAGAAAATATAGCGGACGTAGCAGAGAGTGTACACGAAGACCGTGGTGATTCAATTGGGCGCCATTCGCAGCAACTCGGACTGACGTATGGAACGACTTGGCGCATTTAAGTCGATTTCTTAAACTGAAAACGTACAAAATACAGCTTGTGAAAGAAATGAAGCCGCTCGACCTTCCCAGACGACATCGCTTCGCTCTACAGGCTCTTCCAAAAAGTTCCAAAAAGATCCGAAATTTTCGAACCAAGTCTTGTTCAGCGATGAGGCCCATTTCTGGCTCAATGGGTACGTAAACAAGCAAACTTGCCGCATTTGGGACGAAGAGCAACCTGAAAAGATTTAACAGCTGTCATTTCGTCCGATGCCGATGAGAACGTAACCGTCAATGGCGGCCATGATTACCGACTATTTGATGCCTGAAATTGAAGTTCGTGGTCTCCGCGACATTTGGTTTGAACAAGACGGCGCCACTTCCCACACATAGCATAAATCAATGGATTTTTTGAAAGAACACTTCGGTGAGCAGATAATTTCACGTTTTGGGCCGGTCGATTGGCCACCAAGATCGTGTGATATCACACCGTTATACTTTTTCCTGCGGGGATATGTAAAGTCTAAAATCTTTGCGTACAATCCAACTTCGATCCAGGCCTTGGAGCAAAACATCACGCGTGTCATTCGCCAGTTACCAGTCAAAATGCTCGAACGAGTTATCGAAAATTGGACTCAACGGATGGACCATCTGAGACATAGCCGCGACCAACATTTTAAAGAATTAATCTTCAATAAATAAATGCCAAAGAATGTTCTTTCGAATAAGCAAAAAACGTAAGTTAAGTTAGATAGAAGTGGCTTATCCTAAGAGGTTCTCCTACAGACACATACGTAAACTCCGTTATGATGCCATATGCAGAATATTTGTACTCAATGTTAGATTACTTGTCATGCAGTAAATCGCGTATTGCATGTCATAAATCTGTCTGGTAACTCCTTCGGGTTGGTAAACGTATGCGATCCGAGAGCTAATCAGGAAGTTCAAATATAATTCCATCTTCTTTTCCAATCAACAACGACAGTGGGGAACCGGAAAAATCGTAAGCCTTACCGCTTGAGATCTCATCTGAGAAAATGAGAAAGTTTTCCTGTCCTTCCACCTTAGCCCAGAATGATCTCGTAATCACGCATGTTGAGCGCTCAAAATACGCCCAGCACTCGCTGAGTTGGTTCAATGCCCACCTGTCCAGAAACAGACCACAAGTTGATAGTAGAGCGACCATCTCTTGAGTTGTGCAATGCAAATTATTTATTAACACATCCAAATACATATACCACTGCTTAGGTGCCAACTTATATTTTATCGAAAATGCGAAATTTAGGAACTTTCAACTATTCATTTAACCAAACTTTTGGGATTCAACCGCACGTCATGTGCAGGGTATTTCAATGTTTAATACATACAAGTATATACAAGTATATAGTCCGGGGGTTGGTAAAAATGCGTTGCATTTACCCTCCATCTCCAAGAGCTGAAATAATTTGTATGAAAAGATTTTACGGTACATATTGGATGTTTTTCAGTGTAAGGATCGTGTGTGTGATATGAAATTAATTTCCCACCCTAATAATCGTTTCTGGATATGCGAATGATACAGTGTAAGCCAGATAAGGAGATTAGGTACGCCTATTAAAACCACGGCAGTTCACATTTGCAAGTGCTAAAATTTTCAAATGTCAAATAAGAAAAAAATATAATATATATATTTAAATCAATTTCAAGTATGATATAAAACGTAAATTTGAGAAATTTTTTTTTAAATATGTATATGCATGAATCTCTGTGTGTAAATACAAACACACACACAAGGTGTCGGGACCGTACTAATGTTTTATTTCATTTTTTACTAAGAGTTTTACAATATATCAAAAATAAATGCAAACAAAGCAGAAACGCATTTTTAACGTTAAACAAAATTTCATTTGCAAATGGCAATACTTAAAAATTAAAAAATATTCTACATATGTATGTAATAATGTAATAATATAAAGGTCGTCGCTATACTAACTGGATCCCAAGGATATTCCACGTTGAGTTGTTGTCTATGTTAGTGGGTCAAAGTGAAAACTCGGCCACAAAGAAAGAGCATTTATGTCATCATTTCAGCTATTTCACCTAATGCTTCTACAATTCTTTTGTCCCCAACAGCAAAATACAAGTAGCTAGAGTCGATATTAATACCAAACTGAATTGCAAGTTGAATAATGAAAAATGAATAAAGAAGGCTTATATGTGGTCTATTACAACTGCTAGAGAATATTTAGTAGTATTTGGGGCCTCAAACTAATTGTAGTCATGTGGATGTATGCGGCCGTTATAAGACCAAGCCTAACATATGGATCTTTGGTTTGGCGGCAGTATTACAAAAAAAAGAAGGTAAAATATGAGTGGGTTAATGAAATATAAAGAGCAACCTGCGCAGGGGTTACAAGAGCCGTTAAGTATTTGTGTTTACCAAATTCCGCTAGCGGAACTGTTAGATATTGAAAAGGAGGCAGCTATAGTATATTCGGATAGGCGGTATTGCTGGCCTTATCTTTACCAATGATAAATTCAAACGTCGTAAACGTTTTCAAAAAGGCACTAAACTCCCTTGCAGCACAACTTGATATATTCATATTCTGGCTTTCCGGCAATAGGAACATTTTCAGCAAAGAAAGAGATGACGAATCCTCCAAAGCTTCTCTTTATGTAGTATCTGAAGCGGAGAGAATATCCTGTCTGTTAGGAACGATTAAGAGAAAGCATCCCTAGCATTTTAAGCACTAAACAGATGGTTAGCCTGAAGGATCTATTAAATAGGTCGCGGGAAAGTATATCCATCAGGCACCAAACCTTGAATGGGGCTATCCACAAAAAGCATATGGGATTTAATAGTTTCATTGCGAGCACTGAACGGTTTGAACGTAGCAATGAAACATATGTATGTACATATATCAGATATGTTGAGATCTTACGATAGTGAATCAAAACGGCGCACCCAGCGCTAACTCTTCGGTCATAACTCTTACCTACCTATCTACTTCGCGTAAATTGTGATGGAGCAGATAAGACCGATAAAGTGTTCATATGAAAGAAATTGATTTAACTAATTTTCTTCACAAACGTCAGGTAGATGTCATGTGCAAAATTTCATCATTAAGCTAAAAATATATAATATTTAAACATGGCAGCTACCATTAAAGCATAATACTCATAAAACTCCATCGAAGCATACAGTGGCGGACGAAAGTCTACAAACACCGCCTGTATAAAGAAATATCCATTGACGTACGAGTCTTGGTTATTCAGCACAGAAAAGAGAAGACATCGTATGGTGAAATTAAAAGAATTTTAATCTTAAGTCCACTAAAGGTACAGACCTTTGTAAAAAAACTTTGAAAAAAATGGATTCACCGAAAAAAAGCCGCGTGTTGGCCGCCCGATGAAGCTGACTTGAAGAGATATCAGCTTTATTCTGAAGGAAGTGAATGATGATTCTAAAGTTACTGCTCAAGAATTAGTCGAAAACATCGCAAACTCATCAAGAAAGTTTGTCCATTTAAGAACAATTCGAAGAGCTCTGAACAATAACGGCTTCCGCAGTAAAATGCCACGTAAAATGGATTTTTGGCAAACATTCCTGTTTACAGACGAATCGAAGTTCAATATATTCGGCAGTGATGGAAGAGCAAAAATTTGGAGAAAAGAAAACACTGCACTTAACGCCAAAAATATAGTACCAACAGTGACGCGTGGTGGCGGCAACGTAATAGTTTGAGGAGCGGTTGCGGCATCTGGAGTTGGAATCCTTGTTTTTATTGAGGGTAATATAAATCGGTTGAAATATAAGTCATTGTTGGAAGCTATTCTGAAGCCTCCGGTGGACAGTTAGGAGCTTGGCGCAGGCTGGATCTTTGGACAGGATAACCATCCAAAGCACACGGTCCATATTGTTAAGGATTGGGTGCTTTATCAAGCTCCAAGGCATGCACACACCACGTAAAAGCCCAAATTTGAATATTATTGAATATGTCTGGGAGAAATTTTCAGCGGAAAATTAGAAAAAAACCGATTTCCAGCCCAGCATTACTCAAAAGACGTCTTATTGAAGCTTGGGACAGTATTACTTCCTCAGAATTGACAAATTCAGTAGCTTCGATGCCACGACGGTTTCAAACTGTTATTTATGCAAACGGTGAACCAACAAAATACTAAAAAGATCAGGTTACCTGATATTAATCAAAGTTTTTACGCTAAGAAATGTTATGTACGTACTGTTTGTACACTTTTGTCAATGTTGAATTTGCGCTTTTTTTGTCATAGCTTCACTATTTTATGTTAAAAAATTATTTTTGTAGGTTTTTTATGATAAGGGAAAGTAATTGAAATAAACTGTATCGTTAAATTTTCCAATAAACCTTTTGGACTTTCAATTCAACGAAAACAGGGGGTGTTTGTAGACTTTTGTCCGCCACTGTACATATGTAAAATAAGAAAGAAGGGCCATGCCGAATTCTTTATACCTTTCATGAACATTTCAATTTTATTGCAAATTACAAAATTTGATTTCGATGATTTTCAGTGTCAATATAAACTTAAATTAACGTTTGTAGAATACCAAATTTTACACTTTTAGATGATTTTTTTGGCGGATTTTGATCCGGAAACCTCAAATCTGTAAAAATCAGTTGTATGGTAAGGTATACGGATTACGTAGATTTTCACTACCACTTGTTCCACTTGTGATTGTCTATCTTTCATCGAATCTCTGTGTTGAGTTCCCTAATTTGGCCGGATGACAGCAATTCGGCCGGTCGGGATGAAGCGGACTGTTTATCAGACCAACGCTAGATATTGTAATAATTCTAGTGGGCGCTTCGTCGTGCATAGTGTAGAAAGTCGTCTATCGACTCCGCCAGCTCCATTCCTCGACGATCATTTAAAAGTCGCCCAACAAGAAAACAGTTTACGCCTCTTAGTTAGGCGCGCTACATCAGGACGAGTGGAGCGCAGAACAGAGCACGACCGAAAATGGCACCAGTCAGTGCATTTGAATGATGTTAGATTCCGACGTACCATGGTCTGACAAACGGGACAGACTCTGCGAAGTACTAAGAGCTGCTGGGTAGCCCCCGCAGGGGAAGCGGCGCTTGATGTTGTGAAGGTGGGGAGGTGAGAGTTGATTGTCCGGTTACGCCATGGTGTCCGTTTACGTACAATCAAGAGTTCTCATTGCTTATTGTAAAAATTTAATTACTAATATATATATATAAAATTGTTTATCCAGATCACTAATGACTATTCATAGTGTGTATTTATCTAGAAGTAAACGCGGAAATTGGCTACTCAGTCCTTTTTATTTGTGTATAACTTCTCCTGCTCAGCAATACAAAGAAGAGCAAGTTTTATATCAGAGCGCTTTTTAACACTTTCTTCCCGCAGCACATTACATTCTTTTGTGAGAATTTTTACTTTAAAATCCAAAAATTTTATTGCTTCCTCCAAAGTGAATTGCACGAAGTAACCTTTTCCCACGTCAACGAGTACTGAATCCGATGGACTATCCACTTTAGCTTCCATGAAAACATTACCTCCAATATCTACAAAACAACTCTTCTATTAGAGAAATAAATATTCATAAAAGTGTTTACTACTTACTCATTTGAGTTTTGAAGGAATCATCGCAATTCTCACTTAACGTCTGCAACGTATTTTTAAGTTGCACATACTCCATAATTTCTCCATTATAATTATTTATGTAGTGGTCTAATTGCTTCAGATCTTCTTTAAGAAAATCGTTAACAAATATCTCTAAATTCTGCGTTGTTAAGAGAGACATTTTAAATTTTATTTGTTTTGAGCAGAGCGATTTTACAGGAATATAAACAAAGATCTTTGATATAATGTTGTATGGATATTAGCGGATAATTTTACGAAACCACCTAACAGCTGATAACAAGCATTCTATGTATTTAGAAGTTGACAGAAAGTATGGTGGGTTTCGTTGGCGCAAGGTCGCTTTAATTTTTGTAAAATAACTTATAAAAAGTTTACTCCATAATTCTCATAAATTAAAACATTTTATGTTTTTCGATAAAAAATAAGTTGCTGGTAATATTATTATATGAATACTTTGGTATTATATTGAAATAATTATGATATTAGCATTTAAAAATACACCTAATTTGTTTACATAGAACATGTACAGAAATTCACCAAGAAAAAAGTTGTATAATAATAAGCAACCTTGTTAAGGTGAATTTGATAAATTAATAATTTTTCAGTGAATTTCATATCAAAAATAACTTTGTTTCATATAGCCCAGCACGCAAAGTACGTTAAAAGTTAATTATAATTTTGAATTTTGCATACTTTATATTTAAATTTTCAGCGTATTGCATCGTGCAGTCTTAATCCTGTTTAATGGCATATAGGGGAAATAATCAAAGAGGAAATATGCAGGAACCATGACCTGGTGGACAATAATCGGTTCGCTCTTTAATTAACACATTCTATAAAATGGTAAGTTAAATAATATAATAATCCTATGAAGTTACGGATAATTTAAATGATCATTCCTTATTATTTAAGTGTATTGTCGATGGTACAATGAAAGCTAAATCTGAAATGTTGAAAGTGAAATTACAAATGACACATGCATATACATATGTATAATTTTTTTGCCGAAACTGAAATGGACAACGCACGTCAAATGTTTTGTGGCACTAAAAGATTTAAGCTCAGAGGTATCAGTTGCAAAAACGACTTTCTATTTCTGGATAGCTGTTGTATTGTGTTTAAACTTGGTAATAATTACGACAAACCTGCATGTGTACCAGGTGGAGTAGTCGGTATGTTATCAACCACAACTGATATTGCTGTCGCTTCAGTAACTTGGATTATAAAGTTGATCTGATGTTCAAAAAGGATACTTTTGTTCATTAGAGATTTATAAACCCAAATCAAAATAAATACAAAGCTTTGAATTTAAAAGCAAAAAGACCTTAGTAGAAAAAAATACAACCATTTATTAGAATGGTAAAAACTATAAATATCTCGTTTTAGGCATAAGTGCTGAATTCAACCCGCAGCAGAAAATGAACAAATTGGTGTGGGAGCCCTTTTGAGTTTTTGGTAGCGCTCCTCCTGCTCCATCTGGTAAGTTTGGTTCCTGTGCTCGCTATTAATCGGTTTTTCATGGATTGCATCAATGAGTCGTAATTTTCTCTTATATTTCGGAACAGTGCAGAATTGCCGATGCCTTTCAACGTAACGAATACTACAGCAGGCATCTCCAAATTTGACCAATATATGCCATCAGAGGACTCATAAAAACGAGAAGGGGCAAATTTATTGCAACATCAAACCTCTTCAAGTATATCATGTAAAACTTTGGGAAAGGGATTCACCACACCTAATTTAACAGCCATCCGGAAAAAAATAAATATTAGCAGGTGACCATACCTGGTTTTCTGTTAAAATAAAAGAAATCGTATGCAATTTTTTTCTCTATGTTAATGTTTTTCTGGGCTTGGCATATTAATCAAAGGAATTGCGCTGAATAGTGTTTAAATAAGTGTTTTGTTTTATTATTTTAAATGTTACATAAATTATTAAAAAAAAAAAAATAAAACAGAAAAAAATTTAAAATATAATATAATTTATATATAACAATAGGGACAGATGTGTTTCCTATTATGTGAGTTAACACTTGTATCAAACGCTTGAGCTAGTGAGTCGCAAATAAATAAATGCACATCAATATTTTTTTTTTTTTGCTTGTAAAAGAGTCAAATTTTAGCCCAGTTCTCCAAGGAATTCAAACTTCATTACAAAATTCCTTCATAAACTTATTAGGATTATAAGGCTTCTGAGTACCAGTGTGGTGTTAGATCTGGTAAATTCACCATTGCCCAGATATGCACCATGCGCCAAATCTTGGAAAAGACCTAAGAGAAGTTTCGGTGCACACCACCTTTTAATCGATTTTAATGCTGCCTTCAACAACACGAAGAGCAGCTGCCTTTATGTCGCTATATCTGAATTGTATATCCCTGCAAAACATGAACGGCTTTGAAAATTGGTGCTCCTCAAAAACTCAACAAGTAGCTTATATTCCCGTCCTGCTATATGACGCAGACGATGTCGATTTCCGATGAGACGGGGTTTTAAGATTTATGGGCTTTGGCTGCGGCGAACACCGTAGACAGTGGAACGATGAGTGGTATCATTTATGTGGCGACATTGGCATAGCGAATAAAAGACAAAGGAATCAATGGCCCGTTATTTTTTTGAGTGCTTGCTATCACTTAAATTATTGTGGATCACATTATCCGAACAATCATCATATTGCGTATTGAAATTAGACCCTTTTTCGTTCTCCTCAAATACAGGACAAGCCCATCAAGAACCTATCAATATTTTTAAATATACCTTTTCAACACTTAAAACATTTTTAAAACTTTTATCACACATCAAACTTTGCAAATGCACATACCCCGCAATACGGATAGCTTTTACATAACATGTTAGCTTTCTTTTACCTTTCATCTATCCACTCACACACATCATATTCATGGAGAAGCGATATATATTTTTGGTTATTTTGGTTATCAGACCAAAATGTAAATGAATGTATCTCTTACCCGGCCTGTTACCCTTTAGTTATTCTAAACAAATTTAATTGTTTTTCGGTCTGTTACCCTTTAGTTAATCTAAACAAATGTATTAATTACTCCATCTATTACCTTTTAGTTATTATAAACAAAAGGATTTGTTACCCGATCTATTAACCATTCTTACCTTTTTATTTCCATTTAAATGAAAAATATCAACTTCCAATTTCTTTGTAAAGAAATAAATTTGAATATTTAGTTAAATGCAATACCAAAAATTTATGTCCTTTCGTTTTTTAAAATAATTACAAAGAAATTTAGTCGATACTATTAATTTTACATTTAAACACATAAAAACCGTTGACTTCATGTAAATATATACAAGAAATATTATTATATATGCACTATAAGCTAATAAAAGTAATAAAGAATAAATAAATCATTAGGAAAGAGGTACAATGTTTGCATTTTGCGACTTCTTTGTTTCCCAACTAGACCATAAGACATCTAATATATATAATAAGAAGAAAATTATTACCAGTTGTTATATAAATATAGGATAAATAATATTGAATACGCATCAACTAAGCAAACAACACTATTATCAGTGCTCACATTTAACACAGGTTGCTTTAACATATTTTATTTTAAAATACTTCTCCTTAAAATGGAGAAGAAAATTGTTCATAACAAAACATGCAGAATAATTTTTACATGAAAACAATAATTAAACAAAATTAGACGGGAAATAAAGTTCCTGCGCAGCAACATAAACGCTGCAGCTTAGGAGGAACAAGCAAATTTAAGCAAGTTCATTTCTTAAAATACATATTAGCTTCCTATACAATTGATATTAAAAATAATTTTTTATTTTTTATAGGTTCGTTGGAAAATAACGGGACAAACGAATAGCGAAACAGGAGGAAGTGAGAACTGGATTCTAGGTTCTATTTTTGTGTGCATGTGTTCGTCGTTTTCTTACACATGGTTGCCCAAATATCGATAGGTAAGACTTCTCCGGCATTAGAAATTGAGTATAATTTGTATAATTTGAGTATAATTGTGACGGTGTTAGTGAACAGCTGGAAAAATTGAAGATGTATGTATTTGTGTATCTATTACCCCCTTCCTGCAGGGATATGTCTTCTGTAAAAGTTTAAATTTATTTTCAGAGTTCAGTGTATGATGATTAAAAGTGGAGATTAAATTTCATAGATGGTAGTGATGTAATGTATATATAGACCTTATTATTAAAGAGACTCTAAAATCAATATTTGGAAAATTTAAACTATTTATTATATCCTAAAAATTCAAGAATTTTTACATGGAAAAATTTCCAAAAATTGTTTGAAGGAGGTTCGAGGTTACAAAGAATTTGCACCTTATAAGTTCTGATTGTGCATGGATAACAGTCTTTTAGGTGGCGGAATATTGGAAATTACAAAACGGAGTTAGAAAGAAATAAATTAGTTCAGCATGGCGTATATACACAAATAACTTCCGCTCTTTTAGAACATTATACATTTACGGGTATATTTTTAAGCAATTATTTAAATTGGCAAATTATCGTTATGAATTGAATGAAAGTGTTGACGTCGATTCGCACGCAAATGAGCACGCTTCACAACTTTATTGTTGAGTTGCTCTGAGCCATGCTTTATCTGTAATGCATATAAAATAGCTGGAAATTTTTGAGAAATCTTAGTTATATAGTTAGTTTCGCGAAAGTTAAAATTATATATTTCTATGTAATACACATACATAAATGAACTTGAAATGCTGTCTTTGCGACCAACGATTCTTTTATTTACTTTGATTTTATTTGCTGCAGTCGCATTTGTCGCAGCTGATGTAAGATATTCAGTTTAATCAATGAATTATAACTTATGAGTTTATTATATTTATTCCTCAAATAAGGATAATAATACAACGCCTCGATCGGAAGAAGATGGCAACTCATCTTCGGATGAAACTGTGGAAGATTCAAATGAATCCCGTCGGAAACGATCTTTAGAAAGCACAAGTGTTGAGACAAACAACAAAGGAGAGGAAGGAAAGATGACGGGGAGAGCTGGTATACCAGGTTTACCAGATCCATCAACGATCCTGAAAATTGTTGAAATTTTACAATCCCTGGGTGAGAAAATTGTACCAATTCTTGTTGAAGGTAATTCCGCAGCAAGTTTAGTAGCAGAAAAAGTGGACAAAGAGCATACATTTTTAAAAAAATTTCGAAAAGAATTAGATTCTTTATCTGACGAACCAAAGTCACAATAATTTTCATGGTTTAAAACAACAAAAAGTTAAAGTAATAATAGAGAAGAATAAAATTAAAAAAATTTATATACTAAAGGATACTACTTGTCATCTACTTTTTTATTTATTTTCAGCAATTGGATTCGGATAATGGCATTTTAAGTAAATCCATGTACTTTTGTAAATGATAATAAATAATAATAAAAAGAAATTAATTTTGAAGTGCTTCAATATATGAATGTTATGTATTGTAGTTTCATCAAAATTCGTAATGCTACTTCGTCGTTCAATTACTGA
Source organism: Neoceratitis asiatica (assembly GCA_030068015.2). Classification (NCBI taxonomy): domain Eukaryota; kingdom Metazoa; phylum Arthropoda; class Insecta; order Diptera; family Tephritidae; genus Neoceratitis; species Neoceratitis asiatica. The sequence goes on along the minus strand of CM061529.1, from coordinate 66,924,658 downwards.
AATGTGATCCCTTCACCATCTTGTTTAGTTTCATGACCACCTCCAATTAAAACATTTATTTCTGACTTGTCATTATTATTTTAAATAGGAATTAATATCTACAACATGTTCAAGAGTGCGGGCATCGAATTCTCGTTATCGAGAACAATCACATATTTCATATATGTAAATTTGGTGGTTTGTAACCGCTGAAGCGAGCTCCTGCACCAATTTGTGGCTTTACGTCTTGACCAGCAATGGATTTTTATGTGGAACTTTTATTTCATGGCAGAAATACACTCGGAGGACTTGACATTCCCTGCCGAAAATTTATTTCCTATAATTTTGGATGTTTCTCGAATCAGGGCTCGAACCCTGGCCTCCCGAATTGTTGTTGTTGTTGTTGTAACCGCAGAAAGTTCCCCAAATGAGGATCCCGGGAATATTGCGGAAGTGACAGTCCTTGGCCGGATAAAAATCCGGGTCGTTCCGGTATAAAGACCCGACTGTCGCGGGAACTCTTAGATTTTAGTCGCCTCTTACGACAGGCATGCCTTACCGCGGGTAAATTCTTGAACCCCTAACCCGCAGGGGGTCCTCCTCCTCCCGAATTGTAGTACGCAATGCTTACCACTTGGCTATTGCGGCTGCGAGAACAATGATAAGGAGTTAAGAGAAGGCAATATGCAAATATGACATGGAAGAAATCTTCACAGAATAGATGAAAGGTTTAGGTTTAGGGGAGAAATATCAGCACAAGATATTTAACCATCGGCAAGTACGTGGAGTTCACTGGTATTAATTCTGGAGAAGAAACATAGCCAGATGCGGTTCTGCGATCGGAGACTAAATGGTATTACAATGACCTTGCCCAGGATCGATGATACTCTGGGCTTTTTTACATGCACGGTATGGTCCTCAACACTTGACCTTACGAGCGGTTATTGGCAGTGTTACATGTATTCATCTTAGACGTCAAAGTCAATCTGTCACGCGACGTGAAGCAAAAGCAATATCTGTTATCGGCTTGAAAATCCACCACTAAAGTGGTTGATTAAACTGTTCCTTCAACTTTGGAATTTTCGAAACAAAACAAAACATAAAGCTCGGAATTTAAAAAGTATTTATAGATTTTTGAGATAAATAATCCAAATGTTTGTTCAAAAGGTATAAATAGCAGTTTGTGCCTAATGATTATAGGCATTTTTAAGCAAATTTGTTATACATGCGTAAAAATTTGCATAAAAAGTCCAAATTGTTCTATTCATCAATGACAAATAGTTGAGAAAGATTGACAAGGCAAGAAAGGAAAACAATTCCTGATTTGTCTGACCCCACGTTTGATGAATATTTCGAAAAAAATTCCCACAATGATCCAGAGGAGTTTAAAACCTGAGGAGTTTAAAGCATGACTCCAGATGTGTTTAATTTGCTTTTTAACTTAGTGAAACCAGATCTCCCCAAGTACTCACATCGACAAGAGTTTACAGCAAAATGTAGATTACTAATAACTATTGTAAGTAGATACATATGTAAATATAATATGCAATATCGCCTAAGTATGTACAATAACGTTGTTAACACTTCTAGGTACTTAGCTAATGGAGACATTATAAAAGTGCTGTCCTCTACTTTCCAATTGGGGCGTTCCACTGTGCAAACTATAATAAATGATGCTAGTGGGATTCTTTGGTGTGCGTTATATGGTATTTATTGGTTATGTGGACATCAATAAGATTGGATTGGGATGTCACAAACACTTGAAATAGAGTGCAGGTTACTTAACTGCGTGGGAATTTTAGATGCTATTTCAATTATATTGAAATTCCCTGTTCTCCAAATGCCTTTGCTAAGAAAGGATTATATTCTGTTACCATACTTAGTTCTTGCAATGCATGGCATCTCTTACTGTGAATGTAGCCGATATATATGATGGTACTGCGCTTATCCCTTGAGAGTGGCGTGATGAGACCAGGCCGTTTGAAAAAACTAATAAATTGTTCTCAAACAATGCTACACAGCATGCTTTTGCACTTCGTGAAAAATTATGCAGCTTTCCTGAAAGCAATCCCATTTCATGGTATTAGTTTTTCAACATTTCTAATTGAATTTTTGAAAGTAATATAACTAGGAATACAGTCACGATTTAAAAGAATTGCTGTCGTTTGTTTTCTTCTTAATTGGTGTCGGAATAACCAACGTCATTATATTTGATTCAAGAACCTAGTAATTTTTTTATTTTCGCAGATCGGCATCAGTTGGAGACACCAATCGAAGCCAGGTCCCTTACCGACTGATCTTTCCAAAGGAGTGGAGAGCTTCCAATTTATCTGCTTCTACCAGTGTCTACTCAGTTCACTGAAGTGTGCTTTCAATGCCATAGAGTGTACATTCACTGAGCCATTGTCTCCTCAACTCTTTGAATTATAATTCAGCACAGAAAAGAGAAGAAATCGTATGGTGAAATTTAAAAATATTTAAACTTAAGTCCACCAAAGATACAGAACATTGTAAAAAACTTGAAAACAAAAAAAAATTGATCCACTGAATAAAAGCCACGTGTTGGCCGCCCGAAGAAACTAACTCGAAGAGACATCAGCTTTATTCTGAAGGGAGTGAATGATGATCCTAAAGTTACAGCTCCAAAATTAGTCGAAAACTTCGCAAACTCTTCAAGAAAGTGTGTCTATTTAAGAACAATTCGAAGAGCTCTGAACGATAACGGCTTCCACAGTAAAACGCCACGTAAAAAGCTTCTTATTTCTGAAAAAAATCGTAAACTTCGTTTGGAATCTTGTTTATAGACGAATCGAAGTTCAATATATTCGGCAGCGATAGAAGAGCAAAAATTTGGAGAAATGAAAACACTGCACTTAACTCCAAAAAATTGAGTACCAACAGTGAATCATGGTGGCGGCAACGTAATGGTTTGGGGAGCGGTCGCGGTTTCTGAAGTTGAAAAGCTTGTTTGTATTGAGGGTAATATGGATCAGTTCAAATATAAGTCATTGTTGGAAGCTAATCTGAAGCCTTCGGCGGACTGTTTGGAGCTTAGCGCAGGCTGAATCTTTCAACTGGATAACGATCGGAAGCACACGGTCCATATTGTTAAAGATTGGTTGCTTTAACATGCTCCAAGGCAACTACACCACCCACCTCAAAGCCCAGATTTGAATGTAGCATTACTCAAAGAACGTCTTATTGAAGCTTGGGACAGTATTACTCCCTCAGAATTGACAAATTTAGCAGCTTCGATGCCATGATGGCTTCAAGCTGTCATTGATGCGAACTGTGGACCAACTAAATACTAAAAAGATCAGGTTACCTGATATTAACCAAAGTTTTTGCGTAAGATAAGTTATGTACTATATGTAGACTTTTGTCAATGTTGGATTTACGTTTTTTCGTCAGAGCTTAACTATTTCATGTTAAAAAGTTTTGTTTTTGTTTTGTATGATAGGAGAAATTAGTTGAAATAAACTGTATAGTTAAATTTTCAAATAAACCTTTTGGACTTTCAATTCAACGAAAACAGGGGGTGTATGTAGACTTTTGCCCACCACTGTACAGGGAAGAAGCATGATTTAAAATAAGTCGGTTTAACGCGTGTTTAATGTCCTGCGGACGCTATTACATGCTGCAAATGCATTTGGTGCGTCGTGGTCGATTGCGAATTACTCGGATCCTACGAGCTTCTGATGTTCTACTTCAATCAGGTATCGGCAGGGGTGATCGGCATATATTGCATTTGAAGCATTGCTTCATGCTCTTTAATTAGGAGCATAGATATCGCACAGTGAAGTTGGTGTTTTGGCAATCCCTTTGTGAACCTCCGGGTAGATTTATGAGCATTCTGTAGTTTATTCATCTGCTCAGTAGTCCTCGGCGTCCTGATCGACTATCGTCATCGCACAAGTTTATGCGCCATTTGCAGACCAAGAGCTCGAGGTGCCTTGAGAGACCCGAGTAATACTAACGTAAGTAAAGCTTGGCTATTGTGAGAGACTTAATTCCTATTTATCCAGACTATACCTCGACCCCTTTCCCTATGGTCCCAACCCTAGGAAACAGCCCGTTTCCTGGACTTTTCGTTAGATGATCTCGATTACTTAGACTATCCTTACCTCCTCTTAGGCTGGGTTCACCTTACCGCTACAACAACAACGACTTGTGCCATAAAGTAGGACGGAAATGATGAGTTACTTGTAAAGCTCGATCTTTATTCGTAGAAAGGACCTCATTTTTCAATTTCCTACTCAGACCAAATTAGAAATTTTTAGTAAGTTTGATTCAGCGTATGATGTCAAGGTGGACGTTATTATTGGTGCTAATTCTGGTCACCAGAAAAGCGAAATTGTCAGTCAAAAACTTCACCGAATGTTCGATTAATGACAATAAATATTTCACGTGGTGTCCTCGTTCACTATCATTGGCGTCCAGTTTGGAGATGTCAGAAATTACTGTCGATTATATTCATATCATTGTCATATACCAATAGTAGTACGCTCTTCTATGCGGCATTAAATTAAATAAGTCACACCATAAAGAGGCACTCAGTCTGAAGTCTCGCTTAAAATTAACCGGTTTGGAGAGGTACTCTTCGATTTTGACGGAGCTTTCGTACAGCGTTTTTAAGGAGATCGAATCGAGGCGGTTTTAAAATTGACAAAGAAGGGCGTGGTTGCGGTGAACTTTAATCCTTCACACACGGCGATAGTTAAAATCTAAACTGCTATATTAAGACTTATTCTTCAAAAATTGGTCCAAGCCAATTTGAACATATTTTGCAAGGAGCAATTCACCAATACATTTTTTCTCCACCGTATTTGATGACAATAAGCAATGAGTCGGAGCTTCTATTCCATCTCCAACGATTAAATACTAGGTTCGCTCTGTGTGTTTCATTTTATCGGCAATTTAGTAGACTTCTTTCTCCATAAGCTCAGTATGCCCTTAACATCGGTCTTCAACTTTCAATATTTCTCTCAGAATGTAAGCATAGGGGTGGATTTTTATACTTATCATCTCATCAAAAACCAATAGTCCACTGTCCCACAGTTCTTTTATAACAAGTAGTTGATGAGTGGTCTCAACTCAACTTCCATTGGGTGTTGACAAGAGGGTACATATATTGGTTGCCACTAGATTGTGTTCCGAGTCAGCTCTTTATGTCTTTCCCTCAGGGCTTGTGTTACTGTTGCGAGGTAGGTACAACGCTTGCCAATGCACTCGCTTCTCTTGATTGACATTGCATCGCTACAGAGACAAGTGCGTATCCCGGCTGGGGCAGCAGTATCTCCGATGTTGTGGCTACTAGTCTCCACTTCTAAAAAAAATTTTCGCTCCGTTGGCGGACTTTTTTTTCCAAAGTTTTCGCATATGGTGAATATCTGGTCAATTGTAGATTTCCCAGGCTTAAAGTCACAATGATAAGGTCCAATTAGTTTGTTGCCAGTGGGTGGTGGCGGTGGTGGGGAATAGCTCTGCCGGAAATATATTGCTCCCAGCCGCTTTGTTTTTATTCAGTCGGGCAATTGTTATTTGAATTTCTTAATAGTCCGGCTATGAACCATCTGTTCTATCGTCATCGATTCATCGATTAGTGAATCGGGTTCGCCATATCCTACTCTTGAGTGTTCACTGCCATTCAGCAGGGAGATGTGTTCCTTCCATAGATTCAATATGTTAAAGGCATCAGTCAATAGATCACCTGTTTTAGTCGTACAAGCGTATGCTACGGTCTTGAAACCATCTGCAAATCGACGCAACCTTTCGTAGAATTTTCTAGCATCACCTAGATTTTCAAATACTTTATGCTCACGCATTTCGGTCTTTTTCCTTCTTTGTCTGCATATTCGTCTCGCTTCTTTCTTTAACTCTCCATATCTATCGCACCTCGTACATGTTGTGGTCGATTGCAACGTTGCTAGGAGGGTAGTCTATTTTCTCTCCACATCGACATGGCGTCCACATCGTACCAGCTATTATTTAGACATTTTCGAAAACCAATAGTTTCGTTTGCAGCTGTACGTAGGGAGATGTGGAATTGCCGTCCCACAGTTCCAATATACCTAGTTACTGATGAGTGCAAGTCGAATAGAAAACAGTTCACCTGCCTGCCGGGCGTTCTTTGCACAGAGGCGGATGCTTATCTTTGCTGCTACAACATAGCAATCCAAGTCAAAAATAAAATTTTGTTTGTTTTCATCGATTTTCTTCAGCTTGCTTTTTACTATCTCCAAACTAGTATTCTCGGCAAAGCATTAAATACACACATCCGCGTCCGCGTCTAACGCTTGATGTAACATTGAATAAGTCATAAGAATTTATTGTCGATGCACGATAAAATTGGATTAGTTACCGTATACATTGCTTCTCATTACTTGCTTTTATAGGAAGAATGTGGCACACGCATTATGGTTGCTCGTGGACTCGCATTGTTTGTTTCAATGTTTGAAGTCTGCGGTAGTAATGCAGTCACGCTTGGCGAATATGATGCGTTGCTGAGCCTTTGTATGGATAAGAATGTTTGTACAAAATTACTGTAGCTTTTTTGGAGCCTATTACGGCAGTCTCATGCTTGTACTGTGTGTCACTTAACGACATATACACTTATGTACATACTCAATGGACATCAACGCTTCCTTCATTCAATTTCATTATGGTTGCTTTTTTGTTGACTAAATGAGAGTCTGGCTCTTGGTGATCTGCTTTTACTCCGGCAAACTCTTATTTGGCAGCGGTTAACTTTATATAATTATCGCCCGGATGTATTGACTATTTCTGGCACTACTTCTACTCAAATTACTACGGCAGACGTAAAATGGAATATAGGTAAGCGATAAGCGGTGAGCGAACGACATTATTCTCGGGCACAATTGGCGCTGGATGAGCCACACTGTCAATACCCTTAATATCCATTCATCGCTGGGCTCAAGCGATTTGGTATTTTCGATGAAGTTACTTACATCTTAGATATGCTTATGGTGGACAGCCGTTCAAACTTTGGTATTTAGTGATTTCCAAGTGAACTCTGTTGAGTTTCTGAGTGAGTTACGCACTTACAGAAATAATGGATAACACTTTCTTTAAATCCCTTAAGTTCGCAGTTGTGTTGAACGGTTATTAAAGGGCAGACCCATTGCGGATGCATGCTTTCCCTTATAATATCTGTAAGTATAATATGTACCCTTTATTTGGGACAAATCAGTTTTGTTATATTACAGTTTTATTTGGATTTTCTTTTGTTCCAAGCAATTCTTTAACATTACAATTGAAGCTTCCTTAAAATACTTCCTAAACAAAATGGGTAATTCAGATTCATAAGGGATGCAGTCGATTTGGAAAATCCGTCACCGTTTTCGTTACCGGAAATGTTGATTTGGACGGGAACCCGGATAACGGACAGTGTAACACGGTGTCGCGCGTTCATAGTAACGATTGGAAAACATTGCTGGCGTGGTTCAATTTCGATACAACTCAGCACAGAAGCCTCATTTATCGTAAAAAAGAAGAAATTCGAAATATGATGAAAATTTGTCAACTGTCACGCCCTCTACGCTAGTGGGTGGAAGAAATACAAGGGTTCTGATTTTTATGACATTTAGTTTTGTGGCTTTATGATATCTCGAAAAGTAAAAATAGGAAACGGAGTTAGTACATGTTGAAGAAGTATCATAAACATCCTGGATTTGCTTCTGCCTATACTCGGTTTCGATAGAGCTCAATACAATTTGAAACTAAAACTAATGTTACACTTACAAAAACTTGACTCTCTTTCGACGAAAGTGTCAAGGCAGGCACGGTATTTATCTTCAAACGGACTCTATATCGCTTAGGTTTCCTCTACAATGTATCAAACTTTAGCAATAGTAACATTAGTACCTTCTCTTTGTCTGCTTTCAGTGATTTTTCAAATGTTTCTTCAATAAAATCTTTACCAGAAAAAAACATTCGCTTGTCTACAGCTATGGCCGTTCAACAAAGTTTTGAAAATTTCGTGAATTTACACAGATAATCACACTGGAAATACAAATAGTATTATGTCGAAGCAATTCCAAAATTCGCTTTTCGGTATGGCCATCAGCTCTTTCTTCGCTTCTGACTTGATCTTATCAATTGTGGTAAAACGCTTTCCTTTCATTGGTTTCTTTAGTTTTGGGAATAGGAAAAAGTCGCAGGGAGCCAAATATGGTGAATACGGTGGTTGAGGCATGATTACGGTTTCGTTTTTGGCAAAAAAATCACGATAAGCATTGATGTATGAGCTGGTGCATTATCGTTATGCAGAAACCACGATTTGTTTTTCCACAATTCTGATCGTTTGAGCCGTATTGCTTTACGCAAACGATGCATAACTTCCTTGTAGTATTTCTTATTAACTTTACGGCCTTTTGGCAGAAACTCATGATGCATCACACCATTGTAATCAAAGAAAACAGTGAGCAAAACTTTCACATTTGATCGAACTTGGCGTGCCTTTTTCGGTCTTGCCTCATACAGCAGCTTCCATTGGGACGATTGTGCCTTGGTTTCGGCGTCACAACCATATACCTACTTTTCGTCACCAGTTATGACCCTTTTGAGCAAAATGTAGCAATTTTGGAACAAACTTCGCTGCCACACGTTTAATGCCCAAAACATTCGAGAAAATTGAAATTCATGAGCCGATTGATATGTCAACATCCTCTGCAACTTCCTCTGCAAAATTTTCAAGAAATTTTATTTTCACTTTTTCGATGTTTTCTTCATCCTCACTCTTCGTCATCAACATCTGCTCGGCCTTCTGTAAAGCCCTTGTACCACTTATAAACACTTTTTTGAGACAGAGTAGACTCGCCGAATGTCACAGTGCCTTTGAGCAGTTTATTCCATTTTCACGCAAAATTTAATACATATTCTTTTATCCATTTCTTTCAAAAGTCAAAAATCGGAGAGAACACAAAAACGTGACTAACCCCTTCTATTGTCAACAACAAACTACTAATCGAAATTGGCTCCTAATGCAAGTCCATGACCATGAATGTACACAGCCGGCGAAATATCAAAATTCACCTTTTCCTTTGAACATACCTCGTATAATTGCAAAACCATATTGAAATGTAAACAAACTCAGCTGTTACTGTAACTTCAGATATAAATACTAGGTTCGTTCACAGCAAAAAAAAAAAAAAAACATCGCATAGCAAATACGGCTTGTGTTTGCACAAACATACGCAAATAAGAATTTTACAATAACATGCACATACTTATTTAAACAAAATATTAAAAACACAATGAAGTGATCAATAACCTCTTTTTTCTCTTTCTCCTTCAAATTAACGTTTTCTTTGTTTCTTCATAACCATCCATTAGGTATCGAAGAGACAGAAAAGCCTAAACTTTGACTATCATCCATAAACCAGACAATCCCTAAGCTAAATTCGTTAATATATATGTAATTAAGCACAAATTTCAAAAATCATCTTTGAAAATTAGTTATATATTCCAAGGAAAAATATTGTGATTACAAGTACTTCAAAGAATTTTAAACAAAGAGATCTACCAACCTACCTTAAATAGTTTGCAAAGACAATTATTAAGAATGTTTTGGCAGGTCCCGTAAATTTTTAAAACACGAACAGAATTTTCAAATAAATACTATACAAACACTCGCACCTGTGAACATCAAATCAATTATAAAGCATCCCTTTGCTTACCCCGCATCAAGCATTGTGAAGGTCTTGAAAGCCAACGGCATGCGGTTGGCAAGCCGACCTGAGCATTGAGCACAATGCCATGTATAGTTGTGCGTCATTTGCCGCCTTCACAACTCGTTGAATCTTTCTAAACTTAAGCACGAATTATTTCCGCATCAATGACGAGGCTTTAGTGGCGACAGGTTGAATGAAAATAGACATAGCCGAATGACGTTTAGTATGAAAGTAATTTGTTTGTTTGTTATTTATTCGTAAAATATATTTAATATAACAATTACAAAGGAGCAAAAGATAATTATGAACCAGTGCGAATGTTATAATGATAATTAAAGTCATCATTTTCATACGATTCAAAGCAAATTTACTCATCTTTGCTTTTAGAAGCAAAGAGCTGGTCCATAGAAGGATCGAAATCGAAAGTTTTGCAAATCATACGGTTTTGAAGGAACCGAAACGTATAGTGATCTGATGGTGCGGGCATCAGTTTTGCGTATTATCAACGGGTTGTGTAGGCTGGGGCTTGTCTGGATGAAATATTTTGCTTTTGCGGATTGGCCATCTTAGAATCACACAATTTGTGATTTTTTTTAAAGGGTCGCTTTGGTAACGATTCAAAAAATAAGATTCCTTTGCTAATGCGTTTTCTGATTTTGCTCAGTTTTGGATAAAGTTAGTTTATCTAATCGAGAGGGAAGAATGATTATGTATTGAGCACTAGGCACGCAGAAATTTAGGGAGCAACACACTGGTCTTTACTCCTTGCATGGAAGGAATCTGAGACTGCAGGCATGGGTTGAAGTACAGAAATCTGATTGTAATAAGTCTGATATGGATCCCTTCACTGACCGCCTGTGAATTGCATTTTTGCAAATATATGTACATATATATATTTGGCGCTGTGTAACCATTAGCTTCGAACGAACGATTATTCGAATAGCATTACATTCGTATAATTTGAATATTTGAATAATCGAATAACAAGAGCTCCACAACCAATATGCTGAGATTCTTATATAATATGATTAAATAATAACTTTGCCGAAATAAATTTTAATTAAATTCTTGACGTCGCATTAATCACCACTGACCACAACCATAACCAAAGAAATCTTCACAAAGCGCAAATGCTTTGATAAAAGTTGTGGTGAAGTGAAACAAACTCAACACCGTTCGCTGTTAACTACATAAGTAACAGCTAAGAGTTAAATACACAAAATATTGGCATTTCTAAGCCGATGAAAATATTCACCCTCCTCCATAACATACTGAAATACGAGAGTAAACATTAAAGGGGACTTTGGAAAAACCTTAAACGTAAGATAAAAGCAGTGATTATGCGAAAATATATTACAAATTTACATACATACGCCCGTTTATGGAAGGCGTGGGTGATATTGATTCAAAAATATGCATCTCTAAGTAATGCAATAGTATCTCCATTGATAATAAAAGCGTCTGTCAGGATAACTCGAAGTAATCTAATATTTGCGCGCATTAAAGCATGTCCTCATTTCATTCGCAGTTGCTACGAGATAGGGTGACGAAAATAGATATTTTTAATATTTGCAAAAAAGTGTGAACACGCGCCATGTGAGTGCAGCAGAGCTCACTGATTATGTTGATTACACTTCGCCCTAATTTCTATTACTTTTGGGTGTCGATGGCATCGCTTTTAGTTTGGAAGGATGTTGGGGTAAGGTTTAACCCAGTTCTTAATACTGTTATTGTTATTTTGATTTTCTTTCAACGAGCATGGTGCACGTAACTCTGTTGCTAATAACTTTCGACACATATCACAAAAGAGGAAAACAAAGACGGAAAGAAAGAAAGGAATGTATGCATGCATGTATTGGAGGAAGGGTGTGTGTGAATCACATAAGGAGACACTGTAATGATAATAAGGTAGCGAAGGCAGTGTAGATCTCGTGGCCTTGTTGACTTTTGTTAATTTTACAGTTTTGAGCATACATATGTGCACTTATATTTATGTTCATGTATATCGGCATGCATTTTTTATTTTCAAATTGAAATAGTTATAGTCGCAGCGTTGATTTTAATACTTACTTTTAGGGAAAGACAAGAAAATGTGCCAAAGGGTTTGGTGTATATTTTATGTTTATTTTTTTAACAAGAATAAATAAATAATGAATCAGTAGTAAACTTTATTGTTTATCGTTACAAGCTAAATTTAATTAACAAATCTTTCCTGCCATCTACTGATAAGAAATACCTAACTTCCTAATGCGTAAAGTGGATGTGCACATCGAATATATGATGATCAAATTCGACCGGCTGTGAGTGCAAATACTTGACGTATGTCAGAAATGTCGTCCAACACATGCTGAAGAACGACGTGAAGACCACTTGGTTACGGGGTGGCACAAAGGCGAAATTCACCGTCTGTACACAGGGCCAATAAATTACGCCGACCTTGTATGCTTCGAAGAATTTGTCACCAACCTGTGGAAATATAGAGCAGAAATGCAGTTAAAAATTACATTAAGCAAAGAGAGAATAGTTGAAAATGTCTTGTGTTTTTCATAAAATTAAAAAAAATGCTTTGTCAGTACTCTTTATGAAGTATTTAAATGATTTTTCCATGTCTGTATGTATGTTGAATGGTTTCCATGAACTAATGTATTAATGTCACTTTCATCTTAAGGCAATGGAAATTGTGTATACACATAAGTACATGTTTTCTTTTCTGATAAGTAATTTTTGTTTTCATCAATATTGCTGAAAATTCACATAAACATCGTCAAGAGAATGAGATAATGTTTTTTTACTATATCTACTTGTATTTTTATTTCATACGCAAAAATAGGACTGCCGCCTGAGGAGCTTTGTTTTTGGAATAACATACAAATAATTTGCTTTAATGTTCATTGAGTTCAAGTTATCTTTTTCCTTTATATTTTTCCATTATTTGCGTCCAACAACTTTTTTCATAATAGTGAAAAGTTAACTTAGCTTAGTGAATACCAACCCCTCCATAATTGATACTTATGAGCAAAATCTCCAGTAGACGCTGTTTTTATGCATGAACAAATTATTGAATTATTTACTCTGTAGCTCGGTTCAAAAATTCGTTCTATTGGAAAATTAATTTCGATCTGAATGAACATTAGTTGAACTTTTTGTTCCTTAAATTTTGCAAACGTAAAGCAAAATTCACATAGGAACACAAAACTAAAAAAAAATAAAAAAAAAAATAAAGAACACTAATTGTAAGATTCGTCGAACATCAGGTAAATTCTACTCAAAAAAGCCTTTCATAGCACTCTAAAACAATCAAATATTCCTTCCAATGGCCCAATGGCCCAAATATCTTCAATACTTACTTTTAAATAATCCTGTCCCGGCTTAATGGATTTAACTAAATTGCTTTTCTTACAACAACATTTTTACTAACAATGAGATTTAAAATAATCTCTATTTATCCACATATCTCAGAGGGCAGGAGCGTAAGTCAAGACGAAAACGCACGGCTGTCTGGTGTGATTGGAGCTTCCCAACGTCGAAACTTCCTATTGTTTGTTGAAGGGCGCTATTCGCCAAAGGCGGGTGTCGAATCGATGTTAGGCCCTGGAATCACACTGACGTGAGACACGTCGACCGTCTATCACAGCATGATCGATCTGGTTATGAGTTTTTCGATCCGGTAGTAGAAATTTTTCTTGAAATATAGTACTGCAGACAGCCATATTCCAGGACCGGCGAAGTAGATCAGCCTCAACCCATTTGGGGATGCTTCGTAATGGAGGCTGAATATCCTGACAGTTCCCAAACTCAGCGAGCACGGAATATTTTTTTTTTTTTGTTCATTTGCTGTTAAAGCAATTACATATGAATATGTTGTAATATATTACAACTGCTTGTCATCGCGCCGCATAAACAATAGCCTTTCAACCACTAGTGCAGTAGGGTAGCTCTTTACATGCTAAGAAGCATAGCAGCAGTAAGTGTTGCAATTAGGTTAGGTGAGGTGTCAAATGTTTGTCATTGCTCTAGGTGAAAAATATGGAATCGAAGGAGTTTTTGGACGGGCATACACATAATACAACAACTTCATTATTTTATATATAATAATGAATCATCAACAACAAAAGGAAAGGATGTGAAGCCGTCATCGCATTAGCGAGACCTAAAACAACTGTTAACACTTAAGGAGCTACAAGCTCTTCACTTTAGAATTGCATGCAAGCATGTATACTTCTACTTATGTACTTATGTAGATGTATATACTTTGCTTTTACCATCATATATGTATATGTAAGTATTTACGAGTAAATATCCAGCATGCACATATGTAGCCTTATAAAAAAATATATGAACGTCAAATGCCACTTAGTCTGCCTTGAGTGTGCAAATGGGAGTCAATGGCTACACTGCAAACGTATCAAAGGTTCATTCTTTACTTACCTCCCGCTTGGCCTGTTCACATGTTCGACCGTCCATAAGACTCATGACAAAGAGGAACGTGCTTATCGCAAACGGATCATAGGCCGCCTGTTCGGTAATGGCTTTGCAGAGTGATGACTTAATGTCTGTGCGGGGCCACATTGCTCCGGCCAGACGTATCCACACATATATTGTTGGTCCCATAAAAAGTCCACCAAATAAACTGAACCTGTTTGGAACCAAATTAGAGATTGTGAAGATATTAAAGATGTATACCGTTTGGGTGAAAGAATTCGGCGACATCATTTCATACATCACATACATACATATGTGCATACATATATGTATGTGTGCATGCGAGTGTACTTACTTTAGGCATTTCATCCAGTCGTAATTTCGGAATGTCCGCTTTTCGATAAGGGTTTGTTCGATAAGACAACCACAAGGCCACAGAATTCCATAAGAGAGCATACCACGCACAATTTTGTACCGGTTTGTGAACGCCACGAATTGTCGGAACATTTTCTTATGTAACTGTAAGTAAATAGAGAATAAATACAAATTAAATAATATACTGTCTTTTAGCGATATGAACCCGTAAAATAGCCTAACTGAAGATATTAAGTAAAGTTGAATCGAATTTATGATATGAAATTTACTTGAAATAAATATTAAGTAGTACACACAGGGTATAGATTTTATCAAACTAACGGTTGTATAAAACGTAATTAAATATAATTAACATACATGTCATTTACCCTGGAAAAGTATAATTTTCTATAAGAGTGCACAGCTGCTGGCTACTCATCTACTCTGGATAAGGAAGCGAAGCGTGTGGGTCTGGTAGTGAACGAAGACAAAACGAAATATCTGCTATCATCAATCAAACAGTCACCACTTTCACTAGTCGTCACTGCTGATAGTCTTAACATTAAAGCAATGTTAGACCTAGAACTCCAACCCAGAATCGCTCTTCCCAACAGGTGCTACTTTGAACTGAGTAGGCAACTGAAAAGTAAAGCGGCCTCTCGACGAACAAAGACCAAACTCTACTAGTCACTCATCATTCCCGTCCTGCCGTATAGTGTGGAGGCACGGATAATGACAACATTTGTTGAGTCTGCATTCCGTTGGAAAGTTCAGGTGGATAAAGACTGCACTTGGTATTTCTAATTAACACCAAACGGCGAAAAGAAGGAAGGAATGGCACGCTGTTGTTAACTCGATACTAAAAGTGTTGTCTACGCCAGCAAAGAAGAAGAGTCACCAGTCTCAGAAGGTATCAATTTTGTGATCAGGTGCTTACGAAGTCACAAAATAATAAAGTAAACAATTTGTTTCCATTATGTTCGCCATGTTTATTTCGCCTAGCCCTTCTTCAATACCAGATCCATTTGCTTCTTTATCTAATATGGAAAAAGAGGAACTCACCGTGTGATAGTTATCGCCAATGATATCAATATCATCGGTACACGCAAGTAATTGTACACTTTTGTAAAAGATTGTACCTGCTGGTGGTTGTGGTGGTTGAGTTTTTGTATCTTCGTACACAAAAAAATAATTTGATAATAACTTTTTCAAAGAAGATCGTTATCTGGTCCTGAAAAAAAAGACAACAAATACGATTCTTTCGAAAGCAAAAATATACATTTGTATCAAATTTCAAGTAAATCGAACCATAAATAAAATTCTTCGAATAGGTATTGCCTTGATCCAATTCCGGAATGTTTCTTACCGTTAAAACCTTCACTGAACTTAAAAAAAAAATTTTTTTTAGATTTTTGAAGCTCGCCATGTCCGTATGACAAAGTTGTATGACTTTCGGACACGGCGCGCTCCGCATATTCTTAATTATGTTTTTCATCGTCGATTTTACTGTATATAAGAAAAAGATTCGGAATTATACAAAAAAAAAAAGGAAAAAATTGAAAAGAAAAAACAGCAATTAGTTGTTTGTGGTTATGGCGAAACGCCATTTTAATTGGCAGCTACGGCAAGGCTTTGGTCATGGAACCATTACTTGGAAGTCAAGTTAGATATTTTATATTTAACATTGTACATCGTCTGGCCAAAGTGCAGTCCAATTCTTAATAGATGTATTTTTCCTTCTATCTTGTAAATCATATACGAATTTTCTTTGCCCACATCTCGTCAAAGCAATTTATTGCTTTTTAGTCATGTACCATTTCATGTTCACGAAAGGTATAAAAATTGTATGTCAGCAGAATGACACTCAGGTCACATACATATGTATATCAGTAAGTAGCTTGAAAAATTATTCTTGGTACATAATATTTGATAAATGTTTAAATTATAGAACTAATCTTCCTCATTATATGTATAAGGATATTAAAGTTTTCTGTACATACCAATTCACATCCAAAGCGCACTTGTCACTGATAATGATTATTAAATCACATGTAGTCGGTGTCTTCCAATTAAATATAACACAAACAACAAACGCATAAAAAGTGTGCCGTGTCACATGCAATATGTCTGATTAAGGGTGCGTGAGTAATCGTACTTGGTTAGTCGACGGGTTGCCGCGTGAGTGCGGAAGTTTAGCCAAGCATTGAGTGCCATTGTCCTATGTTAAAACGCACGAAATGCGGTAAAGAGGTAAAAAAAAAAACTTTCTAATCAGCAACAAACAACTGCATAGTACATTTTTAAAATGTGTACAAGGATGAAGAAGCGAGGATGTACAATAGTTGTCCCTGACGTGATGGCTCTCTTAAATGAACGATGGTGATAAAATAGCGATAAATAAAGGAACGGCAGCGGCTACAATCAAACAATCAACCGAAGTGCGTACATAGCCGAGTACACATTTACATACATACTTATAAATATATATATAAATATGTGTGTAAATGTGTTTATTGCAATGAATGTGCTGTGGTACTACACAGTAGTTCTCATGGCTTCAAGCAATGACCGAAGATTAACGATTTCATCCATTTCCAAGCACTAAAGCCAATGGCAGATGGGACTTTAATGCGTTGCGTGACATTTCCAACTTGACAATTGTATGGCACAATGGACATGTTTCTATGAAACTTTTTTTCCATCAAAATACTAAAAATGCGTCATATTAAGCAATTATTGAACTTGTTTTGGATTATACCTTCTGAATTATTGGGATTTCGCATTAAATTTAAGCAAATAAATTGAAATTTAAATAAGTGAACGGTCAACGCGCTCAAAAAGATGAGGGATAGCCATATTTTGGCGCTGCATTAGAGCCAGCGTTGCTTTTAAGAGACATTTCGTAGAGTTGCGTGTATTCATCTTAGACGTCAAATTCAATCTGTCACGCAACGTGGCGCAAACGACCTATGTATATGCCATGGGCCTAAGTAATTCGCTTAACCATTCGTAAAGGTCATGCGGCGTTTGCAATCAAGTTCTGATGTACTAACCATTCGTTGCATAACTGGTCCTTAGGCGCTTTACTACCGAATGGCCGTGCAACGCTTTTCGGAGAAATTAATTTGTGCATGCGAAGAAACTCTAATAAAATTCTTTATATATGAAGATAAACAAAAATATAGATTTAACAATTACTAGTTCTTACCTAGTTAACCATATCGCTAATAATTAATTCAGTTGAGCTAGCAAAATAACCTACCACTTTCCACAATTTACAAGTAAATCGCTAGCGCAAGGTAATGCAACATCATACCGAGCTGTACGTTGCAAATTAAATTCATTAGGTAAATGAGTGAGTATTCCTTAAAGCTTTGGACCGGCACACATTTCTTAGAATTAGCAAATTCGTTAGTGGTCCACCGGTGGAACCGAACTACTGGGTACTGTCGGTCTCATGAGGGCGATTATGATACATGCGATTGGGCTGAGTTGAGTGCCAAGAGTGCTTACGTTGCGCAAGAAACGCAAACAGCTGCCAACCGTCTGCTTTCTATCGTCATCATTCTGCTGCCTCGAGGTGTGGTTATGGTGCAGGACGAAGTGAGACGATGGTAGTTCGAACTAATTTGTTGCGATGACTATAAAAGAAACGAAACAAAGTACGAGCATAACAGTCACAACGCCAAACGGCGATGAGAAGTTAAGACCAACGGCAAGTAATCAGGCAAAAACAACCGCAACAATGCATAATTGAACTGCCGCGCGTTGAAAGGGTCGGGCTCTGCACGAGGTAGTACTGCAACGTGCCGGCCAATGTTTCACATAGACAATGGAATCGACTGAAGCATGGGTGTCTACGAATTTCGTACCTAATATAATGGGATTGTAAATAATTGCGGATGTTCGTTTTAGGTCCCCGGTGTAGCTGCGTTTGGGTGATTTGTGGCTGAAAACCTGCATATAGTTTGTAAGCCGTAAGCCAATCGGCATTTGGGACATGTGGTTTTCCTCCTTCCTGTTTTTCCTCTTCTTATCATTATTTTTCGAAGCTAATTTGCTCGAAGTATACATATATGTATGTACATATGGAAATGCAGAAATGGATGTACATATGTTACATACATTGGTATGTTTGTATGTGTGCACAAATTAATTTTATAACGTTTCCTGCTTATTGCAAATGTTCTTGTAATTGTAGATTTAATAAGTTTCAACTATTTTCAACATGAGATGGGCACCGCAACTACTAGTACACTTTATTTATCTCTGCAGTGGAAAGATAGTCTAATATGCAAAACTACTAGTTCATTACTGGTATGAAATAGGATGAAATCAAACAGTTCGTTATTTGTATAGCAATAGCATATAACAGTAATGGGAATAATAATAATTTTATGCTTTGTTGAAGTGCGAAGTATGTCGTTGCTCTTGGTATCATAACGACAGCCCAGTCAAAGATGACTAGATACGGAACTCTCTAACAATGTAGATGAATGCGTTCCTCCATTATTTTCTTTGGGCTGGTAACAAAGCCAAATGCCTTCATTTCGAACAGCCTTATTACCACTTAATCAATAATGAAACGCACCATTTTCCATCAGAGAAGCATTTTAGGTTATCAATAAATTTTCATTCAGCATGGTATAGTTGTTTGTAAAAATTATTAACAAATATTGTTTGTATTATTAAAGTTAAATATTTTCCAAACACAGCTGGAAATATGCAAAAATATTCATTTGTACAATTCTTTATTATCAAAAAAATAAAATAAAAAAAATAAAAAAATAAAAAAAATAAAAAAAAAATAAAAAAAAGCCCAAAAATTCTCTAGAAATCCAAGGGCGAAACTTTTTCATCGCAGTGGCACGTCAATGGCGCAGTGGTTAAAAATTATTTACTGTAGCGTAATAGTTTCACGTTTCAAATGCCGCTGCAGTTGAACTCTTTTATATTTCGAATTTTATTTTTGGTGAGAAACTCAACACATATTTAAATATGACAGTTTGTAGGACCTGGGAAATAGCAGGGAAATAAACCAGCTAGTGCAAAAATACAAACTAGTTGGATTCTAGTTAACAAAAATTATTTTTCTCTGCTGGGAGATTACCGGGAATGTCTATATACATACATATCGACACATTTGTGCTATGTATTCATTTACACTTGCCTACGCTGTTATGGCAGTCTGCCGTCGATTTTGACGTTCATTGATACCATGTGACAAATTCTATTGTAGCTTTTGTGTGGAATATTGTTATATTATTGTATGTATGTAACACATACATATGTATGTATAAGGTTGAAGAGCTTGCCAGACTGTTGTTAATGACGATTATTCATGCTTTGGTTCCACCTTTTCCTATACTAATGTAACATATTAGATTAATTATAGATCAACATTGTTCTCCCTCAATTTTCACCAAAACGAATGTTGACATTTTCAAAGTGTCCGACAACACTTAAAAACAAAATTATTATCTGAGTTTTCCCATTCAAATAATAAATAGTTAAGGAAGAAACAAACTTTAGCTCTCTTGAATGTGGGTTTTAATCTTTGGTTTTTAGTCGCATTAATAGAAACTGATGAGAGTTATTTGCGATCTTTGGTTTTCAAGTTTAAATTCCGTGATTAATTATAAGTCAGTTTTTTTTTTGGGAAAATCAGGTAAAATGATTTTTGATCTTTTGGGGGAGAAACATTTCCACTATCAAATCTATAATTTCCTTATGAGCCTTCTTTGTAAGATTTCTATTACGTTCTCGTTCTTACATAACTAAGGGTTTTATAATTATATACGACTTTAAAAGTAAAGTCCTCTATCGACGAACAAAAACCAAACTCTACAAATTCCTCACCATATTCATCCCGCTACATATATGGCATGGACAACATCTAGGGAGTAGGCGTTAGGAGTTTTTGAAAGAAAGGTAGAAATTGTTGAAACTAGTCTCTCAGTTTTTGAGATATGCTGGTGTACTTTCATAATGTATTGATCATTTATGGGAACCAGCCAGATCGACCGACCATATCATTTAGCTACCATTATAAATATAAATACTTCAATAAAACATCTAAGAACATGAAAATAGGCATTCCACATACATATACTTAAATAAACATCATTGAAATCGGAAGACTTTATCACATAGGCCCCACATAACCGGTTTTACGTCAAAAAGCATCTAAGAGCATGAAATTTGGTATTCTACACACGTGAATTCAAGTTAATATTGACACTGAAAATAATCGAAATCGAAGTACTATACCATATTGCCTTCCACAACCGATTTTTCAGATATGAGAATCGATTTTTCAAATAACAGAATACAATAAATTAAATTTTTTCATGAAAGGTATTAATTCTTCGGCATGGCCGTAGGCAACACTTTTTCTTGTTTAAATTAAAATTTGTCTTTAAGTAGTGATAATAATTTAAACAGCTGTACTAACGAAAAGCGTTGATAAGTACAAGTAAAGAGAGCAATGAACGGTAATAAACTCGTCAATGTAAATACAAAATAAACAACCTTAATTTCATTATTTTACAACTGGTTACTGTAGGTAAAGAAAGGATTAGTCTTTCAAATACCATATCAAGTGAACATAGTTAGCACAACAGTAGATCCACGTGCATCTGCAGTTAAGTGAAGACAATCTAAAACAACATTTATCTCCGAAACTCAAATACTTGGCTCTAGATTCCAACGCATGTATTTCACAAACTGAAAGCAGTCTTAAATAAGGAAAAAAACAAGTAATTTTATGAGTAAAGTCATGAAAATTGGTAGTGAGTTGGTAGTGATTATGTGACTCGTATGAACGTGTTCTTCAAGAAAACAGAAAACAATTTGAAATTTACACAAGTTGCCTGCGAAATTTAAATTCAACTTACTTTTCGAACATACTAAATAAATAAATGCATGAAGGCATGCTCTACAGATATTTATATATATATATATTTGTGTGATATATGGCTAACTATGTATATAGTATTTGTTTGCCTTTTTGTAGACATTCGCATTTCCACATATAGAATTTCAAAGAGAATAATCGTAAGATGGTATACCTTGAAACTGATAAACTCGATGCCAAATGGGATTTAACGGTGATGATAAGGGTTGTGTAAAGGTGCTTAAGAAATGCAAATGTGCGCATAACAGGAAACCCAAACAACGTGGAACAATAGAACAATAATAGTAAGTGCGAAGTAGGAAGAATGGGAAAACCATCAATTAATATTGATTTATGTAAGTACGTATGTATAGATATGTATGAGTTTTTCATAGTTATGCATGTGCTATGCCCATACAAACATGTACATATGTATGTTATATGTAGTATATTGAAAGAATCGCCAAACAAAGGTAAATTTGCGTTTGGAGCAAAACGAAAACTGTTGACATACATATGTACATACACATGAATATATCTTTTGTTATCGCCAATGCGAATAAGAAACCATGACTTTGACAAACGGTATTTCAGGTTTTCTTTTCATAAAAAGGCTAAAAAATAACATTCTATAGCTGAAGTAAATAATGTGCATATAAAAGGCTATCTGAGGCTATTTAACATTTATTTTTATTTTATATATAAAAAGATTTCTTGCTTAGCTTATAGCGTAATGAAGCTTAGTCTACCTGGCTTTTGTATTATTTGAGTCCAATGTGCTGGTCAGCTCGCCGAACTTTTACTAAAAATAGATTTTGTTTCATAAATATATTTTGTTGAAATCGTCACTTTAACTGTCTTTGGAGGTGGGGACTGTTTGGGTTAAACATTTTTCAAAATCCTATGCTTAACCTGTGATTTTGCTTTGCTATAGTAATAAAAATGTAAGCATATTTAATTAATAAAATTCAACTGAAATTTTTATATAATTAAGAGAACATTAGAAGACCGTTGTTATAACCACTGAAGCGATTTTTGGCTGAGCTCCTCCTCTGGTTAGCCGCCTCCGAACGCAACGTTTCACAGGAATCATAAGAAAACAGTTTTTATATTAAGTACAACTACGGAGCAAAATATTTTAAAACCTTTCTTAAAAAAGATTATGGCAACATCGTTTCAATTCATCGTTAAGAATTTTATTTACTTACGAATTGTTTAATGCGGCCTGTAATTGTTTGTGGTTATAAGTAAATGAGCTTTATTCAAAGGCCTATTTTGTTAGAATTTTTTGAATTGAATATTTTGTTATACAACAAAGAAAAATTGGTAGAAGTGACAGCTGTTTCGGAGATCACCACATTTCCTCATCAGACTTCTTTTACCAGGAATCAAATCGTCGGATTCTGGCATCACATTTACTTATCTTTTCTGGAAGATAATCCAAACGAGGATTAAAAATTTAAAAGAAAATTGTATGATTTGTGTGCTTCAATATTATGTGTTTCGGAATTTTTTGTCTTGTGATTGTGTTATAGACCGCTGTGACTTATCATCCTATACTTATAATAGAAAATAATTTACAAAACCCTAAAATACTTGGTTTTACACCTTTTCTTTTAGTTGCACAATAGAGGCAAAAAAATAAAATAAAACATGATATGAAAATATATATATGAGAAGATTTCACCGTTCTCAAGAGATGAGGAACTTAGCAAAGATTTACTTCATAGAGCTTTGAACACTTAGGCCGCGACACGACACCACAGTATGACAACGATATGTCTCGACCGCAAAATACCGCCTACAGGTGGCGACTGAAACAGAAAAGTTTTGTAAATTGATTGATGTAGGAAAAAAATATATAAATATTATTTCAAAATACTTGCGTTTATTGTATTAAGAGAAGTTAGAAATGAATTCCTGCCGTGTTGTTAGCAGTGCGTACTTCCGTTCGGAAGGCCAGGTTTCGAGTCCTGGTTCGAGAAATATCCAAATAACAGCTAAATATGGCTCCTCATAAAAATTTATCAGCCATTCGGAGGCAGTTTAGCATAAACGGTAGGTCCCGCCATTTGCAGGAAAAACACTAGGACGCAAGTCACCAGTTCCAAAATGTTTAATGTCGTAGAGGCTCACCTTGTTCTTTGGTCGTATAACCGAAGCTTTCGTGGGAAAAATCGAGGTGTTAATGCAGAAAATACATCTTTAGAGGCATCCTAGCTCGAATCTTTCTGAGAATTATGGTTACCAAGAAAATGGTGAACAACATTTTGTAAAATGCCCATGCCCATTAAATACTGACAAGCCGGTTCTTCATTTTTACGGTTTCTCCATAGTACTGGCAATGAAAAGGAAAAGTACATAGGCTCACTCAACTATCACTTGTACAGCTTTGTATTGTACGCGTTACAAAACAATTTTGGGATTCTCGACTTATGATTTTCTGCTATAGCGAAACCAAAGTAGTGCAGAACGCAACTTCCAGAGCATTGCTTGTGAAGCTATGTAATTTTTTAAAAATCGTTATGACAGCGTAATGCGGCCAGAAGTGGACTTGAATTTGTAAACTTTTGACATTTGCACATCTCATTTTGAAAGGGAAACCCATCATGTACACATTGTTACGTAGAAATTTTATTTGCACGTCTGTCGCATTGGTTCCTCTTCTAAGTAGTCGCTTTTATGTGTGTGCAATTTTAACAGCTGGAGTTTGTCGTATTGTCGTAGCCTAAGTGTTCTATGCTAAAGTTTGTTTGTACCTTGTGTGTAATCGCGGTATAGGTAGAAAAGCATGTTTACCAAATAGAAAAATGGAAAAAAGTGTTCACTTTCCCAGAGCACCAACAAAAGCCAAGCACAGTAATATGCAATAAAAATGCTAAATCAGCTTTTTAATATTGACGGAATTTGACATTCATATATGTATGTATGTATAAATGTTGAAATGTGTTCTTGTTTATGTAAAAAAAAATCACGAATTATTTTGTATAAATAAACAATTTATAAAATAATCATCCAAAAATGTAAATGCAAAAAAAAAAATTAAGTAAAAATTAATTGGCCCCAAAAGACAGGTAAATTTAGTACATACATATACATACATATATAGAGATTTACATAAATGAGTTTGTGTGTTATTGCTTAAAACGCAAAATATCAGCTTAACGCGTGCTTTAACTGGCATATTTTATTGTAACAGTTTGCAGATTGTTTTTGAATTTCATATTTTATTATGCCAACAACAATAAACTCGAGACAAGAGTTTGCAAGACAAGCTCAATAAAAATTTCAAAGTTATTGAATCAAAATTAGTAGAGGGTCTAAAATACTACAATTTAATTTAGTCAAAAGTTTCAATAGTCAAATTAGCGTGATTGTAGGTTCCTATTAAAAGTTATTCATTAAAGAAATCACCAATCCAGCTATCGTATTGACAAATTTTAGGATGACGATGTTAGATTTTACTTTCAGGAATTCAATAATAATAATAATAAAAGTTTTCATATACATACATACATATGTATCTCTTTGTAAGTACAAAAAGGAGAAGAGATAGGCGCACCAAAATTTTTACCGATGGGATCAGTATGGCAAGCCAAGTTGATTTATAGCCGAACTAGCTATTTTACATACCTCCCAGCCATACTACCCGACTTAAAGAACGAAATGTTGTAAATAGCTACCGACGCTGCTTGCAACTACGAAATGTAGCCAGCTGCAAGTGTGCATGTATACTTTTAAACAAATAATTAAACATATAATTTTCGTTAACAGATTTCTGATTTTATGTGTTCAAATAACAGATCAATTGAGAAGTCCCCGGCCTGACAGGTAAATGACTCTACTAAATCCATGTTGATTTTTAGTTAGCCCTAAAATAAATAAATAAAATTCGTTTGAAACAAAAACTTGGCTTGATGACGAGTTTCTGGACATTGTCCCAGGAAAATCTACCATAAAGGATTGATATGCTAAGTTTAGACGTGGTGAAATGATCACCGAAGGCGGTGAACGCAGTGGACGCCAACGGAAGTTGTTATCGACAAAAATATCAAAAAATCCGCAAAATGATTTTGAATGACCGTAAATTGAATTGAATGAAATAGCAGACACTCTAAAGATATCAACTGATCATGTACATCATATCATTCACGTATATTTGGGTAAGAGAAAGCTCTGTGCAAAGTGGATGCCGCGCGAGCTCACTTTTGACCAAAAACAACGACAAGTTAATGATTCGGAACAGTGTTTGGAGATGTTCAAGTGTAATAAATTTACATCTATATGACAATGGATGAAACATGGCCTCATCATTTCAGTCCGAAGTCCACCCGACAGTCAGCCGAGTAGACTGCACATGATGAACCCGCTCCAAGGCGTGGAAAACCGCAATATACGGCTGTCAAGGTTATGGCGTCTCTATTTTGGTATGCGCATGACATAATTTTCATTCACTATCTTGAAAAAAGAAAAACCAGCAACAGCGAAAAACTGCCGCATTTGAAGAAAAAGATTGTGCTGTTTCACCAAGACAATGCACCGCGTCAAAAGCCAGTGAAATCGATGCCAAAAATTGTTTCCGCATGCACATTATTCTCCAGATCTAGCTCCCAGCGACGACCACCTGTTCTCAGACCTCAAAAGAATTATCGCTGGGAAGAAATATTGGGCGAAGTAGGACGTGATCGCCGAAACTGAGGCATATTTTGAAGCAAAGGACAAATCGTACTACAAAAATGTTATCAAAAAGTTGTCAAATCAAATCTAAATGATTAATTATGACTTCAATTTTCATTTAATTTAAAAAAGGGCATTTCTTTAATTTATCAAAAATTTATTTATGAAAGGCAATACGTTCAACCCTGCATAACAGCGAACTATCAGCTTTTACTATAACATATCTGAAAGAAGTGTTCACATCATATTTTAATTTTTAAGTGCAATATAAATGTTAGGTATAAATAATTTTTGACAGCCGCTATAGTCGAATTGGAAACAGCTCTTGCTAAAAGTCATTAAAATGTTCTAGGGAATTTTTAACTTTCACGAATTTAAACAGTTCCCGATTAAATATGTGCTTCTGGCCTTATGCGTATATGCCTTTCTCGTTTTCTTTTAATTAGCTATAAACAAATTAATTTTATTTCCAGTGATATCATAGCCTGGCATTTAAGTATATTTATAAGACTGTCTCAGAGTTTGATTAGTAATGATTAAATAAGTGTATATAAAATTCACGATTATAATCGCCCAAACGGGGCTGAGTTTCTATTCAGAAAGCATTTGCAAAAAAACCAGTTTCCAGATTCTGGTCGATATTTGAACGTAGAACTTTCGGCACGTAAGCTGAATTTTTATTTATTTAGGAGGCAGTTTTACTAGATGTTTATTTATCAAGTGTGATTAAATTTGATCTGACAATGCTTTCAATAAAAAGCCTGGAGGTTATATGCGCCTTTATTGTCCAATCGCAGCCATATTATTACCTTGAAGCTGAAAAATACTGCAGGAAATATGTAATTAAACAGAGGTAATGGGCAATTTTCGTGCATCGATGGTCCCACATAACAAGTCTGTGGCTTAAACATCGGAATTCAAGGTATATACAACCGTACGATTTCGCCAATTTATTACTGCCG
This sequence comes from Neoceratitis asiatica, assembly GCA_030068015.2. NCBI lineage: Eukaryota > Metazoa > Arthropoda > Insecta > Diptera > Tephritidae > Neoceratitis > Neoceratitis asiatica. The sequence continues at coordinate 66,897,677 of CM061529.1, read as the reverse complement.
ACTATGAAAATAGAAATTCCACAAGAGGAAATACAAATGGGGAAGCCTACAAATAAGTGGTTGGTTTCAACTGTTCATATAATGCTTAATCATGCAAATGTATGTACATATGTATGTATGTATATGAAGCAAATTTTATTGAAAACCAGAATCCAAACAATGCCCTTTTTCGCTGGATTATTTGTACGAATTTTACTTAATCCACACGCAAACCAGAACTATTCGCCAATGTAATGTCAATAAAATTCCATCTCAAGCGCATATTAATATGTTTAGTTGTGAGTTCACGCTTAAATTTGCATTCAAATTCCACATATGTATAATTGGAATTTCAGCCACTCAACAAATTTTAAACAAATTCAGCACACGGAATCATTACATTTCGTTTCTCCATCCATCCGAATTTCCTACCTCTATCAATCGTTCACAATCAGAGTGGGTTATTCGGCGAGAGGGCGGCGGGCAGCTGCGAAAACGTTTCCCATTTATTTTGATTTAAATTGATTGAAATAAATCATGCACGGCGACACGTGATTTAATTTTAGAATAAATAATTCAAATTCACTTCTCGCTTTATATCGACTTTTATTCATTTTATTTTATTTACATACATATATTTTTACTTATAGGTACATATGTATGTATGTATATACAATTGTACACTTTGTATAAACAAAGTGTATTATATATGGTTTTGTGATAAAGAGCGCCATTAGATTTTCGGCAAACGATGTGCACGAAATTTCAGTGCTTTGCATTCAAATAGTTCGACGTGCTCGTGAATTTCATTATATATTGTATGTACATACTTATATAAGCAGTACACATATGTAGTGTATGTAAATATATTATTGAAATTTTCGGTCACACCGTATTTGTTTTCTCGACACGAACGAAGAGACTGTCTGGGTTTTGGCTTAAATAAGTTTTACTCTCAATATTCTATGTGAAAGGGTGAACAATTGTTGGGAAATTATCATATTAAAAAACGTCTTAATGTTATTAATTTTTTTTTTTTTTTTTTTTTTTTGAAAATATTTACATTTCTGTATTTAAACAAAGTTAAAATGCACCTCTCATTGGCCAAACAAATTATTTTTGAAGAATATTTTTTTTATATACTATTTTTAATCAATTATCTCGGGGTTTTAATCCTATTAGGAATGTTCGGCCGTGAGAAAAGTTTTGTCATAATTAGTAATACAAACTTACTATGTTAACTGTTTTTGGGCAAACTCTTGCACCATCCAACAATAAGAAGGCATACAGGAGAAGAGATAAAAAATATATCAATTCCTTGTGCTTTCTCTTCTTTATTGTATTGTGTTTAACAAAAATTTTTAACATAATTTTATGAAAAATCATACGGACGTATATATACATACATACATACATACATACATACATATATATATATATATAAATAATCCTCATTAATTGTAAATATAATTAATTACATCAATTAAGAACTCCATTCCCGAACACGAACATCTATACTCGCATAAACGACTTGCGTTCAATGGAGAAGGTGAATTTTGAAATTTTTTTTAATAGTACTTATTTATTCATCAATATCTATTTGGTACCTTTCAAAGTAATCCCCCAATCCATAGAAGCACTTCTGAAATTTACTTCTCGGCGAGGCCATCAGTTCTTTCTTCGATTCCGACTCGATCTCATCAATTGTGCAAAACGCTTTCCATTCATTGGTTTCTTTAGTTTTGGGAATAGGAAAAGGTCGCAGGGAGGCAAGTCTGATGAATATGGTGGTTGAGGCATGATTACGGTTTTGTTTTTGGCAAAAAATCATGCTGATATGTGTGCGGGCACAATATCGTGATGCAGAATCCACGATTTGTTTTTCCACAATTCAGATCGTTTGAGCCGTATCGCTTCACGCAAACGTTGCATAACTTCCTTGTAGTATTCCTTATTAACTGTACGACCTTTTGGTAGGAACTCATGATGTACCAAACCATTGTAATAAAAAAAAAAAAAACAGTGGACAAAACCTTCACACACACACCTCGTACATACAAATACACATATGTAACTATGTATGTATGCACTTTTGATGAGTTGGATGGCATATATGTACGCATCACCAAATCACATTTCGTAATTAGAATTGTAGCTCGTGATGACAAAAATTGGCGGGCAATGCGTCAAATATCGTAAATAACCATTTGAATGAACAAAAAACAAAGACAAAAAAAATCAATAATAAAAAATATAACTGACAAATCAGCGATAATTTCATGGCAATGTCGTCGGTGAATTGATCGTCAACAATTTGCGTCAGAGGTCATTAAAAGTCGTTAAAGCGAATTTGCATTTAAATAGAAATATTTATTAATTAGTTAAACGAACTGTTATGTTACGGTTAATTCTTATGGTGCTTTAAACTTACAAAGAAAATTGCCTTTCTTCAAAGTTGTACCGAATTTTACGAATTCAAATGGATATAATGTAATCACCGTTCACTTTTCGTACAAGACCACATATGCATATACATATATATGTATGTACATATATTGAAAAAAAAACGGTACACAATTAATTTCGAATGCACGCAACTTTAATATGCTCTTCGAATAATTTAATTAGAATTAGAAAAGAGCTTGCACATATACGTCCCCGAAAACCGCGTTCAGTCTCTGCATTAAGATTTCGAACTGAATGATTTTCCCCAAATTTTCAATTCAATGTCAATGACAAACCCAAATGCATTGAGAATGCAATTCTCAGTACTCAATTTTTGCATTCAATGCGATCACTAGGTTTTTTTTTTTTTTTGCTAATTTCAGGTTTTCAAATAATATAAATTGCTAATATTTGCTCATGCCATGCACATATGTGCGGATGTATGCATTTGTATATATTTATTTATGTATGTAGCCGCATCGAAGTGTGTCAAAGACACTTGTGAATGCAACGAAATTTAAATTTGCAAAACAATGAGGTTTGCTTTCTATTTACACATATATATATGTAGTTACTTATTATACAAATTTGTATATATTATGTATGTACAAGTATGTATATATTACACTCCACGTGTTGTCTAATGAGCCGTTCAGTTGATTGTTGAAGTGATCATTAGTGAAAAAGTTCATTTAGCGGAAATCGCCTAATCTTAATATTCAAGTATTACAAAATAAATAAATAAAAATTTTCATTAAAAATAACCAAAGATGATTTTATGCTAGAACAAGAAAGAAGCCCTTTGTTGAGTTATATAAAGTTTTTATTTTTTATTATTTAAGATTACACGAACAAACGCTAATTCAATTTAAAGCTTTTGTAATGTTCAATTGTAAATCTAAATTATCTTATATCTGATTAACAGGCTGGTGATGGAAAAATTTTAGTATACAGTGGCTCACAGCTTATTTCGTTCAAGTTTAATTTGAAATGCTATATATTGACAACAAAAACAAATATCGAAATAATTCAAACCCTCAGTTGTTGATATGAATGTGTGGTTTATAAAAGATACTCCCTTTTGTTTAATTTTAATTATTTTATAACAACTTATTTCATGCAGTATACTTTTTACTAAAAATAAATTAAATGACTTAATTGAAATTTGTTTAATATTTAGTGTGATATCCATTCGGTTTTAATACAGCTTTTAGTCTAGCTGGCATGGACTCAACTAGTTTTTTTTTTACTTTCGGTTTAGATTTTGTTCTACTCTTCCGAAATTGCACTGTTTAGCTGTTCCTTATTACTTATGACGAGATGGTGGTCTAAAGATTGTAAATTTCAGACAGTTTCGGTATTTTTTTAAGTGAAAATAATAAACTACAATATTCAAAATTTGTAGGTATATTTTAAAACTTATACTGAATACAATACCATTTAGATAATTAAAAAATTATAATTTAAAATTATTTAAAATTGGTCCTGAAGTAGATCTTCTCAAAAAATTGGATATGGGTGGCGCAGGAAATTTTGGCTCTTGTACTTATCTGAAACACAAAAACCAAAAAGATTATCAATTTGTATAAGTGTAGCTATATCCTGTACCAAGATTATAAAATTTTTTTTTAGGGAAAGAATAGTGAGTTTTTGAATTTCGATAACCGAAACAGGACTATTTTTTGCCAGTTTTTGAGCTAAAAAAGTAAGAAGTTATCAAGATAATAAAATTTTTATGCTACGGGACATCGTTACTAGGGTACTTATACTGAATAAATATTAAGTTTTCAGATCGTTCGCGTAAATACGTTTTTTACCTGCGCCGTGCAGAAAAAAGCTGTTCTGAGAAAAACGAGTTTAAAGTTTGAAGTGTATGAGGTCGGCCGCCACCTGCTCAGAGATCTGTAGAACCGCAAATACTGTAGATATCATTATACAATTTTAACAGTATATTCTTAAAAGACTTTCGAAATATTCAAAAAAAAAGCGATTTTTTGAAAATCATAGACCACCACCTCCCCTTATGCGGTGTTTACGGATGTTATTTTCTAATAAAGACCATAAACTCTCGATCGGATTCATATCGGGTAATTGTAATGGTGGATTCATTACCTGTGGACAATTTATAATTAACCACGTCTGCGCTATTGCCGATTTCTGTTGAAGATCATTATCTGGCTAATACCGGAAATTTTGAAGTATACCAAATTTCTCGCCACTTTGGTGTAAATTTTCTTTTAATATATTAAGGTACTAAAGGCCTAATTTGGCTAATGTATGGCTTCTTTCGGGATACTCGGCCATTGAAGTCGTACGCACGTAGTACCCTACGAACAGTTGCACCACAAAATGATTTACCTATGTAGTTCCTGCTGAACCTCTGTGGTTAATATTGGAGCTGATAGTCTGGGATTTTCTTAAATTTTTCGTACAAATAAATATTTGCACTGTCGCACTACTTAAATTACTTATCTCAGCAATTTTTCGCTACGATTTTTCATTTTTGAAATGGTTTATGACCAATTCTCGCTGTTCGATCATTGTACGGCGGTCCATTTATGTGAAATTATATTAGTACGCTGATAACCTGAAACTCAAAAACACACTACAACCGGCTTCAAACTATTACTGAATGTCAGTTGTAAGAATTAGAAAAGCCTACTACAGTTACCCATGTAACTGGCTTTCGCTACAACATAGACAAGTGCATATGCATCCATTTTTTTTTTTTAAATTGTAATTATTTTCCATTTTATGGCAATATAAAGAAATAAGTTTAATCTGCATGAAATGCGCTGTGAGCTACTGTAAGTCAAAATACAAAAATTTAATAGCTACGAAAGCTGTTACAATTGAATTTTTTTATAGACAATATTAGTAACCCGCCTATAAAAATCTGTTATTCACTTACCGATTCTATCCGCAACATATAATAAGAAATGGTCGAAATTAGATGAAATATGAATTTTCAAAGAATATCCTGCGGGAACTGTTTTCATGCTGGACGTACCTGACCGAATCTGCATGAGAATGAGTTCAGTCCCTTCAATATACATTACTCGGTTCTCAAGGGTCAGCTTGAGCTCCTCTGCTGATTGGGTTCCAATTATACCGTTTACGGGAACAATGAAGCAATTGATTTGAGTCATCGGAATAAACTATCAATAACACTATATCATGTGTTGGAGGGAATCTCGAGATATTGATTACGACATTTATAGAGGCGGAACACAACACCCTGTAAAACATTTTGTTGAATTTTCTTGAGTTTAGATGTTTGACCTCGATATTCTACCGATGACTGGCGACTTTATGATTCACATCTTTAACCACGGCGGAATGAATGAGGAATCTTCTGGAAATATATACAAAAATATATTTAATTTTACCGTCAATAATTAAGTTGATGACAATTTTAGTAATAATAATCAGATTATTAAAAAAATTGTAAAGGTGTACTTTTGGATGCCAACGTATTGTATGTATGTGCATACATCATGTAATATGAATGCTGAGTGCGAGAGCTAATCAACCATCACCAATTAGGCAAGCTAGTTATGTGTGTTGTGTTCGGTTACGCCAGAATCATTGTAGAGTAATCATAACAAAAATTTCAAGTAAACATTTTCCTATTAACATTTGTACTGCAGATTTTTCAAAGAAAAAAATACGGCAATTTGCGGAAACAACGTAATTTATGTTTTACAAAATTGCTTCTTCTGCAATTTTACTTTAAGTGAATCATTTTCATACTTAGTTTCGACTTAAATATTAATCTATTTCTCATTTCTGCTAAATAAGCGCCGACACAAGAAGAATTTAACCGAAATTTAAACAGATTATGAAGATAGTTGAAGCAGTGATGGCATCAATTCGCCCCAGGCATTAATACAATAGCACAGTGTTATTGTTGTTATTGGTACAACATTATTTTATCATCTTCAGATCATAAATGAAATAGTGCGAAATGAAATTATTAGCTCATATTAAAAAAAATGGGCAAACAAAACTATCGGCATCCGCTCGAAGACTGCTAATTAAATGAATTGCTGCAGGCTGATAAAACATAAAAAGGTTTCTATTAATTTTACGACGTCATATAAATTTACGTGAGTGAGAGTGTACTGTTGTTCTATTTGCTCAGGCATATGTACGTCCATATGTGAGTGTTATGCCTGCATGTACGAATAGCTAGCTATGTAGCCATGCTTGTTTATCAAATACCCATACCTGAATACTTTGGTATTCCGATGGATTGAGGCCCCCATGCTGATCCAAATAGCTGAAATAAACGTTTGGACATTCTAATGACTTTTTGCCGGTTAGCAGATGGGCGTATGCGTGCATTTGATTGGACTCGCCATACTACGCATATCCATGATGATTTGAAGACTTTTCAACTCTACCCTTTAGGAAAAATATTAACTTTATGAGGGGAAGTGTTAATGCAGATTGATTGTTTGATATTTTGTGTTTTGAGTAAACAAGAACCAGGGATAAAGGGCTGTGGAACTTATTCCAGCGTGAGAAAGCTTCAAAATGACCATTTTAGTTAAAATACCTAGTTTCTACGCTCACTAGGAGTGTGGCCGTAAGAAGTAATAATTTTCTGCTTTCCACGAAAACAACCGTTTATAAGTAAACATGTGTTTAGGAATTTCCTGATAGCGAATTTACGAATAATAAATGACATTTCCGCGTTCGGCGTAATTTTCTTTTCCGGCCATCGAATACAAATATCTCAGTTTAATTATCATTTACGCGGTATTTCGATATGGTTGTCTCTAAACCAATCTAATCCAGCCAACTGTAAAAGTTTGGTTGGTATTTACGTTCTTGTTTGAAACGAGAGTGAGCCATCTCTTTATCTCTGCCAGAACCATGTCTAGCTGGCAGTATTATTACAAGGTTATACTACTAGTCATTTTTAAAATAATTTGAAAAGAATAAGAGTCATTAACAATATTAATTTTATGTATTCAAATACGGAAAGAACACTTTAAAATATGGAAAATGATATGCGAAATTAATTAAAATGTAAATTCACTGAATATTGCTGCCATTTTTTGTTTCGCCTTAGTTTGTATTTCATTGGAGTATCTACAAATATACTACTCTGGGTATACTATTGGACTACCTCACGTTTCTATACCAGCTTAGTGAGGCGCGATCATTCTTTGTTTTTACCGATCGCAATCACTACACTAAGTTGAGTGAAAAATTTAAGTTAATATTTTCCAATGCATATAGAAAAATTGCGCAAACTGAAATATGATTTATGAATATTTATTATTGTAAATATAAATTTATGTAATATATATTATGATTTACTAACTTTCCACCAAAGCAGATTGTATTCGAAACAAAAAAGTATGTTCGAATATAATTTTTCGTAGATTCTCTATTTTTACGATTTTGTTGAATTAAGTTCGATGATTTCCCAACACCTTCGAGTCCGATCACTATGTTCGTAGTTTCTTAGTTATAAAGAATTTACTCAGTGTTCTTTTATTACTCTGTAACTAACAAATCTCTTCACTATTTATAACCACTTATATTACAACTTTTACTATTTTTACTTCACATTAGTGTTAACACCAACGCGTTCACTTTACGACTGATTAACTCTGCATTTGTGTTTCACCCTTATATATTAGCCACCCTTATATAACGCCTGGAATGATCGAATTGCTCTCGATAATGAATGTTCTCAATTCACACTTTAGTACATGCCAGTTATCGGCTTCTCTCTGTAACATTCGCTTCGAATTTTCGTCACACTATAATGTAATCCATTGTAGGTACTCCATGGAGTAATTTTGTGGAGTATTTCCAAAACTAATTTCCTGACGATACTCCATGGAGTATTAGTATGGTCCAGCCTTAGGACATCATATTGTAAATTAGATAATACTTTTTGGAGGGATTGTGGTTGGTTTTGGATTACTCTATTATCCGCGTGGAGTATAAATTTCACGTGCGCATAGAGTACTTGTATTATTTGCAAGGTAAGGCGACGACATGCAGCCTCGACAATGCATAATTTTGTCAAACAATGCGATTCAGAACATTTGATGTTAGGGCGTTATATGGCAACGAGAATTATTATTATACATGTTTGGAATTTAATATGAAAATTTGTTTTGATTTTTTTACTTTTTTTGTACATGAAATGGTATATTAACCTAGATCCGAATTATGTAAGTACCAGAAGGAGCAGACATAGACATACCAAAATTTATACCGATCGTATAAAATGAATTTAGAGGCATTTAATTTAGCAGATAGAAAAGTTAACCTGGAGAGAAGTTGAAAAATTATTTTTAAGCTAACTTGTTGAAAAAGACTTTGTAGGTCAAAGATGAATCATTCATTCGACATTAAGTATAGAAGCTATTAAAAAAAAAAAGATTTTCACGGGTTTTAGGGTTTTTCAGAAAGTGTTTTTTTCATAGCCACAAGTTTGAAACAAGCTTTAGTTTATGAAGTGGACATTTTTAATTTTCTTGCTCACCCATTTCGAATTAAAAATTTATTATATACGAAGAATGATTGTGCCGCACTAAGCTGAGAACATTGCTTTGAACTAAGTCCACATGATGCGAATATTTTGAAACTGTAAGTATGCGGTTAGCTATTACTCATGGAGATCTATAAGTTTGCCCAATAGCTTGGAATATTTTTTTATTTACCGCTGAGCAGTTGAATTTACGACTAAAATTTCGATTTGAGTTTAATATTTTTTTTTTGTTTAACACCTGATACTTACATTAAAATTTTTAAATATTAATGATTTTTATATTAATTCTGAATGGTTTTTGCTAGAAGCTTTTATGCGAAACTTTTTTTTATACAAATTGATCCGCTCTAATATACATATATGCATTCATGCTTGAAATTTATTACAATAATTTATGTTATTTTTATTATTATTATTTTAGCAGATTTGCAAGTAAATAAAATTATAAAGTCTTGTATGTGACTTTATCGTTTCCAGGTTTTTTCGTATATACATGAGCATCTGCCTAAGCATAACAGCACACATTTTAATGGCTTTTATATCGTACATTCGGAAACGTTAGCGGAAGTTCGAGTGCGTTTTTTAGGTTTCGACTGTGAAGCAAAATTTATGTATCTTTTATTTCTACAACAAAAATATCTTTATTTTATATTATATGTACATAATATTAAAATCAAGTTGTATGTATAATCGTGGCTCATATAGAAAAATAGGTGAGGCTTTGTGTGTGTACCTTACACATAAAATTCAAGATATCGTAATACTATGTAGTTCCAAAATTGTTTGAATTAGGTTAACATTTTTTATAGTTCTTCTGCTCTAGGAGACTCACCCAGTAAATAATTTACTAATGGATCTGCTGAGTAGATATCCAAAAACCACACTATAGCCACTTAAGGGGTTAGGTGGGTTTAAGAGGTTAAAAAAAGGAATTTTCATTTCTTTATATATATATACATATGTATATATAAAATATGTGATTTTTTTATTCAAACAATTTATCATATCAAAGATATATATTTAAACAGTATTTTGACTTGACGTCTCAAAAGAAAATGTTCTCGCCGTGGACAGCATAACTCATTATTCGTTCATCTAGAATCAAAAAACCAAAAACATTTCGTTAGTACATGGATAAATATCGTTATTGGACGAAGGAGAAAAACAAAAAATAAAAATTAGAATTTTTGACAGACTTTGAATAAAAAAAACAACACATTTTTTAAAAAAAATTCGAAATGCATTGGCTCGAAAAAATTTGTTGAAATAATAATAAAAAATCCTTCGTTCAATGAACAGATGATGTTATTACAAAGATGTATGCCAAATTTTAACAAATTCGGTTTATCAATTCGATCGAGAAATCGTGTCCACCGACTTAAAAAATAGATTTTTGAGATAAACGCGTTTAAAGTTTCAAACCTGCACAGACATGTCCTGATGCGCGGAACTGCCAAAGGGTCTATCATTTAGAATTTTACTTCGCTCGATTTGAAATTTTAGGAGAATATTTTAAACATATTTTACAATTTAATAAGAAAAAATTTCAAACCCACCTAACCCGTTAAACAGGGGAAGGAGTGAGGGCAAAGCTACGTAGTTTTCTTCAGATGAAACAAAAAGGTTGATTTGTTAGCCGGCGTAAATAACAAAACCATGAATTGAAAACCTTATTCGTAGGTCTATTATATATTCACCATGCGCCAAATCTTGGAGAAGACCCGAGAGAAAAGAATCGATACACACCACCTTTTTATCGATTGTAAAGCTGCCTTCGACAGCACGATAAGGAACTACCTCTACGCCGCTATGTCTGAATTTGATATCCCCACGAATCTCATACGGCTTTGTAAACTGACCCTGGCTAATACCAAAAGCGCAGTCAGAATTAGGAAGGACGTCTCTGAACCGTTTGATGCCAAACGAGGTTTCAGACAAGGAGACTCTTTATCGTGTGATTTCTTCAATTTGATGCTGGAGAAAGTAATACGAGCTGCAGAGCTAAATAGACCAGGCACAATATTCTACAAGAGTGTGCAATTGTTGGCATATGTCGATGATATTGATATAATTGGTCATAACACCCGCACCGTAAGTTCTGCGTTCTCCAGATTAGACAAAGAAGCGAAGCGAATGGGTCTGGTAGTGAACGAGGACAAGACGAAATATCTCCTGTCATCAAATAAACAGTCATCGCATTCGCGACTTGGCTCCCACGTCACTGTTGACAGTCACAACTTCGAAGTCGTAGATAATTTCGTCTATCTGGGAACTAGCATTAACAACACCAACAATGTCAGCCTTGAAATCCAACGCAGAATCATTCTTGCCAACAGGTGCTACTTTGGACTGAGGTGGCAATCGAAAAGTAAAGTAAGTCCTCTCTCGACGAACCAAAACCAAACTCTACAAGTCGCTCATCATTCCCGTCCTGACATATGGTGCAGAAGTCTGGTTAATGTCCACATTCGATGAGTCGGTTTTCGGAGTTTTCGAGAGAAAAGTGTTGCGGAAGATTTATGGTCCTTTGTGCGTTGGCAACGGCGAATACCGCAGACGATGGAACGATGAGCTGTACGAGCTATACGACGCCATTGACATAGTTCAGCGAATCAAGAGACAGCGGCTACGCTGGCTAGGTCAAGTCGTCCGAATGGATGAAAGCGCGCCGGCTTTGAAAATATTCGATGGAGTACCCGCTGGCGGAAGCAGAGGAAGAGGAATACCTCCACTCCGTTGGAAAGATCAGGTGGAGAGCGACCTGGTATCACTTGGTATTTCTAACTGGCGCCAAACAGCAAAAGGAAGAAACGAGTGGCGCGCTATTGTTGACGAGGCTATAATCGCGTAAGCGGTGCCTACGCCAAAAAAGAAAAAGAGGAAGAAGAAGAAGATTCGTAGGTCTATAATCAGAACCGAATTGATTGTTACTGTAAGGGCAAATTAATCAATATAAATTTTAGAGTTTATTCTAGTGAAAAAATTTAATGTTTTACGCAACAAGTGGAAATGTAAGAAAACTTTAGCAGAAACTGTTATGTTTAAACTTATTTTTGCATTTTGCCTTCGATTTCATCTTTTTCTTTTTACCATGTGCTAGACTTTCATTATTACTAAATGTATTCCATACTTACAGTAAATATGTAATAATGAATAAATATCAAAATACACGCATTTATACATATTTATTTGGCCGTATGGATGTTTATATAAAAAGTGTCGGTTGAGAATGTAGGTTATTATAAATTATGCAAGCATTAACAAAGTAGTTGGAATGAAATAAATTAAAAAGGCAATCTGTTGGCGAAAGAAAACATATAAATTCAAGAATAAATTAGGCAAAAGACGTTTGCGGATGAATATGGTATATATATATATATATATATACCCTTCATGTACATGAAATTGCATATTAACTTTGGTCCGTAGTATGTAAGTATAAGAAGGAGAAGAGATAAATCCACCAAAATGTATACCGATCGGATCGCCTGTTCGAACGCAAACTAGTCCCTAATTTCTTGAGATATTTCAACTAAAAAAGATTTGAAATTTTAGGTCATAAATCCGTCAAAGCAGCACCACATAAATGTCAGTACTGAAAGTCTTCGAAATCGGAAGACAACTTATGTGTATATAAATAAACAAAAATACACTAGACATCGCCTTCCGAGTTCCAATCACATTCAGACAAAATCTTTTTCTATAATTTTCGAAACCATTACATTCTTCGTAGTAGCAAGAAAGGCCACCCACTCGGCTGCATTCGCCGCCAAGATCTAAATATTACATTTCGCAAAAGACGATAACATTTTTTTTTTGATTTCTTTGCTGTTCGCAGCATCTTTAATTTCCTGGCAAGTTTGCCGGAATTGGCAATCAACAAAGCTAAAGCAGACAGTTGCAATTGACGTCCTTATGAATAACAAAAATGAAGATATGAAGACACTTACTGTACATATTGATTGGTACCAAGGCTGTTCTTGTCAATATTGATTTTGCTTCAATAAAAATTTGTATAGATAATTAAAGCTTTGCGTTATTTCACCATTGGCATTTGTGATTGTTAGTTTTCATTAAGTAAATAACTAAGTATATTTGAGTAGTTGGGACGCCATAGAAAATGAGTGCATTAATTAAATGCGTGACGCATGCCGTTGCGACTAATGACTAGGTTTAACGCTTTACTCTAAGTACTTCAATGAAGAGAAATCCAAATTTTCGAGTAAATATACATATTTAACATAATAGTATAGAAGTTATAAGCAGTCAAAGTATACTTTTACGATAATACAAAAAGTACTCTGAAAATGTAATATCGACAAATGCCTAAAATTTTTTTTTATTATAAGTTTATCATAATGTCAATTTGTCAGCACCAAAATTTTCATGATCAAATCATATGAAGAAAAAAGAAATAAAGAAAACATCTAAATTAAAAAAAAACGTCATTTATCGCTTCTCCAACTTTTTAATGTTTTGTTTAAATAAATATGTACATGTTATTGTGAAATTTTTATCTGTGCATGTTTCCGCGAACTCCAAGTATTATTGTTTTCCAGTGATTGCCTCTGCGTAAATTCACAAATCCTGTAAATATTTCTGGACCATATGGTCCATTGGAGCACCTACAATTATACTCCACTGTGTGAACTATTGGACCAATTCATGAGTCTATACCATCTTAGTGCGGTACCACCATTATTCGTGCGTTACCGATTGCAATCACTACACGAAGTTACAATTGTGCAATAAGTTTTATACTCGTATACAGAAAATGTGTGAAAATGAAACAGAAATTATTATTATTTCAATGCAAATATTAGAACAAATGCGCAAACTTTAACATAATAAATATTTATTAACAATAAACGATTAATAGTAATATAATTTTACACGTTAAATAATATGCTTTAATGGCTTTTCAACAAAGCAGCTTGAATTCAAAACTAAAGAGTATGTTCAAATGTAATTTTTCGCATATACTCCAAGATATAAACCCCGGTAGGGGGTACTCGGCTGTAATGCAGAGGTGGATTATATGGTCCAGCCCTAGTACATCACAATATTAATTGGACAATATTTTTTGTATGGATTGTGGTTGGTTTTGGGTAACTCTATCGTCTGCGTGGAGTATATATTTCACGCGTGCATGGAGTACTCGCCTTGATTGCAGGGAATATTCAACACTTGGTTGCACACATTTCTGTAGGCAAGCGAATGTTTTTTTCTGTTTACAAAATTTTAATGAAGAAACTTCTGAAAAATCACTAAAAGCAAACAAAGCGATGGAATTAAGATTACTATTGCAAAAATTTAATAGATTGCGGATCAAATATAATCGACATAGAGTCCTTTTCGTAAATAAATATCGTGCCTGGCTTGACAATTTCTTTGTAGGAGAGGACAATGTGTTTAGTTTCGAAAGTGTAACATTGGTTTTTGTTTTTATTTCATATGGTATTATTGTACTCCATAAAGGAGAGAGAGAGGATAAATGTGATGCTCCTTCCACATCAAAAAAGTGTATTTATCATATTTCCTAAAACATATTTATGGTGTGGTGTGTATTGTGAACGTGTCTGAAGTCCGATCTTAACCAAATTTCACATTTTTACTTTCTGAGACAATATAAATCCACAAGCTAAATGTAAATGTCATAAAAAAATCAGAAACATTTACTTTTTCCGTCCGCTAGCATAGAGGCAACTGACAAATTTTCACCATATCTGGAAATTCTTTTTTCTAGGGTAAATAAGGTCCTGAATTGAATTATAGCGAAATTGATGAAATTAATGTCGACGATAATGCACTCACAAGTGAGGACACATGCCGAGTTTTCATTGTTTGTTTGACGTCAACTCATGTATATGTAGTTACTTTATTTTATGATATTTAGGCAGCATTTTTTATTATATTTTGCTTTTAAGTTTCTTCGAAAGTTAAATATACATGTATATGCATGTGCTTATCCATTATAATTTCTATGAACCCTCGAATACCAACGCCATTTGCTGCCATGCAGCCCCATACCATCACTGATCCTCCGCCGTTTTTTACGTTACGGTGAAACCATTAAAATATTGAAAACCACATTTTTGAGGTCAAGAGCTGTGTTCGATTTACGCCAAACTTTGGTATCTCCATCACCCCCAAAAATGTTAAATTTACATTCATCCGTGAAAACTACGCGATCCCAAAATGTAGGATCATTCAAATGGACGTTTCCGTATTTTTCTGCGTAGGCCAAGCGTTTGGTTCTATTTGTATACCTCAATAATGGGTTTCTCTGGCCACTCTGGAGAACAAGTCATTTTGTTTTAGACAGCGGCGTATAGTTTCTGCATTTATTGATATTCCGTGATCATTCTCTACATCTTTTGCTATTTTTACAGCAGTCTGTAGTGGATCATCATTTACTTTTCGAACTATTCTCCGCCGCATTCGTTCGTCTAACTTAAATGTGCGGCCTGATCGCGGCTTGCTTGTGTAACAGTCATTTGTTTTATAATTTTTAATTATTGTTGTAACCGTAGCGTTTGATAATTTCACGATTTTTCGTACTTCTAAAGAAGTTTCAGAAATTTTCGGCATTTTGTACTCCTCTTACAAATAATTACAAAAAATTACTGCTAAATATACAAGTAAATGCGAATCTACACTGAACTAATAACAATTACTTTTTCGTTGGAAATATAACAGTAAATCATTGGGAAATTAATCGTATGTATACTCTTGTGAGTGTGCATAGGATGAATAAAGGGGAAAAACGACATTTTTGAGAAGTTAAAAGACAGCATGAATTTTTTTAAATTTAAACATTTATTGAAAAAGGAAGTACGTTTTTATTAATTTATTTTAGAATACAGGGAAAGTCGTTACCGTATGTATGTATATTTATGTGAGCCTGTACATATTATATGTTCAATAATTTCTCATAATTATTTTTTCACAGATTTACTCTATGCTATCAAACAATTTCTAGTTTCCTCAGACATATGTTGGACTAATTTGTGCAAGTTCACGCAAATATGGATTGTTTTATTAAAACTAGAACACTTTAAGTGAGTACCTCAATTGAGCATACGTTTTCTGCGTCCGAAATCATGCAAGTAAGCTAACTCTTTGAAAAGGGTATTCACAGCCCGGTACTTAACAAGAAAGATTGAAAAATGGGTAGAGTTTTGCATTTCTTAATGATTGAGAATCAAACTGGCTTCCATAATTTTTAATACTTGATAACGTATCAAAGTATTGGTGGAAATATAACTTAATAAATTTATACTAAAATAAGACGTGGAGATATTTCAAAATTTGTGCAGGCCTAATATGCGAGCTTTTTAATACTCAATTAACCTATATAAACATGCTTACATACATGTGTTTAATATTTCTTTTTAACGCTCAGCCCCGAATCCGACACTAAAGTCTTTAAAATACCTCCTCGCATAAAATGTTTTGAGAGTGGCAGCGTCTATCAAGTAGCATAAAAAGCTTTGCAAAGTATTTTTTTTTTGTGTTATCTGCTTGTAATTGTTAAAGATTATTACTTTACTTTATTATGTATATAATTATTAAATATTAGTATATTTGGTTTATTGAAGTTGTGAATGTTTGTACATCTTAAAACTGACATAACAACTCCACAGGCAATCATCAATTGCCTACCAGCTGCCATTTTAACGATAATTGCTAGCAATTTGGTGGGAAGTTTTTGTATGTGCGCACTTTGATTGCTTAACATAATCATTTGTAAAATGGCGCCAACCAAGTATGTTCTCGGCACTAAAGCTCTTAAACATTTTAAATTCCAAAAACAAAAAAATAAAAAATTGTTGAAGGGGAAGGAAAATGAAAAAATGAACAATTTTCGTTCATTTAATAAGTTCATCTTCAATAAATCTTAAAATATCAATGATGTTGCCACCAACAAGCTTTCGAACTAATGAAATTTTAGCTGTCAAAGTTCATTGCAGGCAATAGATGACAAGCCGGTCATCAGCAATTACCGGTCTCCATGGGCAATTTATTTTGTGACATGTGTATGTTATCACATCGGCGATCGCTTGTGGAGACAAGCTCAAGTTGGCCACAGCAACAACGGCGAGCAGTCTTCAAATGAAATATTGCCATTAAAGTGTGCGCTCTAACTTAACTCAAATATGATATGTATGTACTTATACATACGTGTTAAATACAGAGATTACTCTCTTTGGATCGGCTAATGTCAGAGTAGTAGAAGAAGGTGGAATGAAGAAGAATAGGGAAGTACAATAGCGGGATTTGCTTAGTCTATGTAATGCTATTCAAAAATTTTCTAGGAAAATTTACTAGAGAGCGGGAGCACCTCGGTTTTATGATTTTGGCAAATTCAAGTCAAACAACAACAATTAGCAGACACAGAGATGGTTTTTTTTTCTTGCAATCTGTGCGAAATAAATATGTACCGAGGTTTAAGTATAGGATATTTTCATTATTGTGCTATTGCACGGATATGAAAAAACCGTGTAATACGTACTCCGTAGTATGCCTTTCCTTGACTGAGCGAATACCCCTCTTATATACATACAGCCGTATCTATATATCGATGTACGTATATTTTGTGCTATTATGAAATCAATCCGTCCCCTCAAGTTTTCTTTCTTATATTTACTGCAAGCTGTTACAGATTTGTACATACATATATACATATTTATATACGAGCATACATATGTATGCATGCTTTGTAGCATGCGCAAAAAACCAAAATTTTACACTTACAAAACATGTGACGCCCTTTCGTTGTGCATATTCGTCTTTTTACATATTTTTTCATATCTCTTTTCTTCAAAGGTGATTTGATATGAAACTATTCACTCAACAGCTGATGTAAAAGGTCCTGTAAATTAGGTTAAACAAAGGATCCGGTGTTTTGTAATTGCGAAACCAAGTTGATTTTGCAAAATAAAAAAAGAAAAAAAAAAGAAAATTAAGAAGAGCGATAATCCTAAGCTTAAGTCAAAAAATTTATAAATGTGTGAAAATGCTGTAAATGGTGATTCTAGAATGCTATTAAGAAATGGGTTAGACCGAGAAATTGATATTTAATGAAAAAAAAAAAATAATAATAAAATATGAAAAAGAAACGATCACCTTATAAATAAAATTATATGAAATATTTATAATTAAAGATTGTTTGTGATTTTCAATATTTTTTAGTTGGTAATACAATATAGTATAGGAAAATGCATACTATTTTCTTATGAACTAGAGAAATTACCTGCAATATTGACTACCATTCGATCTAAGCGATTAATTGGTCGTTAAGCCAGTAATATGTTTGTATGTATGATCGATGATTGGTTATACAGCAGCAACTGCCAATTGGGTTTACATGTAAGGGTGTTCCCAACCAAGTGCAATAACAACAACAATAGCTATAGTGATTATTCTTGTCGCTTTGTTAGCCTTTGGTGGCAACATATGCTGATGGCATAGCACGTGCAACAAACAACAACAACACAAAGGGCAATGTAAAAATGTAAGATGTTGATCGTTTTGAATATTCATGTACAATAGAGTGTTCCCTTTTTGTAAACTTTACCCTAAAGCCCACTGCTGTACCTAAAATATCCAAACCTAAAATATATAATTTGTTTGTGGGTTTCAATAAACTTTTATCTTCGTCAATATATAACATACATAATTGCTCGAATAAGGCACACACTAGCTAGTTGTTGTTTCTAGTTATACTCATATCCCTCCCCTAACTTCCATATTTGCGCATGGAGGAGCTTCTCTTGGTTTAGCAATTTTTTTTCTTTACTTTTAGCTGAATTTTTTTTTTGAATTTTAGGTGCACAAAATTTTTTTTATAGCAATAATTAATACACGATCAACCGGTGTAATACATTTGATCGAATACATTATTTGTATGAGCTGTTGTTCTTACTGCATTTTTGTTAGTGTTATTATTATTGCCTGAATTAAGTGGAACTATTATAATATTATTAACAGCAGGAATTGGGGATCCTATTATATACCTGTATTACCTGTATCTATCTCGATTATTTTATATTAATTATATATTATATTACATTATATATAGATAGATAATATATAAAGCAGAGAGAGCTGCGAAAAGCTACTTTGTCTCTATCTGACGGATAATATATTTTTAACCAAAAAAAGTGGCCTTTTTTTCAAAGAAAAAATCATTCATTCGCCTTTTTCGACATTGTGGCCTTCAAAATAGTCTCCAAGTTATACACATGTGCTAGGGCTTCTTCCAATCCTATCCAATCCGAGATAGTCTTTAGTTCTTTTAGTGATGCGTTTTCATTGCCAATTGTGGCTGTAAAACACTAACCCTTTAAGGTTCTCTTATTTTTGAAAATATGAAAAAGGAAAACAAGGACAGAAGCGTGAGCAGGTACATTATCTTAACTTTTGAATAATTCTTGCTGCCCCGTATTTTACACCCAATACATTGGAAAAAATTTCATAATCTAATCTAATCGAATTGTCAACATGGTCAACGATATTTCTTATTGTGATTCGGCGATCGTTCATAAACATTTCTTTCTCTTTTTTCACGTTATATCAATCGCAAATTCTTACTTTACGCAGAGCAGACCTACCATAGGCCTCTGTAAAAATTTTGTACAATTTACTACACTTTATTCCATTTTTTACGCAAAATTTTATACATGTTTTTTGATCCTTTTTTTTAACAAACGAAAATTACCGAGCTCAAAAAACCGTCTAGCCATATCGACTGTTACAGACAAAGTCAATAATGAAAAAATTTGAAAGTTTTATCACAAATCGGAAGAATATCTACCAAAAAAAAAAAAAAAAATTGTTCGAACTCTGATAGCCCAAAACACACCTCGAATATAGTCTCATAAACAATATGATGTCCTCGAACCTTATTATCTAACTATGCCTAACATCACACTTTTCTTTTAATAACTGCAGCTTCTACTAAATTATTATCAAAGTGTTACTTCGAGCCATAACAGAAAATTAAATATGAAACCAACAAATGTTCTACAGAGACTCATTATAAAATAATACGTATGAATATACTTATACTTACAGGTGTATATTTGTTTGCTTGGAGTGTTCAAGTCAGATAATTTAAAGTCGTTTTTTAAAATTGAATACAATTGATGGTTAGAATAAATCTTCACTTTATTCTTTTCTGTCAAAATGATTACGCAGATATCCTCTTTCAGAATCTATAACTCGTATTTGTGTAAACCACTTTATGTAAGATATGAAATAATTTCTTATTTTAGTTTGTTGAACCTTTCTTTTTGGTAACTTTTTCTTGCTCCGAGGGACTGTAAACATCTCCTTTTCACTATCCGAAGATAATTCTGGCTATCCATATTCAACACATTGTGTAGTTTCTGTTTCGTTTCCGCCTAATACACATTCTTTTTCTTTGAAGGTATCCTCGGAACAATCTTCAACGATTTTAACGATTTTATCCGATATGTTATAACTTCTCCTGGATTAGTTCGCAATCGACGACGATTGTATTTCGTAGATGAAGTAACCTAACTACTGAATATTAGATAATAAAACATATATATTATTAATAGAAAATAAATTCCGAAATTTAATTCGAAAATGTACTCTTGAAATAATGGCGGGAATACCCAGCGGAAAAAGCTGACCTGAATGTTATTTCACTATAAATATGCGCTGCAGTCAATATAGATATATACTCAAAGAAGAAAGTTTAAGAAAGGCTTACTGCCTAAGCTATTAAAATATGATAACAAAGTGTATGAAAAAGGACGATTGAAATTTAAGAGCGCTTAATCTTATCCATAAGATGGGCAACTCATTACATATAAGAATTTACCTAGTGTAATATGTGATATATTGAAGCTGTCTGAAGAAGGATAACTCCGAGCTGTTCAGTAAAAAACGAAATTTCAGACAGCATAATGCTGGAAAAAATAGTAGCATTGAAACCAACAACCGTGCCGTTAATTCTGCCTTCTTCAGACCT
Organism: Neoceratitis asiatica; assembly: GCA_030068015.2. NCBI lineage: Eukaryota > Metazoa > Arthropoda > Insecta > Diptera > Tephritidae > Neoceratitis > Neoceratitis asiatica. The sequence goes on along the minus strand of CM061529.1, from coordinate 66,876,729 downwards.
CATGGGAAAGCAAAGCGAATGGGTCTGTTAATGAATAAGAACATAACAAAATATGGTTTGTCATCAAGTCAACAGTTAGCTCCTTGGGTCTCATTTCATTGGTGACAAAAATCATGGCTTTCTACAAGTTATAGTTAAATATATAATTATGAAGTAGCATCCACACCAATAATAATCTCAGGCTTTCAATGCAATGTAGAATCACTTTTAAAAAACTGGTGTAGCATTTAGCTGAGTAGTCAATTGAAAGATCCTCTCTCGACGAACAGAACGAATTGTTTAAAATATATACCGATATTGAAGCGAATTTTAGACCTAGCACTTCCTCCAATTTATGGTAAGCGTCTAAATATTTTTCCAACCACTGAAAGAACCAACAGCTTATTCTAGGCCGCGTCCGAATTGCTGATAAATTTTTAAAAGAAGCGTTTATTTTATGTCAAAAATACACGCGCAATGCTAAATTTGTAGGAAATCATGGCTGTCAACAAGTCGCGGTCGCCGAGATTGATAAAGTTCAGCAAATTAAATACCTGGTTTCACTGCATGCTACGAATCGGTCAAAACATCGAAAATAAGAGACGCCATTGATGTTGTTGATTCAGCTCTGATCGCTGTGTCTAAGCCAGTTAAGAGGAAGAAGACAAACGCCTGTGAGTTTTTGTTAGAACAATATTTATTCCAGGGAATAATCATTTGTGCATATGAAGCTTCACACAATTCATCATTCTTTTCCCAGCATGACTTCCAAATTAAATGCACCTGCTTAGTCAGCGTATGTTAAATGGTCTTTTTCGCCGACTAGCAATGCTTTCATTATCTTCACAAAATTCTTGAAAACTAATATATTCGAAGGAACATAAGTTTTCTGTGGTGAAGGTTACAGATATATCATCATATTCCATTTACAGCTGCTGAAAACTCATCAAATTTCCTAAAACATTTATTTCTGAATAAGTGCATGAACACAAGTGTACATTTGGATTTATTTACTTTTATTTGAAAATATTGCTTGGCCCTTGGAAAAGATTGCACACATACTTTTAAATGTATTCGTGCTCAGACGCCTGTAAGTATGTATAAATATTTGTACAACAACATATATGTAATGTGTGTACTTGTATATGTGTATATGGCAAGGTTCATAAGTACGTCAGTACGTTTTGGATTGCTTTCAGTAGACCCGTCACTGCTTTTGAATTGCCTTCTAAATTGCTGTCGTTGTTTTTGTTGTAGCAAGTAACACAAGAAACATATGGTTCGGCTGCAATTTTAAGTGGAATGAATTTCATTTTTTTTTTAATTTTTTTACTTTTTGGTTTCTCTTTGCGCATGCTTCTGCCATAAAGACTTGCAGCATTAAGAGTTTCTCTGGGATCATACTGAGAACTTCTACCTGTTTGGCTGCAAGTGACGTTTTCAGCTAATTTTGTTACTGTCCCTGTTCACTGTGTTGTTAAATGTACGCTTATGCATATTAACATACATATTTATCTCAGTATTTCTAATTTTTTTCTCATATATACGTATATCTAAGTAAATATGTATGTATGTGATGCTTGTTTATGCCTTACTTGCACTTGTTCTTGTCGATTTCATAGAATAATCCAACATTAACTACTCTCTTACTTTGTGCAATTCTATTGAACTTCCTGACGTAGGTCAGTCCACGCCACAACCATTCTGCTCATATGTTGAAAGTAGTTCTGTGTTTTTTGCTATTCTCCTCGTGCAGCATCTCGCATACATAGGAGCTCTTATATAGCTATGTATGTAGATAAATATGTAAGTGCATGTGTGGATGTGGTTAGCAGTGTAGCATGCGCTTTAGGCATTCTCAGGGACTAGTGCCACTGGAGCGCAACGCTTTGTTGTCATTAAGTAGTTTTTTTTTTTTTAGTTTATTCGACAACAGCTTCCAGCATTAGAATTGCGCATAGTATCGAAGCTGCTAACTGCTCTCGAAGTAAGCAGCAACAATCGGCTCATTCTACGTTTGCTGCTTTTACCACGCCCGTACAATGCGCAGATGCATGAAATATGCTGAATTTGCTCAGCTGAAAAGTTTCAACTTCTTCTTCTATTCTGGAATTTCGGAAGCGTTTTCCAGTGAACCTGAATTTTTCGCCTACTCCTTTACAATGGATAGTAAATAGTTTTACTGCCGACATTACTGACACCAACTTGAATTTTGTACATAACATATGTACATACATATGTATATGGATATGTATATGTATATGTAAGTATGTATTTTTAAATGCATATTTTGTTGCCATTTTCACTAATTCTACGAATGTGAAACGAGTGCTGCCTCAATCGATAAGTTATACAATGCCGTGGCAAGTGATGGCTCAATATTACATTAATTTATATTTGACTTTTTTTTTTGATATTAATGGAGTTATACTCAGTTATACATATATGTACTATATCCATATTCGTGTGGTTCTTGAAGAAATAAAATAATACAGTTGTCTATGTTTATTGCTTAAAATAAATTTTATTATGTGATAAATGTAAAATGTGAATTTTTCTACATTTCCACTCTATATACATACATATACAGTGAACAAATCAAAGCAAAGATCAAACTTTGAATGGGGTTAGTAATACTAGAGACTATAGTTGCTGCTTCTAGTCTGTTAATGCGCATGGCATGCATTTACCGGCATATTTTTGGGGGATATTTTGGCCAGTGAGTTTGTTGTTGTCAACAGTGTCCCACTACTAAGAGAACATTTATTTCTGTATTAGTAATTTGTTACGCAAACAATTGAAATATTGAAAAAAACATAATTTAATATAATATATAATAGCTTACGAATATTGATATCATTATTTACTAGGTTTTGTTGGGTTTGTTAAATGAAATTATTTACGGGTTTAAAAACTGTTTATATGAAAAGATTAATTATATCACAGAAAATACTCTTTTAAAAAAAATTGCAAGAAATTTTTAATATTTGCGGCATAATTTTAAATGGGTCGTAACCAGGTCGCCTATACAATTTTTTCGTCATTCTGATTATATTAATAAAATATATATATATAACTTATTTTCTATCCAATTTGCAATAAAGTTGATACTATTGATAGAAATTCACTCTTTTGAACAGGAAATGCATATTAATGCCGTAGCCGATGAAAGTTTATGCGAAGAATAGTCAATGATCGAATGCAGATGAAAGTTGATTTTATGAAAATACACATGTAAATGCGCAATTTTTTCGTTTAAGGGGTTAGGTGGGTTTGAAAATTAAAAAAAAAATCGTTTTGTTTTGTCCTAATAAATTGTAAAATATGTTAAAATATTCTCATAAAATTTCAAATCTATCGGAGTAATTCTTCGGAAGTTTCGCCCATGTCTTTGTAAATTTGAAACTTTAAACGCCTTTATCTTAAAACTCTATTTCTTAAGTCAGTGGACACGATTTCTTGAAAAGTTATAAAGCGATTTAGTTATTGAATGAAAGATTTTTTATTATTATTATTATTATTACAACTATTTTTTTCGAGCCAATGCATGGCGAAAATTTGATTAAAAAATGTGTTTTTTTTTGGTTCAAAGTCTGTCAAAAATTTAAATTAATTTTTTGTTTCTTTTTTTCCTTCCTTCAATAACGAGATTTATCCATACACTAACGAAATATTTTTGGTTTTTGATTTTAGATGAACGAATAATGAGTTATGCTGTCCACGGCGAGAGCATTTTCTTTTGTGACGTCACGGGAGATGAGGTACCAACGGCTGAGTTTTCTGAATTTTTGAATACAAATTTCACAAAATACTGCTTAAATATGTATCTTTGATATAGTCAAATGTGTGAATAAAATATATGATTGTATATATACATATATAAAAATAGTGAAAATTCCTTTTTTTTAACCTCTGAAACTCATCTAACCCCTTAATCTGTGGCGAAATATTTATGGTTAGTAAAGTGGTGGTCTAATAATGTTGTAACTGTTGGACCCAGGATAGTATTTTAAAATTTTCCTTATACTTATAATTTTTTATTATGTAAATTTGCCTTGTCCGCTCCTAGCATTTTCTCAGGATAATTTGCCTCTTTTGCCACAATAAATACACACCATACATTCCAACCATGATAGCGCAAAGTAGCTGCGAGAGGCAATGATCTATCTGACGAAGTGTATGCATCAGTTTCTTTTTAGATTATGGTTGGACGAAAACGTCCCAGGCGATTGGAACCTGTGTGTGCCCTGCCAACTCTATAAGAAGGGGGACCACGTGTAGTCTGAGCCTCCTCAATATCGCAAATTTATAAAATTTTATCAGTGTGGCTTCAGAACTGGTGGATTTACCGTTGACCAGATATTAGTTGATATTTATATTAAATGCCTGGCAGATTATTTATGTATAAATTTTTATCGAATTTTCTGTGATTTACTTACTAACCTAAATGCGAGTGGCGTCATATCCATACGTAACTATTTCCCAACCCTCATATTTATTCATGTATGCGATCATCCCTATCAAATGTGACTTCAATCGTAGAATTAGCTGTTGAATTATCGTGATTTCCGCACTTTTCAAAATGACCTTTATGTGGTGAGTGTGAACTTGGTCCGATTTCATCCATTTGCAACAGAATGAGTGAGCCAAGTTTCATTGAAATATTGCAATTCCTACTTGAGGTATTGTATGCCCAGACGGGCGACTCGTCGTTCCATGGAGTGTGATATATATACATATGTAAATATATGCCTCTATTTTATCCCGTTACATACGACCATTAGCCGAACAATCTAATAAACTCTGTAACCGAGAACAAAAATTACTATTACGGTCGTCCCTTGGCAGGAAATGTCAACCCCTCTGTGTGTATTTCTTACATGAAAAAAGGCGTTTCATAAAAATCCATTAGGCGTTTGGAGGCGGCTTAAAACCGTAGGTCCTTCACCACAAATTGGAGAAGGATCTCAGCCGAAAACCGATTAATAAGATAACTATTAAACAATTTTTTTATAATAAATGAAAAACATCATTTTTAAAAACAATTGAAAGTTTGTTTCTTGAGCCAGCTGCCATACCGCATCAATCGCACTTTTTACAAGGTTACTTGTGTGCTAAGAGTAACCTTTTTTGCAGTTAGCAGCAGTATTTTTTTTTTTTTTTTTGCTTTTTCAATTAATATCAAGAAAAAAGAAAAGTAAAGTTGTTAAGGGGTTTGCTATGGTTATACCGTACGCAGTCTTCTGGTTCAAATAACTCTGAAAGTAGGTAAATACGAGTACTATTAAGAGCCGGGTAAGTACTTAAGTACTACTATACGTTTGTACAAATGCATTATTGATGAGATAAAAACGGAAAATGGACTTGAATGAATTTTAGCGTTGACACGGCGACCAACAGTCGACAAATATATGTATACATATGTATGTACTTATATATCTGTATGTACGTGGGTTGACAGAAGCACTCCAGATGAATATGAAACGAGCGAACTGTGCGTGAAACCACTCAAAGACACCACCACCACTTCGTAGGTAGTAAAGTTAAGTCAACACAATTATAAGCAAATAGAATTATAAGCAAATATTGACGTTTGGACGACTTGAATGCCTCGTGATATGATTGAGAGTTATTCGAATGAATGTTGGTGCCAGAACAGCAAATCGATAAATTAAACAAAATGCTTTTCAAATGCATATGTATGTATTTTTAGGATTCACGTATGTATATGTGCATGTATTGTGCGTTATTTTCAGTTAATTATCGTATTTACAGACTTTCTGGAAAAAAAAACTCATATGGGTACTTAACGGATTACTGTATTTGAGAAAACACACCTTGTTCACTTCATTTATTTTCTTTTACCACCTTAAAATAGTAAAAAAAATTTTCTTATCACTTAAAAAATCTAAGAAATGTTGTTATATACATACATATGTACATACATATAGACTTTTCACAATTATGTATTGTAAATGAGCTACTAGTTTCTTCTTAATTTTCGAATCTTCCTATATGTACATATGTAAGCATAAACCTAAAACTGCAGCTACTTGTACATATATATGTATATCCCATCACTTAGCAAACTATAAAGAGTAAATTAATTTGTTTTTTTAACATAACCCATATTTGTACGCTTTTATAGTCGGTTGGTTCATCAAGCATCCACCGAGCATATGCTTATATTTAACAAGCCAGCAAGAGAGTTTTCATATACATATATACGAATACATATGAATATTTTATCGATTCAATGTTTTAATATGTCATCCAAATATATTGGGCCACATATTGCCAACTACTTACATTTCTATCTGTGTGATTGTATGACCACAGTATTGTTGTGTCACACAAGTTAACAAGTTATGGAGCTCTAACCAATATTTGAACCGGAATGTTGAAAGATTTTCCGTTCATAACCACACATGGGTATTTTCACTATATAGAAATAACCTGCAAGGAGAAGTACTAGTTTTTAACTAGATTGCTACTAACTAGATCATCTTTGATATTAATTTCATGTTACGAACTGATATTTTTAGCCCAGCGACAGGTCATGAAAACCTGCCATATATGTGTTGAGTGTTTACTCCACCCGAAATAAATATAAAAATTAAAATTAGTTTGCCTGCATCGTGATCCGATACGTGAACCTTACGCGCAACGGTGGAAATCGCTGGAAACTACTTGGCTTTCACGATGGTATAAAGATCCATGGCAATCTGCGCACTTCAACAGAGCATATGAAAATCGAAACTCCCGCTTGGTGTGCTAGAAATAACAACAACAATCGAATGGTGTGGTGATGTTAATTATTATTATTCCCGTTACTGGTGAACAACTATAGAAATAGCGAACTGGTATGATTTCATCTTTAAAAGACTAGTATTTAAATAGTACTAGTCAACAATTTCACTGCAGGGAATATACATACAAGCAAAGATATGTATGTATATAAGAGTAAGAGTCTTCAATTACCTCCTTGCAGAGCATACATACATATATACTCGTACGTATCTAGAATGAACGTATGTTAAATGAAAGTATCTGACAAAGCGGGCTGTGGAAAGAACGCTTGATTGAATTTCAAATTAATTAATTTGATAAGCAACGAAGCAGACCAACGCGCACAAAGCCAATGCTTCACAGACACGATACATGTACAATGCAATACAAATATAGAGGCGTTTTAGAACATGAGTAGGTAATTCCCTTAGGGTAGGGTTCTCTCTCAAGTTTAATTACATATGTATCTAGAAGCCTAAAAAGATTTGATGTGAGGTCTTTGAGCAGGAAAATGCCCACACTTGAATATACATATATATCCTGATATATGTGTATATATATATGTACGGTTTTTATGTTACCCTGCCAAAATGTTGGCGGAGCCTCTCTATAATGCAGTAGTGGACCAACTAATCTACTGGATGTTGCAAATGCGTAATTTGCTTAGAGTATTTATGAAAGCGAGAAGATCGGTGAGCTTTGTTGATTGAAAATAATTTATTATTTTTAATATTTACTTATAAAGAAAAAATATTTAGCGTGTGAGGGATGGGTGGATAGAGAACACCATCGTTGTGGAATTTAATTCGACCAATTGCGGTGCGGCCGGCTAGAGATTTGAAGGCTTCTTTTGCAGCTCTGTACTTTGGTGACAATCGCAGCCGTATGCGGAGTACAGACTAACGAATGAGATTTCCTGAAACTTTGGGTTGTTTTTTTTTGCTGGAATTTTGATTTACAATTCCGTTCTAGCCGGTACTCCTTCGTTAAGTTGCTGAAAGGGATAGCAGAGAGCTTCAAGTAGTTATCGGCTTATGATATCGGGAAAAAGCTCTTTGGTGACGTATGCAGCTTCGAAATATATTTAAGTAGACAATAGCATGGCAACCGTTTGCTCAAGTTTCGTAGATTTGAGGTTTGACCTCGAAATTGTACCGGTGACTGCCGACCACTCTGGTAATTTATGATCCACCTCTCCAAGCCAGGAAGTAATGAAGATTCCTCAATGTCTGAAAGTAGCACAGCGTGATTGACCATGTTGAAGGCTTTTGACAGATTCAGTGCTATCGGCTCTCACGAAAGGTGGATTTTTGTTGGGACCATATATGGATTATATGGATGTTTATGGGATTAAGTGCAGTTAGGGTGCTGTGCACTTTCAAGTAAATCGATCGATATTCTCGATTTTGTGAATTGAACGGTTATAGATCCACTTCCCGGTAGACGGAGTGTTTCCCGTGTTAATTTAGGCAAAAAGATACCTGTGTCCAAATTTCAAATAAATCGAACCAAAACTTAAATTTTTTGGGATAAACTCTTCCCGTTGATTTCCCGGAAAAAAGGTACATTTTCAAACTTCACTAGAATACTCTCCAATGAAATATGAAGTTATTCTGAAAATTTCTTCAAAATTCATTTAGAATATTTTCGATGATGATATTAAATCCAACAATGTAGCCAAGTGGGTTCGTACATATTGTATCCGTTCGAAGTTTTGTGGGTTTGAACGCAATCGATAATAATCGATAATTCACACTGAGCAGTATATTTAAAATTTTGGAACAAAACACTACTCATAGCTCCTGTAGAAATGATGCGATGAAAACCCACTTCTAATATATCTCGTAAGTTTGAGATATCACAACGAATATAAGAAAGCCTAAATTCAACTACATGGATCCATCGTCTGAACTACTTTACCTTATCTTAGATTTAAGGCCACGCTTAAAGAGATTGGATAAACTCAGGACGCAAAAGTGTTCGTAAATGAAATGGACCAGAACATAGACGGAATGAACAAATTCAGTAAAAAAGACTACGAGATTTCACGAGGTCAACGATAATATACAAAGAGACTTTGAAATACCAAATGTAAATACAGAAGTGAAAAATATCCGACAAAACTACCTGCAGGTCGAACACGTCTCCAAAGAAGAGAGCTGCCAGGCTTTTAAAGAGTATCATTCTACCTGTCGTTCATTATTATAAACGGACTAACGCAGTAACTCACTAGTAATTATGATTCTAAAATTTGATTTGATAAATAAATTTCTTAGAAAACAATATGGAAGCAAAGAAAAGGGATCATTTTTCAAAATCTATTTTTCTGCAATTGTTTTTGTTTCTCAAATAAATTTTCTTTAAATTAATATTTGCCAAACATAAAGTTAAGTTTGCACAGTTAGTCTCGACTGCAACATCCGTTGATTATTTACGCGGCGACAATACCATGTAGTTCCTTTCAGACCGCGAGCGTAAAAACAATGGGTTCTGATGTAAAAGAAAATAAAATCATTCATCTCCGCATAGCCATCAAAACAGCCATCACCCCAACTGTCGTTTGAGGAGAATAGCGAACGACAGCAATAAAGTTTCTTTGTATCGAAGTTCAGCTTGTTTGCTCACTTTAGCCGAGTTACTCGTATATACGAGTATGTACATATGTTCACACATACATATATATATAATACAAAGAATATTATATTGTGCCAAACAATACGACAGAACAGACGCATGTTCATCAGCTCGTAAAATCTGCTTCTACCTTTTGAGACATATGTATGCATATATTGTCATAACTATGTCCATACTCGCATGGATGGATATGTGTACATACTTATATATAGTTGTACATATTTCTGGCTTAATATTTTTTTTACCACAATACTTGGTACAATACAATTTTAATATTTCACGCTGTTCCATTCATAGAACTTTTCCCCCCAAGTGTCACCTGAAGCTGCCGTAGAAATAAGCACAAACACACATGGGTATAGTGTTATATGTATATAATAGTACGTACAAACAGAAGTAAGGGTACTTCAATTACCGAAATGTTGGAATGAATTCCTATTTAATTGACAATGCCTATCGAAATTATTGTTTGGTTTTTAGTTTCATAATTATTACTATTGTAACGTAAGATATCAAATTGAGCGACCCAATTGAAGTGACTGCATGACTCACATACACTCATACTCATATACACATGTACATATGTATATGCGCTAATTATGATTAGGTTTGCACCAACTTTGTTCGGTCGCCCCTTACAGAGGAGGGTTTCTTTTGTTTAAATTGAAAATTAGGATTTTGTGTGTTTTTAGCAAAAAATGGTATGTTGATAGAGTTGACGCTTCTATGCATTCCATAGTTTTATCTGTTGTTATTCTTATAATCTGACTATACATTATATTTACTACATATATACAAGTATATTAAATTTGTCTAGCTGAGGGATTGATCACTTCGTCTGTGTTTTAGATATCTCAAGTATTAATTTAAATATCTTAACGTATCGGGTGTACAAACGTTGCTTTTGTCCAAGACAAGTTGGTATTGCAATGATTAAATTGTACTAAATTAACATCCATAGTTTACTTAGCTATGTTACTGCAGTTACGCAGGCTTAGCACCGTAAAAGAAGCGGAATTATCAGGTCCAAAGTTAAACTAATTTGTGATAGTTACGATAGTTTGCGCAGAGGAGGTCCCTTTTATGAAAAATACTCAAATTCTAATCTGCTTTCACCTGATCATTTTCTGCAAAAGATCTTAAATTGAGATTTCCTCGACGTAGCTACTCTAAAGGAGCTGAGGCGGTTAGGGCATGAACGCAAAGCAGTCGGCAATATTTATTGCTTTAATAAATTTAAAACTGAAAACGCGGTATATATACATACATCGTTATGAGGAAGCAATAAAGCAATAATAAATAAAGAGGCAGCTGATTGAATTTTGAATTATTAATAATTAATATACTTTTTGTCACGGAAAAACTTACACTTTTTTTTTAAAATTTCTTAAGAAAAATTGAATACAGTTTCATTTGCTGACATTTGTGCTGCTGCTCATCGTCTGATATTAATTATTATTATGATTCGACTTAAAAGTATGTACTACTATTATTTCTACATTTGCGTAGGCACCGCTTACGCGATTTTAGCCAAATCAAAAAAAAAAAAATATGCAACCAGACAGTTCTTACAACAGACGAAAATATACAAATAGATAGAGACTTCTTATAAAAGTTTGTTGTATTTGTTCACAGAAATATTAAAAATTCTTCAATGTTATAAAATGATCTACACACTTTCCATTTGTCAAACCTAAACCCTAAAAACAATTAAATCGGGAGAATATATGCGTACTTTGCTTAGCTCATATTTTCCATTTTCTAGAGGTACTTTAGATAATTCTAAAGTTAGTCGGGGGTAAATCCGATCTTTGTGGAAAAAAATTCGTATTTCTAAAGAAAAGTCAAATAAGAAATTCGTATTGCGTAATATGCATAAATCATTTTAAGTTTATTTTAACTGGGACCGATTCTGTTCTGGTTATTTATTAACGAATTGTCTTCAGTTATAATTTATTCAAAGATTTCGTTACGAGTAATGCCGATGATGTAAAGTTTTTTCAATCATATACCTTAATTAATGAAAGGTCTCGCTTACAAACCGATTTAAATAATTTGGTAGTTTGGTGTAATCTTAACTTTAACAAATGTAAAACCGTGCCACTTACACAAAAATGTCTTCAATCACCGTCCTACACAATAAAAGGCTATAGTTTAGAACTAGTATGGAATGTTGTTGATTTGCGTGTAACAATGGATGCTATACGCAACTCCAATCTTCCTATTAATCACCAGCACCGTATTGAAAGTTAAAAGTGGATTTGCCTTTGTAAAGCGGTGGTCTAAAGAATACAGAGACTCTTTATATTACGAGAATACTCTTTATGTCAATAGTAAGACCAATATTGGTATACGGTTCAGTTGTGTAGAATCCTAATTATAAAGTCCGTTCTGATAAAATTGAGTCCGTTCAAAAAAGTTTTTGTTGTTCTCTTTGCGTCATTTGTAATGGGATTCCAGCAAAAACCTTCGTCCGTATACTAGTTAGGAATAATTTTTTTAGTCGACATCCTGAATGGACTGTTTTGCAATTCATTTCTTCTTCTTAGGTGAAGTAAATTTCAATGTCACCATCGACTCACTAATCACGACAGTTTAGACCACTATTTTTAAAATCTTTTAAAACAAATTTTGAACTGCATGCACCATTTCGTCGTTTATGTCATGATATTGTGGCGAAAATGAGAAGCGAATGACAGATGAAAGAGAGGAGCCGACAACTGGCATGTTCTTCTTTGTAACCGTTGGGCTTAATTAATAAAAAAAAAATTTTTTTTTAACTTAAAATGTAGAATTTTCATTAATAAGTTTTTTATGGAAGAAGAGAAAAAAAATGATATTTGCCAGATGCATACATATATGTGATATTTTCAGAAACCGAAAAGAATTTCTCCGTTGTCTAAACGGATAGGGGCAAGTGTTGAATTATTGAACGCTAAGCAAAGAACGAAAACAAAAGTTATATAATATTGAATGGTACCATCATTGTCTAAGTTAAAGAAGCAAATTACAAAAGCTTTTGTTGCCATCACACAAATTCAAAGAATTTATCATCGTCTTTTCTAAAATAAAAATATTCAAAGTAAAACTCACTCAAAGTAGAAGCACCAAGATGAGCAAAACAAAAATAAATATAAAATTTCAACAAAGCTGTTACTTGTATGAGCAGTCTAGTTATGGCTACAGCAAAAAAAAAACATTCAAATGGCAGCTATGGCTATAGTTTTGGCCAGGGCATTATGGCACGTCTCTAATAAACGATAACAGTGTTGCACCATTAGATGTGAGGCTTTGTTCGAAATTCAATCAAATAAGCATCTACGAGCATGAAATTTAGTGCTATACATACATATTACGAACTGCGTATTGGTACTGAAAATCAACGTAAGCGTAATACTATATCATATAGCCCCCATATAACCGATTTGTTCCGATATGAGATCGTGGGTTCAAAAGCCATCAAAAAGTCATCAAAGAGCGTAAGATTTGATATTTTACTGACGTGAATTCAAGTTTGTATTGACACTGAATGCCATCGAAATCGAATTTTGCAATTTGCAATAAATTTGATATGTCCATGAAAGGTTTATAAAGACTTTGGCATGGCCGAAGACAGTCCATATTTCTTGTTTTAATTTAAAATTGTATGGTGAGACAAATAAAAATGGGGAAAAATTTACAATTAATGTATCTCGAGAATATTTAATTTAATGTTTTTTTAATGATATTCGTGGATTACATACCGCTTTTTTGGTTAAATTTTGAAAGTTGGTGTGTCCAGATTACAACCCACGAATGGTCGCAAGCACTGCGGCCGCCCTACCAATCTCCGAAAATGCTGTCCATTTCTCAGATTAACGGAAAAAATGTTACAAATAAACAGCCGCAAAAAAGGTTAAAAAGCACGAAAATATGGCTGATCTGTTTTAGGGCACCATATATTTTCGAATTAAAACATTATTTACTTAAAATAGCTTTTAAAAGCTTTTTTTATTAATCCACGAATATATAAGTAGTGCTCATAAATTTACTGGTTTGAAGATGAGGTTCAATAAAATTGCAGGTATTTTCCAACTTCTAATTGCTTTAGGTTAATTCGCTACTGGATAGAGCTAAACTTGCAACAACGGTATTACGAGTATTTTCGAAAGCCATAAAAAATTTGGTTTCATAAAAAGCACTATTCACATTATACTTATAAATATATTCATTATAAAATCTTAGATTCGATGAGGAAATTCATGGCACAGCCCGATTAGCACAGTGATAAGATTAACTATAAACATATAAATATACGAATATATACATATGTACGAGTATATGCTGTTCGAAAGACCAAAGTTCTTATCAAGTCAGGTTTATGTGAGAAATTTTACGTGCGTGCAGCTTGATGCTTTGGTTTTCCGTATACTAAACATATAAATTTATTAATTTATGTATTTACATACATATGTATCATACTCACATCATTCCACATTAATCTGCCATAGTGGAAAGTTTTAAACTATTTCCGGATCATTTTTAATTACCTTTATATTGCATGCGATTTTTATTTTTAATTGACGTAAACACCGCTTACGTAACTATAGCCGAGACAATAACAGCGATCAAATAATTTTGTATTTTATTTATTCAATGCCAATTGAAGACTTAAAAAGAAACCAAGTCCTGCTACGTTTATTCGAAGTGTAGTTTCTTTGTCCTCTGCTACTACCAAAGTTTAAAGTGAATAAATAATTTGCATATCGCCCGAGTAATTTTCGGCCGAACTTCTTCTATAAATTCTCATGCGCTTCTTGGTGTTTTCCCTAAAAACAAAGAATCCTACGCTTTTGAATAGTGTCCAAATAGTTAATGAACTTATTTTCATGTCAGAAATACATTCAGGAGTATTGCCCTTTCTTGCCGAGTGGCCACGCAAGGAATCATTTTTTTTTAATAGTTTGGACTGGTATGGCTTGGAACCCATGCATTCTTATGTCTTGATTAAAACCTTTACAAAATTAACTCTTGCGGTACTTTTCTGCTTATTTTATTTCAAAGTGCTTATTGACAGCGTTTTCAACATTTGACGCAAATTAGTGATACTTTCGAAAGGGACACTATTTAATATCTTGATCAAGGTTGAGCATTATAGTGATTGTGGTAAGAGCTTATATATGCACATATATACACCAACAGACCGCGCCGGCCTCGTACAGTAATTTTCCATTGTATTAGGCCACTTGTTCAACCTTTTCAGCGTTAAAATACACCATTTCACCAACAAATGGAGGGCGTAAATGCACAAAGAGGGGTTGAAAGTCCCTGCCAAGAGGCGATCGCCGATGGAAAAACTTAACTTTATTTCTTTAAATTAATTTTCTATAATTTAGGATGGAGCTTGGACCAGTATTCGAATCCTGAATTTCCGTTACTTAGCTTCCAAAATCATCATTTGTTTTCTGACGCATTAAGTAGATCCTATATTGGTATTGCCAATAGTGGATAATATGGTAATAAGAATTGTAAGGGAATAAGCTAAACAAACAAACAAAAACAAACCACTAATGCGATTATTTCGAATAGATCATTCCCTGGTATACGTCATGAAAAAATGAATTCATTTAACAACTCGAAGGCAACAAGTTAAATACTAGTACGTACAAAATTTTACACGAATCTAGTCCAGTCACACTTTTCTCATTATATTAGTATATATTTAGGTATGTAATTTAAAGGTTTGGGCTTTTACTTGTCTTGGGTTTACTATTTCTTGTATCCACATCCAGTTTTTAGGAGAAAGTAGATAAAAATTTTGAACGATATTTACCTGGAAATGGAATTTTGCATGTGATTAAAGAAGCGCTCACCTATCTAGTCCAAATTATTTATAGCAATAATTTCATGTAATATTTAAAACATTCTATGGTTTATGGCCAGTTTTTTTCGTAACCTTAAATCAACATTTTTTCATAGATGTTTTTTATATTATTTTTAATTTTTTTTTTTATTATTTTATTATATGTCTTGATTAAAACACTTGAATTACTTTTCTGATTATTTTTTTTTTCTCAAGTGTTTATTGAGAACATTATCAACATCTAACATAAACTACTGAATATTTCGAGTCTTTTCATATCTTGATAAAGTTTGTACATTATTCTAATTATAGTAGAAGTCCTAATAATTAAGAAATTAGTACGAGGCCAACTGAGCTTTGCACGGATAAAGTAAGTTTTGCTATTGTGAGAGAGTTAAATAAGAGTTATTTGGTATTTGATACTGCAAAGTTTTTGTTCTTTGTGTCTGAAAATTAAATTTCGCATCTGACTTCGTTTCTTAAGCTTTTTACATGTGAAAAAGGTAAAAAGGCAAGAATATAAAAACTATTGCATTAAGGTACTAAACAACGTTAAAATGTTATATACACTAATAATCCAAGATAAAAAAGTAATTTTTCAAAAAAAAAAAAAGTTTTTGTATATCCGAATTCATCGCAAAAAACACTTTTTCAATTTTTTTTGTGATACGATCAGTGAACATATCATAAAAAAAAGATTGCCTTCACATAATAATTTACGAATATATTATCTTATATAAGAATTTTAGAAGAGCGTCATTTGCATTATTGTAAAACACTATACTACCTTTGCGTATAGTTTTTAGTAATAATAATTTTTAACTCATTAAAATTTATGGCATACATTTAATAATTATTATATTGAAAAATAAGTGGCTTCCCTAATCTCAAACATCCCAAAATTAAAGAAATTTCAACTACAAATCTTTTGATACCCACGAAGAGTTATTTAATTAAACTTCCAACTAATATCAATTATGTGGCAACGCTATATAATATTTTCTGGTAAAACTAATAGGTAGACTTCGTTAAACTGTCAAAAAGTATACGTGTAAAGAACGCGAAAGAAATCATTAAAGCCGCTTTCCAGATAGTTCTAGGAATACATATAGGAATATACTTGTAGTAGTATAGTATATATAGCTGTTTCCAATTAAAGTGATATGATTTCTTAAAAAAAAACATACTAATTTTTAAGGAAATGCAAATGTTTTTTATTTAATGTAAAGTACAATCGATACAATTAAGTTCTGAATATAACGTCATTTAAATGGCTCGCACGACTTCTTTTGCAGGAACGAATTCGATGAACCCAATTTTTGAGCCCTTTTTTTCACAATTTCTTGAAATAATCGACTACCCAAACCTTTCTTGCAATAATTCGGTTGTTCCGCGTGCTGTGTGACACGTAGCGCCGTATTGTTGGAACCAGATGTTGTTAAGATCAACATCTTCGAATTGTGGCCATAAAAAGTTGGTTATCATCGATCTATACCGCTCTCCATTGACAGTAACGGTGCTATCAGTTTCATTTCGAAAGAACTACTGACCGGTGATTCCACCAGACCAAAACCACACCAAACTGTCAATTTAAGTAAATGTAATGGTTATTCATGAATAATTTATGGATTTTCTTCGCACTAGAATCGACAGTTATGTTTATTTGCCGCACCACTCAGATGAAACTGAGCCTCATCGGAGACGGAGAAGATGATCTTCTTAATAAAAATCGTTATCATTTTCAAGTTGTTCCAAGGAAAAATCAGCAACGTTGTTTTTGCTTATATCTTGTCATGATGAAATTGTAAACATTACTGAATACAATGAAGAATAGACAGAACATGACATATTAAAAGTGGCCAAAACGACGCTTAGTAATCATATCATCCCTATTGCAAAACCCCTTTACATATAAATACGAGTACATACATAGATAAATTGCTTATTAAAAGGAATAACATACGAGTAACTATTATTGTAAAGGAGGGAATTGGTGATGAATGATTAGAAGCCGAAATTAAGCTTCAACTAAAGTAGTAAAACCTTTAAACTTCTGATTATATTACACATGTCTATGCATGTGCATATAATGCTTGGCCTTTGTATGTTTCTGTGGCCGAGTTATACATATCTTATCTTTTCAGGGTTAGGCAAGATTTAATTGCTAGTATATTAACGTGTTTAAAAAAATAAATTCGTCCACAAATTCAACCAAATTGAACTAAAAATCTTTTTATTGATCATTGAATTGATCCGTTTCAGATATCCTTCCCATATTATACAAATAAGGATGTAATTTTGTATTTTTTTATATCCTTCGTTGAACCTGAAACTGCGGCGCATTTTAATTGGGTGACGCTTGGCGAATAACGATATAAATTTTACTTTATTTAAAGTTTAAATTTTATAGACTGTGATATGATCGGGTGTTAATATTTTATTTTAGGTCTCACAATTTACACACATATGTATATATCGATTTTAGCATTGACAAATGTTATGATTCTCATGCATACGCATATTAAATATTCAAAAGTTCAAATCAGCGACTAACGACATGTGAACAATTTGTTAGTTGCTCATATTGCACATGACTGGCACAATCCTGTCAAGTAATTTTAGAACACGTGTGCGAATATTATTAGTCCACGAGAACCATCAAAAGTTGTTAATCCTTTTAAAAATAATTTCATATGCAAATCACGCATCTATACACCTGTGACGACCCGCGTAGTTTAATCTAGTCACCAAATTTCTAATTAATATATTTTCACTCGGTGAAAACCATTGGAGAGCATGCTTTGATACCCATAGCTTAGGTATAATGAGCCTGGTAGCATTATTCAATATATTATAAATGTATATTTACGGATAAATATACGTTGATTTATGTTTTTGTTGTGCACATATTCCTTAGGGTTTTTATGCTTCTGTTATTTTACACTATTCTTTCGGACGCATGCCTTGCGCGATTTTTTTGAGAAAACCTTGACCTTTATTTAAAACAATATGAGCAAATTGGTCTTTTCGCGGTGTAAAGGAAGTATGCTCTTCGTAGAACGACGTTAGCTGAATGGAATTCCAGTCTTCAGACGTGTTTATCTTTTTCACACTTATCTTCCTGGATCTCACAATCAAAATATCTTAGATATTCTTCATTTGTTGGACATCTATTTCACGGATCAAAAAGGGACAGGTCATGAAAATTGGACAGATAGATATACAGGTAGAAATGGCAAGGACATCTATTCATCTTTATCATATCGGTATAATTTTTTGGTATATCTTTCCTTCTTGCCCCCCCAAACATCGGACAAAAGATATTAAAATCTGCCAACAATTTGAACCTCTTTTGTGCTATCAAAAAAACTTTTTTTGGGACATAAATAAGGGTACATATAACATACTTACATACATACTATTCAAAAAGGTATTGCAACTACCCATTCACTTTTCATCTGCCTTATTAATGGCGAGATTTATTTGTGTAATGCAAATTTTTCAAATATATTTACAATAAAGAAAAAATAGAATAGGGGAGGCGCAAATTTGTTTGTCCTTTTTTGTTTGTATAGATTCTTTGTTGTCATAAACGTGAATCTCACTCAGCAAGGATATGAATAGCAATATCTGCTGCTTTATGCACACGACTTAGTTGTTCAAAGTGAAAATAATACGCTTTTGTATTATTTATTCGATCGTCCTTGTATACTGAAGCATACATATACATATGTATGTACTTGAACAATACGAAAATACGAGTGGTAATGGCGTAAGGACTCACGGTTCTTCTGCAGGTGATTGATAGTGTCTACGTAGTAGCCTCAGATAGGAGTGCAGGTAACATGAGATAAATTTAAAAATATTTATAAAACAAAATATTCACTTATGCAAGCATTTTATACATACTAAATTGTTTATACGAATATCATTGCAGTGAAGGCTTACGAAAATAAGGTACTTATATACCATGAAATTTCACTTTATAGGAACTTTACTTCCATGATATTAGGGACTGAGACTGCAAATTTCTTTTGATTTGAAATGGAATTGAGACTGTAAATTCCTTTTGGTTTGAAATACACACTCACCTTTAAGTCGTACAAGATAATTTCAATTAATCTTATCCACCAATTTGCGGTGTTTTCTCTACAAAGGGACTTTCTGCTAATATTTTCATCTCAGAAATATAATCGGAGCCAATTTAAGATGTCATATGTATGTAAATAATGCTATTCGCATAGAGTTAAAATGTTTCATACTTAAAAAATATTAAGAATATTAGTTTTTATCGAATGCATGTATGTAGTCTTCCTGCAATTATAGATTTATTTATATATAAGTGTCGTTTTGGCCATTTTTTTATATGTCATGATCTGTCTTTTTTCTTTGTATTCAGCAAGGTTTACAACTTCGTTCATGGACCACTATAAACTTCGTGAATTTGCTGATTTTGCCTTGGAACAACTTGAAAACGATAACGATTTTTTTAAGAAAATCATCGTCTCCGTGTCCGATGAGGCTCACTTTCATCTGAGTGGTGCGGTATAACTGTCGATTCTGGTGCGAATAAAATCCACAAATTGTTCATAAACCATTACATTCACCTAAATTGACAGTTTGGTGTGGTTTTTGGTCTGGTGGAATCATCGGTCCGTACTTCTTTCGAAATAAAGCTGGTAGCGCCGTTACTGTCAATGATGGAGAGCGGCATAGATCGATGATAACCAACTTTTTATGGCCACAATTCGAAGATGTTGATCTTAACAACATATGGTTCCAACAAGATGGGGCTACGTGTCACACAGCACGTGCAACAACCAGGACATTGCGAGAAAGTTTTGAAGATTCGATTATTTCAAGAATTTGTGACAATGAATGGCCTCCAAGAAGTTGTGATTTAACACCATTAGACTACTTCTTGTGGGGTTATTTGAAGTCATTGATCTTTGGCAATAAACCAGACTCTCTTCAAGCTTTAAAAGTCAATATTGAACTTGCTATTCATGACATATGACTTGATTTAATGGAAAAAGTGCTCAAAAATTGGGTTCATCGAATCCGTTCCTGCAAAAGAAGTCGAGACGGCCATATGAATGATGTTATATTCAGAATTTAATTTTATCGATTGTACTTCACATTAAATAAAAAACATTTCTTAACAATTAGGGTTTTTTTTTGTAAGAATTCGTATTACTCTTATTGGAGAATCCTTTATGTGTTATGTACTGCAGGATAGTATCCAACTAGTTCGCATTTTTGGACTAACTGTTGTCCTACTAACTGTCATATATAAGTAAGTCTTTAATTTCTAATTCCCCAAAAATAGGATTCAAAATAAAACTAAAAATTAGTTTGCCTAATGGGAGACTCGAAACGTGAAACTCATGGGCTAAATATAAAAATTATATTCCAATGGCGCGGTGGTGAAAATTATTATTATTCCCGTTACAGGTGAGCTGCAATACAAATGACGAACCGGCATGATTTCATCCTTTTATTTACTAGAATTGTGGCATACTAGTCAACCTTTTCACTGCATGGTACTGAGATAAACTACCAACCCTCGTAAGTCAAGACAGATGCACTTGCGTTATGCATTTTTGTATGGGGCACACACTTCAATGGGAAATAGAGGAAGGGTTTTTTTTATTAACATGTTTTTTATTTACTGAATCTTCTTCCACTTGGAAGTCTCATAATATGTAAAAAAAAGTCTTATAAATAAACTAAACATAATAATCCATTAACAGGAATGGGTTGCTGGCTCGATGTTGCTCTGTGGAAGAATGATTTATCTCTTCTCATCAGGCGGGTTTGATTTGTCGCGTAGGCTAAGGTGTTAGCCAAAGGGTTCGGATGATTACGCAGTTTTGTTACGTATTTCTGTGTGTCAATTTCTACCTCTTCTTTGATGGTGCGTATGTTTAGGTCTTTGTGAATGTTTTCATTAAGCATGTACCATGATGCGCCCGTTATAGTTCTTAGAATTTTGGACTGGAGTCTTTGTAAAATACCAATATTTCACGCACAAGCTGTACCCCATAACATATTTTCTTACATCCATATCGGCTGTATGATCGCTTTATAGAGGAGAACTTTGTTGTCCAGATCGAGCCCAGATTTCCTGCTCGTAAGCCAATGCAGACTGGCATATTTAAGTTAAAGATGCATTTTTTTAGCCGAGATGTGTCGCCTCCAGGTTAAGTGCTTGTCTAAGTGAATTCCGAGATAAGTAGGTTCATTAAGCTGCGGAATAGTTATGTGTTTGCACTTATTTTCATTGACTTTTATGCGCATCATTTTTGCTAACCATTATTCAATTAGTTTAAGGTGCTGCCCTAGCACCTTGGTGGTTGTAATGGGACATTTGTGTCGACGTAATATAGCAGTGCTATCCGCAAAAGTTGACATCATTACTTTGTCATTTGTAGGAATGACTCCTGTGTCCAGTATATCAAATAATAGGCCAAGAACACTATTTTGCGGAACACCATTCGTTATTGCATACTCCTCTGTTATATATTCCTTTACTTTTACAATGAATCACCTGTTTGATAAGTAGTATTCAAGGATATTATGAAAAAAGTTTGGTAATATTTTTTATTTTATTTTATTAATAAGTTCATCATGCCACACTTTGTTGAATGCTTGAGCCATATCGAGAAAAATGGCCGAGCAACACTCTCTGAGTTCAAACCGTTCTTATTTTATTAGTCATGCGATGTACTTGTTCAATTGTGCCATGTTTCTTGCAGAAATGAACCTAATGTGTGGGAATTATATCATTTTCAAAGAAAAAATGAGAAATTTTGATAGCAAGACTGTTTCGAAAAGTTTGGAAAGGCAAGGCGAGAGACTGATTGGTCTATATGATGACGGCAGGATTGCGTCTTTATCTGGTTTAGCTATCATAATTATCTGCGACTTTTTCTACGTTTGTGAACAATAACCTAGCTTTAATATGATAATGAAAAGCTGTGTGAGAAAAACAAGAGAAATGCTCGGCAATTCCTTTAGCATCTTTGGTGTAATATGATCGTATCCAGGAGACTATTTGGTTCTTTTTTAGCTTTGGAATATTATGATTTAGTAGCAGAGGTGCATTATCTGTAGCAGTGTTTGGCTGGAATACCATTCTGAGATTCTCGGGAAAACAACTTGCATTTTCATTTACATTTTTGCATACCTAATAATTGTTTGTAAACAATTTCTAAAAACAATCAGTCTTTGAAATTTTAATATTATTTTAAAAAGTCTGCCGTCGCAGAGAAACCGGTTTTGATTCATTTCTTTTCACTATTTATAATTATAATGGAATGGAATTAAATAATTTTCACATCATTAAAAAAAAATTAAAGCACCTTCACGTAATGGTGAAAAGAATTATTATTTTTTATGACTTTAGGCATCAAAGAAATGTGGTTACTAATAACTTACACCGACATGTTTCACTAGGCTCTTTTTATACTTCAAACAGTACATCCTTTGTTTTACAATTTTTCCTATTCGAATTCACAATCAACCGCAGGCTCTAAATCGGATTAAGATTGAGAGATTGAGCGCGCTAATCTAAGATATCTCTAGCATTTTACTGCAAGTGCTTAGAGGTATGTACATTTAGGATCGTTGCCACTGTCCGCCTCCACATGTGGTAGTTAACATATCATATGTGTGATTGCTTCAGCGCTATTACTTTTTTAATTTGACAGTTGAAAAATGGAAAACTTTTTTTTTTTTTGACGAATCGAAGCATAATTTTCGGGATTCATATGGATAAAATTGAGAAGGCCAGAGCAACAAGTCCTAGA
The DNA here is from genome assembly GCA_030068015.2 of Neoceratitis asiatica. Taxonomy (NCBI): domain Eukaryota; kingdom Metazoa; phylum Arthropoda; class Insecta; order Diptera; family Tephritidae; genus Neoceratitis; species Neoceratitis asiatica. Next base: position 66,853,674 of record CM061529.1, on the reverse strand, counting down.
TATATTAACTATCATATAGTGGAAGGAAAGGTACACATTTATACAATATTTCAAGTTGTTTGGCCAATACTGCATTTGGAAACAAAAGGTTGTCCTCTTTCCAAATTTATTAAGGAGCTTTTGGAATGTTTTTATAGTGTACCTTTAAATTTTTGTAGTAATTTTCCTAGCAGTTCTGGAAAACTAGGAATTTTTAATGTTTTATGATTTTTTTATGATCATTTTTCTTTTGAAAAATTAAAAAAAGAACCTTTTTTTTACCTCTTTTTGATAATTTTGCAAAGCTAGAAAATAGATGTTGAAATAGATGAAATACATATGTTGAATGAATTTTCATATTTTAAGCGAAATTTGCATTAAAAGTATATATCAGAGTTTCCAGTCATGGAAAGATTTGTCCAAGCCCAAGAAAATAATTTTTTTGAAAATTATTAATTGCATTTGTGTTCTGTTTAAACATTTTAATTATCGGAAACTAGTAAAGAGTTTATGTTTAAAATATGCTTCAAATATTTTGAAACTAAATTATTTTTAATATGGCTATAATGGCCTAATTGGTATCTGTTAAAAAGAGAGGTATTATTGATACGCTCGAAAAATGTGAAAGATATTTTATAAAATTCAAATCGATTGTACTTTTAATAAATGACTATGTATATGACAAACAATTTTGAAATATAAATTTTGAACGATTTCTTGTTATGGTGATTTGATAAAAAACATCTTTTGTGGGCGCGTCGTAAACAATTAAGCGCTAAAGGTTGGGAAATATTCCAAGAGAGCTTTGTTTATTTGCCGTCAAAAATGCTTGGTGTTTTTTTTTAATCTGAGCATGATAATGTATGTATATATATGTATTAGTGGACTTGAACTTTGAAGTTTTCATATATACGAATTAAATAACCTTATTTACAAATATTATTATGAAATCTTGTGAGAAGCTGCTTGTGAAAAGCTGCTTAAATAATGATTTCCAGTATCATATTAATGGTGCATTATAACCGATGCGGCTTAAATTTTTGGTGAAAACATAAATTTGTCAAAGAGTACATGGCAAAGGGTTCTTTTTTTTCGGCTACGGATTTTTACTTGCTGACGAGACTGCGCAAAACACTGAACTGTAAAAGCCACAGTCAAGCACGATTGCACACTCGAAAACTTTAATTTAATAATTATTTAGTTTAATTTTTTTTATTTTAGGAATTGTATAAGTTCTGCTAGTAGAAATTTGTGTATTCATACATTCTTACAATATAATTTTAGAGATGTGCTATACAAAAGGCTTTGTTGTTTTAGGCCGCAAGTAAAAATTTGTCCACTGTCCACACTGCTAAATGCCTTCTTACGGTGCGGCCTTATAACGAACTTTTTGGCGCGTCTATATATTAAGGTAAAATAATCACATATCACATAATTGTACGTACGTTACCGTTATCATTCAAACCAGAGTGTTACTATTTTTGTTGTGACTGATATTATTTTAGTGCTTTATTACGGGTTGTCGACAACGATGACTGCCGGTGACCGATATTTAAAAATAATCAATGATTAATGAAGATAATTTCAATTGGTAATTTACTATACACTGATAAAATATGTTTAAATATCGTATATATTTTTGTATACTTTTTACTTTCCTTACTTTTACTTTTACAAATATTTAACTGTTCATAAACTGATTACTGGTACTTGAAAATTACACGTACACTGAGGTGCAAAATTTTAACATAGTCTAAAACTATATGAGTTTTATATTGTTGTAGATGTTAAGTGCCTCTAATGGCTTTACCCCCTCCATTTCCGCCGTTATGGGGATATGGTGAAGAACGACAGCTCAATGATACATTACTCCTTATAGCTGGAGATAAAGTCGAGCCTCTCAAGAGCAGCGGTGTTCCACACTCAAGCCAACAAAGGATATAGTCTCCTTAACACTAACAGGGACCTTTACGGCGATCGACCTAACTGTAGTAATCGCAGCACTATTCTAAACATGGCATTCAGCGCCAAAGTGCGTGTGGCTCGTAATGCATCACAGATGCTGATGAGAGCTGTTTAGCTAAAATATCTCCTTCTAGCGATTTCCCCAATAAGAAAGATTCGTAAAACAACTTTGTCTTACAGTACAGTACAGATCATGGGGTTGTGCTAAATATGGTTCATTTTACAGCCTGACCATCTGAATGAGAGCGGTATATTTTAGTATTGTCAGACTAAATAACATATAATTAAGGAACACATTACTGAGGAAAGGTATATAAAAAACCCCGTCTAGTCAGCATTAATTTTTTTTACAATTATTGAGTTATCCACTTCATTTATAACAACACATATTTATGCGATTTGTACATAACGAAATTGAAGCAAAAGTTTAATTTCTAGGAAAATAGATAGATATCATACGGCTAACAACATTGCCTCTTTTGTGTATAAACGATTGTGGTAAAACTGGCTTAAAATCTTTTCATGAGCAGCTACCATTTATACCAAAAATTTATATATGTCGAAGGAGTTCGATCACAAACACTATGTCATAAGAATTGTATCCCTGCAAGGAAAAATACTAGTTATTGATTAGAATCCAACAAAAGGGTGATCCATTTCGAGGTTCCCTACTTTTTTTGAAGAAAAAAAACACAGAAATTTTAAATGTAATGGGGAATGTTTATTATCATTCGAAAGAACATTCTTTGGCATTTATTTTTTGGGGATTATCTTTTTCAAATGTTGGCCGCGTCTACGTCTCAGATGATCTATCCGTTGAGTCCAATTTTCGATGACCCTTTCAAGTATTTCTACTGGTAACCGGGATTGTCCGCATAGGCTTTAGACTTTATACAAGTAAAAGTCTAACATGAGTTGCGCCGTGATATCACGCGATATTGGTGGTCAATCGATCGACCCAAAAGTGAAATTATCTGCACACCGAAGTGTTCTCTCAATAAATCCATTGCTTGATGCGATGTGTGGGAAGTGACGCCGTCTTGTTGAAACCAAATGTCCCGGAGATCACGAGTTTCAGTTTCAGGTATCAAATAGTTGGTTATCATAGCTCAATAACGGCCACCATTGTATTTTTAGAAATATAAATATGGATAAATATGGATTCCACCGCCCCAAAACCACACCAAACCGTTTTTTTCTTTCAGAAACTCTTCAAGTTGCTCTTTGTTGCAAATATGGAAATTTTGCTTGTTTACATACCCATTGAGCCAGAAGTGGGCCTTTTCAAGAGCCCATAGGGGAAGCGATGTCGCTTAGAAAGGTCGAGCGGCTTTAGTTCTTGCACAATCTGTATTTTGTACGCTTTCAATTTAACATCTCGATGTAAAATGTGCCAAGTCGTTCCACACGTCAGTCCGTGTTGCTGCGAACGGCGCCGAGTCGACTCTCCACGGTTTTCGTGTACACTCTCAGCTACGGCCGCTATTTTTTCTTCACTGCATTCTGGACGTGGTCTACTCGGTCGAATATTATCCAATAATAAATGCTGGGTCTAAAGATGAGTGATGGTGTTGCGAATAGTACACTCAGCAGGCCGATTAAGTTGATCATAAGTTGAGCGAAGCGCGCGAAACACATACTTTACAGAACGTTAATTTTGGTAATAAATTTGAATGATTTGTAAACGTTGTTCAGACGTAAGTCTTTCCATGATGAGAGCTTGACGACTCACGCGTGATATGTCAAAAAAACGGCTATTGAAAAAAGTACCTCTACTTTTATCACCCTTTAGTTTGCATTTTTATATTAACTATTTCATCTTCGATATATTTCCCGTATAAACAACTGGTATAACATGACGATGTCCTACGAACTATGAACTGTCCAACTACTCATCAGCTTCATACTGGCTAAATACTAGTTTATTTATGTATGTTGAATGTGTACTTGAGCAAAAATAAATATGAGTTTGTCTACAGCGAGAATGGAATCGAAAACCTAACGCGTTGCGGTATTACCTCTAATCAATCGGCTATGGTTATAACATAAACATCAACAACATAATTCACTAGAGCTTAATAGGAAATGAAACTCAGCCGTGGTGTACTAGAAATAACAACAACGTACGAATGCGTTGTGCTGAAAATTATTATTATTCCAGATACTGCTGAACTGCTATACAAATAACGAATTGGTATGATTTCATCCTTAAAATATTTGTATTAAGTTTGAGTTTTCAAATACTACTCTACCATTTCACTGAAGTGATACAAAAGGTTTTAGACAATGTACATAATAAATAATAAATTAAAAATATGTATGTACGCGGAATTATGTACATATACACATGTGTATATAAGTATATTGATATCTTAAGTAATATCTCAAAAACAATGTAATAAATGCGCTACAAGACTCTTCCCTACCATACCAAACCTCTTCGTTGGCGCTTGATCGACAATTATTTCATGTGTTTTACCTCGTTCCCCTTGCATCGTTGATGTGGTCCATTTATCAGCGCAACTCTTTGTCATGCCATTCATGCTTAACACACAGCGTTCCGGTAATTTATGGAATACAAGATAGAAATGATAGGCTCAAAGCGCGGATGTAATGCGGACGTATGTATATATCACACAACCCGTGATCTTTAACGTTAACAATCTTTCAAATGAATGCATATGGTACGTGTGTAAGTACTTATATGCATATATACTCGTGTATAAATATATATATATGTACATGTGTGAGCTTTTAGTTCAATATGTACAAGATTACGCATACAAAATGGTTAAATATAAATCTAAAATTATCTAAATTTACACTAGGTATTATTTACAAACTTGCATAAATTTGTGGGTATAGGCAGGAAAGTGTGCTTGGCTGTATCTTCCTTATCTTATATGTTATATATAAGAAAACCGGGGATGAAGCTATGAAAACAACAAGTTTGTGAGCTTTGAAAAAAATTAATTTTTTTAATTATCCAAATATTTATATATATATTTATATGTATGTATGTGTGTATATCTTATGCGGTATGCATTTACTATGTGCTTCGGAGGAAGCTTAGAGTAAATTGTAGATCCATCGATTTGTTGGAAAAAGATTAAGTCGCAAAACCACAAATTGGAGGAGAAGCTCGGTCGAAAATCGCTTCACGGTTATGAAGCGCCATTTATTTCCGTACATATACATATATATGTATACATAGAGTTTATCATATGTACATATGTATAATACTGTTAGTGAAAATTTAATCTATATATATAAAAATCAATGCAAATTTCAATGAACGCCTGTAACTTGAGAACCACCTGATCCAATTGCACTAAATTTTTAGGAGTTATAAAGGGACATTAGGAGAAGGTTAATGTGAAATTCTCATGATATTGGCGCAGCCGGTCGCCTGAGATATGACCATGCAAAATACATGCAACAACAACAAATACATGTGAAATTCCAAAATACGCGAACGTTACGTTGTATGTGGTGTTGAAAGAGAGAGAAAGAACGAGTGAAAAAAATGAAATTAAAAATAAAATTAAAAAAAAAAATTAAAAAAAATTCTGGTTTAAGAATACAAAATTTTCGATTAAATCAAATATTTTGACATTTCTTTTAGATTTTTTTTTATGGGTGTAGCAAAGACGGCGGGGTCCGCTAGTAATATATCATTTTGAGTTAGTAAAAAATCTGTTACTAAGACTATTTTCAAGTTTAAAGAAAGAAGAGAGGCAGCCATCAATTAAAGGACTTGGAACAACTTCCGTGTGTTGCTTCTAAATTTTTGAATATACTTACGCTTGAGACAGTATGACACCATATAATTTTATGTGTATTATTATCAGTTTTTTCTTCAAAATCTTCATAATTTATAGCAGTCCAGATTCTGTGTTTCTATAGCATATAGTCTAGTGATTAGCATTTTGTACTATCATTCGGAATCCCAGCGTTCGAGTCCAGTTTCGTGCCACATCCAAAATTATAGAAAATTAATTTTCTCTAATTGCAGTCGCCTCTCGGCAGGGCCTTGGAATAAACTAAGGGTCCCACCATTTGTTGATAAAAATATCAAGACGCAAAACCACCAAATTGGAGGAGACAAGCGGTTACACCTGCATAAGAAACATAACTTAAATTTTACTACAGAATGATAGACATATTTGTAATAACATATAAACAGTAAGATACAGTGGTATATCGGAGCAATCGGAATATATCGGAATGAGCAGCGAATGGTCAAAAATCAGGAATATACATGAGAGGATATCGAAATGGGTGCATCAAGGACTGCTTCTGAAATACCACAGGCTACATTGTATATAATAATAATATATGAGCATTCCCATAGGGAAAACGCAAACCATAAAGTATTGTAAGCTTGGTTCAACTAAAAATATGTGCAAATTAAAATAAAATTATGCAATATGAATAAATAAAACCTTACAGCCATTGACTGCCGTAAATAATAACATAAAATAAGGACCACAAAATGCCGAGCATTCTTTGCTTTTCAAAAGGTCTTTTCAATTATTCTGCGTTTGTAATAAAAATAAATGTGGCGGTAATAAGCATGAACTGCATGGAGGCAGCAACGCAATAATGGATTTTCGAATATGAGCGATAGAATGGAAAGTAGAAGAAACTCTTTAAGTATTACATTACTAATTATGTACATTATATATATGTAAATAAAAAACATTTACTTATTTGCGAAACTAAAGGCGAGGCACTGCTGAAGTTAGCTATCACGAACGGAAGCTACTAATGACCACGGGCGTGTACAAAATAACCACAAAGGCAAAATCAATTCATTCCCATTACTTTGTGAGGCGAGTGTGGCATGTTGCATGAATGGATTGAGAGTGACCTCATATTTTGTTGTAAGGGAAAATATAAATTAGAACTAAATGATTTTGTAGGGCAACAATTTTCCAAAGAAACAATGCGGGACTAAATATATAAAAGCATATGCAAGTCATACCATCGCTACCAACCTTACCATCCCGTATACACTTTCTTTCAAGCTAAAAGTCTATAAGTATATGAGCACATGTAGCAAAAGATGAGTAGAAATACTAGAAACAAAAGTAGCGGTGTAGCGAACATGTTAATGCCATTAGACGCCAGCATGATTTCATCAATGCGAGGAAACGTCTAAATTAAAATTAAAAAAAAAAATTATAATAAAAATAAACTAACAAGCAATCGCCCTCGACTGCGACAGAAATGGCCCTAAACTGATGATGTCCAAAGCAAGTAGGAATAACAGTACCGGTTTTGCTATTTGCTATCAGCACACAAACGATTCAAATAACGAGTATCTACATACATAACATACATAAATGCTTACTCACATTCTTAAGTCGCAAATATCCAATAAACACAACCAATTCGAGAGAAGATCATTCGTTTTCGAGCCATCTATCGTAATCAAATGAAATATTATTTTTCTTGTTATTACAAAAAAATATATATATTTAAAACAAAAATAAAAATTTACTTATTAATCAAAGGGCCCTCTGTAGCCGGGTGTATATCATCTTATAAAATCTAAAAGTTTGTATGCGCAAGTCACCGGCGTAGGTAACAACGATGATACGTCTCATAATTTTGGATGGTGGTTAATTTCATCGATAACCAGTAGCAAATATGCAGAAAACTGCAATTCAATTATGTTAAGGTGCTCTTAAAAAGCTCAGGTTTCTGATATTTTCTTTAGAATAATGTTTAATTAGATCTCAAACTCCGCCCAACTCGAGATATGGCTTAAACCCCTTGCCGGACACACCCGCACTCCGAAAATAAGTACTTAAACTAGATTTTTTTATGACATGGAATAGATATAAAAAATCCCCAAGGAAACTTTCATGTCTAAAAACAAGAAACAAATATTAATCCCAATGACTTAAACTTTACAGACGACGCAGGTGTGCGGCAGGCCATTTAAATATTATTCCAAAGAAAATATCAAAGATCTGAGCTTTATGCTTTAACATATTTGAAATGCTGTTTTTATCACCTTTGTTACGGATTATCTGCAAAAGTAACCACCCAAAATTTTTAGTCGTGTCATCGCCTATACCGGTGATGTGAGCAGACAAATCATCAGGTTTTATGTTACAAAATGACGTACGTCTGGTTGCAGTGGGCTCTTGCTCTACAACATATAGTAAAAAGTAACCTCTGAAAGATTTTGAGAGAAGTTTCTTATTTCATATCAAAAATACGTTCGCAGGTATTGAAATTCCTACAGTTTAAACAAAAATAATACCTTTTCGAATTACTCGGTCTTACCTTAAATACAGTTTAAAATTTTTTTCGAGAAATTAATTTTCTCTAGCTCATTTCAAATTCTATTCGATGTTGCCCTCGTTTTTTGTTTTTTGTTTATTGGGTATGCACTATTAAACAAAGTCATGCAGTTAAGCGTATTCCAACATTCATACCATCCATCCATCGACAACTAGTGGCAAAGAAGAGTGAATATCTTTAATGCGGGCCTTTGTATGTAGAATACAAAGCAAACAGCACTAATTAGATCATACATAGTAGCTTAACGCCCGGCCCACATGCAAACTATATTTCTTACAATGTGTACATACATATATGCATACATACATATATATGTACGTGTGCTAGAGACTCAGATAAATAGTATTATACCTGCAAAAACAGTTAAATAGTGAGTAAACATTAGAAGTACTGAAGATATGTACATATGTATAGAGCTCCAGAAGATTAAAACAAAAAACAAAAACATAGTTATTCGTAAAATCTTTTTGTATTGTTTTTAAGGACTTGAACTTACAAGAATTTTTCATTTTTCTGTGTAAGAGCTCCAAAATTTATAATGAAGTTGTGATCTAGATAGATGACAACCTTTTTCTATATATACGAGTTGAGATAATTGGCGCTTTATAGCCGCTGAAGCGAATTTTGGCTAACCTTCTACTCCAATTTGTTTTGTGTGTTTTTATATTTTTTTCCAATAAATGGAGTGACCTAAGCCGCCTCGGAACGTCCAATAAATTTTTATGAAGAGATTTTATCAGAAATACTCTCAAAGTGGTACATACATTCCGAGTGGCAACATACCTTCCGCAATTAGAACAATTTATTTTATTTCAGTTACCATTATTATAGTACGTACTGCCATCTACATGGCTACTGCAGGCAAAAACAGCAACCGTAATCCCGATTAAATAGAAAAATCGGGATTAATTCAGGAGTTACTACAGCTAACTTCGCTTTTAGCACCAAAAATAACTCTCCATGTGTGTGAAAATAGTGTTTAAAACCGAAAATTGTATTTTATTTTGATTGAAAACTAACCAAAACGAATGACTGCTTTTTGAAGATTAAGTGAAAATTGTCGTGACAATTCTTCAAAGAACTATTTTCAAAACATTAAGAAGCAGTGTTTCTTCCAGTAGGTGCAATATACAAGATATACTGTAGGTAAGTTTTAATCTTCCAAAGAGCTATTCAAAGAAATTTTCGAATTATCACAACACTACTGTGACATTAGTTCCTAGAAGTGCATTTTTATTAAATTCATCAATTTGATATTTTCAACCAATTTCAACAATGGCATATTTATATACATATTTTAATAAATGTTTGTTTTCTATTCACTGAAACAATAGCTAAAATACATATGAGATATTCATTATTGGTGCTGTCTGTCTGTTGGACCAGTTTAAGTGCGCAGTTAATCGGGATCTAGGTTATTAAGTTTCAATGTATCGAAACTCTTAAAGATGCTATGGAACTAACGTGGAGTGGTTTTGAAAATAAGTCAGTGTCATTCTACATTTAAGCAAATATATGTACATATTTATACATATATTTGTACGTACGATTATTTTAATACCTAAGAATAGAAGTAATACGTTCGTAAGGTGTGCTACTGTGGCACGTAACAAAATATAGGCAACCTAACACGAAAATTGAATATCTCATGAGTAGTGTGAGAGCTTAAAAATACCATCCACCATCTAACACTCCTCAAACTTGATTTCGATTGCCTTTCGAATTTCGTTATAGTTGGATTATTATTTTGCAAATGAGTGGGCTGGATATAAGATAGACTTTGAATGTTGGTTACATCTGAATCATGTCTTCCGTCTGTCATAAAATAATCGATTTGGTCAATCGTTTTTTTTTTCGATTCGGTAACAGCGAAGTAGTTTATTTTTCTTAAGCTGAAATTTGTTAATAATGACCACTATATTTCGGGCTTTACTAAAGGTGGTGTATTCTGGTCTAGACGCTTGAATTGAAGGTAAATGTTTGAAGTGCCGCAAAAAAGGCAATCAGCAATTTCACTATCCAGTTTTTGATAAGATATTTATTTATATTTCAAGAATACAGAAAAAAGTGTAAACAAAATTCAAAATACAAAAAGTTAGTAGCTGATGAAGTGGCCACCATAGCCACGATTCCAATTCTTCTAGCAACCTAAACAAAAATGTTATTAATCTAGAGGAATGTCGCTATCGTATGAGCTAAATAATAGTTAAGAAAATGTTTTACAAAAAAGCTACTGTTTGCAAAAACAACCATTTTTTTGTCAATTTTTTTTTGAATTTTTTCGAAATTTTTAAAAAATAGTTAATATTCAAATTTGGGGATGAGCGTAGTTCATGCGACAGAGAAGACTATAAAAAAGACTTACATTAAATTTAAATTAATTCGGTTCAGAAAAACTTGGAAAATTGTTTTCAAAAAGACAGTTTCGAGAAAAACGCGTTTGAAGTTTGGAGTAAAGGCTATATCACCGAAAATAATTGAAATTTCGAAAAATCCTTTAAGGGACATATTTTCAAAGGGTTTTACTATGAAAATACGAATTTTTTTTTTCAAATTTCTAGACTAGAATATCCCCTGAAGTTGATCAGCTCCATTTCCTCATCTTTCAAATGTGAATCAAGTAGCCAGAGGGGTTGGTTACGGCTTTTATGTATATTGTATGGTTTGCACATTCTGGCAAAAAGTGATATAAGAGAGAATTTCTTTTCTGCTGAGTTTACGTACATACATATTTTGGAAATTTTTAATGTACAAACGATTATAAGTTGAAAGAATTTTACGGGCCTTACAACAATGTCTTGAAAGAAAAAATTCCTCGAAAATTTATGAAAATTGAAAAAAGCATTTTTAATTGCATGCCTACAAAGGAATATAGATATGTATGTGCATATTGATGTATGTGAATAGTGTAAATGCATTCACATGCATCCGGAATGTGAGTTATTTTAAACAAGAAATATTTGAAAGTGCAATGAATGCCTTATAAACGTACTTAATGTAAGAGAATACACAGGCACATAGTACATACATATTAAGCATATATATGTATATGTATATATGCTATAGTCAACAATGCCAACACGTATGGTAGGTAAGTATAAAATAATATAATCCAACTTTACTGTTTATACGAATATTTTTTGTTTTTTTTTTTGTTTTGCCTTTGTGCATTGCAAAGGTGTTTGGAATTTAAGATGTTACCCCACATTTAGCAGTCATGCCGAAATGTAAACAAACACCCGCAGTTTTGCACGCATCTATGTATGCCTTCATACATATGTATGTACGTGCACACGCACAGCTGAAGGCACAGTTCATACAATGTAAATATAAGTATATATATAAATACATACATATATGTATCATGTAGCAGTGCATGTGGTTACAAAGAATACTACATACGAGTACGTAAATGTGACTTATGTTGAAACGAGTGCTCAGGCGAAATTTAAGCATTATAAAATAACACTAACAATCGATTCTGCTAGGTCGACTTACACACAGGCATACAGTGGCAACAATGTGACCGCATTTTAGTCACACTTCGTGTGCACCATAATTGAATTTCGTGTAATTCTGCCGCACAGCCACCTTCTACTGCACCACCGTTGCTTATAGACCACGTCTATATGTATATATATATACATATCTGTATGTATATATGTATGTATATGGAAGTAGAAATATACATATATACATAAATACATATCTACATTTGCAGATTTTCATTTGAAGCAAACAAGGCTATGACGACAGTTACGAAGGCGAGAGGAATTGAATTTGGTGCGCTAACTTTAAAAAAGTGTTTGAAGTCATTAATGATTTCTCATGCCACGCTAGATTGCCTACGCCATACGCCATGTGGCGCCATGAAATAGTGCAATTACTCCGCACGTAATTCAAAGCGTTAATGATATGTTACTGTTAGAGAGAAGGGATGTTCCTGGAGCTCCTTTTTGGTGCTTTGATGTTACGCCGATAGATGAGAGCAGGCAGCCTTGTATGCGGTTCACTTTGCGTCACACACTTGTAACTACACAAGCAAACTTTTGTTAAATATACCAATTTACGAACGAAATCAAAATTGTGTAAAACTGCTCAGTGAAGGCCATTAAAAATTAAAAGTAAATTGAAAATGCTGCCATCGATTGTGTCAAATATCTCACAATTTCAAACAAATATTTTATAACAGCGAGCAAGCAACTTACGGAAATAAACAAATCGCTGCTGGTTTCTATGGTACAAACCTCAAATGACAAGTTACTTCGCCTATCAGTGGTAGCTTTTCATTTACATAATACTTCCATAAGATAGGTTTTATAAGCTGAGTTGCTTGGTTTTTATAGCTATAGCTGGATCAGCTATAACAGACATTACATGGTGGAATCAGAAAAATGGTGTGATCGATAGCAATGTCAATCACATATGTAATTTTGACAAATTCGGCAGTCTTATTGGAAGTGGTTCTCACTCTAATATAATTCATTGAAAATACTAGGGAAATGGTACTAAAAGAACTCCGTTTAAGTATTAAGTTATAAAAATCTACATAGACATCGCTGTCTTTGGATTTTGAATTAACATCAGTCGTTATAAAATTTGTTAATTAAATTGAAAAAATATTGAAAAGGAAAAAATTTTAAGAATAATAAGCTCCAGCTAAATGTATTTGAACTAATATTTTAGGTCCATGAGGAGGGGGGCGGGGTAGATTTTAAAATATTTTTTTTTTTTTCTGAATGAAAAATATGTCGAGAATATTATGTACAAATTTCAATCCGTCAATCCGAGTAAAACGGAGTTATAGCGTTTCAAACAACCGGCCGTGCTACCTGATATTCACGTATGAAAAACTTTAAATCGATTTTCCCGAAAACGTCTTTTTTGAAATTCCCGATCCTTTTGAAAATTTGAACATTACTTCTTCAAATAAATAGACAGGTAATCAGGTAATTTTTTCATCTCTTTCTATTTTTTAATAACAAATTAACCGCGATTTTTTTTAGCTAAAATCGCGTTTTTCACTTCGAAGTGCTGTAAAAAATAGAAAAAAAACTCTTGCTGATTACCTCGAGAAATACATCACCTTTAAAATGCATATCAATTTTTTTGTTTCAGATAATCCGGTAACGAGTTATAATGTACACCGCAAGGCACCTCTGGAGATTCACCGTTACCGGCTTATTTATTAATATTTTTCTTTGAAAATTTTTTGTAACATACCTCAAGAGTTGTACAATAATATGTAATAAAATTTAATAAAATTATATTATTGATGTCGCTGAAAAAAAAATCATAAAAATATGTGTTTTTCTCGCCTTTAAAACCATACCGCCCTCTTGATTCAGGCATTTTCAACCAAACAGCACAAATAAAATGAGGAAAGGCTTGTGAAAGAGAACTTCTGAAGATTTCGAGAATTTGTGAGCTTCACTTTGATTCGCAAGACTTTGAAGTCGATTTCGGAGTCAGTCGACTCTTGTCCCAATTTGTACAAAAATTTAAGCAATATATTCCCACCCTTTAAACAAAGTTGAAAATTACACATTAATTAAGCAATAATACATGCTTTAGCAGAGTTAATAATACTTTTATTATACATACATTTATTATATAACCGCTGAAGTAATTTTCATATATTATTTTAAATTAATTTAAAAATGTAGTCATAAAAATGGCTCTCTAAATTTTCCTGTTTCTACTACTTCAAAACACAATACCAAAATAAGACTGCGGAAAAAGTGTGGTGAGTCTACTGAACACACCTAGTAATGATTGCGCTATGAGGTATTACATGGATTTTTCGATTGCCAGCTTCAAAATACTTAGAATTTAAATAAATTAGGAATGAATAAACCCTGTGGCGGCGGAACGTCTATACTCGGAAGTGTGTGAAAATTCAAGTAGTGAAAATAATAAAGAAAATATGAGATAAGCCCTCAAATTGATATTTTCTTTAATCCGTTTTGGGGGGAATTTTTTCTGGAAAACGATAAAAAGCGCATATGTGCGTATGCGTGGCTGTGTGTGTTAGGATGACCCCTTAATGATTGAAAATGTTTAGCTGGGAGAGCTAAACAACATTTGTCCACAAATAAGGAAATTTACAATTTCAAATCGACTTCAAAAAGACGATTTCTTCCTAGGAGAAGCTATAATTTTCACAATTTCCCTCCAATAGTACATGCCTCTCATCACACCTGTGCTGCTCAATGTACACAGAGTTTAAGCATATTTTTTCTTCCTTCTGCTTTGGAATATTTCAGAATCCGGAATTCATTACTGAAGTGATTTGGTTTAACAAGTATTGACTTACATATATTGCATTTCTATCTGTAAACTCAAATTACATAAAAAGCTCTCATAATCGGTTGGGTTTGGTCATTTCATCGGATCGATATTTCTGCGTGCATGATACATACACATATATGCACAAATACAACAAATTATTGCTTTATATAAAGCTTTTTTGAAGTGTTAAAAATCACTTCCATGAAATAAATTCAAAAATGAGCTGATTCATTATTTTCTTATTTGATGTTCGTGTTATTTACGCTATTATCTACCTAATGGTATTATAGAATTTCTGCTTTACTAATGACTGCTAATGACGAAATCATTTAATATTTATTTATGTTCGAAATTCGTGCCTTTGTAATTTTCAATACGAGTTATAAAATTAGTTACTGAAGGAAGTTAAATGGTTAATTCTAAACTAAACACTAAGAGCTAGACACTGTGTTGGACAGCAAGTTTCCGTTGATAGCGAATGTAAAGTACATTAAAGCTTCATATGATTTAAAAAAAAATAATAATCTTGCTGCGCCTGGACTCTTTTAAAACCCACTTTGCACCGGATCTTCTTTACGACTGTTAAACATATACTTTTATACAAAATCATTTTATAGTGGAGATCAGAATCTTCGGGGTATTAAGAACAACATCAGTTAATAAAAATTAGGCACAACTGGAGCGCGGTCGGTCGGTTTAACTTAAATTTTGTAACCTCTGAAGCGATTTTAGGCCGCGATCCCTCTACAGTTCTTGGTATTGGTCTTCTGTTTTTCTTTCCAACAAATGGATGGACCTACTGCTTATTCTAAGCCACCCCTGAACAGTTGATGAAATTTTATGAGGACCTTTTTTTCATATTAGAACGACACATTCACTGCCGAGGGGCGACCGAAACAAGAAAAATTAGTTTTTTATAATTTTGGAGTAAATCAAACCAGTCACCCTCTGGATGGTAGTACACTCCGTACATAATGCATATGCTTACAGTGAATGAAGAAAAAACTCAAACTCATTATATGCAGCAAAAATTTGTAATTCGTTTGACGAGAACGAAATAGATAAAAGACAGACAGTCAATCAAGAAATATGTATGAAGTGCGGCCCAGCAAGACACTGGATGAAAGGATGCTACAATTCCCCTGTTGCTTATGCAAGGAGACAAACATGAACAAAAGAAATATGTTCCAGTACGTGTAGGGTATATAACAGCCGCTTGAACAAGGTTAAGGCTCTGCATGCCAACATTCATAGAGGCAAAATTGTGGATGCACTGCTGACACAAATGACAAGAGAGCATCACTAGGATGCCATTATAATCATTAAGCAATAAAAAAGGAAGGTGAGGAAATCAGCAGCACTACTGCTATATGGTTTTCACAGGCAGTAGATTTCATATCACGACGACAAGGAACGGCACTGGTTTCGTCTGAACTAAATTCGACATCTACACTATTTTTAGTTGCTATCTAACGCCTTTCGATGGCATTCATGACTTTCTGGCCAAACTAAACTGTATCGAGGACGCGGCTTAAGAGTTAGAAGGACAAGTAATAAATCTGGGAGATCTTAACTCTAAAGCAGTCGCATGGGCTATGCATAACACTGAACCCAGAGGCAAACGGATCTTTGATATGGCCGCACGACTGTACCGTGAATATCAACGACTTTCAGATTGAGATGAAATTACACCTGACAATATTTGCATTGCAGCGCTTGGCTGAGAATATCATGTTCGACCTGTTCAAAATAGTAAGCGTAGCCGCCCTTCGTAAATTAAGTGATTTAAAGCTATACACCAGCTTACTACTAACTGAAATACATAAGGAAGTCGCCCCATAGAATAATCCCGAAAACGCTACTAAAATAGTAAAAGATACGATGGTTATAATAACTAGAACGTGTAATTAGGGTATGTCAAGGAGTAGAAATAGAAGGCAAAAATTTGGAGCCTACTTTAAGAAGAACGTGTATTCTCCTTCGGCGGGTACATACAAGAAATAGTCGAAGAGGCAGTACAACCACAGAAATGGAACAGTACCACGCCGCGAGAAAGGAACTTAAACTTTACATCGAGATTAGCAAAAAAAAAGAAGTGGGAGGAGCTACGTGATGCCTTAAGCAGAGATCTAGGACACTAGGTACTAGAGTACGGCGCTAGGTTACCACCTCCAGAATTTAGAGGACAAAAAATAGATTAGATTGTAAAAACCTCATTTCCGACGCATTAGATTCGAGAAAAGCAAACAAACTAAAGCCGAACAAAGCACCAGGCACGGATGCCTTAAAACAGCTTTATTCCCAAAAATTAGGTAAAGGCAACGGGTTGTGCTCGTTAGTCAGGGGAAAGGATAATTACTGTACGCGATACGGAAGAGGCAAGTAGAAAGTTAAATCAAGTAAAAACTGAAATAGATATGCACACAACCTCAGATGAGCTAAGATCAAGAAGAGTACTTAATTATTTAGGTGTAAGAGTGGACCCTAGACTCTCCAACTGGGGCCAAATTCAGAATCACTTCTCAGCTTAGCAGACTGATGCCTAATATCGGAGGTCCGACTCAGGAAAAAAACTTCTAAGGGCGACAACACTTCATATCTTATCCTACGGAGCCGAGTTATATGCTGACATACTCAATAGAAATAATAGGCGAAAGGTACCAGCCAAATTTTACAGGAGAGCAGCTTTGCGGCTTACCGTACACTCTTAGGTCAGACTATAGCTGTGATAAACAGGAGCGTTCCCATCGCCCTCTTAGCAGTCGAAAGGAAAAGAAATTTGACACTAATGGTAGGGAATGTCAAAGTCAAGCCCTCCAAATGTGTTTCTGACATGAATTAAAAAGCTCCTTATAAAATCCATCGACTGTTCTGAGGCGGCTTAGAATAAGCTATAGGACCCTTCATTTGTTGGTAAAAACATCAACATGTAAAACCACAAATTGATGAAGGAGCTCGACCAACAAAATAACCATACTCAGATGATGTCCAGTTACGGACACTTCCGGAATTATTTGCATATAATTGGGAAAGCCGAAGATGCAAATAGCACAAGCCATTGATGTCCCGACATAATGATGATGCGAAAATCAGTCTTTCCTCTCATCCGCAAAAAAAAAGTCACCAGATCAAATCGAAATTATTTAGGTATGCTGCATTGAAGCCAGTATGCAATATTCTTTCAGGGGTAATTGGCGTTTTGAAACTGAAACTGGTTGCAAAAGGCGACTAGAAGTGTTTTTAAAACATAAAAGAAACCTTTTCAAACTAATCGAAAATTTCCGAACTTTTCCCAAATGAAAATATAAAAAACGTTTCTTTACATACATGAGAATCACAAACATCTTTTATAAGTCCCCCAATCATTTTATGTAAATAAATTTATGGGCATTAAAAATTATGCAAGAGAGATTTGTAAATTTAAAAAAGAATATTCATCACCATCATATATATGTAAGTACATATGTATGTATGTACGTTAATTTATACATTGGACGTTCGTTACCGAAGAGCTTTATTTTGTCAGGGTCCACACAAGTTTGGTTGCTGTATATATATATATATAATTTATAAATATTAAGTGTGTCACGTACTGGTGTAGGTATTAATACTTAAATGAAGTCTAGTCACGATAATGCCGCATTCTATGCCAGAGTACAAAGTAAATAATCACCACTTGCAGATATTAACTTTCCATTAAAAATGTTTAATTAATTTGTATAAAAATGCCATTGACAGCGGGGCAAAGTTGTATTGTTTAATGATTCGTTCGCTTTTTTGCTTTTTTGGATTTTAATATTTTAATTAAACTTAATCACGTTTACTTGACGATAAGCATCACCAAATAGTCAAGTTAACAATCAGCTTATAGAGCCGCAGGTAAACAAGCTAAAGTTTGTAAACGAAACGTATCATCAGTACATACTTATGCATAAGTAAATGCAAATATTCGAGTAGGTACGTTCAAATAAAAACCAAGGCACGTTGGCATATTTTTAATTGTTGTACACATAAATATTATATGCATATAAAATTTGTTTGGATATGAGCTAACGTTCCCAACACACTTGTGTCAACGAACGAGGAGTTTTTATTTAAAATAAACTTTTTAGGCAACTCAAACATAATAATTATGTACATGCGTACACGAATAATGACATTATTCTTACCTCATAGTCACATGCTGGAAAATGCACACAACCACTGAGTTAAATATCAAACTCATCGGATAGATTTTAATTTTTCATATTGCATATGACATGAAAAGATACTTCATATCATGATGAAAATATCCATAAGGTACAACCGCTGGAACTAGTTCGAAAATTTCTGATGCTTGCTAGACTTTATAAAATAATTGTTTTGTGGCGAAATATTGTAAATGCATATATAATGATAAGATATTTTAACGTTAGTTAAAACTATATAAATATTACAATTAGAGATGAGATAAACCTATTAAAAGCTTAACCGATATGATCAGAATATCGAACAAGGTTGAACAAGTTATTTTCGGTCAGTTCGTCTGTCTGTCGATCTGTCTGTATTTGAACAATATTTAGTTTGCAGCTATATCTTTGAGTTAATCATTCGTAACAACCAACTAGATCGGACAACTATATTAATGTGCTCCAGTACAACTGTTTGTCCAGATATGTGATTTTGTATTACAACTATTAAAATAAATTATAGGTGAATTTAAATAAATAAATTAATATGAATGCGTTGCAAAAATTTTGTATACATGGCAGGTGCAAGCAAAAACATCGGATTAGGGCTTAGTCGTATTATGTTTTGTCGATTCTGGACTACAATAGTATAAAACTCGACTTCGAATCGAAACCTGATCTGACACATTATCAACGATAGTTACGAATATGAAAAAGCGACCGTCGAGTTAAGATGAGTCTCCTTTTGCACGAATCCATTTGTTTCAACATGATTTCATATTAATGAATTTCAGATATTATTTCCTCTCCTCAAGTATAATAAATTTCTTTTTTCATAGATGTCATAAAATACATTAAATGAAAACCAAAATGTAAAATGGTTAGAATTCAAAAATTTATTTCTTCATCAAATCATTAATTTCTTTTACTTTCAAACGAAACATATTAAAAATTTTTTGTTAATAAATTTTATTTTAAATCTTATATGTATACATATATGTTAATATGTACAACCTTAAAACTAAAGAAAATAGTTTTCCGCCGAAACTGTTGTAAAATATAATTTTATATGGCGGCTGTAGTGAACCTGCTTACTAAAATAATGCATTTTTTTAAATTTAATTTATAATTTATTAACGTTTATAACATTCATGTACATGTAATGGTATATTAAATTTGGTCCGAAGTATGTAACTGCCAGAAGGAGATGAGATATACCCATCAAAATTTATACCAATCGGATCAGAAAGATGACCTAAGTGGATTTCGCCATGTCCGTCTGTCTATCTGCCTATACGAGCGTATTTTTGTTATGTATTGATGATTTGTCTGAATCAACCGGATGATATATCATATAGCTCTAAAACAATGAATTTGTTTAGATAAGTGGTTTTGCGTCGCAAGTACTTTAATAAAACATCTAATACCATGAAATTCCTTATTCTATGCCCTTATAATATATAACATAGTTGTACAGAAAATCATAAAAATCGAAAGACTACATCATGTTTAGCCCCCATACAACCGATTCCATCAGATATGAGGTTTAGGGTCAAATATACGCAAAAAAAGCACCTAATAGAGTGATATTTGGTATTCTACCCACATCATCGAAATCGTATACTGTAACTTGCAATAAATTTGAAATATTCATGAAAGGTCGGCATGTCCGAAGATATCACTGTTTTTTTTTTATAATGGTTTACGTCCAATTCTCATTCCACACAATTTTCTACACGAATTTTTCTGAAACCGTGCCGTGCAAAAAGAGAACTAGGTGCATACATATGTATATATAGGGTTTTCCAATAAGAGTGATATGATTTCTTAAAAAAAAAACACTAACTGTTAAGGAAATTCAAATGTTTTTTATTTAAATTGAATTACAATCGATACAATTAAGTTCTGAATATAACATCATTCAAATGGCCTCCACGACTTCTTTCGCAGAAACGAATTCGATGAACCCAATTTTTGAGCACTTTTTTCACTAAATCAAGTTGGATGTTATGAATAGCATATTCAGTGAAAAGTTGCAATGGCAGAACGAGTATTTTGATAATAATATTGAATAATTTGTAAACGTTATTCTTGCGTATATCTTAACCATGGATGAAATTATAAACATTACTGAATGCAATGAAAAATGATAGCATGACATATTAAAAGTGGCCAAAACGACACTTAGAAATCATATCAACCCTATTGGAAAACGATTTATATAAGTATATTACATTTAAAAATACATAAAATTATGTAATTCTTTAATATTACCTTTTTGGTACTTTTTCAGTACTTTGAATGGAAAAACTTAAATGGTATGTTGAGTAGTATGTACCGTCAAAATTTTAACCCCTAAATAAGCCTATTTTTTAAATAAAAACCCATGTTTTATAATCATATGACACTATGTTTTTCATTTATTGTTATTATTTTTTTTAAATCAAGTTTTAGGTTATGTTAAAAAATTAAAGCGTTGCTTTTAATGAAATGTGATCACATTTCGACCAAGGGCGACTCCAATGTGCCTCTTGATTAATTTCAACTCGAAAAATATATATTTTTTTCAATATGTTTAGTAATTTCTTTGAACAGGTGTTGCAAGTGATACCAAACAATATGTGTAGAACCTAATTTAGCATAGTCAAATAATTGTATAGTTAGATACATATTTATATAGGCAAATGCATACATACATATGTGTATTTAGAAATGTATTGTCGCAGCAAATATATTTTATTTCATCATTATGTACATGTACATATGTATTTATACACTTGTTCACCACCTTTTTCAATATAAACATTTTACCATTACTGACTTTAACATTCATATGCTAATTAATATTGATTAATGTTCTAAACAATTTTTTGCTGCAACAACAACATTTCTTCAATTTCATTAAATATGCATACATATTATATAACAAAATGTACAAAATAAAATAGAAGCTTAATTAAACGCCAACTTTGTGTTGCAATTTATAATATTTATCCAGCACAAATTATAGTCTATATGAAAAATAAAAAATTTAATGGATATATGATAAAATATAATTAAAAAAATAATAAACAAAGATAATAAAAAGTAATAAATAAAAATTTCGATTTATAACAAAACTGTAATCATTAATACTCCAATATTTATAATGCTACAGAATTTATGACCTAAATTCGACCTTCCCTTTCACCAATAAAGCCGCTGAAACCGAATTGCTTTGCTAACAAGCAAGAGATAGAAGTGTGCTCAAATTCGCGTGAGAATAAAGTACTTGCTATTCAATATCTCATGGCATTCAAATTGGCTCCAGAAAATAAACATATTTTATAGTTTTAAGTACTGTGCGTAGACTGAGGCATAGCATAGGGTAGTGATTGAAATTTTTCTTCTCCTCGTTTATATATAACTATGTATCATAGAGACACAGAATCAGGAAAGATATCAACCAAGCAACAAATTTAGATTTATCAGAACATTTATTAACGGACTGGTCATTTCTACGACAAAAGAAAAAAGCAAGGAAAGCTAAATTAGTGTGAATGAATCGAACGTCGTTGAAATCACTGATTGTAGTGAACGTAATGATGTTTTTCATAAACCGTCTCCGAACTATTAGTTTTCCTTGGACTAAGCATTGTTACCTACCCTAGTACGATGAACACCAAATTTGGCATTAGAGGTTTAATTTTGTTGAATGAATGAAGCTAATTGCTATCTGAATACAACAAAAAACCACTCAAGGATCTGAAACTCATCAGTAGTACCACAAAAGGCTTACTGAATTTTTTAAGGAAACTCGATTAATTGCCTAAGGCATAGGTAAAATTTATGAATATTTTTCTATTGTCAGTATCAAATTCAATATGATTTTTTTCCCTTTTTCTTTTTATATGTTAAAATTTACCTATAAAAAGAAACTCTTACTGGTGTAGAGCTGTATTTAAATATTTATATTTATATTTGAAGTTCTCTTGAAGTAAGACTTTCTCGATTATTTCTTCAAGCATAAATAAAAATGCAGTGATGTCCTTCCTGTTTTTCGAAGGATTTAGTAACCAAGGTTTCTCTGATTAAACAATAATAGGCATAAAATTTGGGGTCTCATCCATTTCTGGCTGTTGAAGTGCAGAGCTTTCCATTTTTCGATATCCCCCACTTTCTATACAAATAATTCCCCCAATAAATACATATACGAGTTTGTATAAAGTTTTAAGTAAAAAACACAGCTTAGCTGATAAATGACGGAGCTTATCCATTGAAGTCAGCAAGTACTAAACCAAACTGGCTTTATAAGGAAAACAAGTTAATCTGGTGGACGTGTTCATTATGAACCTATTATGTGAATTATAGGGCTTTTACACTGCACCCCAATTACGTTGTTCGCTCTCTCATTCGTTATTCGCACTCCAAGTACATGCCGAATCACTTAATTCGCGATTCCCTTTCAATTACTGTGCAATTTACGACCAAATCGTTGCTTTCTCTAATTTTTATCGAGAATTTAACAGCTGACAAACCAAAACAAAATAGATAAAAAAAATATAATAGAAAACCATGAAACCGTGATGAAAATATGTGATGAAGCAGGATCGGGTCACAATGGCGTAAGTACTATTGTAGAATTTTGATATGAAAGAAGAAATAAATTAAATAATCAGAAAAATTTATGAAGAATATTAATCAAAAGTAAATAGCATACACTGTTCATATCATTGACTACTAAGTCTTCAGTTTGGTAGCTCGTGAACGGGGCCAGTAATAATTGCATGGTCGAAAAAAGGCTGTTGTTCCTTACATTCGCTTCTGTTCTCGATAAAATATTTTAGATAATACAATTTTGATAGAATGTGTTGGTTTAGTGAAATTTAAACCGAATTCAAAAATATATCTACATATATACATACCGATATCGAGTGCTTAAATTGTGCATTTTGGTTTGAGCTCCACAATAGAGTATCGGAACCCAAGACTCCGCAATTCCGATACCATTTCTTGTAAAATGCAACCACGAAACTCTGATATTCTGCTTTCCCATATTTCTCTTAGCTTACTACTTACTTTTTCTTTTGGCAGTAAATATAAAATTAGTAAATACATTTTCAAATTAATTCAGTATTATATAAATTTTATTAAATAACTTTTCCCTTAATTTTCAAACAAATTTTAAAAGTCAATTGGCGAAACAAAGAACTGTCAAATTGGGCGCTGTGTGAATGGGGTAATTCGCGAATTACAAATGTGAGAGCGAAAAACGCAATTGGTGTGCCGTATGAAAGCTCCATTATGCATGTATGGATGTATGTATGTAGGAATAGAAATACAATAAATTTATCTACAGAAATATTGATTTAATTAATTAATTGTTTGTCAGGGATAGGAGTATCAAACTCATTTCATCTATTAACCAGCTTAAAATGTCATTTTCAACCATTTCATAACGAGAAACTTTCTTTTGTTTTTGCTTTTGATACTTTGCATTTCAAAGTAAATAACAATGAATTGAAATGGATTTGGAAATTATTCAGTTTAACCCACCAGTCAGTTATTAATTATATTAGCATAGCAGCTCCGATAAGCAACATTTATCAAATGAAAAAACATTGTATACATATTTCATATACATTTACATAATTATTGCGCTTTCAACTTGTGTAATCATTTCGTTTTATATGGTATTAAATATAATGCAAAGGGATTTGCAAAATAACAAGAAGAATCAGCTTAGGATGTGGTAAAACTTAAACTCATTTTTTGTTTGATGAAGAAGTTCTTTAGTGACGCACTGTTTTATTAATACATAAGCATGTGTGAACATATACATAGGTATATATTAGAGCGGGTCAAATTTTTTGCCCATCAGGAGTATAGCAAAAACGTAATCTACAGATGATTCTAAGAAAAATTGCTCAAGAAACCATAGCTCTAAAATCGATTTCGAGCCCTCGACTTTTGCAAAATAGATATTTTGCCATATGAATGTAGGGTTTGGCCAAAAAATATTCATAGCTTCTGATAGAATTATAGGAAAAATATCATATTGGGCTTATTTTAAAGGTATTTTACGTATATTTCATTATCTGTATTAACATCTATAGTGTTTTTGAATTTTAGTAGATAAATCAGGCTTAAATTATGAGAAATTAGCCTAAAATGAACTTTTAACTACTATATTATCATTTTTAACAAATTTCTCATGAAAAATTTTTTTTTCCTTACAGAACATTTTCAAGAACTTTCAGTCAGACAGTTTTTCTTTTTTCGAATTCGTTTTAGTAGAAAAAAAAAAAAAATTTTTTTTTTCACTAATAAGCAAAAAACAAAATTTTTATTATTTTAATGTAATTTATTTAAAAAATTATTTTTTACTTAGAATTGACCATTTTAGAGTATTTAAAAAAAAAAGTAATGTTATGTTATTATTTTTTAAAATCTTGTTTGCTCTCGATTCATGGTTGTTTTTTACGATTTTCTGCTGTAATAGCCATAAAAACTTTACGATTAACAACTGTACATATCTTTCTATTCCTTGTATATGCATTGGAATATTAGGATCATCTAGTGCTGGCTCATCATAATCATTTTCTTCTTCACCCAAATTAACATATCCAAGTAATTCAGCATTACGCTCTTTTCGAACAATTAAATGGGGTTCTTTTACCAAATTTGTATGAAATTTTTCGTTAAATTTTTCGCTAGTTAATTAATAATTTTTTCTGCCATCGAAAGAAAATGCAGTTATATTGGAATCTATGTATCGTTTACGAAGCACTTCATCTCTAGCTTTAATTTTTTCTCTTGCAACTTTAGATTTATCCATTATGACAAGTTCACCACGAACATCTCGAAAATTTATATCTTCGAAAAGGGCTGTTGCTAAACATGAAGCAACTCTATCTGAAACACCGAATCTGTCACACAACATAGCAAAATTTAAAGCATCGTATCGTTGAGTATAATGATATAAGAAATTTGTTAAAAGTTTATTTTAGGCTAATTTCTCATAATTTAAGCCTGATTTATCTACTAAAATTCAAACACACTAAAGATATTAATACATATTCTGAAATTTACATAAAATACCTTTAAAATAAGCCCAATATGATATTTTTCCTATAATTCTATCAGAAGCTATGAAGATTTTTTGGCCAAACCCTACATTCATATTGCAAAATATCTATTTGGCAAAAGTCGGGGGCTCGAAATCGGTTTTAGAGCTATGGTTTCTTGAGCAATTTTTCTTAGAATCATCTGTAGATTACGTTTTTGCTATACTCCTGATGCAAAAAAATCCATCCATACAATTTGACCCGCTCTGGTATATATGTATATAATAATAGGAAGTGTAGATAAATATTATCCATGCGATATGTACAATTTGTACATCAAAGCTTTGAGCTCATTCGCACAGTAAATGCCAGACCTCGTTGGTTTCGTCTATCAGTGCATATTTGGATTTTTCTTACAAATTCCTACATGTGAAACGCATTACAGACATTATTGTCTGTGAAAAGTTTATTGTACGATAGGCACAACGAAACGCACACAAACGCAATGTGGTAATGTCAGAATGTGAAACAGAAAAAAAAGCCCTAAAATAACAACAACTGCAATGAAAACAAGGGACTACAATATTTACCGCCCAAATTGCTTGAAAATCATTCCAAAAATCCCGTGTTCAATGTATAACTTGTAATTTCAATTACTTTTTTTTTTTCAAAGCAGCACACAATCATTTATATCTACAACATGGTGAATATATTCACACATTCTAAACAACCCATACTCAAACGCATATCCGATAGCAATAGCAATTAAATACACATGTTGATATGTGAGAATCGACACCGTCGCGACTTACCGCCGGCGGCATAGTCCCAACAAATAAAAGCGCACATTTTAGTTCAAACATACATACAAGTATATGAATGTACAAGAAAATTATACATATGTACATATGCACATGTGTAGTAGTAGTGTTAGTCATATTCCCACATATCTATTTTTATTTTATTTTATAAATTCAATAATATTATAAAGTTATCTCAACACACACTACACAACTACATACATACATACACATTTATGTATCAACATCCAAACATAGATGTGTGGGGGGGGACTCAATGGCAAACCAGAAATCAATGCACATGGATTGTACCAACTTGAATTGCCATTAATTTCGAATTGATTGATAGAAGCAGCTCGTAAACTCGTAATGTTAATGAATTTTTATTGAATATCAGCTTTTCAAAGTTCTTTTCCAGCAATTTGCTGGTGGTTAATCATGTTTCGCTATGCATGTAGCAATTAAAATACAATAAATATTAATTAATAATAACGAAAATATTATTTTTTCAATGGCAATGATAGTTTAATGGAAATTAGTTTGCAAATTTTGTGAGTTCATTTATAGTTTTGAGCAATTTAAGTTGATTCAAAACTTATTATGGCATTCGGTTTCTATAACAAGGCTTCTCGGTGACAGCTTAAAAATATAGTTCATTCCAATTGTGAAATATAACAAGATGCACGACACACATCAAAGAACAAGTGCGTCCGAAAATCATCTAGCAGATTATAATGAAGAGTTAAGCTAAAGAACGAAAAACAATCAACTGATTTTTAAGTAGGTAAGTTTGACAACTGTATAGAGATGTGTTCAAAAGAAAAGGTGGGTTTTGAATATTTTTGAAAGTACTTATTTATTCATCAATACCTACTTTGTCCCCATCAAAATAATCCCCTTCTTATATAATACACTTGCGCCAACGCTTTTTCTTTATTTTCTTTAGTTTTGGGAATAGGAAAAAGTGCAGGGAGCCAAATCTGGTGAACATGGTGGTGCCTTATCGTGATGCAGAATTCACGATTTGTTTTTCCACAATTCCGATTGTTTGAGCCGTATTGCTTCACGTAAACGTTGCATACTTCATTGTAGTATTCCATATAAACTGTACGACCTTCTGGCAGGAACTCATGACGCACCACAATATTGTAATCTAAGAAAACAGTGAGCAAAACCTTCACATTTGATCGAACTTGACGTGCCTTTTTCGGTCTTTGCTCATCTGGCAGCTTCCATTGGCATGATTGGACCTAATGACCTTATTACCCGTTTGAGTAAGACCGGGTCTCGTTGTTGGCGTCGTTCAAGCGATACTAATACGACATTCCTTTTGCTCAAAATTTAGGAATTTCGAAACAAACTTCGCTGCCACATATACTAGTGATTCGCCGATTTTCAAGAACAATTTTTTTCACTGTTTCGATGTTTTCTTCGCTTGTTGACGTGGTCGCACCTCCAGGACTCTCATCGTCATCAACAACATCTTCTCGGCCTCCTGTAAAGCGCTTGTACCACTTATAAACACTTTTTTGGGACAAAGTGGGCTCATCGAATGCCACAGTCACCATTTCAAGTGCCTTGGAGCACTTTATTCCATTTTTAACGCAAAATTTAATGCAAATTCTTTGATCCATTTGTTTCAAAAGTCAAAAATCGAAGAACACACAAAAACGTGACTAACCTCTTCTGTTGACAAAAAAAAAACTATTAATCTCAATTGGTTCTTAATAATAATAAGCACAGAATAAACATATGTGTCCGATTATAACAAGAACAAAATACCGGATAATCGAATGTACACAGCCGGCGAAAAATCAAAATTCACCTTTTCCTTTGAACATGCCTCGTAAGGTGAAAAACGGTTGAGGGTGCACAGCATGATACAAAAAGGTTTAAGGTTAACACTCGTTGTAGTTGCTCATTAAGTAAAATTAATAAAATTAATATTTAAAGTGCTCACTTCGGTATAAATTTTGGTGAGTGCATCATGTTCATGAAAGGCATAACTAGTCTCTATTCATTTGGTTTTGAATTAAAGTTTTCCACAAAATTGAATACATATATACAATACCGCAAAACATATTGTATATATAAATGTTTGCTTCGATGTGTGTATGTTATTAGGCATTCCACTGAACGCGGCTGACTGACTGCTTAATGTATGAATATGAATATTTTTGACTTAATTCTTTGTTGTTGTTACTGTTTTGATTCCTTTTGATTTCTACTTCTGTTGCTGGTATAATTTTCCACTTCCAGTGTAGTCATCGCTCATATGTCCACTTAGACATTTTATTATATTTTCGTTTTGTTTATTGGCGCTTTGAACGTAAGCAATTTTATTTGCTTATTTTCTTCTTCTTCTTCTTTTATTGCTATTTAACGCATTTCGTACGTATTTTATGAGGCTATAAAATTACTCGTATAATACCAGCACACAACCCATACACAAAGTCGCCACATACACCATGACACACACGTATGCATGTACTTTATGTAGACAAACGCGCACTCGAGCAAATATTTGAATGACTTTGTTGGAGCTTCCTTACTTGAACTGCATTCAGATTTGATAACATAATGGTGGGTAGGGGATTGGCAGCGGCAACAAATTCCGCTTCTTTCAGTTCAGCTGAGTTGAAATTTGTTATATATCAACAAATATATGTACATATTAAACTGTTCATATATATGTATGTACAAAAAATTTGTTGTTTTTTGCGGTATTTGGATTTGTTGTTCGTGAGTTGGCTGCTGGTTTAAATGACTTACACAAGCTTGACGCATTAGGCACTGCCGGCCAAAATTTTTTTGAATTTTTAGTTATTTTACGGTTGTTATATATACGTACATACATACTGTATGTGTACATACTGTATATTGCAATTGCCATAGCCGAGTGGGCGCTCTAAACCATAAGGCTATGGGTTAGAATGACTAAGTAGCTCTTTTCACTGGCGATCGCCTTTCGTCTGTTTAAAATAAAAAATTTGCAAAATAATCCCGAAACTGCTGAAAAATAGAGCTCCTCATTTGGTAGAAAAAATAACAAAAATTATATCCCAAATCGGTGGAGAATCTTGACTTAAAATCATACTTGTTGAGGGAAATACTATACTGTTTATGAAAAAAAAGCTAACATATTGATATATTTCGTAAAATATTGCGAAATGTTTAAATGAGCTACCGCATAATGTTAAGTAAGAAGAAATAAAAGATAAACACGCAAACAAATACGAAATCACGTGATAGAATCTTAATAGCTTCTGGTCCTGCCAATTTGTGCAAATCTTTCTTACGTCGGTTTTTACTGTCATTTTTGTGCTTTTCCAAATCTTGTTATTATTATTCTATGAGAATTGGATCTTGCTTTATTCCGTCATCGATTGTTTTTAACATAAAAATGAGAATATTTATTTTAATTTTGTTTTCTAATAAAAAGTCAAAAAGAACACGTAATTTTCCTTAGACCCGCCGTACATTTAAATTGGCAAATGACGAAATCAATCAAACTCAGAATATGATGTTGTATTAAGGCACGTGAATGGGTAAGTAAAATCATTAAGTATTTGGGGAAAATATCATTTACCCAAAAACAAAAAAAAATCATATATGAGGAGAATCATCAAAAAAATATCAAGTTGAAATGTAAAAATCGGACAATATAGCATGTGGAAAACTAAATATCTCTACTATTTGAAAATGATTAAAATCAGAAGGTAACCTAACTGCTCGACAAACTATATAACCCATTAAAGTATATATGAACGAGGGACAGAAGAGTATTTGTAACGGTAATTACTATGGCTTACTTGTAATAGAAAGCTCAACTGGGTGTTAATGATAAGTTTAACCGAATTTAGCTCTTCCTTGCTTTTTTCTTTTCTTATTTTGGCTTAAGTTAGCGCTTGCTTAGTGATATGTTGTCGTCAATGGTGTTGTCGACATTAAGCAGCATTTGGGTTATCATCTGTGTACTCTTGCCTTCATTATTATATTTTAAGTATTTAAGTATATTTGCTCATTTCATTTTGTTATTGTGATTGCTCTGACGGTGGGAATTTCTTTGTTGTTTGTTGAGCTTGTCATTTTCATTCCTTAGAAATATAAAAATAAATTCAAAGCAACTGTAGAACACGTCAGGCGGATTTAATAATGTGACCGACACAGTAAATTTTAGTTAATTTACGTACATACATATGTATGTATATATGGCATATGTACATAGGTTTGTATGAGACACGCAAATGACTGATTATTTTCTTTCATCACTAACTTTTAGTTACAATATGAAAATCTAATGTTTTCTTTCATGTCATCTGTCGTCTACAGTTCATTTTTTTGAAGAGTTCCTGGAATATAATACTCCTATGGAGATATATATATTTATATATTTATATATGTACACATGTACATATGAACATACATCGGATATGTAGACTTCACCAACTCAACAATATAAAAGGATATCCACACTTCATAGGTTTTTAAATACCAACTATGTATATGCGCGACACATACCCATCTTTCTTAGAGTGCAATAGCGTCGTGCATCATGAGTTCTTGCCACATGGCCATATGATAAATAAAGAATATTATATGAAAGTTATTTGCAATTTGGGCGAAGCAATCCGCAATCTTAAAAAAAAAACATTTTTAATATTCATTTAATAATTGCACATCATATCGTTCCAAAGGAAAACGTATTTCCCAGTGGTTCAAAAGGGCGGATTAACGAATGGAAAACAGCTAGATGCGAGAAGTTTCTTTCTTCCAAAATGATGACCATACGCATAATTGTGTTTGTTTTTGTATCATCGGTCCCACCTTCTCACATAAATAATTTAATTTTGGAAATAAAAATTGCCTATTGTGGCTAGTCAAAAATTTAATTTCGCAAAATGTCCATTTAGACTAATTTCCAGAAATTGAAATCAATTCTTTAATTGAAATTGCATGTCAAATTTCAAAATTTCGAAATTTAATTTCAAGAGCACTCACACGTAGCATAAAAAATTTCATGGAAGTTAAAGGAAAATGGAATTCAAAAAGCCATTGTTCGAAATCCAATTTATCTGGCAATACCCAAATCCTTTGGCGCAGCACTTTCAAGAGAAATAAAAATTGCTAGTACAGCACTGTAATTTTTATTTCTGCAATTAGATAAAATTAAATTGCAGAAATTAGTTTCAGGATGCTTATATATATAAAATTTTCCTGTCACAATTTTTATCCTCGAACTCGGCTGAACCGATGTCAATGAAATTTCGTAAATATATACATATGTATATGTATGGGTAAGGTCTGCATAGGTTTTTATCTAATTTTCATACCGAGAAGTGAACCAGGGACTGACCTATTCGAAGTCTTATTTATGGATCGATTTACGTGAATGATTATTTCCAGGATGAGGACCGA
The DNA here is from genome assembly GCA_030068015.2 of Neoceratitis asiatica. NCBI lineage: Eukaryota > Metazoa > Arthropoda > Insecta > Diptera > Tephritidae > Neoceratitis > Neoceratitis asiatica. The sequence goes on along the minus strand of CM061529.1, from coordinate 66,821,688 downwards.
TTTAATAGAAAAAAAATAAAAAAATTGATTTGAATTGAATACTACTTTTGTGCCACGGAAGTAGAGCATAGTTCATGAAATAAGTTCAATTTGCTTGAAACATTTCTTTTCGAGAAGCGGATCACCTACGGACTGACAAAAACTAGGATAATTTGGATGTAAGCATAGGTTCGTGCATATTTTGTTCGCTGCGTCATGTAATTTTTCTGTGACCGAAGCTGCGTTCGGATTGCTTCGAAGCATTCATATTGACATTTTCGTGAATTAGAAGAATTTAAATAGTGAATTAGAGAAACGGACTTACAAATACCTACTTAGATCAATATTACAATATAATAAAAAATATTTAGATGATGCTTAATGATAACTTGAATGACGTTTTGCAATACCAATAAGAATAAAAATTGGAGAAAACACAGAAAGCTACAACAACGTTGGCAGGGCCTGCTAGAATAGATATATACCGTAACCACTGACGCGATTTTCGAAACATTAAAAAACAATAATTATCGACTAACAAATAAGCTGGCAGCAAGATGTGAGTATCAAAGGAGTATGGATAAATGGACCAAATGGTTAACAATTTTTGGCATGGTCTTTGATTATCCTACTTTTGTAAATGATTTGCATATGTTGACTTTTTCGATAATCCTAAAATAATAATTTTAGCGACGGTGGGGCCGCACAGCAACGGTAGTAAGATTAGTGGCTAAAAATATATATTTACCTTATCTTAAAAAATTTGGGGAGTTTTTAAATTAACCCTTTATAACGAAGAATTGCTATGAGGCCTGCTTTTGGGTTCTTGTATTGAATAAATAATTTAATTACAAGAGAAAACTAAACGAATTTACGGACACACAGAGTAAAGGTAAAAAGATAATTACTTCAGTATATGTTAATCCAAATACTTATGTATATATGTGAGTTTTTATGCAAAAAAGTAGTAAAGCCTTTTTCCAATATTTTCAGATAAATTTATAGTTTTCTAAGTAAACTAGAGTATGGGGTTTACCTGCGAATGGATTCGCATCAGTCTGATATAATATAAACAAATTGTGCTCGTCGGACACGGGTCGACTTGTTTGTAAAGCAGTGAAAGAATAATGATGGAATTTCGTATAGCCAACAAAAACATTGAATATCTCAAAAGACTAGCACCGCCAGCAGTCGGCATTATGAATAATATCGCGGACAAATTGAGTTCAGTCCCCCGCGTGTTTAGGTTAATAGCTTGTGTGTTTGTATGTAAGTATATGCATTTACTATATATGGTCGTACACACATATACATATATATATCTATATCCAATATGCATGTACATATGTACATATGTATATATGAACAATGGTTCGCATTTATGCTATTGTCATGCTTTAAATCGCATTTCAGTATTTGTTAGAATGCTTGTTTTTGTGTATGAATGTGCAATCTCCCGCAAATTCACATTTAGGGCATTTCAAATATTATATGTGCATATACTTGTATGTATGTATATAAAGATTTATTATGTGCAGGAAATGTTTATTTTTCCCGGTAATTACCGCCCCTCTGTTGTACTGTATATGTATTATAGGTATGTACATATGAATGAAGGTATGTAGAGTCAATGTCACACTCATAAATAAACATTTGTATATTTAATGTACATATATATATGTATGTACATATGTTTTTGGTGCTTTCACTGTAATACAGAAATCTTTAGTTTAAGGATCTTAAATCCTTCAATACTCACAAATTACACTCAAGGGTGCCATGAAATATGTAATGTTCGTTTCGTTTTGTTTGAGCTCATTTCAGTTTCAGTTTCAAAAAAGAAAAGAAAAAAAATAATAATAATAAAATAATATCCCCGCAATCTTCTTTCAGTTATTCTTTAATATTAATCACAAACAATATCTACGTTTTTGAGTCTATCCTTCAAACTAAAGTACTTAGGAATATTTAGGATTACAAATGGCAACAGCTTACAAATTATCAAAGCTAGGCGGTAGGTAAATAAGTACATCTACTAAGCTTGGTTGTATATTTTTTTTTTTTTGCCGAACCGAACTCATCCAAATTTATATGAAACGTTGTCGACACATATGATACGAAACTATTTATATGGTGGGAGTGCAATTTTTTTTGAAGAAAAGTTGGTTTTGGTTGGTTTTTCCTAGCAAACAATGCGTAAATAAATATTTTTGCACTTCTACAGATCAGTTTACTAAGAGGTTAAATGAACAAAATATAGACAATATTGTTTTCCTAGTATTAAAATTTTATTTTTGCTGATTTCCAACGAAGATCAGACTGTAGCTGTTTCTCTGAAGGAAAACCTCGAATTTCATTATTGACTAGTTTTTCGAAAATCCTACAATCGGATTTATTGTCACCCAAAGAAAAGATGTCAAGGAACGCATTTACATATTTCATTCCGCTTAAATTGCCTACTTCAAGGAACAAATAATAAAACACACATTATTAGAGTGTTCGTTTGTACAAGCCAGTAAGAATTAGCCAGTACTAGAATTCAGGGAGTTTGGTGCTTTATTCTTCTCATGTAACACAAGTTTACAAGTCAACATCTGAATCCGAGCAGATATCTGTTTCTTAATAATATTTAATAGGCTAAATTCATATATTTAATGTGGTTGGCAATATTGGTTTCATTTTCTGAGTTCTCGCATGTTGGCCGCGGTGTGCTTTTGCCTTAGGTGATGCTTCTCCGTTCTAATGCTCGGTTTTCCTGGCTTGCGGCCTAGCGTAGCTTAACTCTCTATCTACCCGAAGATTGATTTGTTGCTTTTAATTCAAAAATTATAAAAAACTAAGTTATTGACTATATAAAAAACTAGAATCTTTCAAAAACAAAAACGGGATGAAGATGTGTATTTAACGTCATGCATTATCGTATAGACATATTTTTTTTTTTTTTGGGGTCAAATCCGTGTATGCTTGTTTAATTAGTAATATTATGTTTTTTTTTTTATATATTTTAAATGTATAATTCTATTCAACAATTATTGTAAAACAACAATATTATAATTCTACAAACCATGCGCCACACTAGCAAGCATGGTTCGGTAGTATATGTGCATGAACGTAATTTGAAATAAAAGAGCAGGAAACACCTTTTTTCTATTCAAATTCATCTCATCTTATAGTTATTTTTTTTTGCGTGTGAGGAAAGAAAAATGACTACCGCATCGTCATTGCGTCGTCACAGCAATGGTATGTGCCACTTGCAGGTCACTAAAAAACTTTCCTCTAAGGAACTGTCGCCCACCCTGGAAATCGCTTTCGCATTACTTCTGCGTGGCGTTCCATGTTTCTGTTTGTAAGATTTACATCTCTGCATCTGCGTCCAGGTCCCACTTTTTATTACGGAGTACATTCTCTACGTATTCTGATATTGATCGCCATTTTTCTTCGCTAAATAGCATAATGCCAACTACTACTGCTGTTATCGCACCGGTCACTTTTGCTAATGTGGTCCTCCGTACTTGCCACCGTATACACTTAAAAAATTTGTGAACGGCATCATCATGCTCTGAGTCGCCGTAAATGCACTTAATTGCTGTTTTTCCCATTTTGAAGAGGTACTTTTTAAAATATCCGTGCCCGGATAGCATTTGCGTGATATAGAAGTTTACTTCCCCGAAGACTCTGCTGATCCTTTCATACAGGTTTTTAATTAATTTCTTCGTCCAACTACCTCTAGATTCCTTTGTCCACCTATTTTGTCATTTTGATAGAGTTCCTGACCTCAACTCTTCTTTGAAGTTTATATCAATCCTATCTTGCCAATGACTTTTCAGCTCCAACATCTTTTTTCGTTCAATAGCCAGGAGGTCGATTGGTATGCAGCCACTAATTACTAAGATTGCCGGGCCTGAAACGGGTAGGCTGTGGCTGATATAAACAAAAACAAAAGCAAACCAATTTCAATATGTTTTTTTAATTAATATAAAATTTTTTTAGCATTTTCACTTCTTAGGCAATAAGTAAACATTTTTCTTTGACATTTTTAATAATTGATAGCTTTCTTTTTTTTTTTAGAAAAATTTTATTCATTCAATTTGGCATGGAATTAACCAACTGTTTTAACGTTAAATTGCTCATTTCATCCCATGCAACCAATAAGGCCTCTGTGAGTTGTTTAATGGTCTCAAACTATCTCCAATTTCTATGAACTCTGTTTGAAAGCATCCCCCACAAATCTTTAATAGGATCAACATTCGGGTTTATTGCTGGTCACTCCAAAAGAGTAATATTTTTTTAATGACGGGAAGGCTTCTATAGTTGAGCACGTATTTTGGATTGGTGCATTGTCTTGCTGGAAAGTCCAAGAATCACCATAAAGATTACCGGCAAACTCGATCAGTACTTCAGCCGATATCTTAATACATATTTCTGTATTCGTCCTGGTGGGTATGAAACACAGCGGCGACTTTCCATTTTATCCAAAGGCTGCCAAAATCATCAGTGAACCTTCACCATGATTTCGCTTATAGTGAATTTGGCGAGGCTGTTTTATATCACTCCAACACATATGACCGTCTAAATTAAAAAATAAAATGAAATAACATTTTTGAGCTCATCTGTCCAAAATTTTAATTTAAAGCAAAGACCAGACCAGACGTGCACGTATATGTCGACTGTGCAGCTGGGGTGGCTACAGGCTCCCGATACTCATATCTAACCAATTTATTTTGGGTCAAGATTTGGTGGACTCTTCTTCTTGATGCACCCAGATTTAAATGTGCCATGATTTCCAAGCAAAAAATACTTTTCTGCCTTGCTAGCCGCCAAATTTCACGCATATGTACATCTGTCATCGATTTTATTGGGTCTTCCACTGCGCTTAATTATACCATCACTTTTGGGATTTGGAAAAAAAAATTGTAAATAATATTTCTATGATGGTTCACTCTGGAAGCACTCTCGGCAATTTTCTTTTCCGATTCATGCAAACCTTTTGTCAGTTCACACTCTTCCTCTGATAATTATGTAGCTAGTGGTATTTTAATCCAAAAACATATCCAATATAAATATTTTATGCTAAAAATGAACAGAATTCTTTTACTTGCCAAGATTCTAACAAACATTATCACCAATGCACCTCACGTTACTTAATCGGTTTAAAAAAACACTAATTTCGGAATGCACATACATATATATATGTATATATATTTTTCCTTCGTATATAATATTTTTCAAATAACAGTTATACGGATAAAGTTTAAAGAAGAATTTTGAACATGGAAAAATATCAGAGAATGAATTCGGCAAGAGCTTTGTTTTTTCTTTAAAGTGCGATCATCATTTGATTTTCTCATTATCGTCTCTTTCGGAGGGTTGAAAAAACATTATCGGTAGTAAATCCACCTTGAGCGCAATGCTGCCTTTACTTATAGTTAAATAAAAATCAGTTTCATTGTAAAAATATTTAATTATAAATATATACCTTAAATACTCTTATTTTCCGTATTTTCAATGCAGACAGATCGTTGAAATAGGTCAATTAGATTTAATAAAGTTGCATACAAAATAACTTACTTTTTTGTTACTAAATAACGCAAATTTGTTAAAATAAAATTTTACGCTTTTTTTTTGGTGATATCTGATCACGAATTTGCAGCTTACCGTCTAAACTAAATTTAAAAGTTTTACAGCGTTTGTGTCCAAGCGAACACGACAAGGTAACGAATTGATTGAAGCTAACAGCATAGCGAAGAAAACATATGTTATGTATGTATGTAAATGGTATAGTGCAGTTAAGGCAAAATATAACGGATTATCCATTTATCTAGCCTGCCAGATATATTTCGCAGCAAATATTTTCAAGGTTCGAATTCGCACAAAGATGTGCATAAAGTCAATTTTTGTTAGTGTCGAAGATTAGGATAAAAGAGAAATCATTTCGTTTTAATGTGCAAGCAAGTTCTCTGATAAGGAATTAAGGCAGTGCAGTGAATGTTTTCTAAGCATTTTTTTACCTATAACCTCTACTTTACAATGTCATTTTTCAAATTATTGCCTTTAAGTTACATGTTTTGATATTTTTTATTTTTATTTTTTACAACTGTCAAAATACTCTGAAAAGTTTTGCAATTTTTGCCTTTCCACCTCAATAAATTGCGTGAGAATTTTCACCAGATGTAAAAAAAAATACACATTATTATTTGGTTCCAAGCGTTTGAAAAGGCTCCTTACACATTTGTTAAGGTGTTTGTTAACGGATTTTAACCTGTACCACCTTATCAGAATACAATAGAGAACAATAAGAAATATGTACTTGTACATATGTGTTCTAACATTTTGTGCATTTGGTCGATTTTTGCATTATTATCATTACAACAAAATGTTTCTTCAATTTTATGAATCATTACGAGGTTTGTATATTTGATACTCATCGTTTTATAAAAGGCCTGTGTACTGTTCTCCGATATCTGATATTTTAATATGATATCCTTCTGCATATGAGGTTAATCGAAAGTTTTAAGTAAAGATTATTGTTACAGTTTAAGCTTACGATTCGGGTCCAGTTTACTGTGTACAATGGTCAAGTTTCCCATGACGAAATTGCCTATTTCTATTTCAAAAAAATATTTATACATTTGAAGATCTTTACACTCTTCTCTTACTGTACATATGTATGTACTTATCAGTCGACAAAAGTATATACATAATTTTGTTTTTCCATCGTTTGAGCTCTGAACACTAAATTTTTAAATAAATATTTTCGCTAAAGTGGAAGGTTAGTCATTTCAAAGTGCCAATTAGATTTCTAAATACATACATATGTATAAGTATATATAAGCCCACGCATATTACAGTAATTCATATTTTCAATAAATCTTTATGTCAACATTACCAAAGTGTATACTAGAATCAGCTATAAGAGCTTAAAATTGATTTCCAAAGGGGAGCTATTATTGTGGATCGGTTGTTCCAAGCTAATCGAGAGTATGGGTCTGGTTCCGCTTGAATTTTGAAATTTGCTTATGTGGTATTAGGTTGTCGTAACAGGGGAACAGCGAGATCTGCACTCCATTGAAAAAAATAATATAATATTAAGGTTTTGGTGTCTCTATTTAACATAGTCCCAAGCAGCGAAAAGAAAAAAATATCTGTCGTGCTAATATTGACGATGGCTAGCAGGTCTACTCCACTTAAGAAAAATTTCTGTTTTATTTATGTACAAGATCTCCTTTGACTTCGATTTTTCGTGAGAAGATCTTCCAAATTTTTATCAATATTTATTACAAATGTACTGCCTCTCACCATTCAATTGCCTTCTTTTAACATTTGACATATAACTAAATGTCGGTCTCAAATCTTTTGAACAATATCAGAAAAAAAAATTGGTTTTACTAATCATTCTTATTTAATTTGATAATTTTCATTTATACTTTCATATCTGAAGAATTAATTATACAGGAGTTATATGGTTAGGAGCTATATTTGTTATTTTTCTGGATTCAACAAGAAATGATCCACGATCGTGGGAATCAATTCGGTATTTCTTTAGGAACTTAATTTCTTGGAGATTCCATTATATTTTCCGACAATTATACACATGACCCCCTCTAAGAGCAGCATGGATAATAATTCGATGAACCCAATTTTTGAGCACTTGTACCACTAAATCAAGTCGTATGCCATGAATAGCACGTTCAATATTGTCTTTTAAAGCTTGAAGTGAGTCTGATTTTTTGCTAAAGACCCACGACTTCACAAAAAATAGTCTAATGGTGTTAAATCACAACTTCTTGGATGCCATTCAATGTCACAATTTTTTGAAATAATCGAATCTCCAAGCCTTTATCTCGCAATAATTCGATTGTTGCACGTGCTGTGAGACACGTAGCCTCGTCTTGTTGGAACCAGATGTTGTTAAGATCAACTTCTTCAAATTGTAACTATAAAAAGTTGCTTAGCATCGATCTATACCGCCCTCCATTGACAGTAACGGCACTTCCAGCTTCATTTCGAAAGAAGTACGGACCGATGATTGAACCAGACCAAAAACCAGACCAAACTGTCAATTTAGGTGAATGCAATGGATTTTGATGAATAATTTGTAGATTTTGTAGATGAATTTCGCACCAGAATCGACAGTTATGTTTATTTATCACACCACTCAGATGAAAATGAGCTTCATCGGAGAAGATGATTTTCTTAAACAAAATCTAAAAAGCAGAACGATTATTTTGATAATAATATTAAATACTTTGTAAATATTGTTCTCGCGTATATCTTGTCATGATGAAATTGTAAACATTACCGAATACAATGAAAAAAAAAATATATATTAAAAATGGCCAAAACGACACTTAGAAATCATATCATCCCTATTGGAAAACCCTTTATATATATTTGGTGCTTTCTAACCGCTGAAGTGATTTACAGCCGACCTCCTCCTCAAATTTGTGGATTTGCGTCTTATTGGAGAGATCTACAGTTTATTCTAAGCCACCTTCGAACGGCCGATGGATTTTTATGAGGAGCTTTTATTTCATGCCAGGAATACACTCGGAGTTCTTGACATACCCTGCCGAAGGGCGACCGCAATTAGAAACATTAATTTTCTATAATTTTGAATGTTGCTCGAACCTGGACTCGAACCTGCACTGGAACCTAGGCCTACCGAATTATAAGTAAGTAATGCTAACTACTCGGCTATTGCGGCCACCAAAGTACCAAATATATACCTGAGTTTCAATAACCTATGTTTATAAATTTAATCTATGAAAATTCGATAAATCGTGCCGATCAAATGTTAACGCAAATATATATATACTTATACATATGTATATTTAAAAAAAAAATTTAAATACGGAAAAGAGTTATGTTTCAGCAATTCATCACACCGCTTTGCTTTGCAGACATTCAGTTTTTGTATTGTTTTCACAATCTCGCACCAGCAAGAATTAAATAAAAACAATAATTTACTTGAAAAAAGCAAAACGAAGAAACTTGCATATTCGACAATTTTCTCACACTCTACTACAGTACCAGAAGATATATTCTTCTTGATTGTACTTATATATATATTCGATATCCAACGAAAAATTTTGGCAAAATGTGAATTATGAAACCTAGCCTTCGTATGGAGTTCATATAGATAAAGATAAAATTATTATTAATTGCAAATAAAGCATATGAACGCTGTTTTAGAATGTTATTTATTTAATAGATCTCAAGTATATTTCCAAGCTTATATATAATTTCATCTAAAGCTGCACAAACATTTGTATGCATATAAAATATGTACATAAAAGTGTAGTAAAAGTTTATGAAATACCAGCGAATGGGAATTTCTATAAGATTTTACTATTTGTTTTGTTAATTTCCATGCGTAAATATACATATGTATGTGCTTGCATATGTACATACATACGTGTTATATCAATATACTTATGCACAAAGTTATGGAAATTATTGAATACGAAATGCTAATTAATTTCTATAGCCGTGCGGTTGGAACCAATCAGTTGGGGACCTTTAATCTTACATATGTAAATATGTGTTTTTTTCATACTCAAATGCGCAAAAGTATGTAGGAATATATGCAAATAGCACATATACATACATACATATGTGCTTATAAGCTTACGAGAACGAACATGTATAAATGTATGTAACATATATGTACATATATATTCATATTCATATACTTATATATTCAGGTTTCCATAAGCACTTTTTAGGCCCATAAATGCGTAGGCTAATTATTGGTGTGTACGAGGCGTTTAATGGCATTCCATTCGAATAATTATTTACTCACAAATGGACCCGAGTTTATAAATGCGTCGTAGTACCAATTTCGTTATGCACACCTTTTGGCATGTGAAAGTTGCCGAATCGTATTAAAAATTTAAATGGTTCAAAGTCGTTAAATTCATATTCGTACCTTAATTTTAACTCATTGCGAAATCAATTTGCATTTTTAACCAAATTCATATAAATGACGACTATTTTAAATTTGTGTCGTTTTTAGCGTGTTGCACACTTACAAATTCAATTTCAAGCATCAAATTTAAATACGAGTACAAAGTAGTGTACATATGTATATTCATGTGAGAACAATCATACTCAACTAGTAATATTTTATATTAATTTCACATGTACATATATGATGTATGTATGTATATATGTGCATACGTACGTGAGACTAAAGCTGTTCCATAGGTAAAATATTAAGTTAAACGTTTCATTTAAATTGCCTACAGAATGTCAAACAAAAACATAATAATCGAAAAATTTTGGATTACCGCAAAACTTTTAAGGAAAAATGGAAATTGGATTATTATTTTATATTTTTTTTAAAGATAGCGCTGTGTGTTCAATATGCTCAGAGCCATGCATCAGCATAAAAATAGTAAAAGGTGATCCATTTTAAGGTTCCCTACTTTTTTATAGAAAAAAAACTCAGAAAATTCAAATTTAATGTGGAATGTTTATTATCATTCGAATGAACATTCTTTGGCATTTTTTTCCTTGAATATTATCTCATTCAAATGTTGGCCGCGGTTACGTCTCAGATGGTCTATCCATTGAGTCTAATTTTTGATGACTCGCTCGAGCATTGCGACTGGTGGTTTTGCTTTTGAATTGAAGCGGGTTTGTCCGTATAGACAGGAAAAGTCTAACGGTGTGATATCACACGATCTTGATGGCCAATCGACTGGCCAAAAACGTGAAATTATCTCACAGTGTTCTCTCAATAAATCCATTGATTGATGCGATGTGTGGGAAGTGGCGACGTCTTGTGGAAACTAAATGTTCAGACATCAAATAGTTAGTTATCATGGCGCAATAACAGTCGCCATTGACGGTTTCGTTCTCACCGGCATCATTTTTGAAGACATATGGATCGATGATTCCACCGATCAACAAACCACATCAAACCGTTGGCTTTTCTGGATGAAATGACAGCTCTTGAATCTCTTCAGGTTGCTCTTCGTCCCAAATGCGGCAATTTCGCTTGTATACTTATAAATACCCATTGAGCCAGAAATGGGCCTCATCGCTGAACAAAATTTGGTTCGAATCAGATCTTCTTGGAACTTTTCAAGAGCCCACAGAGCGAAGGGATGTCGCTTGGGAAGATCGAGCGACTTCAATTTTTGCACAAGCTGTATTTTATATGCTTTCAATTTAAGATCTCAACCTAAAATTCGCCAAGTCGTTCCATACGTCAGTCTGAGTTGCTGCGAACGGCGCCGAATCAATTCTGCACGGTCTTCGTGTACACTCTCAGCTACGGCCGCTATATTTTCTTCGCTGCGTGCTGGACGTGGCCTATTCGGTCGAATATTATCCAATAATGAATTCTAGGTCTCAAGATGGGTGATGGAGTTGCGAATAGTACGCTCAGTAGGACGATTATGTTGACCATAAGTTGATCGCAGTGCGCGAAACACATTCTTTACAGAACGTGAATTTTCGTAATAAAGTTGAATGATTTGTAAACGTTGTTCAGGCGTAAGTCTTTCCATGCTGAAATGCCAAACAATACTGAACAAAAATAACATGACAGCTTAACACGACTCACCCTTTATTCTGATTTGCAATTAGCTATATACGTAAATGAAATTGACACAAATTTTAATATTACTGCATAAATATATGCTCTAAATCCGGTGAAAGGAACTGCAACCGACGAAGACGGGAAGTTACGGGGAACTAAAGACCGTGTTAGAAACATTTTCAATTTCTTTTGAAGAATATTCGTCATAACGGCGCCATGATCAATGTCAACAATGAAACTTGTTGTATCGGGAAGATTATCAAATGATTCTATGAAGGTTACAACAAGGTTACAGGGGGGACAAAAATATTATAAACCATTGCATAATTCACCAGAAAAATCTATGTACAGAAAGTATGAATCTTCAAAATTTCACTGTACCAAACTAATACATTTTATAAAAGCACGGGCATTAAATCATAAGGAATTTAAAGAATTTCTAAGCGATGTGGAAACTGAATTGAATACCGACGTACGCTTTCTTAGTAGAGCTACAATGTGAAAAAGAGCATACAACCTAAGGAAAGAAATAAAACAATTTGTCGATATAAAGGGATGTGATTTAATTACTTTGAAAATAATTAACGGATGGAAGATTTCGGCTTACTTTTCAATATGACTCAGTATCTTAATGATCTTAATGAGGAACTTCAAAGCAAAGGAAAGCTTATTAACGCAAATTAAACTTATAGAAAGAGCATCTGCTTACTAATAACATTTCACGTTTCCCAAATTTGTAAAAGGAAATTGTTTCATGTTTGCAAAAATATGCATATTGAAAACCTGATCTGCGAATATCAATCATGATTCAAAATGTTCAATGCTGTTTTTAAAAATATATTCATCACAATTTCATATCGACGTAGATACAGTAGATTTTCTTTACAAATCTTATGTAAACATCGTTTAACAAAAAAAAAAAAAGAAAGAAAATAAACAAACATGACTATCGACTGAGACTTGCTGAAAGGTTGGAAAGTTGCGTCGGTGTCAGATTACGCATTAAAGTCATTAAATACAAATGTACATACAAATTAATTTTTTAGTTTTCTTATATACATATATAATGTCATATCACAAAAATATTTTTTTTTATATAATCATTTATATATTTTTTGGAGCATTGCTTATGACCCTTTGCTATAAGTGGTTGCTTCGATCGAATAGAAGACGTTAGATATGTACACCTTGTATTTGGAAAGTCTGTATCTAAAAGTAATAATTAGATTTTCGAAAATATTCACGGAACTCCAGTGTGTACTACCCTGTAGACACATACACAGTCGGGCTAATGATTTTAGACCGCTGATTCTTGTGACGAGTCGAAGTGGAATATATTTGCAAGTGTTTTGTTTTTGAATAGACTCTAACTTGTCAGAGTAGATTTGATACCTAGGATTCCAAATCACCGAGCCGTATTCAAGAATAGGTCTAACTAATGTCACATACAGAGCTTTTGTAACATAAGGATCATTAAACTCCTTTGGCCAACGTTTTACAAAAGCCAAGATCCCTTTGGCTTTGTTGACTATCACACCAATATGATGTGTGAAGTTCAGTTTAGAGTCCATAGTGATCCCCAATAAAACTGTGAACCTGCTCCAAACTGTAATTATCTATAGTGTAAGTAATTGTCTGTGTGGATCTTCGGAAGAAACGCATAACATTATTACATTAGTATGTACGAGGTCTGTTCAAAGGTGAAGGTTTCGCTCATTGTTTTCTTTGATTACAATGGTGTGGTGCATCATGAGTTCCTGCCAAAAGGTCGCACAGTTAATAAGGATCATTTTAATACTACAAGGAAGTTATGCAACGTTTGCAATTTGGCTCAAATGATCGGAATTGTGGAAAAACAAATCATGGATTCTACATCACGATAATGCACCAGCTCACATCAATGCGCTTATTCGCAATTTTTTGGCCAAAAACAAAACCGTAATCATGCCTCAATCACCGTATTCACCAGATTTGGCTCGATGCGACTTTTTCCTATTCCCAAAACTAAAGAAACCAATGAAAGGAAAGCATTTTGCCACAATAGATGAGATCAAGTCAGAATCGAAGAAAGAGCTGATGGCCATAATGAAAAGCGCATTTCAGAAACGCTTCGAGGATTGGAAAAAGCGTTGGCACAGGTGCATTATATCCGAGGTGGATTACTTTGAAGGGGAGAAAATAGATATTGATGAATAATAAGTACTTAAAAAAAAATTAAAATTTACCTTTTCCTTTGAACACACCTCGTATGTATGCCCTTGTAAATTGGTTACGCCGAAAAATTCTGAGTTATGGAATTTTTCATGGAGCTTGTTAGCTATGATAAAATTTTAATCGAAAGAGGTTTGTGTTTGTCCATATATATCATACTTATATATTTCATATATTCTATATTGAATATTCAAATCCATGTGTATTTTACTTACAAAATAATTATTTGTCGTTCGGTTCAGCGTGTTTTGCAATTATTACCGCTAAAATAACAAAATTATTCGCAACACTAACAGTCTCATTAATTTTAATTTGTATGGAAATGTTAGAATGCGGTTATATCCAGACACAAAATTATCGAAGTTAGTTGGGGCATATGAAAATGTGAAATGATTTTACTGATCTGCATCCTATTCTCCTATATTTCTTCCAAAAACGACCACTTTACAATTCAAGTGTAGCAGTTATTTCGTAACTTAAAATACTATTACTAAAGTGACCCTAGAAATCCAGTTAGTATCTTAGTAGTTTCACTCACCAATCATTTGAAAACAAAAACTACTTGCATAGTTGAGGGTTACAGAACTTATCGGCCACCGTTTATATTTATATTTATTGTATTTTTAATATCATAACTGTATATAATAAAATGAAACTAGATACATATTTACGTTAAAAGCTATAGGCGAGTCAGTGAATTTGACCCCGCAAACATTTATATTCTCTTTATTCGATTGCCCCAAAAGCTTTCTAACCTTCGTATTGAAGAGCAAATACACAAATGGTCAGATGGCCAATAACAATACAAATTTCTGTTATTTTCTACAAGCGGCCTGACTTAGTCAGCAATGCTTTGTAGTGTCTACTGCTTAGTCATGAAGGCGAAACTCGCTATGGGGCTGTTAATTAAAATTTATGCTGTTTTTAACACAATTTGCTATATTTTAATTTATATTGCTGTCGTAATTTCCACCATATTAAGCATTTCGAATCGATGTCACATGCATATATGTATATATATGTGGTACACATTATGCAGATACATACACACATGCATACTGCATTGGTTTATATACTTAAGTGCAAATATACCCAACCAACATGAATGCACGTAAATCACTAAGTAGAGAACTGGAAATCGGTTGTTTTCCATAGTACCGTATAAAAATTTCAACTAATTCACAAATTTCATAAATCTCAGCATGGGATGAACTACCTATGCATGTACATATATCAGCTTTATTCGCCAGCATAAGGAATCCATATGTGAGGTTAATAAAATCGTTTACCATCATCAGATATATAAAATGGAAATTTGTATTTTTGAAACATAGAAAATAATTCCATAACTGTGGACTATTCTCGATTTTGAGACTTGCTGATCTGTCAATGCCAATATATTATCGCTTGGACAATTAAATTTATACTGAAAAAATTAACTCGTTGTTCAAATTTCATGTAATTATATTTAAATACATACTGAAAAATATTATTATTTGTATTCTACATAAGTTCAAATACAAGGCTGATGATATCAATGCCATAACATTTCTATTAATAAGTAATTCGATTTTACATGCTAAAAAAGTTTACTATCTATATATATCAGTCATTTTGAGTAGCTTTAAAACTTCACTAAAGTTAATATATTTTCATAAAATTCCCCCTTTACCCCCCGTTGCAGACAAATGAAATAAATTAAATTTTAAATTCAAAAATTTCAAAGACTATGAGCTCTAGCTTAACCCAATTTACACACCAATTAAGGTACTGGTTACCGAACTTTAAAGCTTTTTAATTTCGAATTAGTTGCGTGGTCAACATTATTGTTAACCCAAAAACAGGTTAATTATACTTTTATTTCGTGACCGCAATTGCCGATGGTTAGCCCTCAAATCAAGCGCTGCGAGTATAATTCTGAAATGACCAGCCCTATTCTACATTTCGACTCGAATCGAAATTTTCTCCGTTCCGTCGAATTGATATTCTGCGCTACGTTCCGTTTCGATCAATCTTCGAACTTTCCGATTCTATCCAATTTTATGTATTCTGCATTTCGATCGTAGCTACGTTTTTGTACGTTGTAATTTAGTTGGCGGAGCACAATTCGATTGTGTATCTTCCTCTACTTAAATACTATAATTTTAAGAAAAATGTAAGTAAAATATGATTTTGATAATTGGAAAAGCCATAACGATGTCTTTTTTTTTAGTTTAATGATGCTTTTTGATACAACACAAAAGCAACATAAAAAATTAGTGTTTTGAAAATACGTTGCCCAAACACAGTTGATCCGCCAGTAAAAGACTCCATGATTTCGAGAAAATTGTGCAATGGCATTGAGACTGTTTTGTGACACTCCTATGTTATGATCTGCACCAACTCTATGTTGGCAACTGCCTTCCGTAAAAAATCGCAAATCTGCTACTACTCGACTAGGTGGAGCTAATCATGTCAAAGTACTTGATTGAGTTTATTGCGAAAAACTATCCAGGACATAATTAAAAGCATCTTTATTAAGTTTGGAGTTTTTTTTTTTTGAATTACCAGCTCAATTTCATAAAATTCATCACTCATCTGAAATGGATAACACTTGTCTCGCAGTCCTCAAAAAATATCACCGAGACTGTTGATTCCATTTAACGTTAAAAACCCGATTTTATTTATATTTATTTCAGTTTTTCAAAAATAGTTTGCATTTGTTTGCTGTTTTGTTTCAGTTTCACACATTCACATGCAACCAGCTGACTTCGAAAATGTATTCTCTCTTCCTCTTCTTCTTTCGATTCGATCATAACTCAGAATACCTAATTACGAATGTGGCGGAGCGGAGAGCGGGAACGTAATAGAAATGTAGAATAGCCCTAGACATAAAACTTCTTATAAAAATCCATCGGACCTACGGAGGTGGCTTAGAATAAACTGTACGCCCGCCAATATTCAGATGCACACCACAAATCGCAGGAGAAGCTCGGCCAAAAGTTGCTTCAGCGGTTACAATTCTATATAAACACACATATATACAAACATTTTTCTTTTGCAGTAATCATTTTCACTGAAGTTTGAATTCTACATTAGGCGTGTTTTTTTGTGCACCCGATCTGCAAAAGATCAGTAGGTAGTAGAGTTTTAGATACTCGTGTATCAAGCACTGCGATGCTCGCTCGATACTCGTTCATTGCTCAACTGCTCAGCAGAACAAAACAAAAATTTAATTTTGTTTGTCAAAATTGTTTGGCGTTTCACTGATTTTTATACTTTGAAGAAATAAGTTTAAAATTAATAATAATAAATAGAAAAAACAGTTTTGAGAAAAAAGTTTAAGTGTTTGTCAAAATACTCGAAATACCGTGCACGGATCGCAAATTTTCGTGTAATGAGGGGTGTGAGTGCTCGTTTTTCACATGCTCGCATTGATCGAAAATATTTGAGCAAAATCTGGAGCTTCAGTAGGTAGGTAGGTTGTCGAAGAACACAAATAACATAAAATAATCAACTTGTAAAAAGTGGTATTAACGTGAATGGGCCACTGAAAAAACCCCCAAATGGCATTTTCGCTAAACATCAAACTGTTGTGAAATTTCAATTAAAATAATCAACTTTAAAATTCAGTGACAATTCAAAATGGAACGGTAAGTAAAGTCGTACCCGATAGAGTTGTGGCGATCAAGTTCGTGAACACCACTAAAAGCGAATCTAACGACTAGGCGCACGGCATAATTTAATTGACCTGTTTGATATTGTATCTGCTTCTTTTTTCTAAAACTCTCCACGAATAAAGACTAAATCGCAATTTATCTAGCAAATCCTCGTGCATTATACCCAAAAACCCCATAGATTGTTCAAAAACATAAATAAAAAATATTTTATTTATATCTCAGAATTCAAGAGAAAAGACTAAGAAAAAAGTACAAAAAGTACATACTCAGTTCATATTTATTAATATTTTTAATTAAATATATTTATTTATCAATAATTCTTCAGAATAGCTAATTTTGTTTGGCTTTACGCTTAAATATTTGACAAACAAACTCTTTTTATCTTTTGATGCTACATTAGTGTTGTAAAGTAAATGCAAATTATAAGCCAGTTGAAAAGAAAACGCCTGTTATTCCTAATTTTCTTTAGGCGATGCTCACATGTATTTTAAGAATGAACGTAGTCTTCTCGAAGTGTCGCTTAAAAATTGTGACTTAAATTTAATATCTCGCTTTGCTATGATAATAATCTCTGTAAAATGTCTCGTCTGCGTCAAACTATAATCAAAGAAAGGTAGATTGTAATAAATAATTAAGAAAGCAATAATTTTTTATTTCCGCCAAACGCTTAAAAAAAATCAAAAGGAACACATCTCCATAAGCAGTTGAAAAGCCGTGGATATTAATGCGGAATGATCCATACCATGATGATTTGATACAATAATTATCAGCTTGTCGTTGAAAAAAATTTCTGAGAAAAATCCTCCGGATGCTTTCGTCCAAAACCATTTACATATTCAGGCCCAAATTCAATACAAAATATGTTTTTTTGCTCGTTTTAATTTTGTCATTTTTCTATTTTACATATTGAAAAAAAAAGTAATATTTTTGGATCAGATTGACAAATATTTGTTTAGAGGAAACCTCGTAATGAATTTCATGATAGGGCTATTAGAAATCCACGAAAGGACGACATTGTGCTTTACAAGAATAAAAACGCAAAGGTTAGTTTTGGAATATGCGAAACTGGCTGCTCTATAATTGCTCGAAATTGTTGTAGACTTTGAAATTACAACCAACGGCGAATCAAAAATATTAACATTCTGAAGGAAGCTATAACATAAAAAATATCATATAATATTGACTCGAATTTTGCAAAAAGTGATTAGAAAGTACGCCACGACGTCTCTAAACAATGAGAAGTCAAGCAAATATTAATTTTTTTGAAGAATTTACGACAATATTTTGATAAGATAATTTTAGTGTGCCACTTTGAGTCTGAGCTTCACTTTAAGCAGCGTACAAATAATAATACAAACATTTTTATTTTTTTAATAGAATAAAAAGAAAAATTGTTTTGTGTGGTCCGTAAGAATTATTAAAAAAAAATTCTTTTAAAATTAAACTTTCAAACTTAAATATTTTTTTAATTTTCGCTTCAAAACATAGAAACTGAAGTTTTTTCGTGGTATCCAATTTCGAGTGTGGGAGACTATATTACAATTTTTATATAGAATTTGATGCGCCTGCCAATATAAAGTTGCTATAGGTTAAGGCTTGTTCCAGCTACTAAATAGGTGTTTCAGTATTACAGCCGTATGAAATTTTTAAAATGCATTTTTTAGTAAATTGAATTGTTGATAACATGGAAGATGATAGTGACAAAACTTTGTTATTACGAAATAAAAATCGAGGAGTCAAATTTTCTTCTTGAGCATCAAATGGTTGGGTGAAATTTTAAGGAATGGTTCTTCAAAACAATCGGATTCAGTCCAATACATAGTTTACTAATTTTCGGATGAGCCATGAAACATTTGTGAAGTATCATGATATGGTTTGCCTAATCAAATCTTTAAAGTTTTTTTTTTTAAATCGGAAAACATTTTGCAATCCTTTGAGTCAACGGCATCTCGCAAGCATTTTCAAAATAAATTCACCTAATTTTGAGCTGACGCATATATGTAGTGAATACCATTTATTAAGTATTTACTACAACAGTTAACTCAATTAATAATATAAAGTGATTAAAAAGGTGATTTTGTCTTCTTAAATCACACCATTTTCTGATGACGGTTTTGCACTGTTGTTCTATTCAAATATTAAAAATTAAATTTCGTAAGCGCTTGGATTTTGCAAATATTGCCACCTTTTTACATCGAACAAGCGCCTACTCTACCAAAAATGCTGGGGCAGAAATATGTGATTTAAAATGAGCTTTTCCTGCCACAAGTTGAGTAAATAAGAATAAAAAAAAATTGTCAAGAGATAATAATAATCTAAAGTAACGCTAACGCTGTGCGCTTTAGCTTTTTGCATAT
Organism: Neoceratitis asiatica; assembly: GCA_030068015.2. Classification (NCBI taxonomy): domain Eukaryota; kingdom Metazoa; phylum Arthropoda; class Insecta; order Diptera; family Tephritidae; genus Neoceratitis; species Neoceratitis asiatica. The sequence goes on along the minus strand of CM061529.1, from coordinate 66,801,934 downwards.
AATTTTCAATTATTAATTCATACACATACATATGAGAAACAAATTTTTATTACAATCTACAATTAAATAAATTTACTTTTCATTCGCTACGGCGTCACTTTCTTGTATAGTTTTTTAAACGTAAAATTCATTATTGCTTCAAAACGAACAATAGAAGGATGAATGATTGAAAAATGTTCTCAGTTGCCAGTTGACCGGCTAATTGAAATTCTTATTCTACTGCCAATCGACATTCGCAAGATCAAGTAACCAAATTCTATGTTTTATACCTCATATAACTATTTCGAACGATCAGTAAACAAGTGTAAACCATATTGGATGTTTCGAATACCTTTTGTTTCGAAAGTAATTTTAACAAAAGCTTTTTTTGCCATACTTACCGCTTTGTATTTACATACAATTTATGCATACATTAGTATGTTTAAACTGGTTTTCCTCCCCCGCCCTCTTACCCAATCAAATGAATTAGAGACAATTGTTTAATGTTTTGGTCAATTCAATTGTAGCATTTTTATTTTATTGTTTTTTTTTTCTTTTTTTTTTGTTATTGTTGTTTCCTGTTTCCTTCTGTTCTGTTTGTGTATTTTTTTCCGATTACTTTTAAATTTTCTGTTGGTTTCTTTTACTAGTTTTTTTTTTGCTTCTTTTAATTTCCTGTATTATGAAATTATGTTCATTAATGTGTACATATAAATGCACGTGGTAGGTATGAATGTGTATTGTGCCTATAAGTCATTTACTTTGCCATTAATTTAGGTTTGTTATGGTTTCTTAGTTTCCATGTAATTATATATGTAATAATATTTCCTTGTATCATTGTATTTTCAAATATACTACAAATTTATTAATATTCAGTATTAATTTATATTTTCTATGTGTTCTTCTCTTCATTCAGAGTTGCCTTCTCTTCTTCAATAGTTTACATTTGAAGCAACTTACAAGTATTTATTATGTACATGTGTGTAACACATACGTACATATGTATTTATTTGCTTTCACAGTGTCTACATGTATTTATATACATACATTAATATAAGTGATATACAGGTATACAACAAAAGATTTTTTCTATTTTTACATCAGCAATTATAATAATACTCATATATGTACATACATTTATAATTTTAATAATAATAATAATAATAATAATAATAATAATAATAATAATAATAATCATAATAATAGTAATAATAATGATGTTATTATTTTACACAAATGTAATAGGTAATGACATAGTTGAAATAAAAATCAAAACTCTATAAAATAACTGAATTCCAAGTGTTTACTTCATTAATGGTTTAATGAATAATCAATATAAAACTACTATCACATTTAAATGTATGAAACTATACTTTTTATTTTTTTGTATGTTTTCATGTTTGCAGCATGCATTTCACATAAGTATGTACATATGTGCATACGTATAATTTATATAAGTATTTATTTATATGTATATGTATGGATGCACGCTTTGTGTGAATTCTTTGCATAAATTGTGTGTACTTGTTGTTGTTGTTGTTGTTGTACATTTTAAGTGTATATGCTTTGTATGTATTTATATTTATATGTAAATATTTATTTGGGGCGTCCTTACAATAGTCTCTATAGAGTTTGTCTTACGACCTGCGCATGTGAAAAGTCATACGTACATACAATTACATACTTCTACATTTACTCATACATATGCATACAAGTTATCGTGTTAATTTCCACTTGTTACTAAGCGGCGTGCACCTACCACTCCGTACGGCACTTGTGAGCAGCACTCCTGCGGCTAATGCCGATTTTGAATAAAATTAGAAAAATGCTATTATTATTATTATTCTTCATTTCTATCCCATTCAGAAAAATCTATCTCAACTATTATTTATCATGACTCAAAACTATGAATACCAGATCGTGAAGTTAAAGCAATGAAGCAGCAACAAATAATAATCAAAAAATCCATATTTGACAAGTAAGCGATTTAATCGTTGCGGTTCAAATTTTGTACTAAGTGAAATTATAACGGATGATTTTTTTTTAAATCGCAATGAGAAATAAATTTTAGAGGAAATTTCAAATTTTTAAAAGAAAGAAAAAGATATTGTAGCATTGATGTACTAATGTTTTCGATTTGAAAAAAAAGTTAATTAATAAAAGCTAAATTTCTTTTATAACCAAATGCGCGAAGGCTGGATTTTATAATTCACTCTTGTTATCAAATGAGGAATTAAATTTAATCAAAAAGACTTGCATTTTCAAAATTTACTGGAAGCTATTGAATTCGGAAATGTTTTAATTGCATTTAATAAAAAAACATCTTGTTTCGTCAAGTTAACAGTATTTAAGGGCGAGCAAACGACAAAGAGGTCAAACTGCATGCTGCTAGAATGACATTCAAAGGGGAGCTGTGCCGGAAAACAGGAAATATGAAGAAACACCGGTTGATCTAACTTGGCGATGAAAAGCCGCAGGAATTTCAATCAACCATGGATAAAGCACCAAAACAACTATTTCAAATTGAGCGCTTGAACGTGGTAACGTCTATGTGAGACTCTACAGAGTTAACCAGTTCAATCCAACCTAGCCTCACCATTCATTTGTATGTATGTTGTCAAATTTACTTTGGGAAATAAAGAATATTTTAAAATGAAATCTATCTGGGAGATGAGGAAATTATGTGATGTTATATACTTAAAAAATGTACAATAAATACGTAAAGAAGATAGATCCTTTATAAATATAAAAAAAGAGATTAAAGTGAATGTACATATGTATGTATGGATTTATGTTGAAATGATCATAACTCCCACGCTTTTTATCAGCTTTGATATTTTTATTACTTTTTTTTATTTTTTTTTACTTTTTACTTTATTACTTTTTAGTTTTATATTTTACTTTGTAGTTTTATTTATTTCTTTTATTAATATCTGTTGATTCAGTTCTATTTTATTCTCTACTTTGCTTGCATTGATAACACTGCATTACATATATATTTCGCAAATATATGCATTCAAATGTATGTATGTATGTATGCATTGATGACTGTATGTACATGAGTAATATTTTCGCTTCGCTTTACAATTTCTTTACTAAGAATTCCTGCCGGTTGACCTACAAATGAATATTTTTCTAAAGCTCTCTAAATAGTTTTATTGTTTACGATTCGATTGAATAATAAAAAAACTGTAATTGGTAACGAAATTCGAAATGCAAATATCTTATGCAATATGTAATGTTGTCAAAAAGTTTGAAAATATTCATAACAGAAATTTTGTTGTTTGCATCTTTTGATTTCAATGAGTCTAGTAGTATTTTGTTTTTTAGTTTTGCATGTACATATGTATGTATGTATAAATGGGATTTCATCTAACTATCTCCAAGCGACCTATAGTTATTTGTCATAACACTACAGCAGCTGTATGTGCATATTCATTCATTATAATATACGCATGTATGTATGTATGTTTGTATGTTTGTATGTATATATGTGAATTCCCATACATTATCCAATATAAATTATCTGTATGACTTATCATATGTATGCATGTAATTATATAGTATTGTAGTACAATGTCATAGGCAGCCACGTAATGCATAAACATATGTAACTATATATGTACTTGTATATATTGAATTTTGCGTTTTTTACGATAAATATTTTTTATATTAAATACGTTTAGCCTTGTTTTCATTTACTTTCAATTTTTAACAGATTTTAATTGTACATTTTTTTTAGAGAATTTACTCAAGCAATACTTTCGTTTTTTTTTTTTTGTAATGATGCCAATGTTTGTATGTATTTATGTAGGTACATACACCTCAGAGTATGAGCATAAGTTTGAATATCAGCGCAAACATACACATGGTTGTATTTATGCATGGATTGAGCTAGTATATGTCTAAATATTGCAGCAGGCGTACCGTAACAATCGATGCATCTTTCAATTAGAGCATCTTCGGCCAAATGTGAGTTTGAAAAACAGAGTGCTACCTCAAGTGTACTATTTGAAATGCCTTTCATTGCCTACCTATTCGAAACTATTGTATACAGTTGCATATACGCAAATATCAGTTGTTTTTATATTGCAACCTTTGCGGAGGAGTCTCTTTTAGTCTTTCCGTATTTTCGTTTACTTGTATGTGAACCCGCATTAACCGCTTAGAAATTGCTTTGCTGTAAAATAATTTCGTATTTCGTGATTCTATGCTTCCGTTCTACATGTTTTGTGATTTAATATGTGATTGTTTTAATACATATATCTTATACATATGTGCATAAGTATGTTTGTAAACGGTAGTTGAATTGAGTAAAATTAATTGTCTATATTTACCAAGAGAGTAGGTATGTATACAAGTGTATACATAATGATATAATCCTTTATATACTAGTGTTAAACTAGAACTCTTACATACCACTACATAAAGGGTACATATAGAAGAAATATGTTTATGTGTCATAACCACAATAAACAATATATTCACGGAGCGTACATGGAACAACAGAGGTCTACATTTCCTAAATTTCTGACTTCTATTGTTAAACCAGTTAATACATATATAATCGCGGTACAAACTAACGGTTTTGAACTAAAACATCTAAAACTGTTTTCACAAAGGTATTGTGCCTGGCGTAGCCGTAGTTGGTCCGACTGCGATTATTTTAAGATATTAAAAGCACTCGAATTTAATTCACTCGCACCAAGTGCAATTTTTTCAATTCGCGAGACGTGAAATCATGATGAATTTATTTTTTAATTATAAAAACAAAATAAATCAAGAATTAATTTTTAATTTTTTAATTAAAAAATTTATTTGTATGTAGAATACTTCTTGCTTTTTCACACATACATACATCACGCATGCTTTTAAAGAATGAGAACAAAACACGCATGCATATAATATACACAATTTAATTGAATTTTTTTCTTTTTTTAGCCGACCTAAGCTTGACCAGGTTCATTGAAACAAGGCGAGTAAAAAAAATTTACAAAATAAATAAAATAATGATAACAAGTCAAAAAAACGAGAACAAAATCAAACCAACCAGCCAAAATCGAATAGTTTATTAGGCAACGAAAGTCCGCAGACAAAGTCTCTCGACAATGTTAATATTTCAATACATATTTACACACTCACATACATATATCTGTTTTAAATACACACTTAAAACAGTTCGAAAAATAATTTCCATTTAATTTTAACTTTAATTATGTCTTTAGATGATTTTGATTGAATTAATATGCGTGTAAGTATGTATATGTTCATATGAAGGCCATTAACTTTTGGGAAGAAACGAGCTTTCGGAATAAATCGCGCGAAAACACAATACATATTCAAGCGAACGCATGTCAAACCCTTAAGTGATTTGAACTAATGAAAACAAAAGCACATTTACATTTGTATGTGTGTATGTGTATTATAAAAATAATTAAATAAAAACTTTTGAAGTGTTTTACAAGAAAGGAACGCATGTATTATGTATGTATGCATGTATCAGCGTTCGCAAAAAAAATTTATTTCATCTGAAATCAAATGCATAAATTTATTGAAATTTCAAAACGAAATAAACAATCCTACCAGACCGAAAGTCGAGCGCCAAATCGACACCACAGTTCCTGAGTTAAATGTCAACCTTGAATTTCAGGATAGCTTTGCTAATCTAAAAAATATCATCTCTGAAGTATAAACTTATTTTGGGAACAGATGATAAGGGATTGATAAAGAATTTAATAAAAGAGATTTCCATCCGCAAATAGCAGTCTCTCCGAGCAGGTAAAAGAATTGCTACGCACACTTACTTGCTGACAGTGAGCTAAACGTGCCACAACCAATCTACCTATACATTAAAGCTATTGGACAGGAAAAGAAATTTTCTTGAAAAATCACACAGTGCTAGTAACCAATGCATTGGATAGAAGAGGTTACCACGCAGGTCAGATGGACGCAACCAACCACACAATATTCGAAGAAATTCCATGTCTCGGAGTATGTGGGGACATCCTGATGGCGCAAGTCTCAAGGGAACAAACGACGCAAAAAATTTGGCTTCGTAACAGCGAATCGCACCGCAAATGCCAATCTAGCAGGATACTTCGGTAACGTAAATGAACCAAAAGAAGAGATTTCGTTAATATTCGAATCACTCGGTATTACAAAAAAATAGCTTCAAGGAAAACAAGCGGAAGCGGAACAAGAGTAAATCTTAAACTAGTGCAGCACGTTAGTGTCTATTTGCTAAACTCAAGCACCTTCAGAAATGAAAAAGTAGCTATGAGTGATACGAAAGAAACAATCCACATAGAAACATCATGGATTGAAAGAGTACATTCGATGCATCCTACATGACCATGTTTCTGTTGTTATGGAAAGAGGATATTGAAAATAAACATCGGAACTGGTATCCACTGATTCAAACGACTGAACATTCAATTCCCGAAACATGGATAGCAAGCCGAAACAACAGACGAACTCTACCACCAGGGTTCGAAATAGATAGATTTGTATTTATCGCAGATTCACAAGCGAATAGAACAAACGAAATAGTGAGAAGGCTTATCTCAGCAATGCGATAAGTACGTTTACAAAGGTCGGGGACCCCGCCTAGCAGGAACGAGGGTACAAAAGTAAACATGGCGTTAAATAAATTAAATTAAGATATTTTAGCTGATGTTAACATCGATATAGATGGGATATAGATGGGATATAGATGGGGAAAATCAAAGAAAATGTAAAATATAATATTCGCTATTTGCCGCCGGCATTTTTAGCAATGATGGCGTTGTTATAGCGGCCACTTACTACCTACTCATTGGCACATATATGTATGTACATACATAAATACTTACAATACAAAGCAAAGAACATATATAAGTACATACGAGTACAAGAGAGTGTATGTGTGAGTGCATTACCTGTGGCAATTCGACGGATAAATAAATTAGGGTGCCTGTGTGGCATATATATGTACATACATGGCTACAATTGGATTATACTGCAAGCGTATAACAATAACTTCTAAGCAGTTGAGTAAGTATATTCGAGTAACTGTTTTCGTCATTATAAGAATTTCGAATATCGGCTAGGTGTTTCCAATAATGTATGTATGTATGGATGTATGTATGTATGTAGTCTTATTATTTCCAAACTTTTCCTAATTAGTTCTCTATAAATTTAACATTTTAGCATTTACCGCTTAACTTTAATTTTTCTCTTACAATTTGTGTTTATATATAATTTTGAATTTCATTTCTAATGTTTTTTTTTTTTTGGTAGTGCGATATTTACTTGGAACTTGGAAATAATCAGTTAATAATTTGGTATAACAAGTATTTCTAAAATTTCAGACTACTACTATATTCCTTTAATCATGCGAAATCGGCTAATTTCAAAAATACTACACGACTTGCTGGCGTCAAATGCGTACCGAAGACCAAAATTTCGGTGCTGTCCGGCTTTAATACGCATATACGGAAGAGCTTCTTAGAAGCTTTTTGCAAGTTGCAATGCAATATATTCATCCAATTGGCGGAACACTTACTGTTTTCAAGTCAGTTGTTGTTGCATTCTGCGTTGCAATTTTGCTGTCATCGCTGCTATACTGGCACATTATGTCGATCATACATTGTAACAGCTTATCTGCTGCAGATGTTGAAACGAAGGTGTTGCAGCGAATTGTGGAAATGTCTGTCCAAGATTGGCTGCTGCTGCTACCGCTGCCACATTAGTTGTTGCTGCGGACAAGTAGGGATGCATACGCTGCGATCGCAAATACTGACGATATTTACCGCTAACTTTGTCATCACGTGTATAGTGCGAGCTTATAGCTGGCGTGGTATCAGGACCGGCCTGGTAATTGCTAGGAACTGCTGCCATGGGGCTACGATCCACCATCAACGCCGAGGTAGTGGATGAATTAGCAGCCGGAACGGACGCAACGCTGCTCGGGTCAGCCCATATTGCGCCAGTAGGCAAGCAATGTATTTGCTGTTGCGTCTGCTGTTGTTGTTGTTTTCCATTAAGATGAGTTGTTGTTGCACTGCTACCACCGTTGTAAACACCCCCCGATATCATAGCGTCGCGTTTGCCTACGGCAGACAGACTTTTGCCAAATATCGCTGTTGTGCTCCGTGGAGCAAGCATTTGACTGGAATGGACCGCTGCAGCAGCTGCTGCAGGTGTCATAGAGGAACGAGCAGCTATCGCTGCTAGCTGATCCCATTGTGAGGCATTTTGGTTTATTATATTCTGTTGGCTTTGAGAGGTAACGGCGGCTGCCGCGGCTGCTGCAGCAGCCACAGCTGCAATTGAGGCGGATGTAGTGTGACTATGGCTTTGGCTTGAACGCTGCAGTTGCTGTTGCTGATGCGTTTGGCTTACACTACTTGAAACAGCGGCGGCTGTGCGGCTATGATTGCTACGGTGATGTAAGGCAGCTGCCGCGGCCGATCTCCTTACAGCACTTACATGCTCCATATATGCAGTACTAGATGATGGGGATGACGAAGTCGCCGCAGAAGTAGTGATGTTAGCATGTTGTTGTTGTTGTTGTTGTTGTTGCGCCGTTTGCGATTGTTGCTGATGATGGGTGAGGTGATGATGCGAAACTACCACTGGATAGTGTGCCTGCTGTGACACTTGCGACATCTGCTGTTCTTGCTGCTGCTCCTGTTGTGAAGGTTGTCGCAATTTTTGTTGTTGCTGTTGTAACTGTTGTTGATATTGAGCAACAACTTGCTGTTGCTGCAAGCGTTGTTGTGTTTGATTTTGATGCTGTGGCTGCTGAATAACCTGAGACTGGCGTACAGAAGAACGACGAATCGAAGAACCTGTCGTCGCTGAACCACATGCGGCCGCAACTGAAGATGCTGTTCCAGTGGTTGTGGATATTACTGATGACGATGAGGAACTGTTTAAGCCCGTAACCAACAAAGCGGCGGTACTACGTGATGTCGCTTGCATATTGTTGACAAAAGGACTACGTCGTTGAGATTCCATTTTACGAAAATAGCAAGGATGAATCATTAGCAATGGTTCAACACGCTGACCTACTGGTGGTTTTGGCTGATTTGGCAGCTCGTATTCCACGCTGCAATCAACATGTAATGGAATAGAATAGTCTTTCTGAGGTGACGCTGCGCCGCCGGCACTAATGATGGACACTGTTGAAGCAGCCGTCAAAGACGAGCTGTTACTGTTGCGACTATTACTGATACTGGCACTGCCAATATTGGTGTTACCAATCACTGAATTAGTGGCGGCGACGGCGGGGGTGGCTGTGGAGGCATTACCAACGCGGCCAGTCGGCGTCGCCGCCGTCAGAGACGACGAACGTTGATGAATTGTTGATGATGATGATGATGATGTACTATTTGCTGTTTGCGAGTGCTGCTGTTGTAGGTGTTGTTGCAACTGTTGTTGCTGCTGTGTATGGTGATAAAGCTGCTGTTGTTGCTGATGATGATGCGCTTGTTGCGACTGCTGTTGTTGCTGGTGGTGGTGACTATGGCTGTGACTATGGTGACTGGAATGATGCTGAGCGCTAAGCAACGCCGCAGTGGACAAGCCATGTGACAAAGGTATGTCATAATTGGCATAGCAGGCAGCCATCGTCATTTTGGCAATATTTTGGTTAATAATTTTCACAATTTTATTAATACGATTCTACACAAATCGTCAATTTCCACTTATATTTGTTATTATTGGAATTTTAAAATAATGATTGTGTGCAATTTTTTTTATATTGTATGCTTTCCTAATTCTTTGGGATAAACTCAATGGGGGAGGGGGTACTATTTTTTGTGGTCATAAACACAAACACAAAAAACGTATTACTTCTTTTGTTGGCACTGATTTTCCTTGTTTTCGGTAATATTTTTTCTTGAAGTGACACGAAATATTCATGAATACATATCCGTATCTTTATCAAACTTTCACTTCTTGCACATTCTTAACTTCAGGCACTGGTGTTGCAGGGAAAACTCTTACTTCCTTTTTAAGTTTCGATAACTCAATAGTATATCAAAACGTTTCAAACAATACACAGCTGACACATTTTACACTTACTTGTAATGAATTAGCGAAATATATGATTAAATTTTTTTTACTGTTGCTATTTTGAATTTCCTTAGAAACACTTTGATGCTGTTCCGCTTTTGTTTGAAACAGCTTTCGCTTTATATTTGCAGCAGACTATAGCGTTTAGGTAGATTTGCATGTGCACATATGTAAGTATGTATGTATGTAAGTATTTATTTCTATAATGTTATCAGGAACTCTAATCCATATGTTGCTATTATTTTACTGAATTTTGCTTTTGTTTCTATTGTATTTTATTTAGCAGGTATGTAGAAATATATATTTATCTGATTTAGTATTTTTGTTTTCTTCTTCTTAATTCAGGCGTAATTTGTTACATTCATTTCACTATTTGTATGTACATAGGTAGGTATATATTAATTTTTCCACTAATTAGCTGCTTAGCATATAGCTATTTTAGTTAACCCGTATTTGTTAATGGATTTATTTAATTTATTTAAATTATATTCTTCTGTTGCGTAGGCTTTGCTGTAACGTTTTTATTAAAGAATTTTTGGAATAATCCTTGTTGCCTTTTTATCAGTCTTTATTCACAAGAAAAGAACTTAAATTACTGTTCGCATTTAATTCCTTTTGAAATTGTCTTTTTTTGTTCTTACAAAAAATAACTCAGCCTTAGAAATGTTGATTTTAATTACATATGAATTATATATGTATGTTTATATGTGTGTTTTGTGTATATACAAATGTATATATGAGTTATTTTAGTCACAATATCAAAGGGCCACAATTTATATAAATTAATGTTAGCGCGACACCGATATAATTATTTATGTTCTTTTTTCCCGTTTGATCAACCTTCCATTTATATATTGGGCAGTTTAAGTGTTTTGAAAAATATTCTTAATGACTATCCTCGTTTGCTAACTGCTGCTTTATGACGCTGTCTACGGTATCATAGTCGTCTCAGGGCTTCAAGTTAAGCAGCAGCGAAGTCGACGTCGACGACTCTCTATCAGCCGGTTACGATAGAGGTTACTGAGTGAAAGAGACCTCCGATTGAGTGTTTCTGACGTTTCACTTCATTTTAATTATTAAGTGTAAATGTTGTTCTTGCTATTACCACTGCAATCACTTTTCTTTTACAATTTTTGGAGTTATAAGGCGACCGACCGCACGTTCGACAAAGATAATATGAACGGTTTTGGTCCTTGGCTTTAGTATGTATTTTTGTTAAAATCAAACTCCAAGAGATTAGTAAAATATATGCTATCTCTCTTATACATACACAGTTCTCTGATAGACCATTAATATATATATGTTCGACAAACCGTGCGAGCAACCCAGCGCGGTGAGACAACGATCGATAGAATTAGCGTACCGACTGTTACGACGTAAAGGTTCTCTGTGTCTTTTGCGAGTAAAATCTACAAATAACCATTCGCTAGTGTCAGCATTAAAATGTTACAACGCCCTGTTTGTCCGGCTACACACCCATATGTACGTTAATTATCTATGAAACGTGTTCAAGTACGAGAAAATTGTGCTAATGAACCGTTCTGTATAACTTAAATCAGATGATTCGCCACTTTTCACTAAACAGTTACGTTTTTGATTCCTTAATTTATCACAATATTATAATATTATTATTGTTTAACAATATTAAGTCGTGTTTGCTTGCTTATAATCCACATTAATTATAGAAAAATATTGTATTTAATTCTATTATTTGGCTTTGTTTTATATTTCTCTTTTATTTAAGTATTTCTTTGCTGAGCTCTTCAACGTCGTTACACCTTTAATCCAACGTAAAACGACTATTACTTCACCGAACGAGCTCTCTCAACCGACTGGAATCTGACAGCAGATTACAATTGCCTGCAAAATCAAAAAAAAATCGAGTTTCCACTTTCACAAAGAGTGACAAACAAGCCGAGAATTATTTGAGCAACTCTCGTTGAGCACTAGAGCGAATGCTCTGCAAGTAAAATTACAAAAATGTACTCACTCAAAGCACTTCAATATTTGTGTTTTCTTAACACACACACACACACACACACACAATTCACAAAAGGTCGCACAACAACGAATCAGCTGTTTCAATGGAATTTACTGCTGAGCGGTACTTCCTTTCTGAATGTGAGAGCGGAAGCTCACAAGCATACACCAAATGCATTGTGATGCCGGCTCTCGTTTTCATAGGAGCCACCACCGTTACACAACCGCCATTATTGCTCGCCCGACGTATACATATACACCCATTTCATAATTGTACGGCTTCTTCCGCTATGTCGTACTGGTCGAATACGTTGTCGGCCACAAACAATCATATATACACAAATCTTATTACATTTTTACTAATTCAGCCATTGCAGCGGCCATCTTTACATTTAAGAAGTAGTGGTTTGTTGCACGAACTTCAAATACGTGAACGGGTGTTGGAATGTGTATGTGAATGTATCAAACCGCCTCTACTCTTTCTCATACTCGCTCACTCACTCAATTTGATAACACAATGGCTGACCCAACAAAAACACCGGCGACGATTCACATCTTGTGCTCTCTGTAACGACAACGCTTACGACGATTATAACGACGAAAAATACTACACTGAAGGGCTTCCATTACTTTGTTGCATTGTTTGTGTTGCCGCTGCCATTAGTTTTTTTGCTTCGTTATTATTGTCGGCATTTTTTGTGAATGTGTATGCATGACTGTAAGTACGTTCGGCCGTGGATATGAGTTCTGCTAACTTTGTTGCTGTTTTAAATGGGATATCAACATGTTCACATTATTTGTATTTTGATTTGTTTTGTTAGCGCCATTTCCTTCTAAAACCAATAGTGCTATTGCACTCTGACACAAACGAAAGAGTGTAAAATCGAAGGCAAAATAGCGACGGCTTTCGACATTAAATCGCAAAATTGCCTCAACATAAAATATTTTTTTTTGGATTTTTTGCATAGTATTTTTATGGTGATATTTTCTTTGTCCGACTAATATTTTATTTATTTTTGCAATCTCATTTAATTTGTATATGTGTATTTATGAGTATATTCCACTAGTATATATATTTACTTGGAATTAACAAAATAAAAACACGAAACTTATTATTGTATGTAAACACATTTGGGGAATGGATTTATGGAAATGAAACACATACGTACTTCCAAGCAATTATACCTATGGGCGATATTTGTATTAAATTTTGGGCGGCTCCAAATTTAGATAACCATCTAACGATTATATTCGCATTATGCATTTATTCGAGCATCAATGGAAATCGCGCGAGATATGTACAAGGCTCATGCGGATTAGGAACCTTGGAAGCTACCCGAGGTAAGGCATATACACATGTTGGGAGGCAACTAAAATTTTCATACCGGAACGACTCACATTTTAATTCGACCAAGAACTGTCACTCCCGCAACATTCCCCAAAAAGCAATCTAGTAGTAGCAATTATTGATTTTTATACTTTTGTTCAGTTGATAATAATTATTTTTCGAGAATTAACTTAAACCGTCAAACAATAATCATTATTGTGAATTGTTTATTGTGGCATGTAATTGATTTGGGTTATAAGCTAATCAGCTTCATTTGAAAGGTCTTTTTTTGCGAATTGAATATTTTGGTATTACAACAACAAAAAATGGTAGAAGTGACAGCTGTTTCGCAGATCATCACATCACCCGATCAGACTTCTTACGGCAGGGTTCGAACCAACGGATCCTGACTTCCAAGGTGAGTGCTCCACCACTGAGCCAACATCAGCCATATAATCTGTAGACGTAACTGTCAATTCATTACTAACCAACAACTATTAAGTTGCGCTAATTTTTAGCCTCTATATTTACTTAATAGCGGGTTAATGCATATTTTTTTGCAATCATTATTTTTGTCAACGAAACTATATCACTCAGATAATAATCATTATTCTTTGATCGTTACTTTTTCCGCTGGAAATATCACTAAAACTCATGTTATCTTTTCTCAAGGAAATTTTCGGAAAGAGCAATGGTTGAAAGAGGAGTTACCCAGGGTTGAGCGATTTTTTGAACAAAAAAAAAATAATAATAATAACGATCAAAGAATAATAATAATTTTCTGAACAATATATTTTCGCTCATAATAACAATAAATAATGAATATTGTGTGAGTATTTTACGTAAAACTCGAAAAATAATTATTATTGGCCGATTAAAATTATAAAAATCATGAAATGATAAATCACTTCAGATCTGAAAAAGTAACGAAAGTGGTAACCTTCTGGCGCAATACTTTTGCGCCTACTATAATATTATAGAAATGCCATTGCGGCTGGAAACGACTACAGTCCGGAAAAAAGAAACAAGAACTACGCTTCGAAGAAACAAGAAAATAGAGAATGATTAATCCCTCTCACAAAAGCATATATTTGCGTAGGTATAGAGAACAAACCATTCCGCGTACACGCAGGCGATGGATCAACTGCCTTATGTAGAATGACAAACTTTCTTTTACACGATTTTCGTGAGTGACATGTAGCCGGATAATCCCGTACACCCCCGGCAGAAGTCAAATATCATATACTGATTCCATCGGCATTAGTATCTCTCTTCAATAGTGTTAGCCCATGTTCATCGCTATAGGAACAAAGATTCTCTAGAAACTGGTCGAGTTGACTGTAAAGAGAATACACATCCTAAGATTTTGAAATGTGCAGCATGTTGTTAACAGTTTCATAACGTCTTCATGCTACCTAAATGTGTAAAAGAGGCAATATAATTTATCTCGTAGAACCAAAGGTGAGTTTATTACATTCTGCTTTCCCACATCCAACATCTCACGTATGGACTCCTTTTTCCAGTGTTGATGTTTGGCACGACTAAGTCTGTATAAATATTTTTTTTTTAATATTAACAACAGTGAGATCGACACAAAAAAAGTAAAATTTATTGAAATGATTTTTTGGTTCCCTCTATTGAAAGGCACCTCGAACTTTCTTCGCTTTGCCACTGGCCCACTGTCTCAAGTGTTCATATCACATTTTGCAATCAATTCCTTGGACCTTAAAGAACAACAAAAAAATTAATTTTTTTATTAAATCTGTTATAGGTTTCCTAAATTTCTCGGTTGAGTATTCCCCACAAATGAACAAACCACGTTTGAATTATTGAGACAATTTCTTCGCGATGAGGACATGATATCAAAATCAATATATTTATATAAAGGTACTAATATGACTTGAAACCGTGCTTTCGATAATAGTTATTTCAGCAAATTTAAAACACAGAAAATTGTCATAAAACTGCACCTAGGAAAAAAAATAAAAAAATATTTAATAATATAAAACCACTAACTAATGTAGATCTAAGCACCAAACATTTTTTTCTCATTTATTGTGGTGTGTAACTTTGATCCGAAGTGTGTACGCAACAGAAGGATATGAAATAGGCCCGTCAAAATTTATACCGGGTGTGATCAGAAGAGGAGCAGAGTTCATTTAGCCATTCCCGTCTGTTTGACTGCAAATAAGGTAGTATATGAATGGACACCCTCCAGTAGCCGGGCAATACTAAGGTTTTTTTTCTATAAAAATTAAAAAATATTTAACAATTTTATATCGAAAATAAATGCAATCGAAGCAGAAATTTATTTATAATGTTATAACAAGTTTCATTTCCATGAAATTGCGCCACCGTCTTGGTTAAAAAAGATCTAAATCTGTGAGCTAGAGCAAAAAATCAACGAGTTCATAATAATGAAAATATAATCTAGCCATCAGCAGATATTAAAATAACGTTCCAACAGCTGGTAGCATACACATAATTGTTAAGTCTCCTGATTAAGATTGTCCAAAGAAAAATATCAAAATTTCCCTGCAAGTCGAGTCCAAAATCAGATTTATCGGAAAATGAAAGGAAATATATACCTAAGGTTTTAAAAGCAGTTCGATTACTTATGTATTCAACTATCATAGGGAGGAGGGTTTGAACCCTTATAACCGTTTACTACTTTCGCGTCTGAATAAATCAGATATTTAGAGGTGATGAGTAGCTACCGCCCCTCTGGGAAGGTCATGGTGAGATGCTATTCACTGCCTTTACAAGTATATTCTTATTTAGATGTGTCGAGCATCTACTTCCTCTCTAGGCAGGTAGTTGACAGTATCTATTTCTCTACCTTTATGACCCGTGGGAAGAGGGGCATGAGTAATAAATACAAAATGATCTCCCACTCTATTCATTTTTTATGAAGAGCACCGGCATCTCTCGAGCGTACTTCATGTATGTAGTGATAGATATTATTAAAAAAAAATTATTTTTAAGAAATTCGATTAATTTTAATTAAAGTAATGACCGCTAAATAGTCGCTCGCTTACTGGATTTTTCTTTTGTCCGCTCACCAAACCGACGACCTTCCGCATGGCAGTACGCATTGCTAACCACTCTACGCTCCGACGGCTCCTAAGTATACTAATACATATATCCATTATTTAATTGCATATATTTTGTTATTTCTGTTTTTAAATCTTGAAATTCGAATAATGTTTAGTACCGTCGGCATTTACATTTAGCACTACACAAGCAGAAAAACGTTTGTTCCGCCGTGAAAAATAATTTTTTTTTAGATATAAAAACTGAAAAATCAGCAACATTTAACTTTCAATAAAAAATAGCCGATTACCCTTCTGTCCCTCAACAACATTTTTATCGGTGCAAAGTGCGGTATTCATTATTTTCTTTGTAAAACTGTAATCATCTGGGACGTAGCACCCACTAAACCACGTATATATGTACCTAAGCTAATTCAGTTCATTACCGTTAAAGACAGTTGATAAGTAAAATGGTAACTTCAAGGTTTCAATTTCCGGAAGCCAGTTAAACAATCAATTATTGCCTAATAGAAACATAAAAATCGGAAATATGTGACGAAAGCAATCAGAAAGTGACGGAAAATGTTTGAAGACTTTATCAAAAAACCCAAAAAAAAATTCTAAAGTTGAAATGTTCAACATAAAATTTTAGTAGTCGATAAACGTATACATGCATTTGTGTTAAATATAAATTGTTAAAAATCGATTTTGAAAATCATTAAATAAACTTTGGAAGCGTGTGTGTAATATGTATGTAAGTATGCGCATCGAACAAACCAATGATAAATCAGCCATTATGCGACTGTCTGTTTATGTGGGAGATCTCTGCTCTATGAGTACAAATTACAACTCTGGCACCAAAATGACTTCAAACAAATCCAAATTGCCACTCAATCCATTTAAATGGGAAGGTCGTTGCCATAGTAGCGTACAACGATGACGGTAAGCTGTAGCCGACGTACACGCGAGCCTGTGCCCCACTCTCCCGCCCATTGCATTTTGTGCATACATATGAACGCACATTACCGTCGCAAACTTTGCATTCCAAACTTTTTTGTAATCGTGTATTCTCTTATTACATATTTAATTTCATTTCAATATAATGAGTATTCCTCAAATGGTGCTCCGCCGCAGACGCAGTCATAGTTACAATGGCTCTCATGGTTAGCATTTACTTGGTGTAGTTGCTATTGTTGGTATTTTGTAGTTTGAACTATTCGTCTGGCTTATATCTGTATGTACATATGTATGTATATTTTTCACAAAATCAACTTCTTGTTAGGCAGAAATCAGCTGTTTGCCCGTCTGGTTGGTTGGTCGCACATTATGAAATTCTCTCAATGGCATTCCAAGGAGGTGTGTTAGCCATACGCTCTCAAGGTGATATTTAAAAAGTGGTTTTGCGAGAATCAGTTAGAGTATTGAGTTCACATACACATTCATATTCAAGGGGCGGAAGTGGATACTCAGAGAGTAATGGCGTTGATTGAGTGTGAGGAGCAAAGTGGAAATTTTAGCAGCTGAATTAGGAGAGGAACAACGGAGAGAGAGAGAGAGAGACAAAATTGAGTAGTTGAGCGGTAAATACGGATATGGTGCATACAGTGTATCTAAATTACTTTGAGTGGAAATGGCACTTCCGTACTTGGGTGCTGCCTTTGCGGATGACCTTCCCCGTCTCCCGCGTTAATTTGAAAAAAAAGAAAACGCAAAAACCAATGCAATATGCATTACTTGGCGCAATGAAGACCAAATATCATACATACATATCTCTATATGTTTAGATGAATGGGTATACATACATGCCTACATATAAAATTTACTCTCTCGTGTGGCGCACTAGTTCAACGATGCGCTCTTTTCAAGTTTGCATAATCGAAATCAGCTGGCGGTTTTCACACTAATTTGTTGTAATGTAAGGCACATATGTATGTGTCCGTGAATGTTTGTGCAAAATATATTTGCATACGTATGTATACATGTGTATATATGTATGTACATAAAAGCCTCTAATTTCGGAATTTTGGCATTTCGCTGTATTTTATGTATCTACTAAGAATAGTATATAAACATTACATATATATATCAGGGCTAGGCCCAGACTAAAATTCTACAGCAGCAGTCAGTGGGCCACAAGTACATACACATGTTAGGTAAGTACCTACATAAAACCCTCTAGACCTTTGCCTTTCGATTCAAAGCTTACTACCCGTATATGAAGTTAGCGTATGTACATATGTACATACATAATACTTATGAGTTTAAACATTTTTTATTCATTTCTCATTTGTTATTTAGAACTTCTCAGAAGATGAGCGCTTCTTGGTTTTAGGAAATTAATAAGCGACAGTAACTTTACAACTAGTTTTTAGTGGATAACTGCACCATTTCTGCGCATACATATGTACCATACATATGTTTCGAAATCTGCCAGCCACAATCGCCCCATACCAAGCAGTTGGCCCTACTCTCCGTTTACTTCAGCTCTTTAAACGAAGTCTGTTTGTTTTTTGTCTTTCCTTTCCTTTCCTTTCCTTTTAAGACGACTGTTGTTTTTCAATTCTAAATAAAAACAGGAAAAGTCACTTTACAATCTGGGCTAAATCGTAAATTTCTTGTAGCTCACCCGCCTATCCGCGCGCATCCTTCGCTATCGCATTAACACATTGAATTTGGCCAGCGCTTCGTCTCGCCTTTTGTGCCGCGCATGCAGGTACGACGATTGTCTCCAACCAAAGTCTATATTGTATCTCGAGCAAACATAAATGAATACGTATATATATATGTATATATGTATGGAAATGTTTGTTTGTAAGTTGCTGCATCCCAGCGGTTGTGTGCCTGTTTTTCTAGGCCTTTTATGTTCTTGCCGTCGTTCGGCTGTTGTCTAATCTTTCCTGCGATATCGCCCCTCGTTCACTTTTGCGTTTGCTTGCACAGTAACAAAACTTGAAAATTAACAACAACAGCAACGACAAAAACAAAAATTAAAAAACAACGCATAACTAAAAACACACAAAAGAACAAAAGAAATAAAACAATAATAAGAACACATAAAAGGCGAAAAAGATGACTACAGCAAAATTGTTCACTAATATCAGTGTGCCCAGCCGCTTCACGTCATGGCACTCAGCGTCGTTGGCAATCACTGGTTGTTATGTTGCTCGTTGTCTTCTTTTTTTTTTTTTTGTGCACACTGCGAGCAATATGAGCCCGCTTTAATTTCTTGGTACTCTCGTGTGTGCCCCACAGGCTGCCTTTGTAAATCCTACTTCTTCCACGGTGACATTTGTTACAGGAAGACAGACGATCAAGCAACACAAGCCAGTCATGCAGGCACATTAAAATTATTTACATATATACATACGTGTACATAAACATACATACATATATATA
Organism: Neoceratitis asiatica; assembly: GCA_030068015.2. NCBI lineage: Eukaryota > Metazoa > Arthropoda > Insecta > Diptera > Tephritidae > Neoceratitis > Neoceratitis asiatica. The sequence goes on along the minus strand of CM061529.1, from coordinate 66,782,161 downwards.
AAATTTTGTGTATTTACGTTTATGTGCTCAGCAATGAATTCATGCATATATTATTTACCCGTCCGTGGTCCGTGCTTTGTTTTCCGTCGGTACCACCGCATTACAAATTCGCCTTCGACAGGATAGTTTGCAGGCTTCAAACGAGCATTGCCTAGACCTTAGCCGATTGCGATAATCCAAATGGTGAATTAAATTCATTTAAGCATGAAAGTTGAATGGTAATTATTCAATTTCAGCATTTTAAAGTGTAATTTCAGTGTTCCGTTGTTATCCAGAAAACTTCAAATTATGTATGCTGCACGGTTCTGGTGAATTTCATGCAGTGATTATGCTGATGCTGATTAAGGTTGTGAATGCCGACATTATTTGTGAACACAATACAATAAATATATCTACTGTTTTTATATGAATTCACTTTTTTTTTATAGTAAATTCGCAGCTCGGTACACATGATTTTAGAGCCGAGTATTCTGACACGGTTTTAGTATTATAATTGTATTATATTATGTTTTATTTAGTATCTTTAATGCGGAACTATAATACGTAAAAATTCCAGTAGATTTTAATCCTACGAAATTTCGAATTTTCAAATAAATGGACTTATAACATATTTTCCAAATCATATTATGAAGGGTTTTGCCGAATTTTGATCTTTTCTACAATACTCTTGTTTATTTCCTCAAAGTTCCCAATGTCATGTGTGTTTTACAAAATTTTCAAGGTGTAGAGTCATACACTACATACATATATTGCACATATATTGGCACACGCTGAATTTGTCTTTTCTAGCTTGCCTACTTTTTCCATGAAGCTACATGTAACGGTTTCTGTATTTTCACTTAATATGTTAATATTATATTTTTTGATTAAATTATCATCTACATATTATAGATTTTAATGTCAATGGATAATTTCAAGGTTTTAATCATTGACCATATCACTTCACCAGGCATTACTGAGTTGTAAGCATTCAAATCTGCATAGAATCCATTATCATACTTTTCGTATCCAATCTCTATAACTATCGCCAACGACAGTACACAAAGGACAAAAGATCTTTCTCTAATGTCTGTCTCTAAGAGTACCTAAGATATCTGAGCTCAATTCATTGGATTTTGTCATCGTCCATTATATATGTAGTAAGGAGATTTTAATATTTTCAACTTTTTAAATTAATTGCAGCGAATGTATATTTACATATATATGATAATATGAGCTACCTGAAGGGATTATTTGTGAGAACTTAGAGAGAAAGAAAAAGAGCACTCATAGGGGCATTTAAGCCCCAAAGTATACAGAAACCAATCGAATTATACCCTTATAAGGTTTTAACATAAAAACTAAAATAATTTCATCAATATTTCCTGTTAAAGCAAAATTCTTTTGATTGTTTCCTGATCTGAAACTGCTGCCGCCATTAGAATGTGAGATTGGGGCACGCTCTCAGCTGCATTTTTAGCGAATTTGAGTAAGTTTCGTAGCTAGTCATCTTCGAATGCAAACACTGAACAAAATTCACTGAGCTAATTCTTGTCAGGGGTTTTTTTGGAATTTTTTCTAACGTTCATTTTGTTGTATTCGGGCAATGCCGCTTTTCGTTTCGTGAAATACCTATTTACGCTACTACTACGATACTTTTTAAACTGCAGTATGTAACTAACGAAGATTTCATTGAATTCTTTTACTTTTTTTTGCCTATAAAGAGGTTTTGGTTATATGAAAATACCCGCTCAGGGGCGGTGTCCGTTAAGAGAAGTTTATCTATACATACATTTAGTTCTTTTGATTCTTAGAAATGGGCCGGACCCAAGCCCAATTTCCTTAAAATTTTATAAGTAGTAAACTTTTGTCTAGATTTCAATACTTATTTACCACTTTTCTTTCAGAGAAATGGATCAATGGCAAAGCGAAGAAAATTTAGATTAATGTATCCACCAGGGGTTTCTTCGATTGCAGAGTTCTTGCAACAGTAATCCGCTGAGCTTTTGGGTTTTTCACCATGATAACTTCACTGCTCACACGTCGTGGCAAAAGCAACACAGAAATGGTGCCTCGTAGACCTGAGGTTTTTATGCGGACATTCATTGCTAAACATTCATTCCGTAAATTTATATTTTGTAGAAAATTTTCTTTTATATATAAGCAGTGCGTACTACCATACGGAATTTCAGGGGCAAAGTCCCAGTCATGCCAACAGCCAAAATTCAAAATAAAAATTCATTTAATAAAAATTATGTTCATTTTTCCCATAGCGGTCGCGCCCGGCAGGGAATGTCAACCGCTCCGAGTATATCTCAGGCATTTTGCTTCCTATAAAAAACCCTCAGCCGTTTGGAAACGTCTTATAATAAACAGTAAGTCCCTGCATTTGTTAAAACGCACGCCAGAAATTGGAGAATCACTTTCTTTATACTCTTTTTATGGGCTCTCTTCACTAGTAAATCGCATTCAAATTATAACTTTGTGTATTTTATTATCACGTTGGAGCTTATCCGAAGGTATTAAAACAGACTTTAAATCTGCTGAAAAAAGCAACAAAGTTAATAATATAATTAGTTCCTTTTGTTGTTTTGATCTTCCGACAAGGTGGTAAGTTGTTTTAAAATGGAACGATTTTCCGTCATTCCTTCCCAATTTTGGTTTTTCGACAAACCGGTTTCGGCGTTCCGAAAATGACGGAAAATCGTTCCATTTTAAAACAATATAATTAGTATTTTTGGCAGGGAAAATAAGTCTGTCGAAGACAGTCATTACTCATGTGAAATATTATCGAATAAGTAAACAAGTAATAGTTATATTGGATTCAAAAATGGTATGAATACGAATACTACAAAAAATTGTTATTTCTGATATCTCATATGGTTTAAAAAAAACTCGATGCCTCTCGAACATATTAGTTTTTATAGATGTTATTACATGCCCGATAACGTTCAATTCGTCCTTTGGCGTTTCGATTTACATATATAATTCTCAGACAAAACGATCATTAACCAACCGTCTGTTTTGAATATATAAGATATAAGAAGAAGAAGAATTTCTATAGAAAATATTTACTCTCCTCAGTCACTTTGCCAAATTAATGCGAAAAACTATGGAAATGTGTTAAAGCGTGTTTCTTTATAAAAATGTTAATTATTTAAATAAATACATACATACATATATATATTGAAGCATGAGTGTGCATACACTTGAGCTACTTAAAGCAGATTTCACGCAGACATTATTTTTGTAAGCAAAATAATGAATATACATACATATGTATGTAGTCATCTCACACCTTGCTTAAATTTACATTCTTGCTTGTAAAGCGTTTTTTGCTGAAATGTTTATATTCTTAGAAGTGCTATGCATTTATGTGATGCACATCTCCTACTATGCAGATGAGTACAGATGAGTACATAAGTGCACGACCCTTCGATAAATGTGAGTTCTCCTCATATACACTCCAAAAGGGTAATAGAGTACTCCAAAATCAACCACAGAGTAATCCAATGCACCATATGGTCCACAGACTTTTGCAGTGGACTATCCAAATCACATTTCACACACATTTCAGGCAAAGGAAAACTCATATCAATTTTGTTATATATTTTTTTATTGGATAAATAGCTTGCGAAGTATTTCACAATTGGGGAGAGTTGGCGATGCCTCTTCACCTTCATGGTAAACTGCTTCCAGAACTTATAGGCAACATTCAAAAGCAAATCCTTCACCTAAACCGTTGCTTTTTTTAATACTCTTACTTTATTACTACACCAAAGACTCAAATTATCTGTGCAAAAATACTTCAAGAGAGCTTCAGGACATCTGAGGGCTAGCTCTTTCACGTACACCGAACAATGAAGGGACGAAAATTAAATTTACCCTATGTTTTTAGTGTATGCTTATGACATTTTATGTTTAATCTATTTCGATTATTTTATATAAAATACATACATACATACATACGTATATGTACATTTCCATTCCGAGTGGGATTTGCTGTGTAGTCAGCATGGTAGTTAAGGACGACTTGCAGAGTATACAATTCCCAGTGCGCTGTGCGGTATATGTATGTAATTATGTACATACATACATACATATTTACTGTGTTTGTATTTGAATGTTCGTGTTACTGATATTTTTTGAAAATTAATCCATTGACTAACAGAAAGCAAAAGAAAATATCGAATTGCTCGACAAACAGTCACCCAAGAGTGGCCAACAAATATTGTACAAAAACAGTCGTGCCGATAAACGGGCAGAACGACAGACGGACTGCCAAATAGCGGATTGGAAGGGACAGCAGAGAAAAGCGTGTAAAACAAATGAATATACTGCAAACGATGTTACAGGTCACACCTGCTATGTAAGCAGACAAGAGAAACAATGGAAACCCAGCCAAATCCAGGCAATCTTAGTAAGCCAGCACAGCCGTATAAATCTACTTATAAATAAATGTAAATATACAAATGTATATATATATGTATATATATATGTATATATATGTATGTATATAATATATAAGTACTATACATGCATAAGTATGATTGTACGTAAAAAAATATCCCAAGTACGCATTTGCCTTGAAGGTTTAGTCATTGGTACTATTAAGGCAATGGAAATTCCCTCGCTGCCAAGTATCAGTTGGCCGTACAATTTGATATACTACACCCGGCCCAACGCGTTAAATTTCTATCAATAGCGGCAATGGAGAAATAATGCCGGTAAAGCGCATAGGCGCATATAATTTAGAATATATTGTGATTTTCAGTTCAACATTTTTAATGACCTGGTTTCTCGCCGACCGAGTTTTTGCTACAATTCATATGCATACATATTTACATGCATATACAAACTAAGGATTATACATATGTATGTACATTCCCTTCCCTGCCACGGGTATAATAAATACGTATTTAAATGTTAAGCTGCTCTCTTCGCCGTTCAGCGCGTTTACGGTTACTGATGTATGTATGTATGTACGTGTGAGTGTAGAATGTATCTACGGATATACTTTTAATACCTTTCATGGGCATGAAATTGCAAATTCATTATGGTCAAAACTATTTAAGTATCAGAAAGAAAAGGCGGCGGCAATAGTCGGATGGTTAGTACTACGATTCGGTCGCCCCTGGGCAGAGAATGTTAAGCCCTCTGAGTGAATTTCTGTTATAAAATAAAAAGCTCCTCATATAAATCCATTAGCCGTTCGGAGGCGGCTTAGAATAAACTGTAGGTACCTCCATTTATTGGTGAAAACATCAAGATGCAAAACCACAAGCTGGAGGAGAAGCTCGGCCGAACATCGTTACAGCGGCCACAATGCGCCAAAACTCTATGTATCACAAAGAAAAGAGATCAAAATTTATACCGATATGAGCAGCTTGGCGAGCAGGTTTTCGTATATGTTAAACCAGCGAAGCGTTAATTTGTGGAATGTATTAATGGAATGTGTCAGAGCCAAAAAACCATTCTCTCCGATTATAGTTCTAGTTGTATACTATAACCGGAACACTATATACGTATTGATATTTCTTCAGCAAATGGAGAAACCTACAGTTTATACTAAACCGCTTCAGAACGGCTGATAGATTTTTACAACGAACCTAACGGGCGGTGGGATAAACAGAATTTATTTGGATGTTGATTTTAGGCAGGATCCGAACCCACGACCTTCCGGCTGACAGCCTACTCTGCTAAGCACTCCACTACAGAATTTACAAATTTAAATCCATACAATGATATAACGCAAACACATATTAAATATTTGGAATAAAAATACATTAATATTAAGCCTAAAATACTACGTGTTTCCCGTAGAAGGTATACATACCGCGGCATCATAGTCTCAATTTTCGTTCGTTTTTGTTTTTTGATTACAAAATATAATAGTAATTTAGGATTTTAGAATTCAAACTTGGGAAGGTTTAAGAATATTTAATATCTTGATGCGATTGTTATTAATTCCCACTTGCCTCTCCATGGTATCCGCGAAGTAAATATGAATATAAGTATATATATATGCATGTACCCTATATTCAGTTTGATTATTTTAATTCAATTATAGTCGTTGTCATGTTACCGATTTAATGCTAATCTTTCATTATAGTATTGGAGATTATAAATTGTATATTTCGTTTGAAATACTTCGACATTTGTTTCTGGGAACCTCTTACGGCTTCTAGTAATCACACTCCGCCACAATGGCATCAGCGCGACCACACTGTTGTAGCGTTTATTCATGCTCTCTCTATGAACAATGTCGAGGGTTGTGCCACTACAGCACTTCATCATGCGGCATGCTGTATGAAATATGAAGCATTATGGCAGTGCTCAAAACTCTATAGTAACAAGCAATAAAATCGCGCCCATTAATCACATACTCAAGCTATGTACATATGTACATATGTAAAAATGTATGATTTTTTTCGGACAGGCAAAGCGATTGACAAATATGCAGAGGCACAGAAATATAAGTATAATACAAGCCGATTATGTGAAGGCTGCTATCAGCAGCACTACGTCAATTTAATCCGCCGATCTGACACAGGGGACCTAGCCCCTCTCAGATCATGAGGTAATTCTAGTCTTAATGTGTCAAAGGAACAACGCATTACAGCAGGGTTGCTTCAAATCCTTTTCATCAGGGAAAAGACTCGACAGATTATTTCAGCTGCGTGTGCCAAGGACTACTCCACCATTCTTCCGTTTCGAATAGATACCACCAGTGCAATGATTGGATTCTTCTTAAAATTTGTTCAGACCTGAAAACCTACATGGACCACACTTTACGTGGTCCCGTGCTGCCTGCGCTCAACTGCGTCTTCAACCTTAAGACTGTGCCTTCGCTATCCTCTTTTGGTAACCACCCCCAGACCTGCACGGTCTGGCTAGTGCCACTTTCGGACATGCTATGGTCTGCGCACAACCCGTGAATGAAGTGACGTACTTGCTTTAGGAGTTGCCAATAACTACATATGTTACACGGCCGCTGACTATCCACAAAGTGCGGTATCCCCTCCAGCGGGTTATACAGCAACAACATTCAAGACCTACGAGTCACTCCCTCACACCCCTTATTACAAACATACTCCCAGAAAGGCTAAATTATAACTATTAGATTGCAACAGACTAGATCTGGGAGCGTCTGCCGATAGTCGGGCCGGTTTCAGCATCAGACGTAAGGATCGCGAGCGAGATCATAGGGATGACTTGACGTTCTTCCTGCATAACATTTCGAAGTATCATCTAATCGACAGCGATATCGACCGCAGAATACTATCCTGAAATGTAGGACATAGCTATTCGATCAGACGATGTCCAGCTCAAAGTATATAAGCATCCATCCCGTCACTTGTTTCCCTATTTCACACCATTCTGATACTGGTTATGGGCGACTTTAACGCGCACATCTTTGGCATTTTTGCCTGTCAAATGATCGTAGAGAATAGATAGACGATTTAACATTTTGCACCATGCACGACGAAGCCCACGTCAAAATTTTAGGCAATCTTGCCTGACAGAACAATTACTGATCTGAAAGACAGCATAGCAGACACCCAACAGCTATTAAAGGCCGAACCTCCACCTATAGACATCAGAAAGGGAGCACTTTGAAGATTATATATAGCTATTTAGAATAGAACCTCTGGGCAGAACGGCATACAGGCAGACTCCAAACGACATTCTTCGAGATTCCGCAATTCTTAAACTCAAAACTCGAGCTGCCTCCAGACTTGTCTCCAGCATACCAATATATGTCCTGCATGCAACTCACACGATATCAACTACCTCTTTGCATGTCCTATAAAAACGAATCATCTAACACCCCTTTTCCCTCTTCCTTTAGTTCGAACCTTTCGAAACAGCTCGTTTCATGGACTTTTCTTTAAGTGACCTCGACGACTTAAACTAGTTTTTCCTGCTCCTAGGCATAATGTTCAGCTAGCCGCTACAAGAAAAACAAAAATATGAAAATTTTGACAACCCATGAGTTTCCGAGTTAGCAACCTATTGTGGATTTTTGTGCATTTGTTGTTCATTATGTTGGAAAAATTCCGATGACTAATAAGCACTTCTATGGAGATCGAAGCAGGCTTCTACACCCATCTAAGCTTGCGTTAAGTGTTCTTATTAAGTGTTGAACGCTAAAAAATATTTTCGCTAAAGTATTGAAAGCATTTATAACGCTTTTTGAATTGGTGCATTTCAGTTAAATGTTAGTATACAATAGCATTCTCCGAGAAACAGTGCATATGTACAAATCTGTATGTGCGAATGTTAATGTATGTAGTGGCGATTACTTTAACGCTCAAGGTATAGAGCGTAAACAAACATTCATTCTACAGTTTTAGTCATGGTTCCAATTGTTGTTCTACCGATGCTTTGAGCTGCTGTAGAAACAAAATTTTAGCAAGTTAACATTCCGTGAAAATAACATCAAATTAAGTTGGAACGACAGAAGTAGCAGTAATAACACAAAAGCAGGAACAATTTCAATGAAATTAACGAACAAAAAAACACCAAAATAATCCCCAAAAGGGACCCACAATCAGTTGAATGTAAAATCAACAACAAAAAGTAGCAACAACAACTGAAGCAACGGCTATCCCACCATGGAAGCAGTAGAGAGAAACGAATACTTACAAAGCTTGCTTTGTTATTAACATACTGGAGACGGTCGCAGTCAGAGGAGGGTAAACGTGCAACGCCCAGTAATGCGATACAAAACAATACAATAAAGTTACTAATTTGATGCAGAATGCGATACATTAATTTTAGCTATCTTATGTGTATGTAGGCTTTTGCTACTTTTTTATACCTTTCACATACACGAAATGGTACGAAAATATTAATTTTGGTACGAAAAATGTAAGTGCCAGAAGGAGAAGAGAGAGGCCTAACAAGACTTATACCGATCGTATCAGAATGACGAGCTGGGTTGATTTAGTCGTCTGTTTGAACGCAAAGTCGTTTCTCAGTTCTTGAGATATTTCAACAAAACTTAATATGCGGACGTATGGAACCAGGCGGATCGGTCGACCATATCATATAGCTCCCATACAACCGATTTGGTGTGAAATTTCGTATGCTACTCACGTAAGTTCAAATAAATACTGATACTGAAGTCGTCAAAATCGAATTTTGCATAAATTTTGATGTGTTAATGAAAGGTATAAGGACTGCGGCAAGGCAGAAGACAGTACTTCATTCTTGTTTCTGGGTTTGTTTAGACGTACATACTTATGTCTATACATATACTCTTATACATAAATATTTTTCTTGTACATATATAGATATTTCTGATATTCTGCCGCCTTCATTGAAGCAAGAAACAAGATAACACTGAGTAGATATTGGTTTTTCGCCGAATCTTAAAAGAAGTGGGTAAGAACTGTTTGCCGATTTAAATTTGACCGACGTAACTCAGTAGAGCATTGTATTATATTATATTGTATTGTAAATTTTACCAAAAAATAATAAATAATAATAATAGAATTAGCAATTTCGTTTGTAACTTCTTTGGGTCCACTTTGAAAGAAAGCCAATTTTAATTTATTAGTAAATATAATAAAAAGGGAATATCTTTTTATTTGAAATCAGTTTGATTGTTTCATAAGGACATAAATTTCATTAAATATGTTACTTAATAAATCCTTTAAGACTCCATTAAAATTTAATTGAATTCTAAAGAAATTCGTGGTGGATTCTAACTTTAGGTCCTCAACTCCTAAGTAAAGTTTTTTCTATGATAGTTTAAAACATGTATGAGAGGTGTCACATTTCTAGTTCTATACTTATGAAACATTTTACCGCTGAGAAGACTCGAAAACCAGCGTTTTGTACAGAAAATATGACCTTCAAAATAAGTTGGTCTCAATTATGTGCACGAGAATAATCCAAATAAAATTTAAACTGTTGTTAATGAAAAAAGTAGCTGCCTCCACACCGATATGTCAGAATTCGATATCCCTACGAAACTCATACGGCTATGTAAATTGACACCGGCTAATACCAGAAGCGCAGTCAGAATTGTGAATTATCGTGTGATTTTTTCAATTTGATGCTGGAGAAAATATTATTAGCTACAGAGCTAAATAGATGAGGTAAAATCTTTTACAAGAGTGTACAATTTCTGTCTTACAACCGCAACATGAGAAATCAAAATCTCTTGCCATCAAATAACAACAATCATTGCATTCACGACTTGGCTTCCACGTCACTATTGACAGTCGTACCTTCGAAGTCGGAGATAATTTCGTCTATCTAGGAACCAGCGTTAAAAATACCAACCCAAATGCCAACCTTAAAATCCAACGCAGAATTACTCTTGCCAATACTTTGGACTGGGTAGATGAAAAAAGCCAAACTCTACAAATCGCTCATCATTCCCGTTCAGATATATGGTGCAGACGCTTGGACGATGTCGACATCCGTTGAGTCGTGTTCAATAGTTTCTGAGAGAAAAGCTTTGCGGTCCTTTGCGCGTTGGCAACGTCGCATACCACATACGGTGAGCTGTATGAGTTATACAGCGACCTTAACATAGTTCAAAGAATTATGCCGTCCGACTGGATGAAAGCACTTCAGCGTTGAAAATATTCGACGGAGTATCCGCTGGTGGAAGCAGGGTAAGAAGAGATTTTGCAGTCCGACAGGATCAGATGGAGAGCGATCTGATTTCACTTGGTATTACCAACTGTTGCCAAACAGTGAGGAGAAGAAATGAGTGGAGCGCTATTATTGATTCGGGTATAATCGGCGGCGGCGATAGCCGAGTGGTTAGCATTGCGTACTGACATTCGGAAGGCCTGGGTTCGAGCCCAGGTTCGAGCAACATCCAAAATGATAGAAATTTTTTTTTTCTTATTGCGGTCGCCCCTCGGCAGGGAATGTCAAGCCCTCCGAGTGTATATCTGGTATGAAATAAAGTTCCTCATAGAAATCCATCAGCCGTTCGGAGGCGGCTTAGAATGAACTGTAGGTCTCTCCATTTGTTGGTAAAAACATCAAGACGCAAAACCACAAATGGGAGGAGGAGCTCGGCCGCGGTTACAAATCGCCAAATATATAATATATATATATATATACATAATCGGTGCCAACGCCAAAGAAGAACATGAAGAATATATTGGTTACTTAGGGTAAATTTTCGTACCTATTTTATTATTTTCGATGCTTAATTGGCCAGGAATATATAAAACTCTTCCATATGACATATCTTCAATTCCTCAATTATTGAATTTCATGCCCTCAGGCCAGTTGAAAGTAAATACTATATAGTTAACCTACCACTTCTTGTTAATATATGTAAGTACGTAAATCATTTTTGGAATAATTAGAACATATTCACAAAATTTTATCGAAAATGTTGAGTTATACCCATACTTAGCCTTAGCTTTTTTTCAATTTTTTTTTTAATGCGCCCTGAAAATATAAAAACTTATTGATTATAATTCCAAAAGGCTGCAAGTATTCAAACAATTATATCTTTACATCATTTTGCACACCATAAATTTTTGAGCTTTTGTAATTTGCACGCAGTCAATCAAGCGGCTCAGATATGCTGAGGCGCACATTAGCAACGGAAATGCACACATACTCACCTCCGGGCTGATAAGATGTACAAATAGCAATGTTTCCCTCCGTTTCGCTTCGTTATGCATACATTCGCCACAAAATTTCTGATTGATGCACCAGTTGTTTACTGTTTGCCATAGTGACTTTAAAATCCGGATACGTTGTAATGAATAAAGAAAGAACAGTACATAAGGGTAAATTCTAGCAAACTTATCTTCTACCCTATTTTTATAAGAGTAAAAAACATATGTCTCTGATAACTGGCAACCACTTTAGTGCTTATAGAGTAAAGTTTTTAAGCTCAAACACAGCATTAGGTCGACTTTATGGTATTTTGCTCAGGCGATAATGACATTAATTCAACAAAATATGGTAGTACTGAAAACTATTATCATTACATTTCTCTAAGTCGTCTCGTACAAATGATTAATCTCATACATAAAAAGTATCCTTATTTAGATAGCTTATTTATTGGGAGGACCGATTTTCGAGAATTCCTTCTGTAGATTTTTGTACCAGACACGATGATTACCAAGAGAAACGATTCAGAACAGACGAGCACAAAATACATTTTAAAATACCTTGATTCCGTACTCTCTAGAAGAAAGCAAAAGAAAGATCTTCACTTAGTTGAGAAGATCAAGTGAAGTGTAGTGAATGGATTTGGTTTCGATAGATATCTCTAATTAGGGCCAAGTCGCAAACTTAGCATAATTACAACTATAATCGCAAATGCTATTTATACATATCAAAAGGAAAGAGATATATACAAATTTTTGGAAAGCTTTAATTTTGAAAAATTTGTACATTATGTCAAAACGGGTTTGAAATGCGACTTATTTAGTTTAGTTTACGTTTGTCGAGACTTCTTTTGGGTTGAATTTGTTTTTTTTTTTTTATTATTCCCAACGGTTCTAATCTTCAGCGCATCCGCACGAGCGGCACAGTCCGTATGATGTACTTAACCTTTTTCTTTGCTTTCATTAACGCCGATTCACGATAAGCAGGAGTTTTTTAAGTGTCGAGAACTAAAAAAAAGTTTAGCTACAGAAAAAAAATTCATCAGCTGCTTTTTAAGATTTATTTTAAATATAAAATGTTATGTAACGACTAGTTGAGAGTCGACAAAATAGTTTTCTTAATATGAAAACGTGAGTCAGATATGTCAAACGTGCTTGAATGAGAGTTGAAATCAAGACACAAACAATGCAAAGGCTCGTGAAATTCAAAATTCGTTTTATAAGTGTTCAGAAACAAGGGGCAAAAATGTCTTGACATTCTGAAGGGGACATTAAATTTTAATTTCAGAGAGAATGAGGGGGCTGCAAATTGAGCCTGTTATTATTTTAACCATGAAGATTACACCAAGCATTTCCCGACGACTGGCGAGAGTAGGAAGATTAATAAGTTTCAGACGACTAGTATTAGTATGAAGATTACACTGAGAGAAGAAATTGTTTTTGAATAGATTCTATACGGTCAGAGTAGATTTGATACCTCGGATTCCAAATTACCGAGCCGTATTCCAGAATAAGTCTTACTAGTGTTATGAATTAAATTTTAATAGCTTAAGGGTTCTTGAATTCTTTTGACCACCATTTTAGAAATGCCAAAATTCCTTTGCCTTTGTTGACTGTCATACCAATGTGAAGGTTGAAGTTCAGTTTAGGGTCCATAATGATGCCCAGGTCGACAAAACGGTGAAGTGCAGTCTGTCGGGAGAAATTCATAGCTTAAAATTTTTTTTTGGTCTGATTTTGAAACACTACTCTTTGAGTCCGAAAGTTTTGGTTGGAAACCAAGTAAGTCAATTTATTTTTGATATGCAACAAGTAGCACACTTTGTCCAAAGCTTTACTGAAGTCGGTATATATGTTATTACAACAACGCTGTTGATTTCTCTAAACGCATTGATGATATAAGTAGTGAACTCAAGTAAATTGGTAGTTATAGATTTTCCTTTAACAAGCCATGTTGGCAATTTGATATAACGAAGCAGACTGAATGAAACCAAATGTCGTGGACATCATGAGCTTCGATTTCACGCAACAAATTGTCGGTTACGCTCTTATCGGCATCATTTTCGAAGAAATATGGACCGATCATTCCACCGGTCCACAAACCACACCAAACCGTTGTTTTTCTGGATGAAATGGCAGCTCTTCAAACTCTCCACGTTGCTCTTCGTCCCAAATGCGGCAATTTTGCTTGTTTACATGCCCACTGCGCCAGAAATGGGACTCATCGCTGAAAAAAATTTGACTTGAAAACGTCGGATATTCTTGGAACTTTTCAAGAGCTCATAGAGCGAAGCAATGTCACTTGCGAAGGTCAAGCTGCTTCATTTCTCGCATAAGCTGTATTTTCTACGCGTTCAATTTAAGATCTCGACGTAAAATGCGACAAGTCGTTTCATACGTCAGTCGAAGTTACTGCGAACGACGCCGAATCGACTCTCCACGGTCTTCGGCACTAATTATTATTTTTACAACCAATCATTGGTGCCTCTAACCGATAGGAAACAGTGAATAAATAAATATTCATTTTTTTCATGCGTAGTATATGTAACAGAGATGTGCACCGGTGCCTGGTTTCAGCACTACTAGTGTACTCTCATTTCTTGCGGTGTTTGTAGTACTAACATCACCCAAATGAGGGCGTGTCTGAAGCAACAAGACAATAAGTAGTGTGTAAATGCAGCAACCAAAAATTAGTTATTCAAATTTGTATCAAATGAAATGTAAATTGCAAACAAATTAACAAAAACTGTAATGATAGTTTTCATATCAACATGTACAAAATGAGTTGAGCCCTCGATCACCAATACCTATAAACCTATAAAGAAGAAAATTTTATTCATTGTTTGCATATTATAAATTCGGTTTACTACTGGTAGTTCCAGTGCACTGCTGCGCATATCTGATAAGTAGTCATGTTTGCCATCCCGTTATTGGCACGAAATTTATACGTTCGAAAACTTTTATCTCGAAAATTTTTTCTGTATTATTATTTTCTGTTATTATTGTTCTTGCTTTAGCTGTGAATTGTTTTTGTCATTACCATTCCCAAAGTCAGCTTCAAAGTCTCCGTCAGTGTTACCGTTACTTCTTTAGCATCTGCTGCCAAAAAATATTCTATTTATTTTCGATCATCGCTATACCCTTTTTTTCATTTCACTCTTCCATTTACTATATTTGCTTAGGAACTTGAATACTTCAAATTTTGTCCATTTATAAGTAGCATTTGGCATTATTGTCAGCAATACTACTGCTGCCGACAATATTGACAAGTTTAGGATGTCACAGACCCACCCGCTCGTCGTCGACATACGCCTCCTTCCGCAATTTCATAATTTGTTCATTCGTACGTTCGTTTGTTGAATAGTAATTTTTAGCATTATTGTGCTCTTGTCCCTTGTACCCAACATGCTCATGCATTTATATTTACATTTAAACGTATGCACATGCGTGTGTGTATGCCCGTATGTACACGTATGTGTCTTTAATGAAACCTTCCGCTCCTACCCGCTTCTTTGGCTACGCTATTTGGCGTTTCCAGTCGTTCTGCTTCAAAGTTTCTGTAAATTTGAAATTATTCACAGTTGGCTGAGTGGATAATGTCGCCAAGCGTCCCGTAAAGTGGTTGACAGCAAAACTATTTTGCGTTGGCACTGGTGAATTGGCAGCACGGTGGCAAGAGGTGCTGCTTAATTTCCTTTTGATATTCCTCTCCACAGCACTTTATTGTGTCGCTTTACAATTTCACAACTAATGCATTTCCGAGACGATTGTTTCTGGCCCCAGGGGCCAATTATGTAAGAAATGAAGATGACGGTACAAACTGTTCTCTCCATTCGTATATTTATATTACCCTTCAATTAAGATAAATACATACATATGTATACTACTTATGTACATGTGTACATATATATTGTTATATATATACAATCACGTAAGCAATAAATAACATGAAATGTAACCGAATTTTTGCAGAAAAAGGTGGAGTTTTTCTTGTAAAGCGACCAAATGTTCCTTCTGCACCAAGCCTTGGAAAAGAAAGGGATAAATTTGGTTTGGGACGAGGAGGTACGTGGCAAGCGTTTCCAATTTTCATTACTTATATATAGTTACTATTAGTGGAGTGAACGAAGTTCATATTAAAATTCTAAATAAGGAACTTAAGTATCATAAATATACGAAAGCTTTTCGGCATATCGGATATTTACGAGTCGGGCAAAAGAATAATCTGCGAAAATAAGACGATCGGAATTGTGGAAGAACAAAACGTGGATTCTGCATCACGATAATACGCCAGCTCACACATCAATGCTTATTCGTTATTTTTTTGTCCAAAAAAAAGACCGTTGTTATGCTTTAACCATCGTATACACCAGATTTGGCTCCCTTCGACTTTTTCCTATTCCCAAAACTAAAGAAACCAATGAAAGGAAAGCATTTTGCCACAATAGATGAGATCAAGTCAGAATCGGAGAAAGAGCTGAAGGCCATACTGAAAAGCGCATTTCGGAAGTGCTTCGAGGATTGGAAAAAGCGTTGGCATAAGTGTATTATATCCGAGGCGGAATACTTTTAAAGGGACAAAATAGATATTGATGAATAAATAAGTACTTAAAAAAAAAAATTCAAAAACCATCTTTCCCTTTGAACACACGTCGTATGTATCATAATCGGTCATGGCGAAATGTTGGTACGGTGTTTACGCAATCATTTATAAGCCTACAAGGTTTCGCAAATAACTCGGCAGCAGGCCAGGACACCACCCTGCATATGGTGTCTATGAAGAGTGCCTTAATGTGTTTTCCAACAAATGGGGGTACCTACAGTTTTTTCTAAGTGACCTCCGTACGGCCGATGGATTTTTATTAGGAGCTAATTTATTTCATGACAGAATACATGCGAAAGGGCTGACATGCTCAGCCGAGGGCGGCCGTAATTAATTTTAAAAAAAATTAACACATTTTTTAATTAGATTAACTTTCTATAATTTGGATGTAGGTCCATGAACTCTACCATGACCTTTCACATAGTAGTAAACACTATTAATCACTCGGTTATTGTAGCTGCAACTTGAAATAAAAAATCCTCAATATGTATACATTATATCAGGTAAATGTTCGCAATTAGTTAGTTTAATACATGCGTGATGATTAATAATCATTAAATTTACTTAAATCAAGGTACGTAGTAATAATTGGCGAAATGAACTGATTTATGACCGGCATTTCAATAGAGCAAAACTTCGTTTTTGGTCATTGCTTTTATCTCACTTTTTTCTAAATAGACGAAAAATACAGCTAAACCTTTCTTGGAATACAATAGAATGCAAAAAAACATTTTTAATTATTATACTTTGTTAAATGTGACATTGTAATATTCGCAAATTCGTAATTTTCAATCTGAGAAAGGTTTAATCTCAGGTATTTTGTGTTAAGCCAATTTATTTTAAACCCTTAAAATGGCAGATTTTTGGGCGCTCAAGCAGCTGTGGCGGCAGCCCAGCCTGTTGTTCGTGTGAAATACTTTCATCGGCGTTGCCATTAAAATCACATTCGTATAGACAAACACCTTATATCTGAATAGTCTACACAGGTCACTTTTGTCTTTAATGTTTCTTTTCAATTTACTGTTTCTGAAAAGTGGAAATACTTGCATGTGTGTGTATGTATGCGTGAATAACCATCTGTCGGCCTGAAGTTTTAGTAAAGTTATGCGGATCGGCATGCTGGACAAAAGGGGTTCGGTATATCGGTTACTGACTGACGAAATGAAATGGTTGACTGGCTATGGCTTTACTATAATTTGAAATTTCAGTTGTTGCAAAGGATAAACATTTCTTATGCAAATTAGATGTTGCTGCTTGTCGGCAAACGTTGACGTTGAGTAATATACTAGTGAGATATTCAATTCGAATGCTTTGAACGTGTATGTGTATGTGTATGTACAGATATGCATGAATTTTTCTTAAATTATATATTTCTGTGCTATTCGCAAATAATTAGTAATGAAAATGCTTAAACTCGATATCGCATTATGTATTATTTGCATAAATTTTATTCGATTGTTGCCCAATTGATTGAAATCACGACTAAATCAACTAATTGAAATTTAATGAATCACATTTCACAATAATTCAAATTTGGCAAATGTTGGGAAAAGTTCAACGAATGGTTTGTTGAAAAGAATAGGCCTACGAGATTTCTTTCACGGATTTTTTGCATGCTTCAAAATATCAGATAGAATTTAGGTAATAAAGGGTAAGGAACTTTAGCTGATTACAATAAAAACCTATGTATGATTCTTACTAACATAAGGCAATGACTTTTAAGCGGAATCGGTTTATATGTTATAGAACCATTAAGCAGGCATTCGTTGTCAGTGGCCTCGAGAACAAATATTTTCTCTCTATATATCTTCTCGGGGGCCACTTTTTTCACTAAATCCATATATACGTATATGTATGTGTCAATAAATGTTTATCTATGTAAGTATCTTCATAATGAGATTCAGCCGAAAGATTCCAACAAAATTATATATAATCGTTCATCTCTTTGCTACACAACTGTTGTCCAATTCAATTTCATTGTTTTCCTTCTAACTCAACATGAAATTTACAATTCATTACTTTTTCGATCGTATGGACTGATTATCTATGTCCCTCCATTCCCATTTTTGGAGCTATCCCATTAAATTCACTCGCATTGGTTCACTGCTGTCATTGATGATGATTAGGACGGCACTCTAACTATGCATTATTATCGGCACAGACAATACTATACATTCCCACTTCGCAGTCAATTATATCCAAACCAAAAAATAACAAAAGCAAAACTTGGAAAACAATAACAATGATATTATATGAAAAAAAAAAGAAGAAGTAATAATAACGTCAGCAATGGCAACAATTCAACTCGTCAACTACAATTGGTGCACATTAACATCAGGCGCAAGCATTTAATATCAAATTATTCCTACGCTGATTTGATGGTGCAATCAACTAGCCAACAAGCCAACCAACAACAGAATATAAGAGTTGATATGCACGCACACACAAAATTATTGTACAGACAACCCTGTAGGGAATGCGATTGTCGTCTATAAAACTAACTAATTTTCGTTCATTATGGCTGATTCATTGTTAACCTGCACAGTTGGAGCATATTTTGTACTGGAAACACGATGTACATATATGTATAGCATGCAAACAAGTACAACATTTTTCAATTAATCGAATATCATGATGGAACTTTTCAACATACTTTTCTGATAAGACACCGCAAATTTGAAGAAAGAAACTGTGTGAGATCAAAAAGTAGGTTTTATTGTCATATTGAAACGTAAAGTTTTAGAAGAAGGTTTCGTATAATCTATCGATAGTTGTTTCTGGTGCTGCATAAATTCTTTCTATCGATTTCACGTCACTAATGCGAGGAAGTTTTTTGTTCAGATATTGAAAGCCTAAAATTACTCACCAGTCCCATTCATATAAGCTAAGGTTGACCAAGTTTTCTCTTTGTAATATTTGCATCTTGCGCAACTGTCCCACTCACATGCACTATGAAAGCACTAAAACTTGGTGTATTCTTCTTGCAATCCAGTTAGCATAACGACGTTTAAATTAGCACAAATATATATAAGTATTGAGAAAAAAAAATTTTCTCTAAGTAATACCTCCAGAACAGAGCAGAAAGAGATAGGGGGCTTTAGTTGTCCAGACCGAACTTGTGGATTTAGAAGTAGCCTCCCGCTTAGAGAAGTGAGAGTGTACTATAACATAAAACGTATTTATATTTATTAAATTAATTTAATAATTTTTTTTTATATTGAATATTCATTGTAACTGTTTTTATCCTCAAACAACATGTTAAAAGCATTTAAAATCATAAAATACTTCTGAGGGCAAGATAATAAGAGAATACGTGCGTGCTGCGTGCGACTGAAATAAATTGTATACCAAGCGATTAATGAGTTTACTACGAGGACATCACAGCGGTGCCGTTTATTGATGTTGTCGCTTTCCTCCCTTACTATGTTTGAAAAAAAACGCGATGTATCGGCTCTTTCGCCGGGTAGTTTGACATACATATACACAAATTCTGACACAGAAAGGATTGCCGGAAAAAATTTGAAATACGAAAAAAGAAATTTCTCCATTTTCTGTTTATTAAATGAAAGAGTAAATGGATTAGCCTCAAGGGTTTTGCTACAAAAAATCAAGGCGATTTGAATTAATTTTATTCCAACCTCGATAAAATGTTTAACTTTATCATTTGTTTATTTGTGTGAAATACTTAACATTTATCAGTGCTTATGCTTAAAATAAAAACATTAACACAAAATTAGAATTTTTCGTAAACTCAGTTCGAGTGAGTGATCGAGTTTATGTACACCTTTGATACTTATACCGTATTCATCAAAGATTAATCGCATGCTCGCAGGATTTATTGAACTACGTGCCTCAGAAAATTTCAACTAATTTTTATTTTTTAATTGCAAACTGTTATTCTCCGTATTCAATTTTGTTTTTTTCAGTACGCAAAGTTTTTGGTATGACCATTTGTGCATATGCATTTATTCTGCCAATCTTTTCACTCTTTCATCCAATGGACTTACATACGCTACTTGCCAAGTTGGCAACCCACGCAGATATACATACACAAATGCAGTGCCCTCTGATAGTAAGTCTAACGATCGGTTTGTTCACTTTTGGCGGATTCAAAATGAAAGCCTTCAATAATGTTGAGTATCCCGTTGAAGAATATTGCAAGAAATGGATAACCATCGGGCAACTATAGCCTTATTGGCATACAGGAGTGTTGTGTTTAAAACTTGCATGCATGTATTTTCTACATAAGTATGTGCATGTGTGAGCCATTGAGGCATTCGGTTATAAGGCAAATGCTTATTTGAGCGTGCGAGTGTAGAGCCTTCGGAGCAGAACTAATTTGCAGTTTTATGATATTCATACGTGAAAGTTATCGGTATTAACGATATTTCTTCATTTCATGAATTTTAATTACAAGATTAATTTTTCATGGGCAAAATTCCTATGGAAATGCTAATTATATAAATTTGCTTATACTATGCAATCGTATTGAAATTATGGCAGGAGTTATAAGGGGTATTTTTATGTAGTATTATTTGAATCAAAATGCTGTGAAGTCTACCATCAGATGTCACAATAAAACTCACAATTATCAAGAACTCCTTGGAAATGTGATCGAAGAAAAGTTACCTAATTTTATCTTGAAAATTTTGGTTGAAAAGGAAATTAATTTCAGTTATTACCAGACAATACTATTACTCATATTCCCGTCGGTAGATTAAATATTCTTTCTTCCTGCATCTACAATATATGTATATTTTTCTGTTTATTTGAACGCATCTCTCAGTTTCGCTCACCTTCCTTTGGATAAGAAATATCAACAAGGTTACTTTATTTAATTCTGGTCCTTGTTAAGTTTTCTTATTCAAATATTACTTTTCATTGTCATTTAAATATCAGAAATTATTGTTTCAGAAAATGAATTTTTTGTACTATATACAAGCCGCATTGCTCTAAAAATCGGTATCTTTCAATTGTTTTAATTATATATTAGAGCTCCAAATTTTGCTCAAACATTTTCGAGCTATGCGAGCATTTGAGCAACGAGCACTCGCACAACTGCTCATTGTTAACTACTCGAAAGCCGAGCACGAGCATTTCGAGTGTTTCGACAAACACTTTGACTTTTTTCTTAAAATTTTTTTTTAATAATTTTCAATTTATTTATGTATAAAAATCATTGAAGAGTCAAAGAAATTTTGACAAACAAAAAAATTTTTTTTTGTTCTGCTAAGCACTTGAACAATGAGCAAGTATCGAGCGAGCATCCAGCTGCTCGCAATGCTCGATACCGGGGTATCTGGAGCTCTATTATATATAAAAAAATTCCGGTTCATATTAAACCTTAAGCCTTTAAAGCGAAATCCTTCATGAAATCTAGTTATGGGCACAGCTTGCGCGATGGATATATGTAGATAGAATACAAAGATTCCAATAGAAAATGTTAAGAATGGCCACACCATTGTACATACGTAATGAAAATATCCAAAGAGACCTAAATATACGCATCATCAAAGAAGAGATTGAAATCGTAAAAAAAAAGTAACAAAACTGCATAATTATCCGAACTTTTCGGCTAACCCTTTGGCCTTCGAAACAAGTCAAACATGCCCGAGGGAAAGGATTTACTACCCTTGTAGAGAGCAACACTGAGCCAGCAGCCATTCCAAGCTAATTGGATTGTATTTTAATTTACATTTTTTAAGATTTGATTACTTGGTATGAAGCTTCCGATGTCGAAGTAGATTCCATAAATAAATATAAATGTATGTATGTTAAAAAGAACAAATAAATACACATATACATGGAAATGCAGCAAGAATAATGGTAACTACAAATATATTTATACATTTTTACGAGTTTTTGGAAACAATGTCAGTGAAAGAAAAATATAAAATATGAATCGAATTTTAAGGACATATTCGGACAAGTGCGGCGGCAACTGCCAAGTGGTAGTGCGAGTTGTCATTAGGAAGGCCAGGGTTTGAGTTCTGGTCCGACCAACATCCAAAAATTATACAAAATTTATTTTTCTAGTTGCGGTCGCCCCTCGGCAGGGAGTACTAAGCCCTCCCAGTGTATTTATGACATGAAATAAAAGCTCCTCATAGGCCGTCTGAAGGTGGCTTAGAACTGATCCCTCCATTTTTTGGAAAAACATCAAGACGCACTCTACAAATTGGAGGTGGAACTCGGCCGAGTATTGCTTACGCAGTTACAAAACGCCAATTATATGTATATTCGGACAAGTGGCCGCATAAATATTTATTGCTTCGAAGGCAGACCGTAAAATGACGAAAATTACAATAACAACATGCCGCGCAATTAACCACTAACAAATCAAATCAAAAATGCACAATGCATGGTGGAGAGATGAAGCGAGGCAGCGAGGTTTCAAAAATACATTACACACCTACTACATATCAAACAACTATTTTGTAATACATAGAATAAGGTGATGCGGTGCGCCACACTCTCACACAAACCATACACACATTTAGATCAATAGATAGAAACGTTTCGCCCGCGGCGTCAATTGTAAAATTAATTACAACGTTTTATATTGTCGGCTTCTTGCTTTCCAAGTTATATACAACTGTATACACTTTATACCTTTGCTTCATTTACTTCTTCCTCTTCTTCAATATGCTGCTTGCTGCTTGCTGCTTGCCACATGCAATGCGAACATTTCCTTTTTTGCCTGAATAGTTATTTATTAATGTTTTAGGGCAGGTAATGTGAGATAAGTATGTCTGTATGTATGTATATGTAAACGTTGCCATGTCTGGACTTAAATTTATTTTTGACGTCAGCTGCAGCTGATGTTCGGCATGAGTAGAGTTACCAAATTGCTTACGATTACTGCAATTTTCATGAAACAAGAGGTTGGCATGGGTTGGCCGATTGCCCCGTTAGTTGTCAGTGTTACTTCACCGCACCGCACACCATTTCATCCATAATTCGCCTCACCTCCGGCTCAGTTTACGAAACAACAACATAAACGTTTGTTGTGATTATGAACGCAACGGAAAGACATTGAGGCAAGGGTGTACAGGGGCCAATCTGGCACTTGGTCACGTCATATTGTGGCTGGGCGTCTGTTGCTTGGGCAATGGAATAGCTGCGTTAGTTGACGTGCTTTTCCGATATGCGTTCGATAATTCCCAACACGATTCGAAACTATCCAAAGGAATATTTTAATAACCACAAAGGCAATACCGGCGGCCGCAAATATAATTTAAACAGTCGGCCAGTCAGCCATAGAGTCTCATTCATGCCATTTGCTATGCTTATTTATTCACATTTCAACTTTTTCGATTTGTTTCATGTTAATTTCGAATTTTTTGTTGTTGCATTTTTGATTAAGTACGTGCTCTGAACTTATAAGAAATGTCGATTTGTATTGGGGAAAATTTAATGACTTTGCCCTTACGACAACCCTTCGCAGGCACAAAAAAAATGTATAAATGTATAAAAAAAATAATTAAACCAATAAAGCGAACACTACTACCTTGCGCAATCCTTCAATACGGGCTGAGTGGCAGTCGAGTGAAAGCATGATGTGCAAGCCCGACGGTATACTCGCATTGTAAGTGGTTAAGGAAAATTGAAGAATATCTACAAGTAAATCTATATTTAGATGTACATATAAATATCCGTATATACATACATTTGTATATACATTCATAAATACTACTTTTTCATTTAACATACATCTGCTCGTGCATATGTATGTTTGTAATTGAATTCGATTGTAACAAAACACGCTCAAACATTTAACAAAGTTTACTTTTTATTGCACCATCGAAATTATGCAATTTTTTTTTTAATTACCAAAGTGGAGGGTTTTTACGTCCAAACCATACGACATATGTATGCATATTAGAGCGGGTCAGTTTATTTCACAAAAAAAGCATAAAGCAAGCTAGCAGCAAACCAACATTTAAAAATATTCACATAATCTGAAAATATATAAACAAGTTTTTATTTAAAATTGATGGCAAAAAATGTAAAATTGTCCACTCCTTAAACGAAAACTTGTCCTAAGAGAAAGTTGGAGTTGTTGAAAAAATTCCGGGCCACCCTAAAACGCGTAAAAGCCGTTTTTTTCTTAATAACTTCTGTATTTAATTTCGGATTTTTATGATACATCATTGTAAGGGTGCAGAGGTTGCCACCTTTGATCTATAAAGTTATTATCGACCAGTTAGCTGCAAAATTAATATTTCAACCTCTTTTAAGGTTAACTTTTTATATAATACCTTTTCAGTTCTATCTGAAATATACAAAAATATTTGAGTATTTTAATAAAATCATATTATTTAGTTTGAGGTAAAAAAAAAATGTAATAAAAATTGTCTCGAACAAGCTCAATTTTTAGCCAAATAACATTAGTTTCATATCAAAAAAAATATTATTTGAAAATTTACTACCGTTGTATATGTATTTCCATAAATGCATACATACTTATTTGTATGTATGTGTGTATATGTATTTAAAGGGTGATCCAAGTAGAGCTACTTTTTTCAATAGCCTTTTTTGATAGATCACAGATCACATGTGTGTCGTGTCAAGCTGTCATGTTATTCTTGTTCAGTATTGTTTAGCATTTCATCTTGGAAAGACTTACGCCTGAACAACGTCTACAAATCATTTAAATTTATTACGAAAATTCACGTTCTGTAAGGAATATGTTTCGCGCGCTTCGCTCAACTTATGGTCAACATAATTGGCCTACTGAGTGTACTATTCGCAACACCACCACCCATCTTGAGACTCATCATTCATTATTGGATAATATTCGACCGAATAGACCACGTCCAGTACACAGCGGAAAAAATATAGCTGCCGTAGCTGTACACGAAGACCGTGGAGAGTCGATTCGGCGCCGTTCGCAGCAACTCGGACTTACGTATGGCGCATTTTATGCCAAGATCTTAAATTGAAAGCATACGAAATACAGCTTGTGCAAGAACTGAAGCAGCTCGAGAATCCCAAGCGACATAGCTTCGCTCTATGGGCTCTTGAAAAGTTCCAAAGAGATCCGACGTTTTCGAGCCAAATTTTGTTCAGGGATGAGGCCCCTTTCTGGCTCAATGGGTATGTAAACAAGAAAATTGCCACATTTAAGACGTAGAGCAACCTGAAGAGATTCAAGAGCTGCCATTTCTTCCACAAAAAACAACGGTTTGGTATGGTTTGTGGGCCGGTGAAATCATTGGGCCATATTTCTTCAAAATTGATGCCGGCGAGAACGTAACTGTCAATGGTGATCGTTATCGCGCCATGATAACCGACTATTTGATGCCTGAAATTGAAGCTCGTGATCTCCGCGATATTTGGTTTCAACAAAACGCCGCCACTTCCCACACAACGCATCAATCAATGGATTTATTGAGAGAACACTTCGGTGAGCATAATTTCACGTTTTGGGACGGTCGATTGGCCACTAAGATCGTGTGATATCACACCGTTAGACTTTTTCCTGTGAGGAGATGTAAAGTCTAAAGTTTATTCAGACAATCCCGCTTCGATTCAGGTCTGAGACGTAGCCGCGGCCAATATTTGAAAGAGATAATCTTCAAAAAATAAATCCCATCAAATTTCTTTGTTTTTTCTTTGTTTTTTCTTTCAAAAAGTAGGAAACCTCGAAATGGATCAGCCTTTATATCGCTGTGGTATTTCAAACGCTTCCATACCATTGTGTTTGTGGATACATCCATACAAAACTCATTTGATATTCATTTCCGGTTTGCCATTAATGCGCAGGTCCAATTTCTGCCTTAACTACTTAGCTATGTACATATGTTTGTATGTACATATTTATGTGTGTCTGCATCTGCCTGTATTTACATAAATATATAATTATGTACAAATGTCTGTACAATTGTTATTGTCTAGGTAATTATTTATACAACCTGCTTGGTGGCCCGCTTTGCCACTTTGGCACTCCGTCAGATAATAAATGCGCCCAACTGTCATTAAACTAAAATTAACCGTTTTGCATTTGGCTTTAATACCTACATTCATATGTATGTAATTACTCATAATCAAGCTTATGCGTGTGTTTACTCATATTTACCTTGGCTACTGTATTGCTTGCAACAACTCTGATTTACAACAACGGCGTATGCAGCGGCGTATGCAGAAGCTATTCTTAGGGGAGTGAAATAGTTATAATTGATTAATAAAATTACATAGGAAAATACATGTAATCCTTGCTTTGAAATGGAGTAAATATTCAATACATACTATAAAATATTTTCAAACATAGTATTTGTCTGTAATTCTCCTTAAATTTCTAAGCTTCTGTTTAAAGATTTCAATTTTACTTGAGACCTTGTAGGGGAGAACAGTTGTGTGTGGGGTATTTATTTGCTGCAGCTGCATCTGCTCTTCCTTTTTGTTATACTTTTTAAGAACACGCAGTAGATATGAACTTTTTTCTGTATATACGTACGAGAGGCAGAAGAGATAGACTAATTATAATTTAAAGCGATATATGTACAGGTAGGAAATGAGCTATGTTGATTTAGGCATGTAACTATATCTCTATATCCGTCTGCCGGTCAGTATACCAATGTAAACATAAGCAAGGGTGTTTTTTCTTAATTTTATTAACTGCGTGTGCGTACTAACCGGATTTGACGGCATTAAAATATGGTTCATAGAAAAGCGACTGTGAAAATATGGGAAATGTGATTGATGTTGAAAATTATGTAAATCATCGAGATCACATGAGCACAATATACGCCATAACCTGATCGTTCTAATGCAGTTTTTAATATATTTATAATAAAGGGTGATCCATTTCGAGGTTCCCTAATTTTTTAAAGAAAAAAAACACGGAAAATTCAAATTTGATTGCGAATGTTTATTATCATTCGAAAGAACATTCTTTGGCATTTTTTTTTTTTTTTGAAATTCCAGACATCAAATTGTCGGTTATCATGACGCGATTACGGTCGCCATTGACGGTAACGTACTCACCGGCATCAGTTTTGAAGAAATATGGACCAATGATTCCACTGGCCTACAAACCACATCAAACCGTTGTTCTTTCTGGATGAAATTACAGCTCTTGAAACTCTTCACGTTGCTCTTCGTCCCAAATGCGGCAACTCGGACTGGCAATTTTCCTTGTTTACATACCCATTGAGCCAGAAATGGGCCTCATCGCTGAATAAAATTTGGCTCGAAAACGTCTGATTTTTTTGGAACTTTTCAAGAGCCCATAGAGCGAAGTGATTTCACTTGGGAAGGTCAAGTGGCTTCAGTTCTTGCACAAGCTGTATTTTATACACTTTAAATTTAAGATCTCGACGTAAAATGTGCCAAGTCGTTCCATACGTCAGTCCGAGTTGCTGCGAACGCCGCCGAATCGACTCTCCACGGTCTTCATGTACACTCTCAACCTCGGCCGTCATATTTTCTTCACTGCGTGCTGTACGTGGTCTATTCGGTCGAATATAATCCAGCAATGAATGCTAGGTGTCAAGATGGGTGATGGTGTTGCGAATAGTATGCTCAGTAGGCCGATTATGTTGTCCATAGGTTGAGCGAAGCGCCCGAAACACATTCTTTACAGAAAGTGAATTTTCTTAATGAATTTGAATGATTTGTAAACGTTGCTCAGGCGTAAGTCTTTCCATGCTGAAATGCCAAACAATACTGAACAAAAATAATATGACAGCTTGACACGACTCAAGCGTGATCTGTCAAAAAAAGGCTATTGAAAAAAGTACCTCTACTTGAATCATCCTTTATGTTGCACATAATATGCCACATAATATGCCATATATGTATGTATATATGTAAATACGTACACAATATTGCGTAAGTATTACTTTTTAAGCTTTTCTTTTATTGCTGTTTTAATGAACTTTAACTTGAAATGCCTTAATTATAGCGAAATTGTCGATGCCATCAACGTAATGCATCTATAAAATGTTATATTGAAGCATTTGCAAGAAATAGAATGTTTTATTAACGCTCAGTGACCACAGGTCAAAGGAGGAGAACTGTGAAGCGTTATTTAGTACAATAATAAATATTTCAATTGTCTTTATTTTCCAGAAAGTTTGATATTACCTATGCCGAAATTTTGAAATTTCAATGCTTATTTTAACTTTTTTTTAATCACGTTTAGTCCATATTTAACTAATAGATATTCTTATAATGAAACTCGTGATAATACAGGATTGTATCCTCTTTTTTTTTTAATTCTTAATAAACCTTTTCCAAACACTTATAGCCTGCCAACTGATAACAGGTCAATTGAAAAGTCCCCGGCCGGACACATGAATGGCGCTACTAGAATTAAATAATTAATGATTTTTAGTTAGTCCACCCTTCAAGAGGCACGTCTATAAATTTGACAGATGTCGAATTATTAGTTTTTGAATTGTAGCATTTTGAGGTTTGTGGGATCTGTATTTTGGTATGCGCATGGAATTATTTGCACTGACTACCTTGAAAAAGTTGATACCATCAACAGCGACTATTATATAGCGTTATTGGATCGCTTGAAGGACGAAATCGCCGAAAAACGGATAAATCGTACCACAAAGATGATAAACGAATTTTTATTTGAATTATTATTATTATTATTATTATTATTATTATTACCCGTTTTCGTTGAAGAATGGAATTATTGTGGATTTCGGTTATTTCATCTCTTCGGAATAAAACCAATTTAAGAACAATTAAAAATCCGAGTAAGAAAATTAAATCTAGCATATGTACCTAGTTTATTAGATATTTGCACAAACAAATTGAACTTGAAGCAGAAGAGGATCCAAAATATTAAAGATACACCATGGTTTGACGTGTCAAAATGTCTAAGCGGGTGAAGAAGAATGTTTAAATTTATTCATTGAGCACCATTCTCGTTAGAAGAAACGGTCCTTAACCAATGTCATCTGAGGCACCTGACGCTGCACAGACACCAATCGTTAAGTTATGCAAGGATTTACGCTCCTCGCGCAAACACAGAAGGTGAAACATCAATAAAATTGACCAGAAATATAAACAACTTCCAACACCATAACGCTTCCCTTTCCCTTCGAATGAACCTCAGCTTCGGTACATACTGAAGCAAAATACTTATATGATGCATTAACTGTAGGAACTAGAAACACAATATTTAGTAATTTGTTCTGTTAACTTCGATGCTTAGAATTATGCATGTGCAGGACTCAAGTTTACACACAAACCCCGACAGAAGAGAAGGACGATGTGTACAAAGATGCTTTCTAACATACATCAACCGCCTCTGTGCAGCATAGAACGCCTATCAACACAAACATAGAAGATTACACGTTAACAAGCTGCAAAATAAATAAATAAAACCGAGCAGTTTTCTACTCGACTTTTACGCCTGTTCTCTATGAGCACTCATTAGCATCTCGGTATAGACGAATTGTGGAACGGCATCTCAAGCTCCCGACCTACTGCTTCTGCAAAAGCAATTTTATATCGGTAAGGCAAAAGAAAGAGCTGAAATGATGAAGATAGCCATGCCACAGAGGAAAGAAACCAGACTGCCTACATCACAACTTTGCGATCGGTCACAAGACGGCCGTTGTGGGATAGATACCAAGAGTTGAAGAGGAAAGTGAGAAGCATTTGCAGACGAAAGAATAAAAGGCCGTAACGCGTAAGTATGAAGAGCTTGACAAACTAACCGACAAGGGAACACTTCTCCTACCTGAGGATTGACAGAGAAAGTGAAACACCTGGAGGTGGCATACTCGAAACCCCAATCGATAACGATAGTAAAGACGTTCCATCATCCGACTATGGGGAAGTTCGAAAAGCCATTGCCCTCATAAAAAATAACAAAGTGCATGGAGCTGACGGCTTACCGGCATAGCTATTGAAATACGACGACGAAGAACTGACAACGTACTTGCATCAGCTTCTTTATAGAATATTGTCGGACGAACGCATGCACGACAATTGAAACCTCCATAAAAACGGGGACGCACAGTCTACGTCAGTTATCGTGGGATAATCTTTCTCATTATCGCATATAAGGTCCTATCGAGCGTATTTTGTGAGAGATTAAAGCCCGCCGTTAATGAATTTATTGGTCCTCAATACAATACAATATTTACAAAAGTGTACAATTGTTGGCGTATGACGCGCAGTTAGTTCTACTTTCTCCAGGTTATGCAAAGAAGCGAAGCAAACGGGTCTTGTGGTGAACGAGGACAATACGAAAAATCTCCTGCCATCAAACGAACAGTCTGCGCATTCACTGTTGACAGTGCTAACTTCGAATTTGTAAATAGTTTCATCTATCCAGCATTAACTCTACCAACACTGTTAGCCTTGAAATCCAACGCAGAATCACTCTTGCCAACACGTGCTAAATCAAAGTCTTCTCCCGACAAACCGAAAATCAAGCTCTATAAGTCGCTCATTACTAACGTTCTTATGCTGCAGAAGCTTGGACAATATCGAAGGTTTATGGTCCTTTGCGCTTTGCAACGGCGAATACCGCAGACGCTGGACCGATGAGCTATACGAGCTATATGGCGACATTGACATAGTTCAGCGATTTAAGAGATAGCGACTACGCTGCCTAGGTTATGTCGTCCGAATGGATGAAATCACTCCAGCGTTGAAAGTATTCGATTCCCGCTTGGTGGAAGCAGAGGAAGAAGAAAAATGAAAGGATCAAGTGAAGAGCGACTTGGTTTCACTCTGTATTTCCAATTACACCAATGTAGTGGTAATAGTAGAACCCAAGTTTACTGGTAATAGTAATAAAAAACAAGACACTCATCGTGATTTATCTTTGCATGCAACTAGAATTTTTTATAAACTGGTTTTAAGCAAAGAATAATTATGTAGCTCACGAAAATAATTCATATTTTATATGCCAAGAAAGCTAAAGTTATCATAATCTCATTAAACATACTCGTATGTAGGTGCATATCGTTTGTTTTAAGGTGGAACTAAAATGTAAAGCAAATAGCAGTCTATATGTACTAAAACACATGGACACATACAACACATGCAAACCCATTTATCCAACCAATACAATTTGTGCCACATTTTCTACCCAAACCAATAATGGTCTTCACGTACAACATTCGCTCATGGTTTTATTGTTGTTGTTGTTGTGTATTTACGTGCGCCCATATGTCAGTATGTACTTGTACAATGCATTTAGATGTGTGAATTTGTTTGAAGGTTTCAGTCTGACGTACCGACTGCCGAGTCGGTTGACTACTTGTTAGACGTAATTGACGTGAATCCGGCAGCTGACGCACCATTCTTTCTTTACTCAATTCTTATGTCGTCGTTCATGGTTCTTTGTTCATGCAACTTTTCGCTTTCTCATACAAACTTTGCTTTCAACTTCTTTATATTTGTGCTTTGCCGCACCCCTATAGACCGTTCCACTTTTATTCATTTCGCCAATGTTCTTTACATAACAAAACACTTTTTGTTGTCGGCTCACGTTCATCCTTTATTGCTCCCTTCTATGCAAAATGGTATTTTCTTTCTGAACTTTCGTTTCTTTTTTTATAATTTTATTTTCTATTATATTGCAGTTTCTCGTATTATTCAAGCTGTTTTAGTTGCAGTCACATCATACTCTCGTAGATGCTTTTTACTCGTTCTACTACTTATGTGTTTACAAAAATTTCTAGAACTGATGGTACATAACTCGTTATAGCTTTGTAGGTTAGATATAGTTTATACAAACGTAGTCCACAAATATATGTGGATGTACATACATACATTACATATGTATGTGGATTTATTTATAACTTTAAATTTTCTGTAGAATCTGTAATGCGCATGTTAAGGCTATTGCATTCACATTTGATAAACAATATGAATATCCATATTTCAGTTTCATTTCTTTCTTCGTAGAAACAAGTTCAAAATTTTAAAACGATCAAATTCTAAGAGGTCTCCTCCCTTGCCAAGAAATATACTTGCTGCTGGCAATGCGGTTAGTTAGCGAAATGCTTATCTCCACGCACATCCTTTTTGAAACTCGGGTTATTAATATGTAATAACAGCAATAATAACAACTAAACCACTGTTTCGGAATAAAATTGCACAAAAAACACCCTTACAAAGAATAATTTCCGGAGCAAAGAATCGTTGCTGCCTACCAAAAAAAAAAAAAAAAAGAAGTTAATTTAAGCATTTTTTATATGCGTCCCATGTGGCTGCGATATGTTCCCTTTCGTTTAAATTTATCTTTTATGAGCCATAAAGTCCAACTGAAATAAAATCAACAAGCAATATATTATGACAACGGCTGTGTGTCGAATAAAGAGGGTGTAATGATATTCTTTTTTTTTTTTAGCAGGCAGTCCGTCTCATTGAGCATGGTGTATAAAATTTCGAATGAACGCAGCTTGAAATACAAATATTATTAAAATATATTCGCAAACTGACTTAACATTGTTTGCTTAATTAGTGCCGATTTGCTAAGGTATTACAAAAACTTACCATAAAATTCCATGTAACATGTAAATACACACATACATATGTAAATCAAATAAAACATGTCAATCCTACACGGTCTTTTAGTTTTGAAAAAAAAAAAGACGAAAGCATTTTCAAAATCCAATTATTCAAATTAAATATTAGAAAGAGAAGAGATAAACCCATAAAAATGTATGCCGATATGATCAAAATGAGCTGAGTTGATTAACCATGTTCGTCTGTTCCTCTATCGGAGCACCAACCAGTTTCTCAGTTTTTGAGATATTTAAACGAAATTTAGCATGAGGTTGTCTTTTTGATATATATTGAACATTAGTCGGAATCACCCAGTCAGTCAACTATATCACAACTTCCATAAAACCGATTTGTTCAACTAAGAGCACCATATTTTGCACCTTCACACATATATTGATTTGTCCATTGGTAATGAATATCCTCGAAAACGGACATATGTACTTATATGTATATGTAGAAAATTCAATTTTTCAGTAGCTTTCCTACGTCGTTATAATTTTTTAAAGTCTTCAATAAACAATTCCGGTTCTTAGTAAAATCTCTCGAAAATAGTACATATATGAGGTGAAGGAAAAAGTGTATTTCAAAGCAATCCCCCTCGGATATAATACACTTGTGCCAACGCTTATTCCAATCCTCGAAGCACTTCTGAAATGCGCTTTTCGGTATGGCCAGCAGCACTTCCTTCGATTCTGAATTGATCAATTGTGGCAAAACGCTTTCCTTTTTTTAGTTTTGGGAATAGGAAAAAGTCGCATGGTGAATACGGTGGTTGAGGCATGATTACGGTTTTGTTTTTGGTCAAAAAACCTCCACCTTCTCCTTTGAACATACCTTGTATCCACCCGATTTAATCAATCGGTAATTTTTCTTTCAATATAAAACTTTACTTAAATCCTTTGATTTACATTGACGCTATTCCCACTAATTATAAGCTTAAATCCAAAAAAAATTAAAAATTTTTTTTATAATAAATACATATCTATACATATATAATAATAAAGAGAAAAGATTTAATTAATCGTTTCGAATGATCTCCGAAACTACAGGAACAATTTTCGCAAAATTTTGTACTTAGGAAGGTTATTACCTTGGTTATACCTTATTCCGAGAAGTGAACTAGGGTATTATCATGCATGTTCCCTTATAGGAAACCATCAATTTCCAAATAAGAGAAAAAACGAGAATTATTCAATTAAATTAAACTAAAATGTCGTTAAAAATCTGTTCATTTACATATTATTTTACTTCGTTCATTATATTAAATTCAAATTAATAATGTATATACTTAGTATTTTGTAATCCTTGAAGCATATATTATTTTTTTTTTATTATTCTTTACGAATCACTTTTACAATAACAAATAAGGAAACTCCAATTCGAACCTTGTATATCATTTAAAACAATTCATTGGGCCATCAGCTGGTAAGTTCATAGAAAGATTTTTCACAGTTTTATCCTAAAGAACTGAAGTTAAACTTTAGGTATAAAGAAGGCTTTTCTAAAGATTTGTTTTCAAAAGATTTAGTTGTCATGAATTAATAAGAAGTCCATCCAAAAATTGGATGAAAATTGGATAAAAAGTATTCAATTTGAGCAACAATCTATTTGCAATCTAGCTTATTTATACCCCTATTGTTAGTAAATAATGGTTGTATTTCTGTTATTTCATGTTCTCTTATTATTTGAAAGGTACCTGGCTCACACATAGTGGTATAGACATAGTAGTATAGAGGCACCCCCTTTCTTGTTATTGAAAATTTTATGCTTGATGATAGAGTTAGCATATCTAAATCCATATCGATGATGACTAATCATATCGTTGACATTGAGTTCCAATACTTTAATATACACAGATAATTCCAATGGTTGCTTGATATTGCGAGAATTTGGGAAGACGGTGAATCCCCTTCTTTGGAATTCGACAACCGACTGATTATAAAATCGTTAGTTTCCCCTGTGACCATATGTAAAAATCGAAGCTAATGCTTGCACCTTATCAATTTATTGTTGCCATCTGTAAATAGTTTCACTAGTTATCGAATCCAACAATATTTTGGCGTTTGAACCTCGTATTAAACACAACTTTACCTCGGTCCTCTAAAAGTCAATAATTTAAAAAAATTTCATGTGGAGAAATTTGGAGAAGCATTGACATATATATATGGAATGAGTGCCCAGAAAAACTGAGTGCCGCAGGTTCACAACCATTATCGGTATTGATAGAACTCAATCACCCTTGTTCTGGGCTATGTACACATAATAGATGCTTAAATTGATACATAAATATAAATTACTTTTGGATGTGCACTGGTAAGTGTGTATGTATATGTAAACTTTTTTATTTCCTTTCTGTGCAAATGTAAAGCTTTATTTCCTGCATTATTCGCCAACATGAAAACCCTAAAAGTTTTACTCTTATCGTTTTAACAATGCTTTTTACTTTGCTTTTATATCCTCGATCGCTGTCACGAAAATAAAAAACCAAAAGTCATAAGTGGAATTAATGAGACGGCAGAGCGGAATATACGTGTGCATGTATAAGTATGTATGTGCATCAATGTGTGTTGCTACGCGATGTTTTTAATATGGTCGGTCGAGTGTGCCTTTGTCCTTGTGCAACTTCTTCAACTGCAATGCTGTAGAGTGTTTGCGCGTATGTGTTTCTATTGTAGCTCCTAAGGATTTGCTCGAGTGCTTTCAACGCATTTGTCTGAGAATCTGCACGTTTACCCTAAAACCATTACATGTTTGTTATTGTATTTATTCGATTGAAATTTCAGCAGATCCTTTTATATTTCTACTTGCCAACAACAACAGTATTTCTTTATTCAAGCAAAAACATTATATCCTTTGAATAAATTCTTTAAAAAAAAAATTTTAAACTGCAGATGACAATGTGACCTAGATGTACAATGCAACCTAAGGGTTATTATCGAAAACAATAGGAAATAGTACTTAAGTATATTCTAAAGTAAACAAAAACTTTGGAAAAATATATCTTGTTAAAGTTTAGGATAGCTTAAATATAATTTTTTTTCCATATTTCAGAGTTTTACCTTGAGTATACCTACTCAATTTGGTAAACGTACAATACATACATACGAGCCAAATGCTGCTCTTTGAAGGATTATTTGTGGTTCTCAATAGAAGATTCCCCTTTCCGATTGCCCTCTTTATTTTTGTGCTGTTTTAGATTAATTTTAGTAGCACTTCCAGAGTCAACTCGAGGTGTTGATATTAAAAATGCAACAGAGCTTGCTAAGAAAATCGATCTTATTGGGCTTTTAAGAGATGATTGATTCCCAAATACCACCGATTCACGTCATAATTAACAGACAGCATCTCGTTACTAAATACTTAAAATATTCTGATCTTATGAACACAATATTACAAATTACATTCACTCATTTTTTAAATATGAGAGTTAATATGCAATCCAAAAATATAATACAAAAAATTTGAAATGTTCATGAAAGGTAAAAAACACTTATTTCTTGCCATAGTTTTGCATTTAAGCTTTCATCTGTAAAACTATCGGTTGCCACGTGCTAATTGGAAGAATTTTTTTAAATATTCTAACTTAAGAATTTTGCCGCTAGCTTCCAATGTAGGTTATGTTGACCTTTTAAAGCACTTAATGCTTGAAATGCTCATAATTTCCGAGCCATAAATTATCATTAGCAATTTGAAATCTCTTAACTTACATCGAGGACGTTAATATAGAAGCGTCATTAAAGTCATCTGTATAAAGATGAATCTTTTCCAATCAAAGAAAATGTGTATGCCTTGAGACAAGCGGGAAAATATTGTAATGATTTTCGTAATTAACCTCGATAAAGGATCTCCCAAATCCTTCTAGTTCGATCACTGGATTGCTAAATACAAGTCCCAAGACTTGCTCGTTCGGCTTCATAATTGCCAGAATTTACTCATCTTTTATTCACTACTCAATAATTACAATTCTATGCCATATACTCAACGGTTTGCTTTACATTTCTTTATAATCACACGGTATATCGTTTTATAAAAGACACAGCTTACTTCAATTTTAATGCCACTGCCTTTTCTACTCGTCTGCCTGCGGTAGGTGCTGCCGCTCCTTTTATCTGGGTTTTCTATATAGTGACGAAATGCAAATTGTAGCCAGTTCGAAACAATGCAAAGGGAAACCGGGAGAATTCGAGAGGATCTCTTCTTTAAGGCGCTTTATTTGAATATAATAACACAATATTTTTCCTTTCCAATTTTCCGAGTTGTATCACTTTTGTTTGTAACGTGCGAACTTCAACTTCCTTACTTCCTCAATGCATACGAGTATGTATGTATGTACATTATAAAATTTTGCGTTTTTTTCTCTCCGAACTTCGCATCTTTTGTTTAGTTAAGTTAAAGAAATAAATCAAATCATTTTGAAATTTATTCGCACTCAAATGCGTCTGATTTCAATGGTCGAACACTCACCCTCTGGGCATTAGCATTCCACCACTCGCTTCGTCTTAAGGTACACAGCTGCACAGGCGACCATGCAAGCAAAGACTCAGTCAGCCGGTTCATAGAGCCACTCAGTGGGACAGCGGTCGTAACAGCAGCAGCTTCTGCGAGACATCACTACAAAAGATGGATTAAATATTACAAAAAACTGTTAAGGAAAAGGATGATGATGTTGCGCTAAAAGCACGTTATTTCTTTCATACGCCAACCGATGGCCTTTGATCGTCACGGTATATGTACAAGTATATTGCGGCAGGCACGAATTGGCTTCGCGTTAAAGTATGCAGGCATTCGGCCTAACCCTCTCTCCCGTTGATAAAAAAAAAAATCCAGCATTATATATGGACTAGCTACAAAAAATGGTACGCAGTTGTCAGATATTCATTTAGAGAGAAATACTCGTATCTTCAGGGTTCTCTATTTGGCAATACGCTTTTATACATATATATAAGTACATGTAATAGAATTTATTAATACATACTTACATATATATATATAATTGTATACTATCATTCTTTAGTATTATCAAGCTCATCGTCCCTTTGCGAATGCTTTTGTTGAATTGGAGTTGGGTGTCTGCTTTTTAAAGCTAAATTGTGCTACTTTTGTTGCAAATTAAGCCCTGGAGGGTTGTGTGGCGGCTGCTTCACTTCGCAAATCTTGCATTCATAATGAACAACATAGAATCAAGCTTTAGTTAAACCCTCCTCTTGTTTTTGGACATTCTATCTCTTAGAAATACTTTGTATGTTTGTGAGTACAATGAAGTAAGTGTAGGATAAGAATT
Source organism: Neoceratitis asiatica (assembly GCA_030068015.2). Lineage (NCBI taxonomy): Eukaryota > Metazoa > Arthropoda > Insecta > Diptera > Tephritidae > Neoceratitis > Neoceratitis asiatica. The sequence continues at coordinate 66,744,201 of CM061529.1, read as the reverse complement.
TCTATTCCAATCATTTTCCTACGTAAGTTTGTGCATACACACGGTTACTTGCAGAAGTGTTTTGCAGATGAAGACGGCTAAGAACACTTTATATTTTTCTACACATTTCATAATTTATTGGATGATATAGTTTCCATTTTTATCAGTATATGTAGCTTACCACTAAATAAATATTAAAAATTTATTTAAACGCTTTTTCATTCCTGAATTGAATAACCATGATGTCCAGGTGATGTGGTTTCAACAAGACGGCGCAACATCTCACACACCTCGTGCCACAATAGATTTATTGAAAGACACGTTTGGTGACCGCCTAATTTCACGTTTTGGACCTGTGAATTGGCCTCCAAAATCTTGTGATTTAACACCGCTAGACTACATTCTGTGGGGCTATGTAAAGTCATTGGTCTATGCGGATAAGCCACAAACGCTTGACCATTTGGAAGACAACATTCGCCGTGTTATTGCCGATATACGGCCACAAATGTTGGAAAAAGTCATCGAAAATTGGACGTCCAGATTGGACTACATCCGCGCCAGCCGTGGCGGTCATATGCCAGAAATAATATTTAAAATCTAATGCCACAAGATTATATTTCGGATAAATAAAATTCATGTCAATCGAATAATCCATCGTTGTTTTATTGCAACTTAAAGGTATAGAACCTCTACAAAAAACACCCTTTATAAGCTTTAAAATAAAATTCTATGATATTTTTTTCGTTCTGTGAGCAAAACATTTTTGAGATCAGTTTTGCATATAACTTTGTTCTTACTGGTGCTGGTCTTCAAAATATGCCCGAAAAATGTTTATAGAAATGATAGATAAATAGCATGTAAAGATGTTAGTAAGCGTTTTTTGTTATAAAGTATCCACATTTCGCTATATAATAGTTATTTTTATATAGTCGTATAATTATATTTTTCAATAAAAAAAATCTTTGGCGTGCGTCTTACTTCGAGGCATTCATATTCATATTTTCCTAGAAGACTTCAAGAAGTGAAAAAGCGGCTAATATGCGACTATATTGATACGCACCTCAATGATGATATGTATGTACCTTAAAAAAGTTTCTGCGGTTTTTGTCCCTAGATGATGTTGATACTCTTATTTCGGTCAAGACTGATTTGATTGTGACCAACTAACACGTGCTTGAAAGCTGGCATTTCAAGAAATATTTTTCGTGAGGACAGTTCTATAAAACATCATTCGTACGCAAAGTTATTTTTATTTAAGAATCAATGAAATTTCCGTAGGAATGCATACAATATGTGATTGTCTTGTCTGACAATCATTTGCTTCAATCTCGCCAATATTCTCTTGTTCGACCGAGGAGTCGCTGGCCAAGCTCTTCTCCGACAAACCGCACAAGTTCTACACTGATGACATCATGAAGCAATCCGAAGAAAGGAAAATATATATGTATGTAGCTTATAAACTCCGATACTGCTCAGCCGATTTTACTAAAATTTTCAGGATAGCTTCATTGGAGCCCGGACCGATCTATCCCAAAAAAAAAACTTATGAATTGCGGCCGCAATAGCCAAGTGGTTAGCATTGCGTTCTGCAAGTCGGAAGGCCTGGGCTCGAGTCCATGTTCGAGCAACATACAAAATTATGGAATATTAAAATTTCTAATTGCGGTCACCCCTCGGTAGGGAATGTGGAAGTCTTCAAGTGTATTTCTTACATGAAATTAAAGCTCCACATAAAAATCCATCGACCGTTCGGAGGTGGCTTAGAATAAACTGTAGGTCCCTTCATTTGTTGGTAAAAAAAAAACACCAAGACGCAAGACCACAAATAGGAGCAGGAGCTCAGCCGAAAATCGCTTCAGCGGTTAAAAAATATTAACAGACATAACACTCTTTTTCCGAGAAGTAGATCACAGATCAACAGATCGACGAAAATATGCAGGACTCGGGTAAAACTAAAGATCATTCGTAGATCGCTGAGTAATGTTAGTATACAGTCTGCTTTAAGTTATACGATTCGGTTACATCCAATGATTGCCAACTATTTTTAATCGTCCAGTTTTATTGTACACAAGCGTATACCAACGTAGTATTACGTTTTAGCTTACTTCGAGACATTCAAATTTACATTTGCGTGGAAGACATTGAATTGCGACTAATCTCTGACTATGTCTGGTAAAAAAGGTTGTATTTTGACATCCGTCAAACTTAACTGTCCAACCAAACATGTTCGGTTCTAGTTAAAAGTCAAGCATTTATAAAAATTGATTGCTTAACAACCGCACAACACGTTAAAATAGTTGAAAAATGGTAATGGCCACTTTTCGTGGTTTAACAAGAGATTGTGGTGCATATAATCGTCCAACTACTCAAGCAATTAGTAAAATATTAAATAAATTTGAAGAGACTGATCGATTACGGATATTGTAAGGCTTGCGCATCAACGTTTTGCCCGTGCCAACTCAAATATCGCTGTTGTAAGTGAAAGTGTAGCCGAAGACTCGAATGATTTCTCTCTATTTCTCTATTTCTCGACGTTCTCAAGAGCTGGGACTTTCTTACTGCACACTATGACGTATTTTTCATTTGAACTTACACCTCATTTGAGACTCCGAGAATTCTCAAATAATTAAAGAGAGAACATTGAACCCCAAAATTCTTTATGTATGCAGCGTTCTTTGGTCCGGAGGTATGGTTGGAGCTAACTTTATTTGAAAACGATAAAGGCAGGTTTGTCACTGTCAACATTCGACAAGTTACGGCTGAGATACCGCCCAATATGTGCCAAAAAGTGGTTGAAAATTACCTCAAATGGATCGAAGTTTGCAAAAATTCACGAGACGGTCATTGATCTAGTGTTTCACATATAATGCAAAGACTCAAAAACTTGATTAAAATTAAACAAAAAAAATTAAACATCGGTTGCAATATAATGGAAAATTTATATTTTTGGCGTTAGTGGTAGCTTAATTTGAACTTTTTGTTATTTTTTACCCATCACCCCTTTTAGTATATCAATTATAAAATTTAAATTGGACAAAATTCAAAAAGCGACAACAACATGGCCGGGCCTTTTAGTCTGAATGAAAGTTTAGCTAATTCTTGACACTGACTTAGAGAAAACACGCTTGTATATGTAAGTAAAATAAAAATGAAATGAAAGCAAATGAAAGTAAATATATTTCTTTAGAGAAGCCTTAAAAAGTACGGAAAATTTCTCGGAGGGAATCGAGCTCGTATTCAAGCTATGAAGTTTTTAACACTACCAAAAGTCAGTGAGAAGAATGTTATATTAAAAATGAGATATATTTTATGGAAAGAAGTGAAAAATCGCCTCTTTCAAAAAATTCCTCAGCGGATTTGATCATATGGAGCTCAAATTATCAGGATAGTCTGTTAAAAACATGAATATGCCCACAAATGATTGGTGCTTTGTAACCGCAGAAGCGTCTTCCTGCCGAGTATTAATTAGAGCTCAAAATTTTGTTCAACGAAATCTCTCACAGCTAGCAACTCAAGTTACTCGAAAAATTCCGAACACGAACTAAAGCAGTTCGAGCTGTTTAGGGTATTTTAAAAAATAATATTTTTTATTCAATTATTTCTCCATACAAATTAATTTATGTTAAGTTGTGACAAATAAGCTCCTGTTCGCTCTGCTCAATTTCAATTTTATTTATGAGAAATTCCGTTTCTCGTAGTTCAAAGCATTTTTATTTTTGCATTGACTCAACAAAGATGTGATTCTGCTAAAAAATTTGTTGAATGTTTTTAATTAAGACACATCTCTTCGACTTACTACAAACACCTTTTTTGTGATGTTTAGCCACAGAGTTATCTGCTTAATTCAATGAATAATAATAGTAATTCTTTTTTTTTACAATTATGTTTCTGTTAGACTTGTGTGTGCTTACGTACATAGATATTGTTCTTATGCATAGACAATTCTTTAAAAAAAATTCTGAGAAATAACTTTCTTATACTCTTCGGACGTATTGCCGCCTGTTATCGTACAAAGTAAACAAAAATCAATGTATTTCAATAGAATTTGCCGCGAGAGCATAAAGTGAATTGCAATGAAACCAAATGCGGGAATAATCCTAAAATTAAAGCAATAAAGTTGTAACTCATTGATGCTAACAATAAATGAAAGAACAGCAACAACCAAACAATCACACACAACAACAATAGCATTGATATTAGTAAGTATGTAAGTATCTATATACATAATATCCCTGCAGGGAAAAATACTAGTTGTTAACAAGAATCCAAACAGTTTGCACTTTTACACTAACTAGTTCATCTTCGTCATTTTTCCATGTAAGCAGCTGGTATTTATAGCATTGCGTTGTCCTACGTCCTGTTGATTTTCTACCTCGAATCAGCTGCATACTAATTAATAATTTAATTAGTTAAAAAATTTATGCATGTTAAATTTTAAAATAATCAGAAATAAAAACACATATTTGCATGCAACGAATTCGAACCGTGAATCTATAGCGCTGACGACATTGTGACGACATATCTAGCAACGGTATGCTATACATACATATGTAATACTTTGCATCTCAACAGAACCCATAAGCAAAGGAAATTCAAATAGCGAACTTGTATGATTTAACATGAATTTGTATGTTGAAGTCTACCTTTTCCATGCCGGGTTGTTATTATATAGATATGTATGTAAGTGATTTGGACAACAAGTCTCGCGCCACCGTTAAGCAGCTATAATAAAAATCAATGGTATGCCAAACAGGAGCCGTGTGTATTTGCTCATCCTCCCGTCACCGTCGCCAGCGTGAATACAAAGAATCCCATGCTTTGCCATCTCGTACATAGTATGTACATTCATACATAGTATACATACAGGCAGGCAGTGAGTTAGTTTTATGGCGAAGAAACTATGGAGTAAAATGGATGCAAGCGCATCTACACATATGTATGTAACCGTATGTTTGTACATACATATATGTATGTATGTACACATTGTGAAGAGATGAATGTGTGGCGTGCGGAGAGAGTTGGCGCACATGTAGAAGCGCCAAGTGGACGAGTAATTGCTGCGCCCACCAAGTGACCGACTATATAAAGCACTAAAAAGTCAATGATAATAAAGAAGATGGTAAAATAATGCCGCACAGCTGAAATTCTATACTACTAAGTATCTGTAAAGTATACATATATATATATATGTATACCCTGCAAATATTTATGGACCATATGGTCCATTGGAGTACCTATAAATATACTCCACTGTGGCAAATTTTGGACCAACTTATGTGTTTACACTAACTTTGTGCGTCACGACCATTCTTCGTGTTATACCGATCGCAAGCACTACACGAAGTTCTACGCAATAAGTTCTACACTCGTATACAGAAAATGTGTGGAAACGAAACTGAGTCAGATTCGTTTCGTTGTTGAGCTGTGCTGATACGCAGAAGGAGTGCATAATTCATTATTATTTGAATGAAAATACTTATAACAAATACGCAAACTAATATATATTATATATTTATTAAGAATAGTCTATTAATATTAATATAAATTTATATAAAAAATATTATATTTTACTAACTTTCAACATAGAATATGCTATTCGAAACTAAAGAGTATGTTCGAATGTGATTTTTCGCATATATGTATGTACTTCAAAATATAATCCCCTGTAAGTACTCCATGGATTAATTTTTATGGAGTAGTTTCAAAACTACTTTTCTGTAGGTACTCCATGGATTACTCGGGTGTTATGCAGAGATGGATTACATGGTCCAGCCTTAGGACATCACAATGTTAATTGGACCATATTTTTTGTACGGATTGTTGCAGGTTTTGGATTACTCTATTGTCCGTGTGGATTATATATTTCACGCGTGCATGGAGTACTCGCCTTATTTGCAGGGTAATTCTATGCTAGTATGAAATCATCCCAGTTTGTTATTTGTATTGCAGTTCACCGGCAACGGGAAAAATAATAATTTTCACCACAACGCCATTCATAAATATATTGTGTTATTTCTAGAACGCCACGTCGGAATTTCATTTCCGAATGAGCTCTGTTGAAGAGCGCATTATATCGTCGCTCTTTACGTCGTCAGGACAGCCGTGTGGTTAGAGGTTATCACTGTAGTGCGTGAGGTTCACGGTTCGAGTTTCGCAACAAGCAAACTCATTTTTATTTTCAATTTTATTTTTTGGTGAATTCAAAATTCAACACATACTTATATATGACAGTTCATTGGACATCGCCGTGTTAAACATACCAATTGCTTACATGAGAAATGTGTGGAAGATGAACTAGTTGGTGCACTAAATGCTAACTAGTAGGATTCAGTTAACAATTGTTATTTTTCGCTGCAGGGACATTATAAATTCATGGCATGGGGTTTCTCTTTTTTGATGTGGTTTTCAATATATACATAAGTAGGTTTGAAATACTCTAACTCTTACATTTTATGGCATCCATAAAATAACACTGACTTATTAGATTTCTGCAGCCGTGTGGGGTGAAAACTTATTTCTTTTACACTTTTTAGAAGAAATTCTTTTTAGTAGAAAAAGAGTAACGCAAAGTAAGAATTAGGTGCGGGCGAGGACGATGCATTTAATGATCGACGTACGGACGCGAGGTTAAAGATATATGTATATATACATATATATATATGCTACCACGTCTACAGACGTTCAATCTTCGTTGATATGAATCGCAATGTTGCATCAATTGTTGTAGTTTTATTATTTAAGTATGTACATTACGAATATGAAATGGTGAAATATGTATATAATGCCATACCGTGTATATTGCTTGCCAAATTTAGTAGGGCAACGAAAAAACTGAATTTTAGCAAAACCGTTGCACCTATTTTTGACTGTTTTTAAGATTTATGTTAGACATATATAAAGGATATTTGCAAAAAAAAAGTAGCTCATTTATGTTTTATACGCGATATTTAGTCCAGTCAAATTACGAGTAGACAAAAAATGGGACTGAAGGTACAATAATTCACAACCCGCCGAATGAAAGGATAGTTCAAAACACTCTCAAAAATTAAATATATAAAGTCTTCATCGATCCGGCATATGAAAAAAAATCAAAATTCACAAAAACTGATTTTTCGCAATTTTCACCGCTTACCGAAGAGCAATGAATCTTGGAGCGGGTGATTTGTCTATGTCGTAGGCATCCTATAAATTAGTATTATCTGCAATAGTACCCCCAAGGGTGTAAGATTGTATGGGGCATCGTTTTAAATGGCACTTTGTTTTGGATTTTACTGTTTTATGAGTATTTTGGAAAACAGATTAACGTTATCTCCTTTTATCTACTCTTGCAATATTTTTACTTTCAATGTGGGTATTATTTTCTTGTGCTGAATCTTTTTTTTTTTTTTTTTTTTTGCAACTAATAGTTTGTTCTTCTCTTTTTGTTTGAAATAGCGATAAATTTTCTTCGCAAAAAGCAGAAACAAAACAAAAGAAATACTTTTCTTAAAAGAATTGTACGGACATTGCATTTAATTTTTATTGGAGTTTTTCTGGCGAAAATGTAAAAGATTTCAGCATAAACACGTTGCTGCCGATGTTTCTTATTCAGGGTTAACAAATCTCAATTTTTGACTTTTGCTTTGGTATTTCACGCCAAGCGACGATGTGATCTATAGATCATTTCATAGGAAATATTTTAAATCGGAAGAATCTGGCCCAATCGCCTACCACCAAAAAAGTTACCCAGAGCTCGGCGTAGCTCAATTAAGCACTGTAATTATTCAAGGTATTACAAGCTCATACCGAATGAGATGGCAATACTGGTTAGCTGCAAACAGCATTACACACCTCGTCAATATTGTTGAACTATCTAGAAGTCCCCTCTGAGCTTTAAAAAAAAATTCGATAAACAGTAAGATCGTAAAAAATAACTTAATTGGCGATGGAAAAGCTGGTCGCATGCCAAGAACAAATCCCTAGCATAAATAATAGAACGAGGAAAACTTTTCGTCTTTCTGAGCTACTTTTTTTTTTGAGGATATAATAAAGTCATTTCATATATATGTATATATATAAAGGGTGTTTTTTTTAGAGGTATAGAACTTTAAGTTGGCATTACTTTTCAAGATGGCGACCGATTTAACAGCTGTCAAGTGATTTATTCTCAGTTTGGTTTGGCAATTCATCATGAATAGACTCACGATCATCAAGTAAGGCGTAGATTCGTCGAATGGGCCCAAAACTAGTCTACCGTTGTTCCTGATTTTCATAAGCGAATTTTGTTTAGCGATGAAGCGCATTTCTGGTTAAATGGCTACGTCAACAAACAAAACTGCCGCATTTGGAGTGAAGGTAATCCTCAAGTGTATGTTGAAACACCGTTACATCCAGAAAAACTGACTGGTTGGTGCGCTTTATGGGCTGGTGGAATCATTGGTCCGTACTTTTTCAAAAACGATGGTGGCCAGAACAGTCAATGGTGATCGGTATAGAGCCATGATTACTAACTTTTTCATTCCTGAATTGAATAACCATGATGTCCAGGAGATGTGCTTTCAACAAGACGGCGTAATGTCACACAGCTCGTGCCACAATAGATTTATTGAAAGACACGTTTGGTGACCGCCTAATTTCACGTTTTGAAACTGTGAATTGGCCTCCAAGATCTTGTGATTTAACACCGCTATACTACTTTCTGTGGGGCTATGTAAAGTCATTGGTCTATGCGCATAAGCCACAAACGCTTGACCATTTGGAAGACAACATTCGCCGTGTTATTGCCGATATACGGCCACAAATGTTGGAAAAAGTCATCGAAAATTAGACGTCCAGATTGGACTACATCCGCACCAGCCGTGGCGGTCATATGCCAGAAATCATATTTAAAATGTAATGCCACAAGATTATCTTTCGGATAAATAAAATTCATGTCAATCGAATAATCGATCGTTGTTTTATTGCAACTTAAAGTTCTATACCTCTATAAAAAAACACCCTCTATAATTGGCGCTTTGTAACCTCTGAAGCGATTCTCAACCATCCAGCTCCTCCTCCAATTTGTGATGTGCGTCTTGATGTTTTTCGAGCAAATGGAGGACTCTACTGTTTATTCTAATCCATCTCCCATGGATTTTTATGAGGAGCTTTTATTTAATGTCGAAGGGTGATTGCCATTAGAAAAATTAATTTTCTATAATTTTAAAAGTTGGTCGGATCAGGACTCGAACCTGCCCATTCGAATGGCAGTATGCACTGCTAAACACTCTACAATTGCGGTCGCATTTTGAATATAGGAATACATAAATTCCCATCGGTGTCTGCTCAAAGCATAAGTTTTAAATTAACGTATTTTTGCACTTTAGTGCCGCCCAAGTGTGGATACCCGCTACGAATGTGTGAATATTTTTCTTCATCTACCGGTACCCTAAAGAAATACTTAAAAAATTAAGCATTGGACGTATTATCGTCTCTACAACCGAGTGGCTGACAGTGTTTGCTACCGGTGATGAGTTCGAATCCCTACCGAACCAACATTTAACTTGTTTTTCTAAATTTTCTCGTCCTCCATAGAAAGTGTCAATATTTCTAAAATGAGGAAATTAGTTCATGTAAATCCATTGACTATTTGGGAAAATATCAAATCACATCACCAATCAGTGGAAAGGCTGGGCCGAAAATCATTGTTTATAAAGCACGAATTATATATTATTGTATATACCCATAAATATACTCGTAATAGTATTGAAACTTTCTGCATATAAACATGATATTTGTATATGGATATGAATATGGTGTCATTAATCCTTGAAATATGCTGCGTGCCACGCGAATCTAATAAATTTCCATATCCCTTGCCGAAATGCGAACGTATATTTCATCTATAGATTTATAGCGACTTTTGTGAGCGTACACAGTAAGTTAATATATTTCGACTTCCTGCCATAAATCACCGTAGTCGCGGTTATGATGTTGTTGTTATTCGCGTTGCTGTCGTCATTAATGCTTATCCAATATCGGCACTGTCTATACCACAAATTGTGGCACATGCCAATTGGCTATCCACCTTTACAGGAGCATATTCATATTTATATGTTGATGATATTCTTGATACGTTGAGTGGAAATATTATTCTTTATGAGGTAAGCATATACATACATATGTATATATGTATATGCACATCGAAAAGTTTGAAATCCGTCAAGTAAACTCGAAGCTGCAATTGATCAGTGGAAAAAAATTCGATGTCTGCTCAGCGGCGTGGGCATAAATCCAATGAGGGTGAAATTTATTCTCTAAAATAGATGATGTAAAATTCTAAGGCTCGAAACTGCCTTACTCCTTCGAACGGTTGTTATACAATGCTATAAAAAAATTTAAATGGTCGCCAACTTTGAAGAAACTGTTACGACAGGCGTCAGCCAACGTCCATACATATTTACCTTTCAAACGATTATCGGACGAGTGACAGTCGCAGAAACTGAGTGGTTAGACCACCTTGCGGAAAGACATAGGATCCTGCTACCCTAACATCCAAATATTTTGCAAGAAAATTGCCTTATTTCGGGCGCCCCTCTTCAGGTAATGTTAATCTAATCTAATCGGTTTAAAAATCTTCCTGTTTTTTTTTTGCAAGATTCTGGCACTTCAGCACTCCAAACACCCACACGAGGACAAAAGGAAATCTCAACGGTATATATGTATGTTCTTCTATGCATTTATTTCTCATATAAATTATTGCTTTCAAATTCGCCAGTTATTCGCACCATTTGTGTAATTAATAAGGTGTTATCCTGCATTTATAGTATTTTATGCTTAGATATTTGTGTGTTATTTCTTGATTGATTTATTGATTTATTTAATTTACTTATTATTTAAATTTATTCATATGGTTTACGATAATTTTGCATAAAATGTGTAATTTATTAACCTAACTTTGTTTAGCAAATACTCATATGTATATATCGTATGACTTGGCTTATTCCGATAAATGTAATTCAAGGCTGCATCGTACCGATAAATTTTACGTTAATCAAAAAAGTGTAATCGTTTCGGGTGAAACATTTGGAAATGTTATCGTTAAAGCAATTGTAAAATAAATTTTACTTTGTTGCAACATTAACAGTTTCGTTTCGGTTCAATAACATGACGCCGAAACGAAACAAAATCATTTCGTTAAGTTCATTTTTAATATTAACAAAATAATATCGTTTCGTTAGTTGAGCATCTCCGAATCAATAACAACAAGAAATAAGAGCTGTTTTCGGCCATACCGAAGTCTTTATAACTTTCATGAACATATCAAATTTGTTGAAAATATTAACTTGAATTAACGCCTGTAGAATACCAAATTTTGAGTTTTTTTTTGCTGGATTTTTTAGGCAAGACCTCATATCTGAAAAGAATCGATTAAAAAGGGGGCTATATGATATAGTCTCTAGATTTCGTTGGTTTGCAGTACCAATGAGCAATTCATGGCATATGTCTAGAGCCAAATTTCATGCTCTTAGATTCTTTTTTTACGACCCAAAATTTTAAATCTGAAATATCGGTTGTATATATGTATGCCATTGTCGTCCGATCTGGTCATAGAAATGTACCTGTGCACCTGTCTATTAAGTTTGGTTGAAATATCTCAAAAACTGAGGGACTAGTTTGCGTTCAAACAAACGGACTGACGTATATGGCTAAATCAACTCAGCTAGTCATTCTAGGTCTATCTCTTCACCACCTGGTACTTACATAATTCGGACCGATGTTAATATACCATTTAATGTACATGTACATGAATTTTTAAACGATTATACTTATTAAAATTTAGTGGCAAGAAGAACCACAGGATGAAATATGCATTCCCGAGATTACCTTAAAAATGCTCCGAAATGTCGGAATCCTAATTTTATGCAAATATTGTCAAAACATGTGCCTACACATATGAGTATATATATAAGTAGAACAGACTTAAACGTCCCATTGTTGGGCTTTAGAGCATGCAACATTCATTTGCAATTTAAGTATAGTATAAACCTTTTGAAATTTTCACCCTGAAGGTCCCTACACTTTTCTTAAGTGCATATGTATGTATATATGAACACATGAAAAAATGTATTAAATGTGTATGACTTTGTAAGTTCATTTCTGTTGACATTAGTTTACGAACTGGGTAACGTCTATAGAGATCAAGTAAGTAAGAGTTAAGCTCGGGTAGATCCGAGTTTCAGAAACTTGCCAGTGTAACATAGATATACATATAAAAAGAAAATACTCATTTCCTACAAAGAAACTCATATACACCAAATTGAATACCTATTTCTTCCCCCTCTTCAAAGTGGTCACCCTCAGATACAATGCACTTACACCAGCAATTGAAAAAGTAACATTTTGTGATCTTCTTCAGCTCCTCCTTCGATGCAATCTTTTTCTCGTAGCGTAGCGTTGTACTCTTCGTAGCGTAGCGTTGTACTCTTCTTGGGCTCCTTCAGTTTTGGGGCCTCTTTGCGAGGTCTCCGAAATGCGGTGACTGCGGCAGCATTTTTGTTTTCACTTTGGACAAGTAACGATGTGCTAGCAGGAGTATTATAAAATTAAATTTTTGTTCTTCCACAAAAACGTTAGTTTCTGGCAGATAGATTTGTGTAAATTGCACATAACTCGCAGGTGATATTCTTGATTGGGCGTACGACCTTGTGTAAAGATGTCATGATACGCGACGCTCCTGATATCGAAAAACATTGCGTGTCATATGTGTGTCGCGATACTTGTTGAACAAATCCCGTAGATCTAACCTCAAGTATATCTATATAGAAATAGATTCTGATTCGGTGATTTAGTGGGATTTGCTGAGTTAATGTGATAATTTATCGATTTTATGTATGTAATGCCAAATGGAAAACTCGACTCCCGTACAAACTCATTTTTCGAGAAGATCCAAATTCAAACTAGAAACTCAGGTGTCGCAACGTTATCCATATTACGGAGTCATAAGAGACTGTTAAGCTACAAAGAAAAAATATGCATGCTTTTGGGTAATTTCAAATGACACTTCCGACTATAGAGACAGACGATCGTTATGTGAACAAAGTTAATATACCATTTGAATACAGGACAGTCGGGTATACTATGTATGCGTTCGAGTACATTGTATAAAGAGCCAATAGCACAAATTTTAGTTTAAAAAAAGCCCACATGCTGCGGTTAACTTGAATGCGCGTCAGAATAGCAAAGGCTCTGTCGTCATCACATACAGAAATGTTCGTACATATATTCAAGTACACATGGAGGTATTTGTTCCTAAATGAGTATGATTGTATTTGCAAGTACGTGCTGTGCAATTGACAATTCATTTGAGTTGCTGCTGTCATGGGAACATTTTTTCTTTCAAACTCACTACAAGAGTAGTGTTTCGTTCAAAGTACTCGTAACATACAATTGTACGCGCACACATCTGACGCAGACAGCAGCGAGTGGTCAGGGGAAAGGCAGTCGACAAGTATTTCCAATAATAGCGCGTATACTCGTACTTTCAGTTTTTTTTTTTTGTGTTTTTTTGTGTTTTTTTTAACAAACCGTCTAACTGTCTGTATATAGAAAGATACCATGTGTGTAAGTAGATTTATATGTGCGTTCAAAGATGTATGTATCAGTGGGAGCAAACTCCTAAGTTTGCGTCTTTGGTTGCCCTGTAACCCGTTCCCTCTACGCTTCCGTTCTTGTTTCGGTTAGATACTGGGTTTCATTCGATGCTTGTGCAACAAAAATTATATCGCAAATGTTACTTCGAATAATTGATGTGTATCGGAAAGACGTAGAACCAATGTGCACTTTCAGATATCTGGCAAAACGTGTTGTACTGTTTGTATGTATGTATAAGTACATATGAATGTAGAATACTCGTATCTATGCCAAAAACATGCAACAACATCGTATAAAATATTTGTGTAAATATGTTTTATAAGCGCAATATACATATGTTTGTATATAATGTTACATATATGTACATATATGTGTGTCTGAATGTATGTTTCTACACAAAAAAAACCAACAAGCCATATACGCGTAAAAGCAGACTCGACTGCGATAGTTGGTATCTTATGACAACATCTTTGGAAATGTCCCCATTGGTCGTTGAGATATCATCACACATTCCCACATAAGTACACAAGCATGTAAATTCATTTTTATAGCGAGATACTCGCTTTTTTACAATTCCTTTTTACTTCAATCAGGCATCTGGCATGTAGCAAGCAGTGTCGTGCCGTTTGAATCAATATTAATTACATTTATCGATTGACCAATTTAACACATGTTTAGAATAACATACATACATTGTGATAATATTGCCTGACTAGACTGTAATTGTTTGTATTAAAAAATCTCCTACAAAGCAAATACATAACTCCATATATGTTCACAACTGATAAGACTAGAATGTCTGCTTCCAATGGAGATTTCTCTTGGTTCAGATAATAATGACAGCTTAGAAGATTGTGCTTTCAGTGGGCTTTTAACGTTACATTATTTCATTATATTTATATAAGTATGTAAATAAAAGCGCGAGTAACGAAACTGTTCATCATAGCATAGTCTTTAATGAGGCTCTAGCATCTCGCCATACCTGCTGCGTATTTTACTGCTGGCTATATCATGTGTATATGAGCACTTCTATCAAAAATAACGGGTAAAGTAGTTTTCTTGTAGTAGTCATCATATAAAACTCCATAATTTCTAAATATCAACCATGGCAATTGCCACATTGCCATGCAAACATTTTAGTCGCAATATTATTGAGTAGAGTAAGAATCTAGAATTCCTTAAAAATATTTAAGTTCAGAAGAAACTTTAAAAAGAATTTACTTAAAAGTATTAGAGTAAAGCCGTTCATGTGTACTTATATATAGGCAAATGATGGATAGTTCCAAGTGGTTGACACTATGCAAAATACTTCTTAAATAAAGGGTGATCTAAGTAGAGGTACTTCTTTTCAATAGCCTTTTTCTGACAAATCACGTGTGAGTCGTGTCAAGCTGTCATATTATTTTTGTTCAGTATTGTTTGGCATTTCATCATGGATCGACTTACGCCTGAGCAACGTTTATAAATTATTCAACTTTATTACGAAAATTCACGTTCTAAAAAGCTTCGCTCAACTTATGGTCAACATAATTGGCCTACTGAGCGTACTATTCGCAACACCATCACCCATTTTGAGACCCAGCATTCATTATTGGTTACTATTCGACCGAATAGACCACATCCAGCACGCAGTGAAGAAAATATAGCGGCCGTGGCTGAGAGTGTACACGAAGACCGTGGAGAGTCGATTCGGCGCCGTTCGCAGCAACTCGGACTGACGTATGGAACGACTTGGAGCATTTTACGTCGAGATCTTAAATTAAAAGCATACAAAATACAGCTTGTGCCACTTGACCTTCCCAAGCGACATCGCTTCGTTCTATGGGATCTTGAAAAGTTCCAAGAAGATCCGATGTTTTCGATCCCAATTTTTTTCAGCGATGAGGCCCATTTCTGGCTTAATGGGTATGCAAACAAGCAAGAGCTGCCATATCATCCAGAAAAAAATAACGGTTTTGTTTGGTTTGTGAGCCGGTGGAATAGTCGGTCCATATTTCTTCAAAAATGATGCCGGTGAGAACGTAACCGTCAATGGCGATCGTTATCGCGCCATAATACTGATCATTTGGTTTTAACAAGACGGCGCCACTTCCCACGCATCGCATTAATCAATGGATTTATTGAGAGAACACTTCGGTGAGCAGATAATTCCACATTTTGGGCCGGTCGATTGGTCACCAAGATCGTGTGATATCACACCGTTCTCCTGTGGGGATATGTAAAGTCTAAAGCCTATGCGGACAATCCCACTTCAATTCAGGCTTTGGAGCAAAACATCACACGTGTCATTCGCCAATTACTAGTCGAAATGCTTGAATGGGTCATCGAAAATTGTACTCAACGGATGGACCATATGAAACGTAGTCGCGGCCAACATTTGAAAGAGATAAGAAATAAATGCCAAAGAATGTTCTTCGAATGATAATAAACATTTTCGATTAAATTTGAATTTTCTGTGTTTTCTTCTTTAAAAAAGTAGGGAACCTCGAAATAGATCACCCTTTATATTAAATCATACTTCGCTGAAAAATAAATACTACCACTAGCGGTTTTTTTTAGCTCGGTGGTGCGGATCAGGCGTAGATGGAATATACTATTTTACGTGTATAACCTAAGTGATTTTATTATAACAGTTTCAACTTAAAACTAGGTGCTAGGTAAAATATAATGACAACTATTAATTAATCTTAAACTAATTTACAATATTGAATTTACAATTATAGTATTATTAATCTAACGACGTATTTCTATGTGTATCATAAAGCAAAAAGAGTCAGATAAATTGAGTAATAGATCCGATTTACCAAATATGTCGGTCACTGGTCCATTTCTCAAAATAAGTAGTGCTCATTGCTGAGACTAACGCAAAAAGGTATAATATGTATTAAATTTTGAGTAAATCGAAACATAAATACGAATTTTTAGAAAAGTTTTGTGGTCGTTTAACACTTCCCTGAACTTTCGCAAGTATTTCAATATGAAAATTAGCCAAATCGCTCTAGCCATTCTCGAGTTTAAGAGAGGCAAACGAATATCTTTTGATTGATTGCGAAACACCCTTAATTCCAACTCAAACCAATTTTCGATCATCTACTCCCGGGATACAATTAGTCTATATCTCAATTTTGACAAAAATCTGCCTATATATGTTATGTACCAAATTGAATTAAAACTAAACAAAATCACAATTTTCTAAAACTATCTCGGTTGCAGGTTCAAAAAAGTAGTTTTAGTCGTTTCAGACTTCAAGCAAATAGAAACAATTAGAATAGATCGGTCTGTGGTCCATTTTTTGACAAAGAAAGATACTGTTTATATTAATATAGACAAAAAACAGAAATTTATGCATATTTTATCGAAATATAAATTTTTTTTATAAAGATTGTCTTTTGGTCCGCTTTATGGAAAGAAAAATATTTCAGGCAAAACTACTTTTTCGATGCTATATTTTTATTTTTATTTTATTTCCTCCGACCTGACAAAGATTCTCAACTATTGCCAAAGCACTGCATTTGAATGTCGGATAGGTAACTTTATTCGATATCTCCACCTAATTTTTTTAAGAATAAATAAAAAAATACATATGTATACCTTTAATTTCCTCGGCTAATTGTACAAAAAAAAAACTAAGTAATTTTTTAAATACTTACAATTGAGTGGGAAATATTGTACCACAGCGAATCTATGAGAAAATTCAAAGTTATTCACTACAATTCTCGTAATGGAACAAATGCTCAGGCACCCTGGAAAAATTTGATTAAATCTTCTTCTGAACTGTTGAATAAATAAATGAAAATCGCAACAATTTTTATAGAGACTGGAAAGTATTTAAATAAAACATATTGACACATAATCAGGTAGACTTCTGAACAACAAACGAAAATAATACTACACTAAATCTATTATTACACAATTTACGTACAACCATCTTATGTAAATAAGAATTTGTCGCTAAACGTGCGCACAATGCAGCAGTTTAAATTAAGTATAAAAATGATTTTTTTGTTGCAAACTCAAGTATTCACTTCAACGTCTAGCAATCAAGAACAGATCGTTGTCATATCCAGAGTAAGAACCTGTCACTAATCAAGCGACCACATACATATGACATATGCATGTCTTCTGTACATAAGAAGCGATTCGATTCTGATAAAAGAAGCGATATATGTATGTAGTATTGTATGCCCGTACATAGTATATCCCCGTAAGATACATAAATCTAACTTTAACCTTTCAGCTCTTCAAACACAATTACAATTATCCTCTAAAGGGCACCTCCTTATGCTTAAGAAGTCTTACCTATCGACATATTTGCATGTTTATCGATCGCTAAGAAAAAGACCAACGCACATATGCACACCAAAATAAATTCAAGAATCTAGAGGAGTGACTTGACGCGCTAATTTTCCAAAGAAATTTTTGTCTAAAGAGGTAAGTAATTTATATTGTTAAATTTATCCAAATATTTTGTTAATTATCTCGTCTTTTATTCAAACAAAGACTCGCCGCCAGGTTTGCAGAGGTGCATTTGATATTTTGAATACAAAAATTTATATAAGTATTTTAATATATTTATGTATTTTACAGAATCAGCAGCAGCATCGAAAGATTGAACAGCTCCAGGATAAAAATTACCGAAAAGCCAAATCTCCCAATATAAATTATATACATTTAATAGTGATTTGAAATTATAGACAAAGTTTCTTTAACCTTAACTAAAATTTGAGTGCAACATAGTTTATTAAAAAAAATTTTAACATTCTTAGTAAAAATTATATGTATATTTTTATATTGCGTGTATCATACAGTCATACGTATGTATAATGTACGAAATGGAAATGCTGTTGGTAAAGTGTTTATTTCGACTGGATGTTTAACTTTAATTAATGAAAATATATTTAAAATGGGAATTCCGTTAATTAGCTTTTTTGGGAAAGTTTTGTACTTTTGATGTGCATGTGCCAGGCATTCTTCACAAAGTTTCTTTGTTTTTTCGATTAATTGTTTAACTTTAAATAGTCAAATTTTTTCGTTAATAGTTTAACTTGTATACAATTATACCTACAAAAAAGTCCATATTTGTAATGTATTTTTATTAATAAATAATCTTTGTTACAGATTTCGTCCTAGTTGTCGTTTCAAACCCTTGAGCATGTGTGCCAAAAATTGAACTAAGGATTTAAGGCATCAAAGCCGCTGTACTAGTCACCATAGATTGTGACAGAGAAAATATTTTGTATATTGATGTAAGCTATTTTGCTGTAATGAATAGAGGATTTTCTAATATCTTTTTTATAATTAGGTACTGAAACTACACAAAAAAAATTAGAAGATCAAGACGTACTTAGTATGTGTGCCGGAGGATGTGCAATGTCATCCTAAGAGCCTCATTTAAAGAAAAGTAATTTATTTATTTTCTCATTGTTTTATTTTAATTTTATTTAATTGTTGCTGTCACGTAAAAATTAATCTATTTGTTTAATTATGAACAATTATTTTTCCCAACTTACAGAAAAGCTTAATTCAATATTAAAATTCTAATACCATTGTAACGGGTGATCCATTTCGAGGTTCCCTTCTTTTTTAAAGGGAAAAAACACAGAAATTCAAATTTAATGGGGAATTTTTATTATCATTTGAAAGAACATTCTTTGGCATTTATTTTTTTAAGATTATCTCTTTCAAATGTTGGCCGCGGCTGTGTCTCAGATGGCCCATCCGTTGAATACAATTTTCGATGACCCATTCAAGCATTTCTACTGGTAACTGGCGAATGACACGCGTGATGTTTTGCTCCAAAGCCTGAATCGAAGCGCGATTATCCGCATAGACTTTAGACTTTACATATACCCACAGGAAAAAGTCTAACGGTGTGATATCACACGATCTTGGTGGCCAATCGACCGGCCCAAAATGTGGAATTATCTGCTCACCGAAGTGTTCTCTCAATAAATCCATTGATTGATGCGATGCGTGGGAAGTGGCGACATCTTGTTGAAACCAAATGTCGCGGAGATCAAGAGCTTCAATTTCAGGTATCAAAAAGTGGGTTATCATGGCGAAATAACGGTCGCCATTGATCATTTCATTTATCATTTTTGAAGAAATATGGACCAATGACTCCACCGGCACACAAGCCACACCAAACCGTTGT
Organism: Neoceratitis asiatica; assembly: GCA_030068015.2. NCBI lineage: Eukaryota > Metazoa > Arthropoda > Insecta > Diptera > Tephritidae > Neoceratitis > Neoceratitis asiatica. The sequence goes on along the minus strand of CM061529.1, from coordinate 66,724,457 downwards.
TTTTCTGGATGAAATGGCTTGAATCTTGAATCTCTTCAGGTTGCTCTTCGTGCCAAATGCGGCAATTTGGCTTATTAAATACCCTTTAGAGTTAGAAATGGGCCTCATCGCTGAACAAAATTTGGCTGGAAAACGTTGGATCTTCCTCGAACTTTTCAAGAGCCCATAGAGCGAAACGATGTCACTTATGAATGTCGAGCGGCTTCAGTTCTTGCACAAGCTGTATTTTGTACGCTTTCAATTTAAGATCTCGACGTAAAATGCGTCAAGTCGTTCCATACTTCAGTCCGAGTCGCTGCGAACGGCGCCGAATCGACTCTCCACGGTCTTCGTGTACACTCTCAGCTACGGCCGCTGTATTTTCTTCACTGCGTGCTGGACGTGGTCTATTTGATTGAATGTTATCCAATAATGAATGCTGGTCCTCAAGATGGGTGATGGTGTTGGGAATATTACGCTCAGTAGGCCGATTATGTTGACCATAAGTTGAGCGCAGTGCGCGAAACACATTCTTTACACAACGTGAATTTTCGTAATAAAGTTGAATGATTTGTAAACGTTGTTCAGGCGTAAGTCTTTCCATGATGAAACGCTAAACAATAAAACAAAACAAAAATAACATGACTGCTTAACACTCACTCACTCACGCGTGATCTGGCAAAAAAAAACATTTTGGAAAAAAGTACCTTTACTTGGATCACTTTTTATATTTGATAACACAAATGAATATACGTAATAGGTTTTATGTGCTAATATGTGAAATTAATGGTAATGACCAAATTTCCTTGAAATTAATTGAAAAAAATTTATTTCTTTAATAATCAAAAATGTACTTAAACATTGCCAGTTTTTATTTAAATTGAAATAAAAAAGATAACAATTTTGCGAGTGCATTATATCTCATGGGTAGAAGGTCGGGTAACAAACACATTTGTATTCAAGAACCAGTAGCTAACAGATTGAGTAACATATGCGTTTTTTTTTTTTATATCAGATGAGTAACAGATAGCGTAAGTTAAAAAGCGTGAATACACGTGCATACGTGAAACAAAGCGGGGAAATGTGTTACTTTTTCCCACGGCTAGAACAAAAATAACAAATGGAATAACAAATGCAAAACTGACTTATAATAGATAACTCGCATATTAAGTAAAATTTAGCTGTCTTGCAGGGATACTTCGCTACAAAAGGATAATAAGAAACCAGTCTTGTTGAAGGCGCTGCGCTATTTTTCCAATTTTTTTTCCACGCAAACAACCGATCATGCGTTCATAAATCGTGACTGAAAAGAAATACGTACTTGAATGAAAACGCAACAACAAAAATGAAAATGAATATTCGTTAAAAAAAAAAAACAATAATCTTATTTACATACATACATATGTAAGTATTAAGGTGTAAGCCTATGTGTTGACGAAAGTGTTACTTATGCCTGCAAAAATGCATTGACCATATAGTCCATTGGAGTACCTATTGCATTAACCCACTGTAGTGTAGCGTTGGACCAACTTACGTGTCACCTTCAGTTTGTTGTTAACCGATCATTGCTCGTGTTTTAACCATCGCTACTACTGCACGAAGTTGCAATTACGCAATAAGTTTTATGCTCGTATACTCAAAAATGTATGCAACTGAAATGGAGTCAGTTTCGTTTCATTGGTAAGCTTTGCTTGTGCATACAGAAGGTGCGAATATATATATGCGTATTATAACGAATATAGAAAAACTGCGTAAGTTAAAATATGTTATATGTATATTTATTAGTAGCTTCAAAACTAATTTCCTGATTTTGGTCAGCCCCAAAGGCATCGTAATGTTAATTGAACCATATGTATTGTATGGATTGTGGTTAGTTTTGGATTGTATTATTGTCCGTGTAGAGTATAAATTTTACGCATGCATAGAGTACTCATCCTTTTTGCACAGAATACTGTAGTCGATATATATATACATACCCAGCAGCAAATGGTAGGTCCTTGGAAGTGAGTCGGTAAAGTGAAAAATTTATATTGAATGCCGGAGTTCATTGAAGTTTATTGAATTAATACGGTGTTGTCATTGCAAATGTAATTTGTATTTACTTTACCGATTCCCAGTTCAAGGAAGGAGACGTGTTCATGGTGTTTTCTTTACCAGAATAGAACAGAACAGAAAAGTTCATTTGTTGCGTGTTTTATTATTTATATTATATTACTGGGGAATTTCTCATATCAATGCTTCATAAAAAAAGGTTTTCTTCCCGTATTTTAATATATAAATTTCATATTATAAAGTTATGTATTTAAATAGTTATTAAATATTACTAATGGAACAAGCTTGCGAGAGAGGCATTGTTTTTTCTTGCTCAGAAGACAAAGGTCTACTAAAAGTCCAACTACCACCTCGTGTCTGCGCGAATATGTCGGATGTTTTTTTTTCATCATTGAATATATACCAATATTCTTTTATTCATTTGTTTTCTTCTTTACATGAGAGCGTTTTGTTTTTGCTTTTTGAGAATTTTTCTGCATTGCCTATTCTTTTCCAAAAGTTCAAGCCTGACTAAATTTGCTGGATGGTAATTAGGAATATAAGGACTTACATACATATGTATGTATATTTGTACGTGTGTCGCTGTTGAGAGACGTGCATCAAGTGGTTTCCACTTCATGCTTCACTACAATGTAGGTATTTTACTCATTTACCCTGCTTTGCCTAAGCAGCAATGATAGCAACTTCGATTAGGCACAGACTCCATACTACATACATACATACGGGTATGATCTAGATAATAATGAAGAAGGCGCCGATGATGCTGATGTTGATGCGGATGCTTATGACGTTAGTATTTGTCGACAGTTATCGATTTGTTCCCTATTTTGGTGATATCAATGGTTATGTGGTTTACGATGGTGATGGTGACGTTGTTTGTACTGACGCGCGGAGCCGAACGTGATATTCATGCCATGACTTGAATGAGTGCAAATTTATATCATATGTCGTAAGCAAGTATTTTTACAGATATTTACGCTTCAATTGTTCCCAGAAAATGTCTTTTTAAAGAAGTTCTTTGAGAAATGGAAACACTAATGCCACGTTCAACTCAATGAGATGCAAGTATAAGTATATACTAGCAAACAATGTACCAGTGCAATGATGTGTCAATAAATGTATGTATATAGTACATGCAAACGTACCTACATACATATGTTCGAATATATAGGGTAAATGTGCTAATGACCGGACGAATAACTTGCTTTATTCGGACCTTTGATTTATTATAGGTAGACAAAAGGATGACAATTTTTATAAATATTATTTAGTTTTTTTCTTGCAAAAGGGTCATTTGTAAAAATAAGTCGTAATCCTGTGGTAGCCGAACGTTTAGTAATGAACGGACACATATTTAATAGTAATTTTTACTGAAAATGAGTAGAATATTTTAAAATAAATTAATATAACATATAAAAGGTGTTCCATTTCGAGATTCCCATTTTTTTTTTTAAAGAAGAAACACAATGAATTCAAATTTAATGTGGAATCATTCGAAAGAACATTCTTTGACATTTATTATCTTAGGTTATCCCTTTCAAATAATGGCCGCGGCTACGTCTCAGATGGTCGTGACATTCGATGACTCGTTCGAGCATTTCGACTGGTAACTGGTGAATTACATGCGTGTTGTTTTGCTCCAAGGCCTGAATCGAAGCGGGATTGCCCGCATAGACTTTAGAGTTTACATATCCCCGAAGAAAAAAGTCTAACGGTGTGATATCACACGATCTTGGTGGCTAATCGACTGGCCCAAAACGTGAAATTATCTGCTCACCGAAGCGTTCTCTCAATAAATCCATTGATTGATGCGATGTGTTGGAACTGGCGACATCTTGTTGAAACCAAATGTCGCGGAGATCACGAGTTCAATTTCAGGCATCTAATAGTCGGTTATTTTGGCGGAATAACGGTCGCCATTGACGGTTACGTTCTCAAGGGCATCATTTTTCAAGAAATATGGACCGATGATTCTTCTTCTTCTCTTCAGGTTGCTCTTTGTCCCAAATGCGGAATTTTTGCTTGTTTACATACCCATTGGACCAGAAACGGGCCTCATCGCTGAACAAAATTTGGCTCGAAAACGTCGGATCTTCTTGGAACTTTCATAAAGTGAAGTGATGTCGCTTGAGAAGGACGAGCGGCTTCAGTTCTTGCACAAGCTTTATTTTTTACGCTTTCAATTTAAGATCTCGACGTAAAATGCGCCAAGTCATTCCATACGTCAGTCCGAGTTACTGCAAACGGCGTCGAATCGAATAGTTAAGTTTAAAAAAAAAATTAACTAATTACGTATTATGAATGAATTATACATTGATTCTCGATAAAAAAAATTAACCAATATCGAACCTTATACCCTTAGGTATTTATAATATTAAATATTAATAACCAATAAATTAATTAAACAATATACCTTCAACTAACAATAAAATAACTTTTCCCTCACTTTGCACTTGGAGGACCAAGTAAATTCACTTAAACAAAAATGGTGGTGTAATTTCATGGAAATGAAATTTGTTTTAACATTATATATGAATTCCGGCATCGTTTGCATTTAGTACTATATTTTTTACAAAAATCATAAGTATTTTTCAGTTACTGGATAATATCCGTTCACTGGCACACTTACAATATATTTCTAAATAATTTCATATTTCATTCCTAAATTATAATAGATTATGAAAGTAACACGCTAAGAATCAAATAAAACCAAAGAAAGTTTGCAATATTGCAAAAACTGAGTGTCCTTCTTTTCCGTTCAAAAAATCAAAAGATATTAAAGGCTATTATGAAAAGAAATGAACTCTGCTGGAGGTCATCTAGAAGGTTAATAACATTAATTTTTGCTATTTGTTGGTCGATAAGGACGTGTGACTACATTGAGAAACAAAATATTATAACCCAGCAGTGTTTTATTTTTTATACTAACCAAAATAGTGCCCTAGCGGGTAGTGGGTCATTAATTTCCTCTTTTCGTCGTTCGGCGACAATTGGAAACATCAAAGAGGTTGGCTGATGTCCGGAATATACTGAATTAATAGACAGAGTACTTTTCCAGCGTGTTGAATGGTAGTGAAAATGAAACACCAGAAGATGGCAAACCCGAATCCATAATCGATGGCAATGGTATCGGCGATCCATCAAACGACTATGAAGAAATTTAAATAGCTATTACCCGCCTGAAATACCACAAATGACAATGTACATTCATCAACTTCTTTGCAGGATAAGGTCAGATGAGGGCACGCCCGACTATTGGAACTTATTTGTGCTCTACCCAATCAATAAAAATGGGGACGCCGCAGTCACATATAAGGTCTTATAAAGTGTATTGTGTGAAATACTAAAGAAGAAAACCAGATATTCACCATACGTAAAATCTAGAAAAATACCCGAGAAAAGAGGATCAACATCACACCATCTCTTCGTCGATTTTATAGCAGCCTTCGATAGCACGAAAAAGAGCTGTCTCTACGCCACTATGTCTGAATTTTATTTCCTCACAAAACTTAAACGGCTGTTTAAACTGACGTTAAGCAACACCAAAAGCTCTGTCAGGAGCAGTAGCTAGCTCTCATACCAAACAAGGCTTCAAAAAATATGACTCCTTATCGTGTGATTTCCTTAATCTATGCTGGAGGAATTAACACGAGTTGCAAAGCTGAATAGAGAAAGTAAAATATTCTATAGGAATCTACAGCTGCTGGCGTATGACGATGGTATTGATATCATTGGCTTTAACAACCGCGCCGTGAGTTCTGCTTTTTCCAGAGAGGCTCTGGCAGTTAACGAGGACAAGACGAAATATCTCCAGTCGTCAAACGAACAATACTCACTGCGCTTCTGGTATTGTTGAGTGTCAGTTTACATTGCCGTCTAAGTTTTGCAAGCGGCATAGAAGGCAAGTTTTAAATGAAGATGAAGAGATGTAGAGTGTATTGATTCTTTTGTGACGAGTCTTTTCCAAGACTCACTGGTGGATTTACCAGGTCTAAAGCAACACTGTTAAGGTCACATCAGTTCATTCCCCGCATAGAATATTAAATGCTCCATCGAAAATTACTCAAGTTTAAGCCGCTTCAGTGTGGGTATTTAATTTTTCTCTTAAATCTCAGTAAAGACAACAACATTTGTTCAAATAAAAAATTCTGCAAAAAATTATAACGCAGATTTTTATTTATTTAAATCGATTTGCCTACGCCTGCCTGTTAACTGTTTCTGTTTCTGTATGCCAATTTAAGCCGCTTTATCAACCGATGGGATGCTGTTGCCATTGTCTTTGATTTTTAGTTTTACCTTTTTTTATATCTCTGGCAATGTTTTTAACTCTAGAAACAATGAATTCGAATTTTCTTCGGTTTTCGTAGTACCTACTTTGTGTTTATATATGTACATATGTATGTAATGCTAATGCTTTTTAGACTCTCAGCTGTCGCTCTGGTTATTTCATATTCAGTTCCGCTGTTATTTTAAACTGTTTTAAATCTCCAGCCTTATCCTTTGAAGTTCTAAAAATTTTACCATTTTAATGAATATTTTTTACTTCGCTACAAAATTTATGTATGTTCATATGTATATCGTATTAATAATATTGCGGTTCTGCAAATGACCCACCCACCCAAATAGCATAAATGCACAATCACGAATATTCAATGAAACACCCTGCAAAAATTTATGGACCATATGGTCTATTGGAGTACTTATTTAATTAATCCATTGTAGTGCAACGTTGGACCAACTCACGTCTCATCATCAGCTTGTTCTTAGCTGATGATTGATTGCTCGTTTTTTAACCATATCAATCACTACACGAAGTTGCAAGTGAGCAATAAATCTTATACTAGTATTCAGAAAATGTATTAAATTGAAACTGAATTGAGTTTCGCTGGTAGGCTCTGCTGGAACACTAAATACGTGCAGAAGTTTAAGCTAATATTTTCCAATGCAAATGCAAATAGAATGCGCAAATAGTATTACGTTTTATATGCATATTTATTACTATCAAATATAAATTTATATAATAAATATTATGCATTACTAACTTTCACCAAATCACATTGTATTCGATACCAAAATATATATTGGTTTGAATGTAGTTTTGTTAGATACTCAACAATGTTATACCCTGTAAGTACTCCATGTAGTATCTTTGGTGAGTTTTTTCAAACTAATTTCCTGTAGGTACGCCGGATGTTATGCACAGGTGGGTGGAGTATATGGTCCAGCCCTAGAGCTTCGGAATTTTCATTGAACCATATGTTTTGTATGGATTGTGGTTAGTTCTGGAGTAATATATTGTTCGCGTGGAGTATATATGTATGTCAAGTGTGCATGGAGTATTCGAAATTTCGAAGGTTAATGATACTTATTCTTTTCAAAGAACCTGCATACATACGTTCATACATATGTTCCCAGTTTATATGGGCGTATGTTAATGACGATTCACAACAATACCAACTAATAAAAGCCTGTCTGATACGTCCACAAAAGGAATCATTATTAAATACTTAAATGGGATGTGCTTGATAACTACTTTTTTTATCAATACCCCATGTGAGATAAATGTAAACGAATATAATCTAAAGGGAAACTACGAATTGGTCTTACATATATATATAAAAGTATGTCAAATACCAAAATGGAGATAATTATATTTAGAAGTAATTGGTTTCCTTTATTTTGCATTTCCTTATTTAATATGGCTTAGAAACCCAAGCTGTTATTATATTATATTTATATTTTCTTAAATCTAAATCTAAATAATATTTTTTCATATGTTTTGCAGAAACAAAAAACTGACCGAAGGATTAACTGACAGCTTTTAAAAGTCTATTGTTTCTTTTCTCAAGATAATGCAACCGTAAACTAAAATGGAACTGTTGCTACCATTCGGATCACAGCGGTTACTCTTTTCGACGATTTTTTGGCGGATACGTTGTTTTGTGCTCACTACATCAAAGAAAAGATATCAATGCAGTGGCGGTTTTTAAAATTTGAAGATAAAATTGAAATTGTAGACGATGTTGAACGCTTTTTGGGGGGAAAAAAGTACACAAATATATGTATTAAATGGACCTTAGTAGAGTCAATTAACTTCAATTAACATATTTTTAATTTGTTATGCTTGCCCGACAGCTCCACTGCCGCAAAGCGCATATTTTCTGATCTCAACTTAACAAAAATTAAATAAAATCGATTTTCTCTTGAAACAGTAGAAAATAATATGTGTTTTCGAAATGTTAATAGTGATTTTGATCTGTAATTTTTCAAAGAGTTTTTTACATATGTACAAGCTAAAAATAATTCATCTAAATGTAAGTTTGTTTATGCTCTCTCTATATAAAAACCCGATTTTAACGAAATTTCGTATATTCGTTGGGTCTGCGAATTGGATTCTATCAATTTAAATACCAGTAAGTAGACTAGGTACTGACCTGCTCGAAAAAATCGTATTAATAGTTCGATTTGCTTGAAATTTGGTTCAAATTTTGCTTAGATTAGTAGGAACACTACTTTTCTCTCCGGGAAGTGGACCAGGAACTGACCTATCCTAAATCTTATTAATGTTTCGATTTACGTGAATGATGATTTCCATGATGAGCACTGATTTAATTGAGAAAAACAATTGATTCATGTTTCGATTTGGTAAAAATTTTAAATGTTATGGCTAAATGGAATATATTTGTTTCCCGGAAATGGGACGAAATTAGCTCAACTTGCCTCAAATATTTCTTTACGAGAAAGAGATCACTGATAAAAACTAGGATAATTTGGATGTTAGCATAAGTACCCGTGCGTATTTTGCTCGCTACGTCATGTAATGTTTCTGTGGCCGAAGGCTGCCTTCGATTTACTTCGAAGCATTCATATTAACATTTTCGTGAAAGTCTTTATGTTAAGTAGTGAATTAGCGAAACGCACTTACTAATACGTAGCTAGATCAATATCTCCAAATAATTTCAATTTTGATTTAGATGATGCTTGATTAGAACTTAAATGATCCTATGCAATAACAATTAGAATAAAAATTGGAGAAAATACAGAAAGTCACAACAATGTGGGAAAATGTTAAGTTTAAAATGAAATGTTAAAAAAAAAGCGAATAAACCTCAAAATCTCATAAAAAAATTATATTTTTTTACATCTTTTTTTTTAGATTAAGCCTTGTTTTCTACCCTAATTGCTGTATCTTATTTCCTCGTATTTTTTCTATTGCTTAAAAAAACTAATATTTTTATCCATTTTGAATTATAAAGGAATGGCTAATTTGTAGTTACTTTGTAACTACCCAGCAGCAAAGTGAAAACTTTATCTTTGACGTCTAAATTCATCGTTGAACCGTTGCACAGCGATGTAATAGCAAATGTAAGGTCTCTTATTTAGTTTCCAAGTTTCCAGTTCCAGTAAGGGACATTTTTGTGCTTTCCCAGATTTACCAAGTAACCGGTTATTTCAGATACCTACTTTTTTATCGCATGCTAAAGAATACTACTTCATCTATTGAGGATTTCATTATTCATATTTTATTACAGGAGAATTTCGCACATCGTTGTTTCATTATTATTATTGTTTTAACTATTTCTCGCCGCATTTTGATACAGAAATTTAATATTATTGATGAATTTGCAAAAATTAGTAGTAGCAAAAAGCATTTATTTTTAAATAAATACTGCGAACTAGTAATAGTTTTCGCTAGCTCAAAAGATAAAACAGGACTTTTCCTAAGAAAATTTGAGTTTGCTTTTGCTTTTTGAAAATCAAACTGCATTATCTCTTCATTTCCAAAAGTTCATATCTTCCAAAATTTTCTATGGGGTGGTGCATTTGACTGTATGTATGTATATATGTACATATATATGTAAGAAAAAAATATGTGTGTGTGCGTGTTTTCATGCCACAGTATGTTCGGCAAAGTAATATTGATTATGCTTGAGATTTAATCTTTATTGATTTATTCCGATGGTTTATTGCATAGATATACGTAGCCTTTTTAAATACGGACTTTATTATTCATGCCATGCCTTCATTCCTTGTTCGTATTTTCACAATTTATTCTATTTTTGACCTCACAGTCTTTCCCTTATCACAACACATCGACATTCGCAGTGGTTGAAGGTAGAGCTAATGAACTCTAGTTAATAGCTTTGAAGTCTTGACTATCCCTGTAGCACACCATGATAATTTACATCTAAATATGTACATATGTATACATATCATCAGCACAGACAAAACCAGAAAATGAGTGTAGAAAAGATATTTCAATCGAAATCTGATATGTAAAATGCTTTTTCTGTGTCAAAATTTAAAAAGGGCCATTTGAAAACATTGTGATAGAAACTTAAAAGGGTCTTACAAAGAGAGTCTAAGGCAAAGAGGTAGTAATATAACACTGGTGAATAAAGTAGCTAACGTTGTATATGGCAAAAACTGAATTTGCTAATTTAAAAACAAACAAACAAAAAAAAAGACAAAAAGAAAATTAATTAAGGGAACAAGACGGCTCACAATACATCCCTCAGAAGGCAAAAATTGAAAAATTCGATATCTTCTAAATTTATGCACATGAATTTGTATATTAACTTTGGTACAAAGTGTGTTAGTACCAGAAGGAGAAGGAATAGAGCCACCAAAAATTGTACCGATCGGATCAGAGCGACGAGCTAAGTTGCTAAGCTAATATACAAAGCGAACACTCATATAAATATTGACACCGAAATCGAAAAATTATATTATATATATATAGTACCCAAAAGAGCAGTCATTTCGGCTCTTAATCCACTGCAGATTGAAAATACAAGCAATTTATCGCCATCGAGTCAGGTTATCCTCTGTCTCAGAACGTCGGGCACTCATAGATTACTTGCTGTACTGTCTCTATCCTTTCACTGCATTTCCAAGCAATCTCTTGTTAATATCCCAAAGCCTATTTGTCTGACTATACAAAAGTATTTTCTTGTCGTGACAGTTATGGAAGCCCTGTTACCAGGCTTGCGGGTGATATATTCAAAATCGGATAAAGCGCTGTGGACTGTGTTGCTTGAACGCTCCGATGATGTTGATCATTGATGGTCTAAAGACATTTTCCAGCCGTTTCAGATACGCTTTTTTAATGTAGCTATCCACCATACTATAACTCCTTAAAAAAGTATTGGTTTAAGAACCGCTACAAAAATCTGATGAGGGGCGGTATCAAGCCCCAAGTGCAGCTCCCTCCTTAACATTGAGCATCCACGATAACTTGCTATCCAACACAATTCCCAAGTTCTTAGTGTTAAGCTTCGGCTGTCAAGCCGGTAATTTGTATTTTCTTGTAAATAGAGCAAGATCCGTTTTATCAGGGTCGATACTGAACCCCACTGAGTTAGCCCAAGTAATTATTGTTCTAAGGACATGATTCGCCAGGGAGCTAATGGTTTCCAAAAACTTACTACGTACGATATCGAAACATCATCCGCATAAGCCGTAAGCTTAGCAGCCCTTCCGCTCCCCTTCTCAAGCTTCCACAGCAATCTGTTGACTACGAGAATGCAAATAAAATGTGATAGTTTGTCTCCTTGTGGTGTGATCTAGACATCTCTCAAATCATGACACGTCTAGTTCCCATTAGACATGAATTTTCCTCCTATTCAGTAAGGCGTTTATACAGGACCAAACGATAGAGTTGATTTCGATCCATTCTAACCTGTCTATTAACTAAGAAAATTCATCACTTACATACATACTTACCTATCTACTGAGTAATCTGGGTCTAATTCTATGTTGTTATATACCTACATATTTACACGAGTGAAATGAGCATACCAAATGAGGAAACACTCACTGAAATGCGGCAATGCAATGTGGCAGGAATGTCTCGCTGGACCAACTGCATTTTAAGCCTTCAGCCGTATAGGCTGAGCGTTTAGATCATACAAATATGCACTATGTGTGTTCTTACTACATACACAGATATGTACATGTAAAAGCATGCACAATTGTAATATCATGGCAAATCGTGCTTTAGAGCAAATCCAAAGTGCATTTATGTCATTGAAGACCAAAACGCGTTTCGAACGGATTTATTATTACCACTTACGTGTAGATGACGGTAACAACAACAATGAAATTTTTTTTTCAATTACGCTAAAACAAAAGATGTTCAAAAGTAGGAAGGAGCAACCACTGATTGCCAACTCATTGAATAGTACAATGAAAGTCTGAAGAACGAAAACGCGGATGCATATGTAAATATATACGAGTATGTAAAGGGTGACCCATTTCGAGGTTCCCTACTTTTTTAAAGAAAAAAACACAGAAAATTAAAATTTAATGGGGAATGTTTATTTTAATTCGAAAGAACATTCTTTGGCATTTATTTTTAGAAGATTATCTGCTCACCGAAGTGTTCTCTCAATAAATCCATTGATTGATGCGATGTGTGGGAAGTGGCGCCGTCTTGTTGAAACCTAATGTCGCGGAGATCACGAGCTTCAATTTCAGGCATCAAATATCAAATCCATTGACGGCTACGTTCTCACCGGCATCATTTTTGAAGAAATATGGACCGATGATTCCACCGGCCCACAAACCACACCAAAACGTTGTTTTTTTATGAAATGAATCTCCTCAGGTTGCTCTTCGTCCCAAATGCGGCAATTTTACTTGTTAACATACCCATTGAGCCAGAAATGAGCGTCATCGCTGAACAAAATTTGGTTCGAATACGTCGGATCTTCTTGCAACTTTTCAAGAGAGTCGAGCGGATTCAATTCTTGCTGTATTTTGTACGCTTTTAATTTAAGATCTCGACGTAAAATGCGTCAAGTCGTTCCATATTTCAGTCCGAGTTGCTGCGAACGGCGCTGAGTTGACTCTCCACGGTCTTCGTGCACACTCTCAGCTACGGCCGTTATATTTTCTTCACAGCGTGCTGGACGTGGTCTATTCGGTCGAATATTATCCAATAATGAATGATGGGTCTCAAAATAGGTGATGGTGTTGCGAATAGTACGCTCAGTAGGCTGATTATGTTGACCATAAGTTGAGCAAAGCGTGCGAACATATTCTTTACACAACGTGAATTTCCGTAATAAAGTTGTTCAGACGTAAGTCTTTCAATGATGAAATGCCAAACAATACTAAACAAAAATAACATGACAACATGACACGACTCACACGTGATCTGTCAAGAAACGGCTATTAAAAAGAGCACCTCTACTTGAATCACGCTTTAGTTAATACATATTCCCTTTGTATGTGATGGGTATAAGTAAGTACTACATAAACATTAGGGTGTCCGTTACGTACCAAACTGACTTCTTTGTATAGCCAAAGCATGTAGTTCACAGTAGGCGGAGTGTCATGGGCTTGAGTCTTGAGTCTTGATCTATAAAGTTTTTATACCTCTCGTATACATGAAATGGTGTATTAACTTCGGTTCAAAGTTGTAAGGACCAGAAGGAGAAGAGATATACACACCAAAATTTAAACTGGTCGTATAAGAATGACGAGCTGAGTCCATTTGTTTGAACACAAATTCGGTAGGTTAATGAACTGACACATTTATACTTACATTAGCCGGATGCGAGTTTTTTCGTCAAAAAAGTACTAAGAGTCCACATATTTATGCTTTATAATGTCGGAATTATTTGAGTATAATGTATAATATGCGGAGGACCCCGTAGATGTAATTCAGGCGCTGATAGAAGATTGAACACGTCGTCCATCTATTTCCCCGGTCCTGTCCTGTCCGCAAATCAGCGCTATCGATCGATAATCTTGTAACGCGCGGAGGTTTACATTTTGGACAAATTTATATAGCCTGGTCTTCCACGACCTCACGAAGAAATATAGAGCCTATAAGTGGAGAAGTAACCTGGAGGAAGTTTTCCAGACTCTCATGGAAGCGTTTTGCACCCACGTTGGTGTACCAAGTTCTCGGTGAAGCTGGTGCTAGACAGAAAAAGGTAGTTGCCTATTATAGTCGAACTATTGGAAACCCGAGTTAAAATACTGCGTTACTTGGAGAGAACTTTTAGTTTTGGACGAGTGCACCAAGCAAGGAAGACATACCAGACGTTCGGCTAACGAGAATGAACGAAGGAATGGGAAACAGAATAGATAAAGTAGACTAAGTAGCACGACAGAGATTTAGAACTCATGACTCATTTTAGAACACATGACCGACCAAAGTGCAAATTACAACAAAAAATCCAAAACTCGGCTGATTAAACCGTAACGGGCTCCAGGGAGAGATCGACGAGATAGTCGGCTTTATAAACCGGGAACACCTGCCAACAGCTGCGAGCCAAGAAACGAAATTGAGCGGCATCACAGATCTTCTTTAACATAGTAAGAAAGGATCGCGAGCGAGATCATGGTAAAGGCTTGGGATTCATCCTACACAACAAATTTCAGTATCGTCTTATTGATCGCGACATCTACCGCAGGGATACTACCCTAGAATATCATTCCATAGCTGTCCGGTCAGGCGATAATTAATATATACATTCGTCCAGTTACTTGTTACCCAATTGAATACCGTCCTAAAATAGGTGCGCTACTCAGAGGTGAACACCGTTTCATTTTGAGTGACTATAACACGCAACATTATAGCAAGTCTTTGTCTTTGGCATTATAGCAGGTCAAATTACCGTAGAGGAATGGAGCTCAAAGAACTGATAGACGATTCGACATTTTGCACCAATTTGGAGATTCTACAGCAGGTGGGAGGAACACTTAAGGTCCTCACATGTCTCCTCTGGGGCAATTAAGCTCTGGGCCACCGTCTAGTTATAGTCTAATCCGACAGGACGCGATGATCGGGTGGAAATTTCATTCGGTGATCTCTCCACGTCGGACCCCAAGAGGTACGCGAGCTATTTTAGCCAGCAATTTACACTGCACCATCCGCTAGACAAAACAAAAAGGCAAGTGCCTCGAGGGACCCGAATAACAATGGCACAGTTACAGTCTGGATATTGTAGTCGACTTAATTCATATTTGTTCAGACTCGGCCCGACATACCCAACGTATGCCCCGCGAACCGAATGTGAGATGAAAAAGATAAGCCGATAGCTGGCATGTTCTAGAGTTTGAATCGAAAATATTCGTTATCAAGAACATCTCAATCTCAAGCAATTGGTTTAGTATAAATGGGGGAAGCGCAACTGTTGGGCTAATCAGTCATAAAGCGAACTCGTTGGTGATAAACCAACTGTGAAATAAATATTATATTGTGAAAGTTGTAATATGTGATTGTAAATATTGTGGTGAAAATGCGAAGCGAATGTCAGATGAAAGAGAGAAGCACGTCCTAGAGCGTAAAACAAGAACCTTCGTTATCGAGAACAATTTGATTATTCCAGGCTTTCGTAGTGAGCAGCAGTCTAGTTTATAAGGGCGACACACAGCTGCAAAGCTAATCAGTTTTAAAGTAAACGCGTTGATGATTACATTACAGAGAAGTAGTAAAAATAGTACATTATGCAAGTTGTAATACAAGTGATTGTAAATAGTGAAGTGAATTGTAATTGAATTGTGAATTACTGAGTAATAGAAGGACTTTGAATAAATTCTTTATAAAATAAGAAACTGCGAACACAGTTGGTGACTTTTATTTAACATTCCAGTGATCGGACTCGAAGGATTTATGAAATCATAATTGAGCCTGTAGACCGCGTGTAATAATTTTTCACAGTGGCATCACTACAAAATATATCGATTATTCAATGATAACAAATCACAGCTGTTTGTTTTTGGGGAAGGAAAATAAATTTTTCTGGATTGTGATTCATTTCATCGCTCAAAGTTTCCAATATTTTTATTATATTGTAATATTTTAAACATGCACGGAAGACTCAAAGTTCGTTCAACGGAAGACGAACGTGAACGTAAGAAGAAAGAGCAGGCGCTAAAAGTAAAGGCCTATCGTGCGGCAATGTCTAAAATACAAGAGAAGCGATTATCTCATGAACTGGATGATGAAATGTCACAGCTTACTTCACAAATATTGCTAAGAAATCCGGATGTGTCGACTTTGTGGAACATTCGAAGGGAATGTGTAGAGCAAAAATTTAAGAAGACTGAAGTTTTAGAAGAACAACTAGCAATTTTTGAAACGGAATTGAGTTTTAGTGAACAGTGTCTCTTGGTCAATCCCAAGTCATATAATTGCTGGCATCATCGGTGTTGGATATTGGAGCACAGTCCAGAACCGAATTGGGAGCGCGAAGTACAGCTTTGTACCAAATATTTGAAAATGGACGAGCGTAATTTTCATACCTGGGATTATCGTCGCTATGTTGTCGAAAAAGCAAATATTCCTAAGCAAAACGAGCTAGACTTTTGCACTGAAAAAATTAAAGCTAATTTCTCAAACTATTCCTCTTGGCATCATCGAAGTTTATTGCTGCCTATATTGTATCCTTACGAAGGGGATGCTCAACCCAAGCGAGCTATGAGTGAGAAAAAATTGCAAGATGAATTAGAAATGGTTCTTACGGCCGCATTTACTGATCCCAATGACAGTAGCGCTTGGTTCTACCAACGCTGGTTATTGGGTTATTCCCGACAGGAATTGGAAGCATGTGCTTTCCGTTGCAACAACAAGCATGCAATTCTCGCATTTACTAATCCCTTAATATTAGATGCAGAAGATATTGCAATAACTAACTCCGATGGTACTGTTATAATAAAAATGACGAAATGGCATTCTATTAACGAGACAAAAGCAGATAACGTTTGGTTCTATTCGCTAACTGATAATGCGATAAATAACAAGGGTTTTCCAGAAGAGTCATTTTTGGTGATAAATCGCTCCGATATCAGCTTAAAGAAAATACATTTAAAGAGATGCGAGGAGAGTTTATTCTACTTCAAGTCGCCAAATCAACAAAATGCATTTTCGGAAAATGTTTTGAAGGAATTACAATCACAATTGGAATCATGTGAAAGCTTATTAGAATATGAACCAGATAGTAAATGGACTTTATTAACATCGGCATTGTTAATGCGTGCTATTAATGCACAAAAATATCATGAAAAATCATTGGAAAATCTTGAAAAGCTTCAAAAGGTAGATACACTTCGTGAAAATTACTACAAGGATTTGGCATCAAAATGGATATTAGAAAAATCGCTTTTAAACTGGATGACTTCAGATGCTATACCGTACGAGTTGGATTTGCGTTCTGAAAAGCTGAACAGTCTTTGCTATCGTCAGTATTTATGTATAGTAGACAAACTTTTGCTACCTGACAACTTAAGCGTTTATAGTTCCATAAAACAATTACAAGGCTTTAGTAGATTTGAACCATAATACGGCTGCCTATGTGTGTAGAATATCTACAGAATGTATGCAATGCAGCATTTAGATATATAAATAAAACATAATTAAATATAACTTAGGTGACATTAGGACAGTATTGCATCAGTGGTTTTATAAATAAATAATTTTGCACATAAATTAAGCAGCAAATGCTTTTTATTTCAGTAGAAGAAAATATCTTATTACGATTAAAGCAGATTTACAAACACCTCTTTCGTTGGTAAATTTGTTGTCATATTTCATCACGTTCTAAAAACAAAATATAGAAATTTAATGTATTTTTTTTTTAATACATAAGCTCTAGTGAAAATTACGAATTACTTTATAAATAATAATTTACTATATATATCTACATTGGCATGTGAATAAAAATCAAATTTTCAGACTTACGTCCGAAATTGATGTTATTTAAATTTAATTGTCATCGAGTCAAAGTTACTGGTCACATATTGTTTACTTGTTATTTTTATGAGATTCTTATATCCTTCACTACAATGCATATCCAAATTCTATGTTAATAAAATATAGATTATTTAAAGGAATAGATTTGTAAATAATATCAGGAGAATACAAAGTATTATACCTTTTGCGGGTACCAGTTGAGTGTCATTTGTTTTTTACGTTCTTTGTTTGATTCTTTAATAACTGCATCATTTATTATAATATTGGGCGTTTTGCATTCCTCGAAGCTAAGTATATCCAGTTGCTTTGAATTGGATATTATTGAGATAATCTTATCTGGATTTGTTGTGTGACAGCAGAAAAAGTAAGCCTTTCGCAGATTTTCGTATCGATTGGGTATATAGAATATTTCATCTAAGATGTTTATGTTAATTAGTGTTATTACTATTACTCTCTTTAAAAATGTATATTCTTTTGAAATCATGTATTTATTAAGAAAATTCTGGTCTACGTTTGCGATTTCAAGATGGTGTACATCCCGTGGCACAATAAATTGAATATTCGTAAATAAATTATCCATTTCTATTGACTCAGTAATTGCACCTGTTATTATTAAGGTCTTTAGGTTTTCGAAAAGTACTGGTCTGCTAACATCATAAGTACTAACCCAGCTTAATTCTTTGATATTAAGAGTTAGATGTTCAATTTTACTTAAACTTAATAACTCTTCATGACTCAAGTGGCTGACTTTTTTAAAAAGGTCCAAAGTCAGAGATTTCAAGTTGAGCCTTACAATTAGATGACGAAAATCATCTATGCTAAAGTTGCGGCAACACGTCAAAGATAAGTTTTCCAAATAAGTGAAATATTCCAAGGTTTTTTTGCAGATGCCATGTGGTGAGAAAACTCGTAGATTGGGGAACACATTACTAAGGGATATGACATCTGCATCATTCATAGGGCGTTCTAAAGTAATACGCATTTCACTCACTTTTGGGAAGCTGTACGATTTGAGTAGCCGAAAATACTCTTCTGGCAGAAATAATATACTAATGGTTTCAACAGTCAACCGAATTGAATTGAGAAAAAAACTAAAATCGTCTAAATTTAAATAATCGCGTTTTTTTGCAAAGGAAATTTTCCATTTCTTATATTTTGATGGTAGCACAAAATATTGTATAAAATTCGTATACGCAGGTGATATCTTAGACAGATTTATTATGTCTTGATGTGAAAGTAAATCGCAAATTATTAGCCAGCAATCAATGCCCAGAATTGAAGGAGTTAGAATTGTATTTTCCATTGTTTTGAACATGTACGATAATTTTGAATGTTGTTTATATTTTTATAGCAAATATGCACTGATAAGCTTTATGGAGCATAATCGGCATTTTCGATTAGACATTAATTTATAGTAAAGCCTGAGCTTACACGCAGCAATTCTTGTTGCCGAAGCTCTTAGTTTATAGGGTACCAGGAGACGACGCGCTTTGGTATCTTATTCGTTGCTGTAAAATTTTTCATATCTTTTTACATTTAAATATACATCCTCTGACTGGTTGCTTTTATGATAAGTTTAAAATGATTGTTAAAGAATTTATGGAATTTAAAATTTAAGTATATGGAAATGTAAATATTTTAGTATAAATATTCAGTTGAATACATATGATAACAATTTATATTAAAAAATATGTAAAATCTTGTAAAGGGGTGGAGTTATGGTAAATTTCAGAAATCAAATGAAAAGAAATGGCAAAAAGTTGCCATGAACAAGGTTTCTCCGTGTGAATGTGACGGGCAATACCGAAAGAGAAATTGCCGATAAAAAGCAACAAAAGTATTCGTTTGTAGGCTCAAGCCAAATAATCTCGTTGATTTCCCAAATTCTTCGAGTCCGATCATTAGATTGGTAAATAAATGTCGCCAACTATGCTTGCTGTTTCTTAATTATAAAGAATTTACACAATATACATTTATTACTCAATCACTAGCAAATTTGCTTCACTATTTATAATCACTTATATTACAACTTTAACACTGATTAGCCCAGCAGCTGTGCTTCGCCCTTATATATTAAGTCAATTGCTAGTATTAACGCCTGGAATGTTCGAGATGTTCTCGATAACGAATATATTATTATCACACTATATGATATACCATTTATCGGCTTCTCTCTTTCATCTGCAAGCCTACCTAAGTGGACCACTTTCATCTTGTTTCTTTGCCTCCCAATTCGATACACTACGCCGTTTAGCCGCTTAAATATGGACCGTCCCAATTGCATTGCAGTTTAAAAAAAATTTTCTTCCGTTGTGGATCGTATAACAACACTAAATCTCCATTTTCGTAACCTTCAGAGTTCATCGCCTTGTCGTTCCTGGTTTTCATTTTGTCACTCGTAATTTGAGTTCGCTGTCGCACAAGAGCACGCATCTCTCTCAATCCTTCCTCTAGAATGTTAGATGCTTCCTTTCGCACCCCTATTTATTCCAAATTTCAAATCACCGCGCAACCGAAGTTCACTACCAAAGAGTATCCTTTAAGGTGTTTGACTCATTTTTTTCATGCACAGCGGATCGATATCCCATCAGGAACAGCGGTATGTGGATATCCCAATCGTCTTGATGTTTGTCCAGGACCTTCAAGTGCTCTTTAAGGGTTCGGTTGAATCGTTCTACCATGCCCTCTTATTGAGGATGTAGAGCTGTAGTTATAATGGATCGGCTAAGTTCATGGCAACTCGTTTGAATGGTGCACCTGAGCAATACTGCTTCATCTGTCCATGACTTCTGAATTTCTGAGCGGGACTATTGCGTAACTCGGAGAGAACTGCTTGCGTTGGTGGATTGTATCAAAAATGTTCACAAATATCTGTATCATCAACATATCCTGGTGGTTATCAATTACTATTCGTTGCGTTAAAGGGATCCACAGTAGAAATTATTCGCCCTATCCCCGAATGTGAGAGAGATAATTATGAATCATTAATGAGGTCTGTGGAAAGGTATAGTAGCGAGCACTGAAGGCAAGATTACCAGATGGAGCAGGAGAATCGCAATCAAAAATTCAATGAACCTCTGTGTGAATTTGCTTCCGAAATTGAGAAATTGGCTCATTTAACTATTGGGTGCTCATCTGATGAGCCCCTCGAAAGGCTAAAAATGCAGAAGTTCATCAGGACAATGAAATACTTATTTACGAAACCAAGAGTCGTAGGGAACCCAAAGTCTACTGTCGCGGATGCTCATACAATCGAAAGTGTAGTACGCGTAGAAGAAAAGAGAAAGAAAGATACCGAGAGTTCAAAAGGGATGGAAAATATACTGCTTTGATAATGCAAACTCTAGAGATGGTGCACCCGTACCCACCAGGGATCAATATTCTATAGACGGGATATTATTCGACTTCCTGTAGAAAATGGCCGAACCAAAGCATGACTGGAGCTCTAGTGTTTTTTATTCAATCTATAAAAATTATCGTATGATACGTTTTGTTAATGTTGCATAAATATCCCATCCATTGTACTATGTAAAAGACTGAAACCCGCCGTCAACGAGCTGATTAGAACTTATCGAGAGTTTTTTTCTCACTGGAAAAGTATCTACTCACACCATACCTTTTGTTTTGACTACCTCAAAAATATCGTCGAAAAATAAACTAAATCTCTGCAGACGGGAAATGCATATTCAGCGGTATGATCACACGATTTTTTTTTCTTTGGGAAGAGTAGTGAAGAAGTGAAAAATATACGAAGGTTGTGAGCTCTATTTCTTTAGGAGTGGATCAATGAAATTTAAAGAAGAGCTACCGACTGAAATGGTCTTAAGTAGCCGAAAGCTGATAAAAAATTCAAATCAACTCGGGTGCATAGGAAAGACTGTTGCGAGAGTTTAGTACTTATTGGTTAGTGAGGCGATTTAAGTAACAGTTTACTAAGTAGACTTTTATAAATATATTTAGTTAGAGTAATTTATTCAAGGATAGGTTCTATAATATGCATACATAGTTGATGAGTACGAGTATTTGTGAAGAAAATTCATTATTACTGTTTGTAAATATTATTAGAAAGTTTTTTTTTGTATTCGGGACACATTTTCTACATACTGCTAATAACGTACTTACTAATGTTAAATAGTATATTCTGTATTTTAAAGCTAAGTGTTTCATATTCAGCGAGTTTACAATATTACTTTTTTTTTAGATCATACCAAAGCATTCCAGATCATTAAAGATAACTATTAAATGGAATTTTGTTTAATTTCAATATGAATGTGTTTACTTAGGTACACAAATTTCGATTTTAAAATTTAGAATGAAGTGTCTTAAGGTTTTTTTATAAATACTTTTTTGTTGTTGTAATAATCCTTGTCCGAATTGAACGGACTATACATATGTATGTTTGTATGTTACATATGTACATACTTATGTGTCATTAGTTAGGTACACCAAATATTTATTTATATATTAAGACTAATTATGTTAATGTTTGGAACTACATAATTATATATTGCAACTGTTTTGATCCGTTCCTTCTTATAAAAATTTGTTAAATCCTTCAAATATATTTTTCTATATTTCAAAATTAAAGCTTTACATTCGGCCTTCTCGTTGTAGTATTTGTAATTTATTTGCATATCGAAAGAGTTGAAGAAAAATATATTATTAACTAAATAAATACATATCTAAAGAAAATATTAGAGGTATTCTCTTAGCCTAGGAAATGCATGCTATATAAAAATTGCCCCCGTGGGAATTTCGTTCAAACAACAAAAAGCTGACACTGAGTTGTTTTATTCTTCATATAATCTGTGTGAAATATACATATATACACACATGGGTTTGGGTTGTGGCATTGCACGGAAAGGATATTGCGCTTCACGTTCACACAGAGAGTTTATTGAATAGATTTCTGCCTTTTAATTTATTTTTTTTCTTTCAATTTACTGTATACTTCTCCCTTTTGCAAATTTCTGAATTTTTTTCAATACAAATTAGAGTCATATGGATGAGAGCACAAATCGTATTTCACGAGCAGCAACCATTCGACGATACACTGTCTTCGCCGTCGCCGCCCTCTTCTCAACAAACTAGGAGTTCCCGCAACATAAATTGCCCAGTACACTCAGTATGAGAGAATACCGCTATTTTTAAATTATAACCGTGGAAATGATGATCGGTAGCTCCAAATACAGAGTTCGAGTAAATAATGGCCACGAAAAAATCAGTATTTATTGGTAATAAGTCCTTTCGGCATATCTTTTCTTCTCCCCTCGTTATCGTCTCAGAAGTACAATAATAATTAACTTCTTCAAAAAAAGTGAAAAAATAATAAATAAAAATAAAACATAACATTGAACATAAAATTTTTTCCAAGCTCGCAAGTAAAATTGAGTAAGGAAGGCTAAGTTCGTGTGTAACCGAACATTACTTACCCGGCTGATTTATATTAAGAGGGCCTATTATGCGGAAGGTAGGTGCATATTTCTGAACCTAGTCAACAATTTTTGGTTGAACTTTACTCCCCCTTAAAAAAAAAAGCTTAATAGGTTTGAGTTAAGCGGGTTGGAAAGTATGGAGCAAAGGCATAGTTGTTCGCATTCATATGTGGTCATGGGAATTATGGGTATAAATTTTATCGACTACTGTCCAGTGGTTTCAGAGAGTGGGTGGTGCTACGCCCAATGGTCGCTAACAAATATGACATTAATTGCACATTTAGCTACTGAACTATAGCGATTTTCGTACATTTCCAAATTACTGTTAGAGTATGAGAGAAGTTTCCGATTTCATGCTTTGCATTAGCATCCGTATAGTGCCCAAAGGGATGTTGAACGAAGTTTCTTCAAAATATCTGAACTCTTACTTGAGTTGTGGTGTATATACATGCACGGACAGACATACATAACCAAATCGATTCGTCTCGTTATTCCCTGAAGTTTGATATATGTAAATCCTTAACTATCTCGATTATTTCATGCAGTTACATACAACCGTTAGCTGAACAAACGTAACATACTATGTGTCCATATGTTAGTACAGCCGAGTATGTAAACGATCTAAGGAGAATTGAACTATATTTGGTAAATAAGGATGCGCTTTTGGTTTGCAGGTACAAAATATACATAAATAAATTATGGGTGGTCAATGTGTTTGTAAGCAAATATAAATATACATATCATAACATAACGGTGTTTTGCTTTCGATTAGTGTAATTGGTAGTTAGTGTCATAGTTGAATACTATAGTAAACGATTGAAACAAATAAAATGAAATAAACACAAAAAAATAAATTTCATTTGTAATATTATGCATATATTTTGATTTATTCATCTGTTATTAACAGGTTTAGATAGAACTTTTGAAGCTTATAATTAGGAATATAATACGAAAGTACTTAATACGAAAATTATACACAAAATGTTTAAATATTCGAAAGAAATGTTCGATTAGAGATAATTGCAATTGACTTAACATTTCCTAGAACATGAACGCTGAAGGAATGCGCATAAAATTCCATTTTGTCCCTATACTGTCAATCCATATACAAATTTATGCATGTAATTGCTAAGTCAAATATTTATAATGACTTGGACATAATTTCTACACCTCATATATGATAATCATATGCAAATATCTGTATAATTTTTTTTTTTGTACAAACAATAGTTTTAATATTTAATATACTTATTAAAGGTTCTTTCATTAAAGCCATAGTTAAAGGTAAAGAAACCTGTTTAGTTCCTTCTATTTTTAAAGATTTGCTATGTTGTAACAACAGTTGCTTTGTTGTTGATTTTATATGTTTTAAGATTACAAAAAATATACATTTGCAATAAGTGAATAAAAAATATATGTTCATTTATATTTGTTTGTATGTGAATTCTTTTTTATGCTGGCGTATAATAACATACACTAGCTAATTTGTGTAAAAACTTGTTAGTTGGATAATTTATTTTATAAAGTTAGTTTAAGAAAACTAATAATGTTTTCAGAATTTTGTGTTTTTCTTGCCTACTTCAGCTTCGAATAGAAATTCATTCTTCGACAATCCTTAATTACTATATAAGAGCTAACGAAAATAGATGTTATTTTTCTTTTTAATTACATCAATACATATGTATATCGAGTGATAAACTCATTCCTTTCGTTCGTTTCATTTCTGTCATCTACTTAATCTAAGTGTGTACACATGAAGAAAATTATTGAATTACGTGTCTATAGCTGCAACTACACGATTAAAATACTATACATTTCACTTAGGGAACAATAATATAATATTTTATATTTATTATTATTGTTTTCCTTATTAAAATTTTTTTGTGTAAATCAGATCCTCAGATAAAACTAAATTAACATTTTAATTTCTTCTTCAATGTAATTGAATTCTAGTTAATATATTCTAAGTTTTTTGTTTTGTTTTTGTTCTTCCTTCTAAGTTTATATATTTAAGTTAAATTTTATTATAAAATTGTGTACATATATTGGGGGTGTGTGGTGTGTGTTGGGGAGGTCGGTGCGCAATGTCTCAGTGCACAGCATCTATATCTCTTTGTGCTCTTGAGATTTTCAGCTTGTCCTTGGGCGTATTATCTTCACCTGATTCCAAGGCAAACATTTTCATTTTTTCCTTAAATGATAATTTCTCTGGCACAGCTTCCGTGTTTCGTTGTTGTTGTTGTTGCTGTTTCTCAGCAAGTCGTCGCTGACGTGGATCCCTATAAATGTACAATACATTGAAATAACTATAATAACGGTTTCTATGCTGATATAAAATCTATTTTACCTGTACACCTCTTGTGCTCCAATAACGCCTGGGGTGGATTGCACAGTTGTATTCCAAAGATTAGAATCTGGCGTGGTTGGCATTGTTTCCAAAACGGTGTTGTCGAACATGCGCGCACGATGCTGCAAAATTATATTTATGTTATTACGTTGGAAAAGGCACGAAAAAAAATCAGTTGAATGAGAAAAAATATAAAAAAAAAAATTATGATTTAATTATCGATTCGTCATGGAATGTATGTTTTAAGCGTTCGTATTAAATTGCGGAAAAATTAATTATTAAATTATCTCGTTTTACAAGCATTCGAAAAATATGTTAGGCATTTTTGGCTTTTATAAATAACTTTTCACCAAAAATATCTGCGAAATTTTAAATAAAACTTTATATTAAAATTCTGAGGGGCTCACTAAGTCGGTTTTGAAATGATTGCTACTGTGTTTTGAGATTAGGGAGCAACATTTTTGATAGATTTTAAAGAAATGTATCACAGTAGCCGGGGAATACGTGGCTCTTGTCATTTCATTTGAGATCAGGGATGTGAGTTTAGCTCATTTAGAAGCAAAATAATTAATATTTTTTTACGATATTAAAAAAAAAACTACTTTAATTATTTTTTTAATTTTTATAAAGGATACAGGAGATAAAAAATTGTTTTTATTTATTTTTTTTTCAGTTAGTACAAACTTTTATCGATACTAACAAGATGGACAAATTTGTAGGCCTGAACTTACATTTCTATCCTCGAGTAAGGCGTCCAGATCTAGAGGCATTTGAGCATCGACATTTGCGGCGTACATATCGGAAGCGGATCCGCTTGTACCGCTTGTCCCATATAATTGCGCAGAGCTCATATAGTTGTTCTCCTCGTCATGGAATGAAACACGTTTATTATCCCGTAACAACATATTGCTCATATAGCCAGACTGTGACACAGTGTCCGCTGTTGACATTTGTGCCACACTGTTACAGTTCATAGTTGTGGAATTGGCAGACGAAGTCGATGTCGGTGTGTTTGAATTGTTATTGTTATTATTTATAATTGCATTATTATTCAATATATTAGCTTTCTTCGCTAAGTTCTGATTCTGATTAAGCAAATCAGCTGAATTACTTGTGGCCGTCTTCAGAAGACCAATGGATGAGTTACGTATTTTTTGTTGAGACATGATAAGATATGAGCTATTACGTTCTGGTGGTGGAGGTGGCGGAACCGTTGAATTATCTGTTGTTGTATCATGGGGTGGCGATAAGCCTTCGGTAGAAGCAAAACTATTAATTGACATCTGGGACACGTCTTTGGTCAAACTTGATATAGGGTGTTCCGTTTGCAAGTGCCGATCATCCGCAAAACTTGTTGATTTTTGAGATTTGGACGGTGATGATGGCGCAGTGCCATTACCGCTATCGTAACGGTTGTTTTTCAGAATACTTTTGGGTTGCATAACTGTTGTTGCGGCAGGTCCTGTCGTTGGGGGTGGATTATTCGGCAGAGGTGGTGGGTGATGCTGTTGTTGCTGTCCTGGGGCCATATCAAATCCTCCAGCTGCTGAGTTGCGTGCCGATGACAAAGGAGACGCTTCCATAGATCCCGTGTTACTGTTGTTGCCACTACCAACATTTTCCAACATGGTAGCAGTTTTAACCTCGGCCTGTCTGAAATTCAATAATGGCGTTTGCACGGAGCTCGTTTGTGGTCGCGAAGCTTCAGGCATGTTTTCTTTCTCGTATGAGGGTTCGCTCTCATCTTCGTGTTCTTCCACCTCTTGTGCTCGCCGTTCAAATTCACGTTCCAGAATTAGGCTTTTCAATTGTTCTTCCTGTTGAGGTGATTTTTGTACCAAGGAAGAAAGCTCGGCAATTTGTTGTTCTCGCCACTGACGTATATGCTCTCGCCTTATCTCGACCTCTTTTTCCCTCTCTTCGCGTTCCCAGGGATTAGTGCCAATAAAGTTCTTCTGGTTTTGCTGTGCCCCAACAGATGAGATGGGCATGTACCCACCTTTCGGCGGATCTATTGAGCTGGCGACATAATTCATGCCGGGCGTAATTTGCTGGCTTGGCTTGTAGAGTGGGTGTGTAGCCGTAGGCGGTAATGGTGGTTTGTCTTCCATACTTTGTTGATATAATGTGTTCTGCTGTTGTTGTGGTTGTAGTTGCTGTTGCTGCATATAATGTTGCTGTTGTATTCGATTCGTCTGTGGTTTCGGTGCTGTAGGCGGTTGCTTCGCAGGGGACCCTTGTTGCATGTTGCCTGGTTTCGGCGGCAATGAAACAAAGTTTTGCTGCTGCTGTTGCTGCATAACGTTGGAAGAGTGTTGCAACCCTTCACTGGCACCTTGCGATAGCGACTCATGTCGAGGATTACGTCGCAAGGTTTGAGTGGCTGGCGAGTGCTGCTGTTGCTGCGGCTGCTGCATATACCCATCACCAACTCCGCCATTCTGATATGCGATGGTGGGGTCTACTCCACTCATGTTTACATTTTGCATGCTCTGACTTGCCACCATGTGTTGTTGCTGATATATACCACTTATGTTTGGCATTGAGGGTGCCATTATTTGCTGCATACGCAAACTATGTTGATTCTGCATGTCCCTATTGAAGTTTTGGGTACTCCGAGAACGGTTTCCCATCGTTAATGAAGAGTGAGGAGCCATTTGTGACAAATGCTGCTGCTGCTGCTGTTGCTGCTGCTGATATTGTTGCAAGGCCGCTGCAGATATGTTGGCACTATTTAAATTGCTGCTACTTGCACTAATATTGTGTGTGTGTTGCATAAATTGCTGCTGAGCTTGATGTGTCGCCAAATGCTGTTGATGTTGATTATTGCCTCCTGACGTTAGGTCACTGTTGGACGGATTGGTGGAGTTATGATAATAAGCAGACGCTGGGCGTGCTGGTGGCATATTATTAGATCCCGTCGGGGAAGTCATAGATAAATGGTGCAGTTGCTGCTGTTGTTGTGATGCAAATGCTGGGTGATGCATTGAGGCAGTTCCATTTGTTGGAGACAATATGGGATTTGGTCCGATGTGCGAGTTTCCAGGGTGTGTGTTCATCGCGGAATGCAGTGACATTGCCGGTCTGGACGAAAATTAGTAAGAAAAATGTTTAAATGATCATATATATATATATATATATATATATATATAATCATTTCATTCTTATTTATATCATTCGTGATTCAGTACTGAAAATAAAGCTTATAAAAATTCAAATGTCGTTTGGAGAAGTTAAAAACTGCAACTCCCTCTATTTGTAGAAAAATCATTAAGATGCACGCAACAAATCGGAGGAGAAACTTGGGGAGACATACATATGTATATATTAGTGATATTGAGTTTGTGGGAAACACCTCTCATCTACACATGGCTTATACGAACCCGCCATCGAATTGACGTCCCAGAAAACGCAGCTGAATACCGGAAAACTTACAACTAACAACGAAATCGAATTCATTGTTAGAAACATAAGACGCTTGCATCGTGAAACGTATTGATCACCCGATGCAAAAATTCAAACCTCTATAAACATTTCCTGTCATTTTTGTCCCCAAATGTTTCCAATAAAAGAATCGCCTTGGAAATCTAGTAAAAAATCTTGAGCCAGCCGTAAATGCTGGAGCGCCGTTGAGACTACATACGGTTCCCAGCCCAGAACTGAAACAGAAAAGGCAACTTGTTTTGCAGAGCACCTCAGTATGGTATTCCAGCCAACCACTGCTACGGATAATGCACCTCTGACACTAAATCATAGTGTTCCAAGATACAATGCTTGTTGCGCAATATCTGTTTCAGAGCTGAAAACATTATTGCCGTCCTAGATCCAAAAAAAAGTCTGTATATACTGTACAGGGCATACATTCCTAGAAGTGACAAGGTAATGATGTCAACTTTTGCGGATGACACTGCTATATTAGACGACACAAAGGCCTCACTATAGCCACAAAAGTGTTAGAGCAGCACCTTAAACCAATTGAAGAATGATTACCAAAATGGCTCATAAAAATCAATGAAAATAAGTACAAATACACCACTTTTACATTAAAGCAAAAAAAAAAAAAGTGCCCTACTGTCAAGCATAACAATGTACTTATTCTGCAAACCTAATGAAATTACCATACCTCGGAATTCACTTAGACAGGCACTTAACGCGAAGATGACACATCTCGACTAAAAAATGCATCTTAAACTTAAATATGCCGGTATGGCATTAGCTTCTCAGCAAGAAATCTGGGCTCAGTCTGGACAACAAAGTCCTTCTCTATAAAGTGATCATAAGGCCGATATGAAGGTATGAAATCCAGCGAGGGGGTTCATCTTGCGCAACAAATATTAATGTACAAAGATTCCAGTCTAAAATTCTAAGAACTATAACGGGCGCCACCATGGTACATGTGTAAAGAAAACATTCACAAAGACCTAAACATACGCACCATCAAAGAAGAGATACAAATCTTTACACAAACGATTCAATCGAACCCTGGATCAGGACTTGAAGAAGGTCATGGACAAACATCAAGAGGATTGAGATATCCACATACCTCTGTTCCACATGGGAACGGGTAAACTTGGGAGACCAAGAAACAAGATGAAAGTGGTCCACCTAGAGAGGCTTGCAGCTTTCTATTTCAAATCATCGCTTCGGGTTTCGCGAAAAAAATGGTAATATAAAACAATAAAAGAGCAGAATGGCATCTGAGTTAAATACAGAAGTATTGCTCAGCAAAATTTCTTGATGCGGCTCAAGCATTCGATAATGTGTGGCATGTAGGGCTCATAACAAAATTAAAATGATCAGATCTTAATGTTATACCTTACTAGAGGGCGGTTTACAGTTAAAATAGAGGAATTTATCTCAGATGATCATCCAATTATGGTTGGTGTTCCTGAATGTAACGTTTTGGGATCAATACTGTATATCTTATGTAGTGTAGATTTTCCAACGAGGGTCCAATTAAAGCTTCAAATACAGTAGAAAAGCACCTAAATCTCGATAGAAGTTGGCTGTCAAAGAGGCGCATAAAAGTGAATGAGCAAAAGTGTAAGCATATCACATTCATATTAAAGACAGAAATGCCCGTTACTGCAACTAATCAACGTAATATCCCTCAAGCAAGTGAAGTTAAATATCATGGTATCCACCTAGGTAGGCGATTGGCTTTGATAGCAGCCCAGCTTAAAACTACCACCCTAAAAATTGGTTATTGGGTTAAAATTCAAACTTGGATTCCAAAATAAGGATGTATAGAATAAAATGATCAACTTTCGCAACTAGTATCTCTATAAAATACAGCGATTTCGATAGAAAAAATGCTACGAAACTTCGCGGGTGCGCCTTGGTATATTCGCAACGGGATTATACATAAGGACCTTGACATATATTGCAAAAATAACTGTAGAAACTGAAAAATCATCAGAATCCGAAGAAGGACATTACTACTACTAATGGACCAAAGACTCACTGTTTTTTTAGATTCTTAACTCAGCTCGATATACATTTTGATGCCTTAATCTCTTCTCCTCCTGGTACTTACATATTTCGGACCAATATATTAAAATACTATTTTATGTTCATTAAATTTTTTTAGAAATTAGTGGTGAAATATACCTTTGGGTTAAAATCGGTTGGCTTTGATTTTGTGCACGATAGACGCTTAAGTTCTGATAGAAACCCTGTTCGTTGTTGTTTAGGCTGCTGATACCCCCGGTAATATTGTTGCTGGTATTGGGATTGGTAATTAGGCTGTGTGTGCTGCGTGATTTCGAAACATTCATGGCTAGAGAACAAAGGATGAATATTAAATTATTTGCGTTTGTTATTTATAAATTCGTAAAAAGTAAACAACAATGTCAAATTCAGATCTCTTATATGTATATTAATAAATTTAGTAAAATGTGCTATTTAAGTATTTAGAATAAATGCATTAATTTTGACTTACAAATAGTACCACTTCCAGTGTGATGGTGTAGTGCTGGTACTGATTTACTATTAGATAAATTATTATTAGGTATGAGGGGACCAACTTTTTTGGATTCTGTTCCGCTCATTCGTGTAAGGTCACGTTCAGACATGCGACGATTACCTGTGATGGCATGAGGCATACAATTATGACGGCGATGAAGACGACAATAACAGCGATCATTATTAATAACATCCCACACAGACAGTGTGATTATGATTTTATTAAACGGAAATGGGACAAGTGTATCGAAGCGAATTGAATAACCATTTACATTTACAGAAATTGGTGGTGCATGGGGTGGTGAGTTATGCAAGTGTTGTTATGGACGAATAATAAATATGAAAAGGAAATGAAAATCTTATTAGAATTTTGAAATTTATGTAGTAATAACAAGCCTAATATGTGCATTACGAACTTTTTTTTTTACAAATACATGCATGTGATATTACAAATTCAACCAGACATAATAACATAAATTTATCTAAAATAAAAATTACGACTAAATAATGAAATATTATGTGTTTGAAAAATTCAGTTTTCGAAATTAATTTTAGTGTCGCGATGTTTTTAAATAGATACAGCTAGCCTTAGTTTCGTAGACCTAACGGAAAATATATTTTGTAGAATAAAAAAAATGTAACTCGTAGTGAACGCAAAAAAAAAAAAAAAAAAAAAATGTCTACAAAATATATGTAAGTGGGATCACGGTACCAAGGGATGCGAACCTTTAACAATTATCGGACACAAATTTTGTTGCATTGAATCAAAAATTCAATGCTCAATCAATTGAAAGAAGCTTATTTAGGTTCACATCCCTGATATACCTAGGATCAAGTACTATGTCTCTAACATAACATTGCAGTCTCAACCTTTAATCTTCACGTTATCAACTTTCATAAGCGATACCGTCGACATCATTCTCTGTTAGATCGTCATTTAGCACTGAAGTTGAATAGTGGCGAACGGGACATCTTGTAGAACTTGATGAAGTAGTAGCGATATCTTTCTCACCTTCCTTGGCCTTCACTGAAGGATTTTTGGTACCTTCAGCATTTTTTTGTTGTCTTTGATTTCGCTTAACAGTTCGCACCGTGTTTCCCTTCGCAGTGGACATTACACTATTTTGTCTCTTTAATTGGTTCTGTGTGATTTTCTGACAATTATCATAACATTTGAATGAAGGAGTCGTTGGTCCTATTGAAGATTTGGCATTTTCTTGTGTAGTTTCGTTGGGCTCTAAGATATTTGTAACAATTTCTTTCTTACAATTGGCACAACAGGGACAATCACAGGTAACAGTGGTGCTAATGGATAGCTTTGGTACTGGTGCAATATTCACATATGAAGGTGCATTAGAATTGGAGATATTATGAGTGTCGTATTTATCTGTAATAGTTTTATTGATTCGTTGGTTGGTTTCGTTATTTAAAGCATTTTGTGAATTACTATTTTGTAGATTGATTTTATAATCTCTGCCATAAGTGCCATGCAAACTCCACTCTTTAAGTTGTTCCAAAATGTCCAATTGTTCTTGCTGAGAGAGGTTCTTTGTTTTACGTGGCGATGAAGCTTTTTTGGTCGGGTATAAGTAAGATGCCGATTTGGAAAACCTGCCTGACATTCCGGAACCGATGTCTATCGGATTTCTATCAGCATCAAAAGAACTATTGCGTTCAAAATATTCTGCCATTTCACGTACCTTTCCCTCTCCAAACGGTTTACTGAATCGGTGTGAATGTTCGTCATCATCTTTCTCTTCCTGATTCGATTGACATTGAGAGAGTGTGAGTGTAGTTGTGTGTACATGACAAGATGGCTGCGTTGGTGTACCACATTCAGTATGGGTTGGACATTGTGGAAAATTTATATTTGCATGGCTAAGAGATCGCTGTGGACAGTAATTATGGACAGTTTCAGAGGAACTTTCGATTTCATAAATACTAGGAACTTTAATTGTAACAACTGTGTTGGTTGTTGCTGTTGCTGATGGATTACCGAGTGTTCTTACATTGGATTCAGACACAGAAGTGCGGGACGTAGAAGCAGGCTTTGAAACAGAGGTGTTTGTGATATTTACAAGATTAGTGGGATTTGGAATAGGAGCAGACCTTTTGTTTTGAATAGCGCGCTGAAGGTTACCACTGAATCCTCCACCAGATGTGGCACGAACAGCATTTAGTTCCCGCTTGGGACGTGTTATGGTCGTTGCTCGTATTGACGTTGCGTTAGATGCAGTGTTTATATTTAAATCGCGCGTTTGTTTGTTAATAAGTGACATTTTTTCAATTGACTCATTTGAGGATCGGTTACTATTCGAACCACTGCCAGAATTATTACCGGAAGCGATACTTCCAGAGGTGGATCGATTAGAGTTTAGCTCTCGTCTTATTTTCTGTATTAATGGAATGCGTTCCCGCTCATTTTTATCCAAAGATTCGGTGGAAGAGCGATTACTATCAAATCCAGCGCGACTAAATTTACTTATGGCATCGTGTGTATGGAATTTTCGATTGATACCCGTTCCTCGGTCTAGTGAAATACTATCACGTCGACGCGATTTACTTTCTTCTAAATCGAAGCTTACTGTCTTGCGGTAACCAGGAGCATTACGACGTACGTTGCTTATAATACCAGTGGGTTGTGGTTTCCCAACACGTTCTATGCGTTGAAGTAGTTGTGATTGTGGAGGCTCATTTTGTGATGCTATATAAGTTGGAACATCTTCAGTTGGAGACCCGTCATCTATAAAAGGAATATCATCTGAGTCAGCAACTGATGCTATGCCATCTTCATTAAGTGGTTGATGAGCCTCGGTATATGATATATTTGTGAATGAATCATTAGAGGAACGTTGCTGTGGATTATTTGAATCTGGTTCAGGATCCGTATATTCCTCAATATATATTGACGGTGGTGGTGTGCTTGTATTCAATGTACTATTGGTGCGTTGACGCACTGGACTATTATGAAAGTAATTATTGTTGTTTTGGACGTTGTTCAAATTGTTCTCGTTCGATAGGTAAAGACTGCTAACTGAACGAGCGATGGGACGTGTATCACGATAACGTGGGTCAATGTGCAATTGATGACCTCTCGCACAAAGTACTTCCTGCAAGGAGGATGCACTCAAACGACGCACTGGTGGCGATGAAGAACGCAAATAACCTAAAGATTCGCGCCGACTACGATTTAAGCTGTCATCAGAGGCCGAAGCAAAATAACAATTATTATACATCGAGTGACGTCGCTGTTCGTTACGTACCGCTGACGATACGTTGGTTAGCTCTGATTCTATATTTTGCAGATTTATATATAATTTTTACACAAGTTATTTTTGCCGAAATGTTGATAGTATATTTTGTTAATTGGCAGCATGTAAGGGAGGAGTTTAGTAAAAAAGCTATTAGCATTCATTGTTATTTAGTAAAATTATTACAAAATCAAACAAATATAGCATACTGGCGTGAGCTCACATATAACTTTATAGCGAAAAACTATCTTACTGAACCACAAAATACAATTTGTTTGACTACTGCACAAATACATATACACATTGCATTTTATATTGCTTACCCCGCGCTATGACTGGACTTGGTTGTTGTAGTAAAGTTGCCAAACCATGATAAATAGCTCCTTGCTTTGCCACCTCCAAAGTGACTATTGGACCAGTGCGTACAAGATAGTCTGCCGCCCTGGAAAAACAACATTTAAATTTCTGTGTAAAGACTACAATTTATATATTTACTTCTCCTGTGTTATGCCAATCAAACTCTGTCCGTCAACACGCAAAAGTTGATCGCCTGCTTGGAGGCGTCCGTCAGCGTCAGCGGCACCACCTGGTACAACACTCTTTATGTATATGCCTAACCGTTCCTGGCCGGCCCCCTTGGCAGCGACTATGGACAAACCCATACCATTAGCATTTTTATGTAATTTTATTACTTGAACTTCCGGTTGTGGTAATTTATTAGACATTGCGCTGGACGAACGGGCCTGAAAGTATTTAAATGGGATCATTTGGGCTCACTGTGATCTACTACTCCATATACGTACATTGAATTGATGCATATAAACTGTCCACAAGCCAATCGATGTTGGTTGAGCAGCCAAACGGCACATGCCTTGTTGTTGAAGTGGATTTAAGAAGTCAACCAAGCCAGACGGTATACCACGTACAACATCACAACTAAAACCATCATCTGGCAATAACAATGCTAAATGCAATTCTGGCGATTCCTCCAATCGCACCTCCCGACCATCAGAACGTGTAAGCTCATCTGCAACCGACTCAGCCATTCTGATTGCGGTGTCTACTAAATTTCGTGGAATCTTCTCTTGTTGCAATAGGGCCGACATTTGCAGTGAGTTCAATCGGAAGCAAGAACATGCCAGTTGCTGTATTTCTTCCACTGACGTCTTCGGTGCCTGCAGAAATTGTGCGCATTGGTTTATTTTGGCCAAATGACAATCGGCTGCTAGTTCAAGACCCTGACGCTCAGCCCATAACTCTAGTAGCTGAAGTCGCTCAGACATCACTTTGCCCCATTCCGGAGTACACATGTGAGAATTAGCCACAATCTAAAATCAAAATAAAATTTTCAGTTTCGATATCTTTGTCCATTTTGGATTCTTGATTAAATAAAACATCAATCAAGTTTAATTCAAAGAAAATAAAAAAAACATCAACAAACTTTCATTGCTCACCGTATTAAAGCAAATCACATTGATGTAATGGAAAAGCTGACTGAACAGCTGTATTGTCAGTGCAGCATTAACGCGACAACGACGCAGCAATGCCATTGCAGAGCCAAGCACTGTTAAAACTAAGCCCGCGGCCGAGTCATGGTCAATGGTCTCCGATAGAAATTGATTTAATGTCTGTGACAATTCCATGCGAAAACAGTTCACCAAATTACGAAAAGAGGTTTGCACACTTTCAGCCAAAACTTCTTGAGCTTGCACACTAAAAGCACTGATATGACGATCCGATTTTAGAAAATGCAGGAACTCGGAACTATTGGCCATCCAAAATGCCAAAATTCTTGGATCGGAATATTGTTCCTGTACAACGGTATATATCAAATTGGCCACATGATGCAGAAATATTGTTAATTTATGTGCACGTTCAGTGGGTTGTAGTTCTGGTCGATAGTGGGTCGATGCGCGGTACCTAGTTGAAAGTAACAGAAAAAATTTAATTTGAAAATTTTTGTTTCATATATATGTACATATATACAAAGTAATTAATAAGGGTCTGGCTAAAATATACCCAAGAATTAGTTTGGTCTTTAAAAATCACATGATTTTGTGAAATTATGGCTGTACAAATTAATGTATCAGCAAAATTTTCTTAATTAAAAATATAGTTCGAGATACCAGATTTGGGTTTGAGTTGACTGAGGCGAGAGCACACAACAGTCGTGTAGAAATCATAAAATATCAAAGCTCGAGGACCCACAACTCGGACTAATAAATAAAAGCTTTAACATTAGGGAAATATGACGAAAATTATCCCCATCTTTCATGTAACAGTAAGTTACAAATCAGTAACTAGTAAAATACCAATTTTTTTTAAATTAGATTTATGATTATACTTAACTACAAAATTCGACTGTGTTAAAAAAACTTAGTTGTGAATCCCCCCTCTGTAAAGTATATACATAAAAAAAAATATTTAGTACAGCCAAATATCAGGAGTAAATTGCAAACCGTAACATGTAGGCTAATTTCTTTTGTTTCAAAGTAGGATATTTGTTAGTACATTTAGCCAGTTAGCAAGTATTGCATTAAAAGCACATCTAGATAAATGCCAAATGCTGAACGTTTATTTGACAAAAATGGTAGACAAGATATGTGAGTATATAAAGCCATATCATATTGGTTAATGTCCTTATTCAAGATGTTATATAAATAATCAGGGTCATGCAAAAAAATAAAAGCAGTCAGAGCTGTTTTCCTCTTTCTAATTTTACCTGGCACACAAATACAGTGAATATACGGGCGCTAATTTAAAATGCGGCGCATTCACATCTAATTCGGATATAATATGTCTTAAGAATAGTTCCTGATGTGTTTCAGGAAATTCCAAGACAGCTGGTAAAATTGCTTCTTGTCCTTGATTCTCCGCAGCATTCGCAATTTTCGGTGATCTATGAAGTAAATTTAAACAGATTATATATACAGTAGGCATTGATTGATATAAATACAACTAATTTGAGTGTGAAAACTATGATTTCGAGACAAATGTGGATTTAGCACTTTAATGAATTGATGAAATTCACGAACGGGTTTTGAGTTGAAAACAAAAACTATATTAAAATCATTATTAGCAACACAAACATACATAAGAAGTTAAATCAAATAATTTCAAAACATGTGTATGTATGTTTTTATATGTATTTTGAAAATTTTCTTTTGTACATAATTCCGTTCTTTGCAAGCTATTCCAAAGTTCCAAAGAGAAAAGAACAATTGAAAAATGTTTAACAGTAAAAAAAAGCAAATAACTATATCTGAAATTACCTTTCCTGACTATTCGATCCGCCAGATTTCATACTAGAAATGGATTTCGTTTCATTCTCCAAATTACCCTCAATACTTTGGCCATCGAAAGCTGAACTACTGGCATGACTGTGATGATCTCCGGAACGCAGTTTGTTATCTTCTTGATCACGTGTGGCCAAAGATTGATCGGTGATGCCACTTAACCCTCCACCTCCATTTCCACTATTATTGCTGGTGCCTCCACTGTCATTTTTATGAGCCTGAATGACATAAGGTGAATCTTAATTACTAACTCCTAATTTGCATGAATTTACAAACTTACCGAATCTGCACAATCTTCATCGTTCCATGAGCCAGGCGAAGTTGGTGAACGGCTGTCAGTTGGAAGTGTATATTTGACGTTGACAGCATTTCAAGTTGGTTCAAATTTGTTTTGCCAGTGGTGTAGAGTGATGTATTTGTGTGTGTTTATGTTAGTTTAAGTAATTGAGGATGTGGGGAAATAAAATGGGAAGTGCGTGGGCGGTCATAAATGTTTAATAGGTATACAACAATGATAAATATTAATACATATAAAAAATGTTTTTGAGGAGTCACAAATAAATTAATACAGATAAAAAATTTAGAGAAAAAAAATAAACAACAACATATAAAATAATTGAAGCAATAATGCGAAGGTTGCCAAGTTCGTTAAGAATTTAATTAATGCGCACAACATTAAACATCAATAATGAATGCACACAAAACACATTTTATAATTAAATATATATATATATATACTATTGACAATAGTGCACAAACCTTTCGTAAAGACAGGCTGAATCCAATTGGGACTGAGATAATGCCAGGTTATAACGTCCATCGGTTGGTGAATCCACAAATCTGTATGAAGCGACACGTCCAAACATTACGACAGAGCCGTTCTAAGGAATATTATAAGAAAGCAATTCATTTTAAAAATTATTGAAATTTTAAGCCTCGAAATTAATTTAATTTAAATACTTTTTCTTTTTTTCAAATAACACAACAGCTTCCACTATTCACCAATTCACATTTGAGACTAAATGAGGGGCGTTTAAGTGGACATCATGATGTTGCATCAAAAAAATCGACGGGTCAACAAAAGAAAAGGCAAAATACAAAACGAACAAAAATGGGTACAATTTGAATACGTTTGCTGATGCTTGTCGGCCTTCTCACATGTAAAAGCATGCACATTTATACATTTATGTTTTGGGCGAAGTCTAATAAACGCCCCTTTTACATTTACTTTTTGTTATGAATCTCTAAATTGATGCACATAATCAGTTTTTTTAATTTGAATTACAAAACAGTTGACCACTTTATACACAAGTAAACATACACGAGTTTGCACTTGCACAAGTTTGTCTGCATAAATGTAGACATTTGTGATTGTTTGCTTTTTATATTACATCATTTTTCATTTGCTTTCCATTGGTTTAATGTTATCATTCTCAGCAATGGTGGCGAACTTTAAAATCTTCGAAAATTTCAATTTAAATAAATACAATTTACAATTATTTCTTTATTGTGGCCTGTAATTGTTTGTTGATATAAGTGATATTGAAAAAAAACTCACTAACCCAACATTAAGTAAATATAGCGGCTAAATATTAACGCACTTAATAGTTGTTGGTTGGTAATAAATTGAATATTACAACAACAGATTACATGGCAGACGTTGGCTCAGTTGTTAGAGCACTCGCCTGCGATGTCAGGATCCGTTGGTTCGATCCCTGTCAAAGGAAGTCTGATGAGGAGATGTGGTGATCTCCGAAACAGCTGTCACTTCTACCAATTTTCTTTGTTGTATAACAAAATATTCAATTCAAAAATTCTAACAAATAGGCCCTTTGAATAAAGCTCATACACTTATAACCACCAAATTTACAATAGTTGCAAATAATTGCTCAAACCGATTTCGAGACATCTATTATAGAGGAGCTTTTTGAAAGCAATGTGTGAAGTGTGAATGAGGCTTGAGGAAAACATTACCAAGTTGTGGAAACCCCTATAAAAGAAATCATAAAGCGCATGGCACAGAAACGTCGTTAAAAAAACATAAAATAAATCATTCTTGAAGAAAATAATTAAAAAGGGAAAACAAATGGCGTAGAATTGACCTTTGCTTTCCTGACGTCCATAAAAACGCAACCTTCTTATCTCATTCTTTTCTCTAATTTTTTATATGTACTATACAAAGGACAACCTATGAAGACACTTTTTCCGTTTTGGTCATTTACTAAGAGCTGTTAACAGAAATTTGGTCAATAGTCGGAGTTGCGAGAAATTATTGCGCTATGCTCAACTGAAGATCCAAAGAAAAGCACTTGAGAGTTTCTTATTTGAAATAAGGAATTTGAAAATTGATGAATGGTAAATTCGCTTTACACCCACGAGAAATAATAGTGTTTCATGTGTGTGTAGTGTTATGATAGAGTTAAATAGTACTCTGGAAATTAGTAACATAAAAATCGACTTTAGCTTCTCCATTGGAAATAATTATAGCTAACTTGCATTCTAAAAGCGTTCAATAAGCTTTATTTGACTGAAATTTTAAGCCTATGGAATGGCATATCGCTTTATTTTACAACATACTTCTCGATTATAAACATTGGGCTTGGAATTTCTATGAATCTTAGCTTTTATCTGCTTCTTGCCAGTATTTGTGGCGAACTTGTTTGCATGTGGAAAATAATTCTTCAATAGGGAAGTTTCAAGTAGTTTTACTTCTTTTGAAGTGGCCCAGTGAAAGAGACTAAAGAACGATACAATTTAATGCGGTCAACTTCAAATCAATGAATATTACTAATGCATACAAACTACGAGTATAATTACTTCCAATGGTGAAGAAAAAGAATTTTTTGTTGTTGTAATTTTACATTACTTATTATGTCGTCGTACTCACATGCAGAATGGTGGGCTGTGTTATGTGGTGGCCATTGACGAAAGTTAAAGCATCGGCATGTAGCGGAGTCACAGTACAAACACCCTCTAACAATGAAATGAGACAATGACGCGCTTGAATAGATGGTCCAAATAACTGTAAAGAATTTGTGTTCGCAGAGCCGACCTAAAAATAAAAAAAATAAAAATTGTGGGATTCACACCTTCCTTTTGCGAATTTAATTGTAATTTCGACAAAATCAAAATTTACCTCGATTGGATCGTTGCCCAATTTAATGCGACGACCACCATCGCCACTGTGTGTTACTTCTACCAAAACTGCACCCTCTCTATCGCTGGAAATACTGTTCGCACCGTTTGAGGCACCTAGCGGTTTTTTCTTTCGCCGACGTGGTTGAGAATCCGCTGGACGCCTCCTCACATGGAACATAATCGAACCTGCAAATCAGTGAAATTATTAGAGAATTATTAATAAAATCAAATTATGTGCGGATAACATTCAGCAAATTTATGGAATAATATAATTATTTATGCGTGAATGTAATTATATGTAGTTAAGTTTTTTCATACGAGTCAAATTCATTTTTTATTGCAGCGAGAGCGTAAAAAACGTCCGTTTGCTTTAGGGGACTAAACCAAATGTTGTAGAAATTAGTTGCAAAAGTTCGCCTATTTACCGAAAATTAATTTCTGAAAATTATGTGATGTAAAAATGTTTTCTATTGTTTGTAAATACTACTATTCATCACCCAATACTAATTCTATATAACGAAAATTGTAAGGCATTTTGGGTTCTATTTTATCTCATTTGTATGAGAATTCATCTAAACGTATAAATGGCTGATAAACGTGTAAACTGTAAATTTAATTTACTGTAGAGAAAAGTTTACTTGGATTATCATTCAATTTCACGTTTATACTTTACATACAGATATGGATAACTGTAGTGTTTTACAGATATATATAAAAATAAAAATAAAAATTATGTTTATATTTCACTCTTAGCTCCGTTGAATGATCTAATAATCTCTATTACCATATTTGTCAATAATCGGCAAGATCACTCAAGCGTCACAGGCCGATTATAAAAAAAAAAAAAGCATTTTCGGTTTAGTATTCGTGACGTTTCTCAGATAAATGTTAAACAAACCGTGAAATATTGAGAAAATATTAGTGTGTAAAGATATCAATCTGTAGTTATATACAGGGTTATCCATTTTGTAGTTTCTATAATAAAGGTAAACAAAATGCATTTAAAATATTTTTATTTTTCATGAAATCATTATTTATTATAAAGTTTGAACCTTGGCATTATATATGAAACACTACATTATTGAAATGACCGTCTCGTTAATTTTTTCAAAAATGCGTTTGAGGTAATTTTCGATCACTTTTTTACACATAGGGCGGTATCTCAGCCATAACTTGATGAATGTTGGTTTTCAAGGGCGTA
This sequence comes from Neoceratitis asiatica, assembly GCA_030068015.2. NCBI lineage: Eukaryota > Metazoa > Arthropoda > Insecta > Diptera > Tephritidae > Neoceratitis > Neoceratitis asiatica. The sequence goes on along the minus strand of CM061529.1, from coordinate 66,682,085 downwards.
AGAGTTAAAGGTTTATCCGCATAAACATGCTCTTTCGCGTAGCCACAAAAAAAAAAAAGATTCAACGGTGTCAAATAGCACGACCTGGTTGGCCAATTGACAACGCCAAGACGAGAGATTACGCGGCCGGGAAATTTCACTCGCAATAAAACCATATTCGCTCGTGTTGTGTGGCATGTGGCACCGTCTCGTTGGAACCACATATTGTTTAAGTCGTGTTCTTCCATTGCAGGCCGAAAAAAGTCGGTTATCATGAGATCACAACCCTCCGAATCAACAATGACAGTTTCGCCGTTATCGTTTTCTAAGAAGTAAGGTCCAATCACACCTCCGGACCAAAGAGCGCACCAGAGAGTACGGTTTTTTTTTTAGGTTTAATGGCCTTTCTACAATTATTTGAGGATTCTCGGGGCCCCAAATGCGACAATTTTGATTATTTCGCCTCCACCGAGTAACAAATGTGCTTCGTCGCTGAAGAATTTTTTTGTAAAAATCGCGGTCCACTGCTTGTTGTTCCAGCACCCAATCGAGTGGAGTTGTAAATGTTATTTTCAAATTTATTAAAAATTGAGACGGAACCATATGAGAGAAGTTATACTCGGAGTGACACTGACAGCAGTAGCCATGTAAATTTACAGGTTCCAAGAAGACCAAAACTGTAACATTATAATTTTATATAATACAGCAGTCGTATTGCAATAAAACAGACAGCAAAACCAAATTACTCAATCTTAAAAACAGTACCAACACTATTTTTCAATGACAAAAAAAAAAAAAAAAAAAATGAAAAAATTGCCAAAAAATAAAATAAATTTGGGTCGGACCCAAAAAAAAGTAAGATACAACTTATTTCCAGAAAAATTCCATTATTGTATGAAATTCAATTACAGTTTGCCTGGGTTACAGGTGCTTAAACTTTAAATTCGTATAAAAAATCAGATTTACAAGACAGAAATCCGTTTCGCAGTTTTTATGGCAGGTGGAAACCTTCATTTGCATTGCATGGCTTCATGAAATATGTAGAATCTGTTGCACTAAAATACTACATTCATAAAAGATTTCCTTTTTTTCTAGTTTTAATTAGGAATTAATGAATTAATTAAGCTAAAACTAGTTAATATCACTGCTGCAAAAAATTTCTAAAAAAAAAGCAGTTTCATTCCATTGTAATTTATAGCAATTTAAGCAAGAATTGATTGCTTTTCCAACGCATTTTCCCCCTTCTAATATCATCAAATAAGCAACAAGTGTCAAGGCCGGCCCATGACATTCTATTATCTAATAGATATTTATAAATATGTGTTTATATAAAATATTAGGGTTTGGTTTATGTTATTTGTACTACTTAATTAATAATCACTTCAGCGATTCTGAAGTGGCAGTTATGTGTATGTATGTATATAAATAATACGTTTAAAGTAGATCGATGGTATATAAAAGTTGCAATTGATGGAGAATTTTTATTTTATATGAAATTTGTTTATGAAAATAAATTTTATAATACGGCAAAATAACGATTGAGCGTTCAGATTATAATTTATTAATGAATATCGTTAGTATTTAATGGAAATTCCTTTACAATTCACAAAAAAAAAAAAAAAAATTAAATAAATTTATAGTAGCTACTTTTATATATATTTATTACTTTGATTAAACTTTCACAATTTGTGCTGTTGACTACAGAAGTTGGCTGGAGACTACTGATATCAACTGTTGTTGTAGTAACCGCAAAAATATTCCCCAAATTGGTTTTCGAGAAACATTGCCGGAGTGATAGATCTTGGTCAGATTTTCACATTATGAAAAGATGCAACAATACTATAGCAGAAAAATATCATACCAAAAGTAAGCGAAGAAGCAGGAATGCGTGAATTTGAGATATTAATTTTTTGACAACTCATGATTGACATTTACTCTACACTTGTTCCGTATGTTCTTTTGCATCTCTATTTCGCAGATGCAATATCAAGCGCGATGCTCTTCATATTTTTTTTTTAATTCTTCATTTTGTATCATAAATAATTTGTTTAAATCTTGTTGATATTTTTTCTTCTGAGTGGTAAGCATAATGAATAAAAAAAAGTGTATTCAATATAAAATTGTCGTGTATAAATTTGTTTGTCTTTTACATTTAGAGAATGAAGAATTAATGAAGAAAACGTTTGTGGTACACTTAACAGAACATATGTGATTTCGTCTACAATGCGAGCTTTCGCTTGGACTACGCATAGAATGTTTAATGAGAGGATCCGATCCCTTAGTTCCATAACAGCGTCAGTGTTGGAAACGAACCTTTTAATAAACATTTTAAGTGCAAGGATAACTTTATTTTTAATTAATTTCTTTGTTTTATTTTGTTACAATTTAAATTACTGTAATGCAAATGAATTATATAAATGAAATAATAATACTAAAATTAATTCTTACTAAATTTGTTAAGAATGTAAGCCAAAAATTAGAACAAAATTTTAAAATTTTTATATATAAAATACTATTTTTAATTTTTAATAATTCCTTTTAATAAAAAATAACCGAAATAAAAATTAATGGAACTTTTCATTCATATAAAATAATGGAAGCAATAGTGACTTCGAAAAGAAAATTCATTACGAAAAGTACTGCACTTTATATTGAGTTCGTGACGATGTATCTTTTAATATATTCAGATCCCTACACACTGAAGATTCTTTATGTTTTTCTGGTAGGAATAAGGCTCGATTATGCTTCATTCATCTGGAGAGCGCATCATTATTCATATATAAGCCGTTTAAAATGAGTCTAGAAATTTTTATTTTATAAAATTTGCCTCACGTTCCTTATATTTTTCTGAACCGATTCCTACGTATGAGTCGCGTTGTCTGCTTTTGAGTATTTAATATCTGAGTAGCAGACACTCTTTCCTCGCTGCCTCTTTTGTGTTTAATATTGTAAAAGGATCAGTAGACTGCTCTAACCTCTTGGAAAGATTACACTTTAATGTCCCTAGTCGCAATCTCAGGCATGTAACTCCTTTTTATGTTGGGATTGTAAAATCTAATCATGCCAACACGTCCCATTAAGAAGAACTCTTACGGAATTAAGTGGAATTATGAATTTTGATTTGTCTCTATCCTGTGGAGCAGTCCATACTATCTTATATAATTACTTTAATTAGCCCTAAGTCTTCTTTCCTCGTAGCCAGTAAGAATTTATTGTTGATTCGACTGAAAATAAATAAATGAATTAAAGGTAATCCAAAAAATCATGTAAACAAAGCTTTTTGAAGTGATACATTACTTTCCTATGACTACGCTGTAGAGAAAGCCATGCATCTTTTCGTGCATAGTGTATACTCTTGGCATCCTCAAGCGTTCCTGGTTAATTTATATTTATACATTTAACATATACACGTATGTAGGTATATGTAAAATGAAGAAAAATAAAAAAGCAAAGAAAATAAAGAGCGAATTGTATTTTATTTTGTTTTCAAATTCCTTGAATTTTCATTATGAAGTAAAATGAATGGTTGAAACAAGAAAGCAAGATCACACGTATAAGGGGGGGATGTGGGTAAAATCTCCACACTTTTTAACAAATTACCTAAACTGTTACTCAGTTTTTTTAATCCAGTTTTGAACAAACGCTTGCTCAAATTATCTAGCTTTTTACCCAGTTTTGGCTGACAGTGTAGTTAGGTATATAAATAAATATATACAGTGGCAGACAAAAGACTACATACACCGCCTGTATTCGTTGTGTAGAAAGTACTATAAATTTGCTGAAAAATTTAGGTATACAGTTTTTCTTTTTAAATCCTTTTCTAATCACATGTATTAAAACAAATCCATTTTCTAACCTAAAATAAAACAATTATGGTGAAAAAACGTAAAAGCATCCTTGACAAAAGTCTACAAACACCACGGGTGTACTAGCAAGTACGTCGATATGCTCTGTTATTATGGCGGTTAGATACCCTTTTTTTGACTATTTTTTTAAATTAAGTTTTCTAATTTGCTAATATTGAATTTAGTTGTGGTTTAAACACATTAGCATCAACAATGGCTCCGCGAAGAGAAATATCCATTGACGTACGAATATTGGTTATTCAGCACAGAAAAGAGAGGCAATCGTATGGTGAAATTTCAAAAATTTTAAACTTAAGTCGATCAACAGTTAAGACCATTTTAGAAAACCTAAAAAAAAATGGGTGCACCGAAAATAAGTAGCGTGTTGGCCGCCCGAAGAAACTAACTCGAAGAAACATCAGCTTTATTCTGAAGAAAGTGAGTGATGATCATAACGATACTGCTTCGAAGAGCTCTGAACGATAACGACTTCCACAGTAGAACGCCACGTAGTCTTTTATTTCTGAAAAAATCGAAAACTTCGCTTGTAGTTCGCTAAAAGGCATTTAGACAAAGGAATGGATTTTTGGCAAAAAGTCTTGTTTATAGACGAATCGAAGTTCAATATATTCGGCAGCGATGGAAGAGCAAAAATTTGGAGAAAAGAAAATACTGCACTTAACGCCAAAAAATTGAGTGCCAACAGTGAAGCATGGTGGCGACAACGTAGTGGTTTGGGGAGCGGTTGTGGCATCTGGAGTTGAAAGCTTGTTTTTATTGAGGGTAATATAGATCGGTTCAAATGTAAGTCATTGTTGGAAGCTAATCTGAAGGATTCGGTGGACAGTTTGGAGTTTGGCGCAGGCTGGATCTTTCAACAATTGTTAAGGATTGGTTGCTTTATCATGCTCCAAGGCAACTACACACCCCACCTCAAAGCCTAGATTTGAATGTTATTGAATATGTCTGGGAGATTTTTGAGCGAGATTAGAAAAAATCAGATTTCCAGCTCAGCATTACTCCAGGAATGTCTTATTGAAGTTTGGGAAAGTATCCTCCCTCAGAATTGGCAAATTTAGTAGCCTCGATGCCACGACGGCTTCAAGCTGCTACTGATGCGAACGGTGGACCAACCAAATACTAAAAAGAGATCAGGTTACCTGATATTAATCAAAGTTTTTGCGCTAAGATAAGTTTTGTATGTACTGTATGTAGACTTTTGTCAATGTTGGATTTACGTTTTTATGTTAAAAAATTATGTTTGTTGGTTTTTTATGTTAAGGGAAAAACTTTATCGTTAAATTTTCCAATAAACTCTTTGGACTTTTAATTCAACGAAAATACGGGACATATGTAGACTTTTGTCCGCCACTGTATGTATGTATGCCCATTTGCATATACATATGTAATATGAAAACTTTGAAAAGCAAATGAAAGAGTTTATATGTAAGTGTGTTTGATTGTTTACTTTCAAACGCCATACACCCACATGCCACATGAAATATTTGCTAGTGCCTTGGACGCCGCAACTCATTACTACATGGAAAGTTTACTTTTGTATTTAATGAGTGCCACGTCTGTAATTTCGTATGCTAATGTTGCACAAGCAGCAGAATGCCTCCTCTCTCTCTCTCTCTCTTTGCCCTTTGTGCGATCCCAGTAACACCTTGTAATGCAATTTTCTGTGTTTATGAATTCAAAAGTTTGCCAACGAGCCCTTCAACACTAATTGACGCTCGTTTGCATACAAGTCCCAACACAGTGGACTAATTCAATTAGAGAATACAAGTTCGTGCAATACTTTCGTCTGAAGTAGAAAGGCAGTAAATTAAATTACTGTGAACTGTTGCTTCCATCGAATACTTAATGATTACTTACTTCAATGAATACTCATCGATAAGGTGATAAATGTACATATTTTCAATAGTTATAAGAATGCAATGATTGTCGTTTTCACTTTTTATACAAAAATTGTTAGTTTATCCATTATTGTTGTTAAAATCATAAAAGGCTTATTGCATTATATTATTATTTTATTAAATTTTTTTCTTTCTAATTATTTAATGCTTGAAAATACGTTAGAGCTTTGAAGATAACTCTCTTTTCATGAGTTTCATATAACAATGACCATCATATTTAAACAAAAAAGAAGATTTCAGTAGATTTTTATATGTGTTACTCATACGTCAAGGCAAATGACTATGTTTATTGACGAGATGCTATGTATTTAAATTTAAAATTTATGGTATTACTAGCAGACACGCCACATATTGGGGTGGCTTCGACATTTTAATAAATTTTTATTCTGCAAAGAATAGTAAAAAAAGCCTAATTAAGCATCATATGTTACAAAATATTAACTTATTTATTGTATTAATGTGTGCGTCGCTCATGGGTTGAAAGTGGTCTAGAATTTTCAAAAAATAGATTTTGTTTGTTTGAATATTTCGAAACTATAGTTTTTTAAGAATATATTGTTAAGATTTTATAATGATATCTGCAGTATTTTTGGTTCTACATATCTTAGAGCAGGTAGCGACCGACCGCTCGACCTTATACACTTCAAGCATTAAACTCGTCTTTCTTAGAAAAGCTTTTTTATTCTTTTTATCCAAATGATCTGGAATTTGAATGTGTTATTCAGTACAATATTAGTGACGTCCCGTAGCATAAAATTAAATTATCTTGATAACTTCTTACTTTCTTAGTTCAAAAACTGCCAAAAAGATAAATCTGTTTCGGTTATCGAAATTAAAAAATTTCCCATTAAAAAGTTTTTTTTTTTTATAATCTTGGCACGGGATAGACACTTGTACAAATTAATAACCTCTTGGTTTTTACGTTTCAGATAAGTACAAGAGCCAAAATTTCCTGCGCTACCCACATCGAATTTTTTGAGTTCAACTTCAGGACGAATTTTAAAATATTTAAAATTATTATTTTTTAATTATCTAAAAGTTTAAATTTGTTGGTTATTTAAAAAATATTGAAAATGCCTGAAATTTACGATCTCTAGACCACCATCATCTCCCCTTATGTGCTACTCAAAGTCTTTCCGCGAAGTCGGATCTAAGCTTATTCACAATAAAGTTTTACGTATACGGTATACGAATATCTTTAACTAGTGGCGACTATAGCTACGCACGACCTATGCTTATATCACACAAAATTTTTGTCAAAGTGTCGATGAGACCTTTCCCAGTACCTGGTACATTTCCGGAAAACAAAAGTATTCAATTTTGACACTTCATCTAGAAATTAATTTAAAAAAAATTGAACCATAAATATATATATTTTATTTTCAAACATATCGGTCCACTTCCTGGAAAAAAAGAATTTCATATGAAAACAACTATTATACGATTGCTTCGAATAGGTCGCACCCTAGTCCACTCCCGGTATGAAAAACTGATGTTGGCCCATTCTCTGATACTCTACTAGATATTAATTAATACAAAATTTCATAAACATCGGTAAATCCGTTTCGAAGAAGTTTGGCAGGCAACAAACACCGTGACACGAGAATTATATATATATTTTTTTAATTCGAAGGAATTGTTTTTTAAATCAGGATTGAGAAGAGCTATGGGAGCTATTTTAACACCAGGGAAAATTATAAATATGAATCACTTGTTCAGGTTGGAGCAAATTGTATTTATAATCAACAATCGCTCTATTCACTGTTATCAGATTGTGGAATTCTTTGCTTTATTATCAGTAAAAAACAGGGGTGATAATCTTACTTTACCCAAAAAAAAAAAAAAAAAAATCTGAATGTCGGTCGGAAATATCCTCATTTCCATGCGAGATAGGTCGATAACTGGCATGTTCTAGAGTGTAGCAATATAAATATATTTATTTGTATTGTACTCCCAGTCGAAAAAGCAGGTAAATTAATAATAACAACATATTTGAAAAATTGATTGCAAATTATTATTGGTACAAGAAGTTATTGGAAGGTAATATAAGGTAAAACATTCAATTCGCTATAAAATATTCATAGCTTGATAAGTCAATGTATTTTCACGGACTGAATGAAAAGTCATAAAAATATTTGAAGATTTCATACTTTTCTATATTGCTAAATTGATTTCCAATTTTATTTTACTTCTTAGAAGTAATGTGTGGCTTTTTTTTTACTTTTTAAATAAATATAGTTGAATCGAAATCACTAAAAAAGTGATTTTGATGGCACAAATTCTGATTTGATCGGTTTCAATTTTGGATTTGATTTGATATCGGGTTTAAGTGTTACAAAAAGCCGACTTATCGGTTTAATTGTCAGAATTTAGCAGACACGATTTGTATTGAAGAAATTCTTAATTTAATGTGCGATGATTTTAATCAAATAAATTAAATACCATCATTTTGAGTTTAAAATAAAGCATTTCATAGCACTGTACTTAGATACGGTTACTGAAAGTTGATTGCGATTTCATTCTGTATTTTTAGTTTGCAAAGACAAGGTAGGGAACACCATTTTTTAGAGTATTCCAAACAATTATCGTCTTACTATATTTTATGATGCCTGCAAATATTTTGGAGTGAACGATAAGCATTTACAATTCAAACCACTACGAAACTGTATTAATACTTTATAAAGAAATTACAGATGCACATATGTAAATAAACATTCAATCTAAATTTTTAACCTTCTGAGATACCATTTCGCGTTCGATGAATGCATCCAAGAATGCGGTATTTTGTGCAAAAATATTCTTTAGCCTATCATTTCTCACTGCTGGTAATTTCCAGTTTAACCCAGCGTCTGCAAATCAACTGCTCTAGGGCTTTCATCACTTTTCTAATCGCTACCGATACCGTGCTCTTCGCCAAGCACACGCTCAAATCGTCACTACCACTAATTTCCGATTAGATCTCTCAGTGAAAAATCACAACGCCGCTGCAAGTTGCAGAGCTCGATAAATGTACAGTCGATCGAGCTTACATTTTATAACGTCTATCACCATAACCTAAGCTCCTTTATTAGGACGATATTGATCAACAAACCTACAAAAGTGCAGAGTCTGATGAAACAGAAAATGTGAGATCACTACACTTACTTCGCCTCAGGAAGGTCCAGAGGATTGCTTTTATATTCGTAAATTTTGCTTTTTATTCTTTTAGAAACTTCCTGCCTTCATTCATTAAAATAAATGCATATTTATATTTATTTCTTACTTTACAATAAGCAAAACAGCTGATTCGAACAACGGTTTTTATAGCTTCGATAAAACTAAAGTCGATTACAAAACACCATTTCAAACCGATATCGGTTAAAATTTCGACAATTTGCAACACTAATATTTTTTTTCGTGACATCCCTGAATATTTTTAATAATTATTTGATTTAAAAGTATGCTTAGTTACAACGAAAAGTTGATTTCTTATTTATGAATAAGTGCAGACCTCAAAATGAAAAATAAAAAACAACCGAGCGAATAACAAAACTCGATTTGGTCTAACTCTATGTTACAAGATTTTCCACCTTTACAACTGGGTTTGCAATGGTTGCACTGCGTGTACGTACATATATACACATACATACATATAGCGCGATGTATGTGCATAAACACTAATTTTGTAAAAAAAAAAGATATAAAAAAGACGCTATTGTCGCACCGGTGGCACCGGTGAAGTGCTCTTTCGTTGGGTATACGTTGTTCATATTGATTTTTATGGAAGTAAGATACGATTTCGTGTTCAAATTTTCGGTATTCGAAGAATTAACGCGACACAAGCATACACATGCACGTACGTACACATATGTGCGTGCAAAAACTACACCTGTGCGTGTTCCCTGGAGGGAAAATACTAGTCATTTACTAGAATCCAACTAGTTTGCACTTTTACACTGACTAGTTAATCTTCCGGCGATGTCCTACGAACTGTCATATATAATTATGTGGTGAATTTCTAATTCACCAAAAATGAAAGTGAAAATAAAAATGAAAATAAATTTGTCATGCAGCGAGATTCGAACCTTGAACCTCATGCATTACAATAATAACCTCTATCAATCGTTACGATATAAAGAGCAACGACATACATATTATTTGGAAATGAAACTCAATCTGCTATGCAAATAACGAACTGGTATGAATTCATCTTCAAAATATGAGTATTTGACTAGAATTTTTGCATACTTGTCTACTATGTCATTTCACTGCAGGGTTGGCACTCGTATGTTAAGAATAATTTTGGCACATAATTGCAAGAAACTCATTAGAATAATTTTAATATATTTTCCTTACATTTGTTTAACATATTTTCACGTATAGAAAATAAATGTGCTTGCTAAGTATGAAACTGCTGTGTGTATACGCATATAACATATGCACATATGTATGTATATTACTCACCTGGAGGGTAATACACAATTGATTTTCAATGTCACTACCATCAAAACAAAAACGAATTATTTGGTAAGAAATTCCATTTATAACTCAATTCAAGCCAAACCTAGCAACGATATATCCTGCCACAGGACACAGAATAACAACCGTTTCGGTTCGCAGTGAAATGATTACTGAACAAACTCAGTGAATTATTGTTAAGAAGTGAAAAAAACGGTATTATGTTGTTGTTGTAAGTTTGTGTTATGTGTTTATTGGTTTTGCGTTTTCAGTTTTTGATGGTTTCATCATGACAATATTTCTGACTGCAGTTGTGACTGTATTGTTTCGGTCACATTGAAACTTTGGTTTTAATTGCTATGAGCATACGAGTACATGTATGTATACGTATATATGTATATATATTGGACGAACAATCAAAATTAATATAGGTCAAAAGTGGATGCAACAAAATAGATATCTATATATCTATGCGACATACTCTACATGAGCTTTCATTATTCCTGAGTACTAGTGCACACTTTCTGGCATCGCTTTCCTTCCATTCAATGTTCGGTAAAAATGATTGATATTTGGCGTTCAGTTTTTATGTGTGAGCGCATATCCTGTGATTCTACTACTATACTTATACTGGACGTATTCAAATTCCCAGCAAAAATTTGTGAATCATATAGTCTATTGGACTACTTATAGAATTACTCCACTGTAGTCAATGTAGGAACAACTCACGTCTCGTCATCAGCTTCTTGTTAGCCGATCATTGCTCGTATTTTAACGATTGTAAGTACTGCACGATGTTACAATTGCGGAATCAGTTTTATACTCGTATACCTGAAAGGTGTGAAACTAAAATTGAGTCAGTTTCGTTTCATTGGTGAGCTCTAAAGGTACGTACAGAAGTTGGAGTTAGTTAATATGTGTATTTCAATGAAAATAGAACAAATGGGCAAATTGAAATATCGAGCTTGGTTTATCTAGCCATGTCAATTGAGTGAATTTAAACAATCCGTTGAAAAAATTTTCAATAACTAACAATTTTTTTTCTAACCATTTTCGTTTTTAATTGAAGTATAGTTCGTTCGCACCGAAAACATTCCACAAGTTATATCTAAAGATTTAGAATTTGTTTAGCAAGGATAAAAAAAAAAATTAAAAAAAAATGTAATTCAGCTTTCTTTCAAAGACTTCCAGACTATAAGTATGATTGTATGATTGCATAGAAATACTGAGTGTGTTTTCGCAAATTGACCACATTTTCTTAGTTGCACAATCGCTAATGTTATGACCAAAAATTCGCTAACAAACTATTCTTTTTATATAAAAATAAATAAATTAAATTACGATACAAACGAAATTTTGTTAGTTGATGGTTTATAAATTAAAATAATTAATTAAACACCATTTTTTCTCTTAATCGTTCCTGCACACATTTCATAAAAACTCATTAGCTGTATGGAGAGAATATAAAACGGAATAAACTCGCCTACATATCCTGTAACAAACTGAAGGTTTTTTTTTTAGAACACTAATTGATAAAATTCAACCAAATTTGGAGCATATCGTATTTAAAATTATAAATAACTAGCGGACCCTAAATAAAGCTAAATTACTTCATGGAAAAGCTCGAAATATTGTATTATATACATATACCTGGTACTTCTTTACTATTTCAACATTTTTAAAGTACAGCAAAAAGTTTACAACATTATTCTTTCATTTTAATAAAATTTAAAATATTCATACTATTTTAAAACTGACTGCCAAAACAAAGACATCCCTCCTTCAATAGTGGAAATATTTATGTTAAACTTTGTACTGAATCTATTATTTTTTATGGCTTAAATACACCTCTTTGGTACATAGAAATTTGGTTACTAACTTTCGGCAATATCTTGAACCAGGCTTCCTTGACCACCTCAACCAGAACGTTTTTGTTTTTTACAATTTTTCCTATTATTTTTCGAAAGCACAAACTCCAGCACAGATTGCAAAAAGTTGTCAATCGGATTAAAAACGAAAGATTAAACGGTCCAATTTTAGATCTCTGGAGAATTTTACTGCATAACCAGATTTAAAGTAGGTTTAGTGTCGTTATCCTCCTGGTGTAACCGCTTTTACGATATATACTGCTCAATATATGGCAACATTATATCTTTTGAAAATGTTTGTGCAACTTAAACGATTCTCTCTAGCTGATGATTGGAGCTGATTTCAAATTCAATAAAGCAGTCCCAGACCAAAACTGATCTGCCTCCATATCTGCTATGGGGTTTTGTCATTGTTACTTTGGTTGGGAGCCAATTTCTTCAAATTAGTTCAGTGATGAGGTAATTAAAATACCAGAATTGAGACGGATCTGTTCTTCTCTGGGGTTGCTTCTCTGTTCAAGGAATCAATCCGATTTATCTAGTAGAGGGAATAATTTATCGCTTAGGTTACATAGACATTTTCAAAAGATTTGATGCTACCATACAATCAGGAGCTTAAGAGATTTTATACCTTCCAACTGAGAACTTTTGGGAGTTTGCGATTTTGAAAATTAATAGGAAAAATTGTCAAAAAGACATGTACTGTTCGAGGTGTGAAAAAAGCCTGGTTCAACATATTACCGAAAGTTATTAGTAACCAGATTTCTATGAGTCAAAGAGCTGTGCTGAAGTCATAAAAAATAATATGTTCAGTACAATATTTTTCAACAATAAACATAGAGGTATAGAACGTTAAGTTGGCATTACTTTTCAAGATGGCGACCAATGTAACAGCTGTCATGCGTAAGTATAAGGAGTTTGAGCAGCTATGAAAATTTGCAGGTTTCAAGACCGGATCATACTCATGTAGGTAATCTTGTGACAGATGTCCACTTCGAATTGAGTTTATCGAACGAACACCTATCCAGCCTGCTGAATGAATGTGATAATAAACAAGGTTTCAGACAGAGTGACTCTCTATCTATCGTATTGGCCACGGCGAATACCGCGACCGATGCAACGATGCTGTTGGAAACAGAAGAAGAGGAAGGAAGAACTACACTTCGTTGGAACGATCATGTGCAGAGCGAAGTGACTTTAAACTTGAAGGGAGTGTCGATTATTTTTGTTCCTAACTCACCTAGCCACCTTTTGCAATACTAGGTTAACAAAAAATATGTATGTACTTGTATTTTAATGTATCAAAACTTTTCGTTTTTGAAACAAAACTATTGAGACTAATAGCAGGAGTGTGCTTACATACATACATAATCAAAATCGGATTTTATTTATCGGAATAGACCTTTTAAATATATGTAAACGTAATTTAGCTTGAAAGATCCTTTATTATTTTCTAAGTCGCCTCCGAACGACTAATGGATTTTATTGCGAGGTTTATTTTTCGTCAGAAATATATGTAATTTATACGCGAGACTCCAAAATTGTAATTTGGGTTTCAAATCGTCAAATACTTATTTTGCTTCAAGTGAGGACATTACAAAATGAGTTTCACACAATTTATACATACAAATTCACAAAAGGATTTACGTTACAAATTTCTTCGACTATTACGTTAATGAGTATTCATAAATTATTCACTTACGTCTGATTCCCCAATCCATCATTTTGCAGCTGTTTGCGCAGATGCTTCAACAATAACACACATTAAAATCCAATAAACCGCACATCCATACCCTGCCACCAATTAAATGACTTTCCTGCATCCTTTGTTTTATAAAATACACAAACGCACACATAATCACAATTTTTTTATATTTCAAATGTATAATTCGATATTGAATCAACCGATCGGTATAAATATATATATATATATATATATATATATATATATATATATATATATATATATATGACCATAAAGAGAGAAATTTAATTTCTACTCAACAATTTGTAAAATAAATAAATATTAGCAAACAAATTTATTTATTTATACTAAAACATCTAACAATTTTCACACGGACAGACTAGGTGGCGGTGTGCTTGAGAACACCGATTCTTTGTGACTATTGCCAAACGATTGGCCATGACAATTGGAGAGCGAAACACGCAGCACATACATACTTGTACTCTACAACTCAAAACAATACCGACGCCAACGTGTACGAAGATGCTACCGAAAACGACGACAATGTACTATGACTAAATATAAGAATAAGTGAAGTAAAACAAAGCAACAACAATATAAAGGATAATATATCCTTGATGAAAAAACTCAACAGTACCTCTCAGCAAGTAACTCACCAGCTTATGGCACAATCACTACGACTGACCTAAAGTAAAAAAATAGGAAACGTAGCTACACTTATATGTAGCAAGAGTGAAAAACGCTCATAAAAAGGTACTCATGCATCTCGTACGTATAAAATGTATGTTGACGCTTTAGTCAAGTGGAATAATCATATCTTATCGCGGGGGAGATTACAAATATGTAGGTGACTGATATAAATACGCACATATATGTGTGTATATTAGTGTGAATGCTTAAGAAATAAGTAATAAGAAATATTTTTTATTTATTTTTTAACTTGGTATGATAAAAATTGTAGTGAAAAATGTATAACAAACAATACCTTTGTAACACCATAAAATATATATTTTTTTTACATAATCATTTAACATTTTTGATGCGACAACAACTGAATGGCAATTATGCACTTAATCACAAATTAAAAATTACTAAAAGTCAAAACAAGAATTTATGAGTAAATATATGTTATGTGTGACACGCATTCATTAAACTTTATATTTAATAACTCTTGTGATATGTGGTTGTTAGACAGGTTACATGGGAGATTTTACGCGGATAATATTAATATTTCAATTAAACACTGCTGACACTTCATTAATATTACAAGTAAATTTGTCATTCGCCCATAAAGGTTTAAATACTTTTATGCCGAAATTGCTTTATGTCCCTTTATGCGTGTCATGCGTGTGTCTTTATATGTCAATTTACCTTTTTACCATTATATCTATTAAGTCTCCCGTAACGAATAAACTTGCTGGTGAAATGTGGCAATATATAAATTCACCTCCAAAGACTGAGCCATACAACATAATTAGAGGACAACGTAAACAGTGTATATACTCTTTCGTCACACTACCCAATTTAAAAATGGACTTTTATCAATGTAACTCTATTTTATAGTTATACCTATAAACAACAAATTACATATTGCAAATGTTTTTCTTAAACTCACAATTAAAGTTATTTTTCCAGAGAAATCACTGTTCTTAAGAGTAAATTGCACTCTTTTTCATATCGGAGCATGCGCAATAATAAAATAATGAAATTTACACCAATACGCTGTGAGAAATTTATTGCCGAACGAAAAAAAATTAAAAAAAAATTATGGAAAAGGTTAATGGAAATCATTTTATATTATAATTCAATGACAAATGAATTATTTTCATTTTTTATTTAATTTAACTTAATTTGCAGATTATTATCATAATTAAAAAAAAAAATCTACATTTGTTAGCGTGCATTTTCTTGTCACGACATGTGCTTATTTCCCGAGATTTTAATTAATAGCTAAGTAGAAGGTTATTATTAGAAACCCAATTCACAGATTACACGTCAGATACGTTCCCGAAAAATTCGTGGAAAAAGTAGAATTTGGTAGAAACTATGATGCAAATATCCATATTTTGAGTTAGAGGAATTATTATATGAAAATCACTAAATTAAAATCGTTTTAGAACAAAACCGTCAGTGTAAATAGGTGTGTGTACTTGGGCGTAATTATCAGTTTTTAACATGGACAAAACTAAAGCAGAAATTGTTATTGTTCGTATTCGCACTTTTATGCCATTATTGTGCTTCACAACTGTTTTTAGTTAAGCTGCCTGTTGACACTTCAACTCAATCGATTCTCTATGAACTAGCAACCGATCTGCGCGTTAGATATTTCATCTAAAGTGATTGTTGCTCTTTATTTGATTTTAATAATAATAATAAATAAATGAGAATGTGGTTTTTCTGCTGGTTATATTTTTTAAAAGACCGAAAACAAACCATTCAGCAGCTCAGCTTTAAACGAATATCAAGCTACTAGCACTGAAAAAGGCCCTGGTATTTTTAATAATGCATCCGAGACAAGGAAGCTCTACATTTTTTAATATATAATATTCGTACAAGTACATATAGCTCAATAATTTAGTGACACCCATTCTCATGTGTGTATGTATTTAATTTATACATTTCGATACTTTTTTCATTAAATTAGGCAGGACAACAACCGACCTCATCACACACAAAAACTGATTATTTAAGTGAAGGCCTTGTTTAAAAATGCTAGAAATCGTATGAAAATTAAACACTTTTTCCAAATAACTGCATATTTCAAAAGCTGAATTTGTTATGCGGGATACCCTCATGAGAATATGGTTAGTTAGCAGGTGCTAATTTCTCGCCAAGAAAAGCGTATCCACTAAATTTGATTCTAAATCTTCACCAAACATATTTTTATCTTAAAATTTGTTGTTACTTTGTGTAATGATTAGATGAATATCTCACTACACGCTTTTCACTAAGCACGTCAAAAATACAGATAGAAAAAAATATTTATTTTATTTTATTAGAATTCATTCTTTATAGGTACCTCTCTGGCTTTAGATGTTCATCTCTCAATTGAAGGCAAATTTTAAACTTACTTAATTTTTTATAACATTCTTTCGTTATTTTCTTGGGCATTTCTGTTTCATCGATGAAAAAATTATATTTTTTGAATTTAATTTATTTATACACAACTTTCATTTTCTTTTCCAGCATATTGGCGAACAATTTTTTAGTTTTTTTTTTGGAGTTTTTTGCGAACCGCACATATAAACGCTCTCCGTTCTCATTCGCTACTGAATTGTGTGCGTTCAAATTATTTCAATTCAATAGTCAGGTCAACCAGCATAAAATTATGCGGAAGCCGTAAGGCAATAAAATCCCAGGCCTCCCAAAAATATAAACAAAATGTAATGCACCAAAAACTTAAATGGGCATTCCGTGTCGACAGCACACTCCAGTTCCCGCCCATCCATAATTATTGATAAAACATTTCTTAATTGTATGGAAATGTAACGCAGCATAAAGCTAAAAGCTAGCTACAACCAACAGATGTACCTACATAAATAGATGCACATAATATGTATGTACTTGTATATGTAACCTCAAGTTGTGAGTACTACAACATGTTTCTAAGATACACACACATGCATCTTCACAAACACTTACGACAGACAAAATATTACATTTTCTAAGAGAGGAGTGATGGATGATTTTATGAATGAAATTACATATTTCAAAGTGTCTTGTGCGCAACATTATCGTCTGTCTTTTTTACTTTTTCCAAAATGTATCTGTTTTTCACTGGAATTGATATATTCACAGCAAATTTCTATTAACATTGGGTGGAAGAAGTAACTTACCCCGCGATGTTGGATGGTTCATCAGAATCGATAGCGGGCACTCATCATCGTCTAGTATGTATTCTGTACCATCGCTGTTTACCTACAATAACAATAGAAGAATATTAAATTTTTTCTATGAGTTGTTAATTGTGTAAGTCAGCCAAACCTGCACCAAACAATAGTGTAAGGGATCAGCTTTGTCCAAACCGTATTTCGCCAACATTTCCCTAACAACTGCTTGCGCACAGTCTCGTATCGACAGCAACAATGTTTTGTATGGCACATCTTGACATAAGCTCTCACCGTAAATCTTCAATGTGCCACCGGTGTCAGGTCCGCCATCACGTGAACGAAATTGTTGTAACTTCTTTTCCAGCTTCTGTTGTCGTCGTCGACGCATAACTGCCTCTGGATTTGATATAGAGCGGGTAAATGACGTCTCTGGTAGCTCAGTATACAGTTTGCCTGCCACTTGATTTTCACCCTCTACGCCTCCGTTGGCAATGCTACCGTTGATACCGCCAGCTGTCGACTCTGAATTGAGCTTTGCGAGTTTTTCCTTCTTTTTTTGCTCCTTTTTCTCACGTTTAGACAATTTC
Organism: Neoceratitis asiatica; assembly: GCA_030068015.2. NCBI lineage: Eukaryota > Metazoa > Arthropoda > Insecta > Diptera > Tephritidae > Neoceratitis > Neoceratitis asiatica. The sequence goes on along the minus strand of CM061529.1, from coordinate 66,663,915 downwards.
CGTTTAAAGTTCATTTCTGACTGCTCAATTGGCTAAAAAAAAATAAGTAAGAAAAAAGTAAGAAAAATTCAAAGTCAAAAACTAAATGCTTGATCAGTTAATACATTTAAAGGCGGAAATGAACCCGTTTGTAATATGTGAACTATTCAAAGCAATTTGGACAATATTTCAATATTTAATTCAATACTACATTTTTACCAGCTCAATAAATAAATAAGTCTGGGAAAATTAAAAGTAAACGGTTTTTTACTTTCTTAGTTCTCTGAATGCTTTTACTTACCGTTGTTTTTTGGTCTATATTTTTAAGCAAAAATCGACCCTCCCGATCATCAATATGCCAGTTTAACTGTACAAGCAATGGCTTTTCGTCAGGGTTCAAGCGACGCTCCTCACCATTCGCATGAACTTCATAGAGGGCGTAATTTGGCACTGAAAGCATTCGCATGTCGGGACGGAATTTCTCGATTAGAGTGTCTGCGCGGAAAAATTAATAACAGGTGCAGAAAACGAATTGTTAAATGTGTGTGTGTGTGTGAAAATAAATTATAATAACAAAAGCCATACCGATAACATCTGAAACGGTGGCATCAGAGGCCACACGTATACACTTGGTTGCTACTTTTTGTCCAGCATCTTGGAAGTAAAAACGCATCACGCCATGAAACAAAAGATTCTATAAACGACATGAGAATTAGTCAAACTCGCACTCATATTAATTCAATTCAAATTTTATTTACCTCATCTGGTTCGGATAAGGCAAACAAATCCAACCGATTTGCATTCCATTGCTGGATGACAGAACGTACGGCTTCTCGATCGAGCATTTTTCTATCGTGTGTCATTCTTTACTTAACTTCTAAAATCTTACAAACGAAAAATTGCGGATGCGTCTAGCATTTGGATATCATAAATATTGCTGGAAAGAAGTTTTAAAATAATTATTCATTATTTTCATAAAAATCTATTTTACAACACTTCAAGTAAAAATTTTCTACCAAGCCTAAGCACCAAGTGAAATAACAATGTAACAAACTGTAAATGTGTATAAAGACATACATATATAAATAATTACGTAGACAATAAAAATAATCATATGTGGGTTATCTATCTGCAGCTTCGTATTCCACGTTGACGACTTAAGTTTACCTCAGCGCTTTCTTCGTTTATTTTCATTTTGTGTCTACCAAATTGAGGGTGCGTTTCGCGTTGCTTTTAGTAGAAAAGAAACCATGCATGTCACAACAGAAAATAGTTTACTAAAACAAAATACTACAACTGCATGCTTGTGTCGATACCAATGCGACAAACCGAATAATGGGGTTGCATCAGTCGGGTTCAAAAGCTGTCTGCTGTGTTTCTGCTTTGTTATTAACCGTAAACAGTTCAGACTTTCTTTGCTGTCTAATTTTTCGAGTCTACTTTTTTTTTTGTAAGTATTTGTTTGTTTAATAACCGACAACGGTTACACTTAGCTGATCACAAATGAGAATGAGACAAAAAAAAGGCAGCCAATGTACATATTCTATTCCATGTCGTATGAGGCAGAAACTTTTTAAGTAATTGAGTTTCATTTTTTTTCTTCTCAAAATAAGTTTTTCTTTGCGAAAAAAAATATATTTATAATTGGTGTTTTGTAGCCGCTAAATCGATTTTCGACGGAGTTCCTCTTCCAATTTGTGATGTGTCTTAATGTTTTTTCCAACAAATGGAGGGATCTAAAGTTTATTCTAAGCCATCTCTGAACCACCTATTGGTTTTTCATGAGGACCACAATTAGCAAAAATAACCAATTTTTTTTATTTAAATTAATTTCATGTAACAACGAGACTGCGAAAACAATTTGACTATATAAATGAAGGCCAAAAACCAAAGAATCCCGCGTCTGGCTTTCTTATAATGATAATTTTAGATATATAAAAATTGCAATACAGTATTCAAATAGACTTTTCTTACTATATAGTCAGACTTAAGTACAAAATGAGTTTACTAAAGAAATTTTTTATATAAAGGGTGATCCATTTCGAGGTTCCCTACTTTTTCAAAGAAAAAGAACACAGAAAATTCAAATTAAATGAGGAATGTTTATTATCATTCGAAAGAAAATTGTTTGGCATTTATTTTTTAAGATTTTCTCATCCAAATGTTGGCCGCGGCTACGTCTCAGATGGTCCATCCGTTGAGTTCAATTTTCGATGACTCGTTCGAGCATTTCGACTGTTAACTGGCGAATGCCACGCTTGATGTTTTGCTCTAAGGCCTGAATAGAAGCGGAATTGTCTGCACAAACTTTAGACTTTACATATCCCCACAGGAAGAAGTCTAACGGTGTGACATTACACGATCTTGGTGGACAATCGAATGACCCAAAGTGTGAAATGATCTGCTCACCGAAGTGTTCTCTCAATAAATCCATTGTTTGATGCGATGTGTGGGAAGTGGCACCGTCGTGTTGAAACCAAATGTCGCGGAGATCACAAGTTTCAATTTCAGGCATCAAAACAGCAATACGTTTTTTCTAGATGAAATAGCAGCTCTTGAATCTCTTCAGGTTGCCTTCCGTCCAAAATGCGAAAATTTTGCTTGTTTACATACCCATTAAGCCAGAAATGGGCCTCATCGCTGAACCAAATTTGGCTCGAAAACGTCGGATCTTATTGGAACTTTTCAAGATCACATAGAGCGAAGCGATGTCGCTTGGGAAGATCGAGCGACTTCAGTTCTTGCACAAGCTATATTTTGTATGCTTTCAATTTAAGATCTCGACGTGAAATGCGACAAGTCGTTCCATACGTCAGTCCGAGTTGCTGCGAATGGCGCCGAATCGACTCTCCACGGTCTTCGTGTACACTGTCAGCTACGGCCGCTATATTTTCTTCACTGCGTAGGGGACGTGGTCTATTCGGCCGAATAGTAACCAATAATGAATGGTGGGTCTCAAGATGGGTGATGGTGTTGCGAATAGTACGCTCAGTAGGAAGGTTATGTTGACAATAAGTTGAGCGAAGCGCCAACACAATCTTTACAGAACGTGAATTTTTGTAATAAAGTTGAATGATTTGTAAACGTTTTTCAGGTGTAAGTCTTTCCTTGATAAAATGCCAAACAATACTGAATAAAAATTACATGACAGCTTGACACGACTCACGCGTGATCTGCCAAAAAAAAGGCTATTGAAAAAAGTACTACTACTTGGATAACCCTTTGCCTGCCACTCGGAGGCGGCTAAGAATAAACTGTAGGTCCTTTTATTTGTTGAAAGCCACAAATTGGATTAGAAGTTCGGCCGAATATCACTTTAGCAGTTATTAGCGGAACTTGATCATGGAAACCTGATCAGGTGCACAAATGCCTTCTGTCCCGTAGTGTTACCTATGGTGTCTGTGAAATAGAGAACCTCACTAATCTTCCACATGATCAAACAATTTAGTGTGCTTTATGAAACTCACAAGGTTGCCATCACTTATTGAAGCAAATTCTCCAAGGCAGTCGAAGTAGAACTCTCCGATAAAACTAATTTTATGTTCGCAGCATAAACACATTTCGCTAATAAAAGTTAACATTCAATAATAAAGCAATTAAAACAACAGATACCAAATTTGTGTTTGTAATTGTTGTATTGCTTTGTCATCAATTAATTAGTCTCTTGACGTTATGTACTTTTTATCATCTTCTCATTTACCACACTGGTACTGCCAATGTTTTTGCCCTATTTCTTCTGTTTTGATTCTGTATTTACTTTTTTGTGGCTTCTCTGTAAGGCCATCAACTTTGTTTACGTTTGCCATTCGTTCTCTGTCTTATAATCTCGCAAATATGTTGATGTCTTTTTTTTTTTGTTTTACCTTCGGTGAACTAAAACTTCGGAGAGACTTTTTGTCGTCTAAGTGGCTTCTAGCTACATTTATATGTACACATACATTGTACGAGTACACTTATTCTTAAGGTGAACGCTTGTTGTTGGCACATATTGCTCATTTAGTTCGTGCTTTTTCCCTTATTTCGAGATTTTAATCCAATTTTACGGCAATGTACTGTACTTAATATTACATTACATGTTTCTACTCTATTCTATTTTTCAACTTTCCGGACGCTTCACATTATTATGCTTTTTTGCACGTAACAGTTTCCAACTTTCTTTGTTTTTCTACCCTTTGTGCGGCGGACGTAATAATTCAAAGCAAAAATACCAAACTGGTTGTTGACTCTTTAACTTGCAATCGTACTTTGGCGTTGCGTGCCTTTACCGTTATAAGTTCATAAGAGTATAGTGTGTATGTACATACATATGTATGTGTTGAGTCAGTCAGCATACAATCATAAAATTGTAAAAATTGTAGGCCATTCAGCGTAAAATAAATGAAAAAGTGATAATTTTTCAATTTATTTGTAATAGATTGCTTATATACAGGGTTATCCATTGCGTGGTTTCCAGAATAAACGTAAATAAAATGCATTTAAAATAGTTTTTTCCATGTAATAGCACTTTCTTTATAAGTTTTGAACCTTGTAAAACACTACACTAACTTATTCAAATGACCGCCTTGTGGTAATTCGTCGGGCATTTCTTGGAACATATTTGGCGTCATTTTATCTTGGAACATATTTGGCGTTGGTTTTCAAGTGCTCACGAGTTAAAGATTTATCAACATAAACACATATTGTGCAAGTCGTGTTCTTCAATTGCAAAAAATTAAGGTGCTCCGTGCTCTTTTTTTTTTTTTTTTGAGTATAATGGCCTCTCTTCAATTCACCGAGTAAGAAATGTGCCTCGTCACTGAAAAAAAATTTTGTTGGAAAAATTTGGACCACAATTGTTGTTCAAGCGACCAATCGACGTAACTACGGTGTTGTGAATGGTCAGCTGCTTCAGTTGTTGTCATGTGAGCTGGACTTAAAATGGATGTAAATGTGAAAAATACGCCATAATATGCCATAAGAAAATCTCAGCTCTTGAGAACGTCGAGAAATAGACACATTCGGGTCTTCGGCTACACTTTCACCTACAGCAGCGATATTTGAGGTGGATCGAGCAGAATGATGATACACAGGGCTTGCAATATCTGTAATCGATACAGTCTCTTAAAATTTTTGTAAAATTGGACGATTATTTGCATCATAATCTCCTCTTAAAGCACGAAACTTGACCACGTTTGAATCACAATATTACGCGCTTTGCGGTTTTTAAGCGATCTATTTTCATAAATGCCTAACTTCTAACTAAAACAAAACATGTTTGATTTGACAGGTGTCAAAATACAGGCCCTCACTTTCGAAACCACCAAATGGATAAGTCTTTACATTGTAGATATCTAAGCGCATTTTATGCATTATCTCAATATCGAATGAAATCAATTATAAAACTGAAGTAATTTTTCATCATATTTTTCAGCATTTCGAAATTTTATATGTAGCCATTTTGAGCTACAAATACTTTTTGTGAGAAAAAGAAATAAACCGACCTAAGATCGTTAAAATTTCTGAATAAAAATATGGAATATCTAAAAAATATAAATTAATATACACCAATATAAATATAGGTATCAACTATATAGTATCTGTACTTCAAACAATTTATATTGACTCGCAACACAACTGAAAAAATCGAAACGGATTCTAAAAACTGCACAGGAGCACTTTTTTATTTCCCTAAACTGCCATTAAGTTTCAGTTTCTATTCCCCAGCATATTTATGGGTGTGGTAACTGAAGTTTATGATTGAAAAATATTTCTTTTGGTAATTGCTGAAATTATTTAATTAAATATTTGTTTATCCATTGACGTGATGACATGAATAGAAAGAAAAAATAAATATATAAAAAACGGAATGACACTAGTTCATTTAATTTCTATTTTCTGTACCAAATACCCGTATACTTAAGCTTAAGGTTTATAAAAATTAAATATGCCACATAATTCCAGCGGCACACATTGCTAGATTCCATTACCACTTGGTTGGCACCAAGTAACTATACACTTTCACTCCTTCATCACGTGGTATGAAATGACCAATTTGTATTTTATAAAGCACTAATGAAAATTCATATTCCACATGCGTGCATGCACCTGTGTATCTATGTTAACTGGGAACGCCGAGGAATTTTTTTTTTCAAGTCCAAGCTATCTTATATATGTAAAAATAAGTTCACGTTTTCGTTGTTAAGTTATAACTAGAGAACGAATTCAAAGGAATTTACACAGGGTATTTTGGCTATTATGCAGATGGTTTATATATTCCCAAATTTGGAAAAATGGGCGTGGCATCTCTAATTTATGTCTCTATTATTCTGTGAGTGTGTGTGAAATTTTGTGTGTACTAAGAGGGATCGCAAATAGTTCAATTTATAATTTCGTAGAGTTGCCACGTGTCTATGAACGTAGGCTAAATGATTGAGCGTTTTTTTGTGTTCAAATACGCTAGAATGAGCTAGATTTACATTGCACAGAGCAACCATCTGTTTTGAAATTTATATTTGAAACATGTAATAAAATAAATTCATTTGGAATGGAATTATTCCAATATGGGTATTAAACTGAAGAGACTAAAGAAAAACTTAATGAACAAATAGTTTTGAACAGTGTTCCCACCTTCTTAAAAATTTTAATATGAAATAATTGCTATAATGCATTATACATTATACATTACTATATATATTGGTATCAGAATAGAGATATCTAATACTAAATGGCGGAAATTTGCTTGAGGAGAGTTGCCACCTGTTTGTAAATTTAAATACACTTGTATTGGTAAGTTAAATAAAATAAAATGTCGAGGGTATTAAACTAAAGAGAGTTTTGAAAACACCATAATTTTTTGAGGGATGCCACCTTTTTAAAAATAATTTAAAAACAATCAAATTGGTAACATAATGCTGATGCAATATATTTATCAAATTGAAGATATTTAATAAATTATTTATGTGAAAATATTTTTGATAAGGTTTACCATCTGTTTGAAGATTTTAATTTATAAGACTGATTTCGAAAATTCTATAAGTTTTTGAAGAGGGTTGCAACCTGTTTAAAAATTTCAATGCAGATGGCTTATGAAGTTTCTCGGTGAAACATATTTTTCATGATTCTTCTCACATGTTTGCAAAATTTAATTTGCAAAAAAAATCGTCCTGGAGAGAAGAGTCTCAAGTAAATCTAATAAAATGCGATTTTTTTTTCGAATAAGTCGGTCCACCTTTCGTAAGAAAAAGTAACTCAGCAAAAAGCCACGTACCGAATTTAAAATAAATTGAATCATAAATTTTTTGGAACAGATCGGTCTAAGACCCATTTCAAGGAAGAAAAAGTGTTTCTTAAGTTAATTTAGATACCAAATTTGAAGACAATTGGACCAAAAATGCGATTTTTTTGAATATATATAAAAGCTTATTTGAGATGGGACACTTTTAAGTGATTCTGGCTTTAATATGAATATCATGTAATGATTAAAATAACAAGGTCTCATGCGACACAATATCCTTTAAGGGTCAGCATTCATGTGAGAACCTGACCAGACCAACCTCCAAAATGTTTAAAATGGATTTCTTGTTTTTTTACAAACGAGTTCACCTCTCTGCAAGTTATGTCAACCCCTGCGAGTGTATTTTTATCATGAAATAGAATATGCGGAATAGAATACGGATTAAAACTGTAAGTTTTTGCCTTTGTGTGCTAGGAAAAATAAGATGCGCAACATAAAGAAGAGGAAGACATATGTCAGTGTCTGATTTCGACTGCATTCGACTTTAGTCTCTAACAAAATGATACTAAGTAACGCAAAAAGTGTTTTAAGATGAAGATATAAAACTTGATTAAGGCTACACTCATGAAATATTTTCATTTGAAACCTTTTTTTCCGCTAAAACTAATTTATTTTGTGTCTATTCATGGTTTTGAATCCCTAATCAATTGAATATTGGTATTAGATCACAAAACTTAAGCAATAGATTGCACATATGACGTAACAGGTCAGTTGATAAGTCCCCGGCTTCCATGGTTAAATGCATTTTTTAGGTAAAATTCATGTTTTTATTGAACATAGTTCCCTTCAAGGATAATACACTGATTATAGCGACCCTCGAACTTTGCTTCAAAATAGTCCTCAGTTTCGGCGATCACCTCTTCACTCGACGGAAATTTTTCCCCAGCGAGCATTTCTTTGAGATCTGAGAGCAGCAAATAGTCGTTGAGGCCAGATCTGGAGAATACGGTGTATGCGGAAGCAATTCGAAGCAAAATTTATGGATTTTTGCCATCGATTTCACTGACTTGTGACACGGTACATTGTCTTTGTGAAACAGCTCTTTTTTTTCTTCAAACGCCGTCTTTTTTCGGCGATTACCTCCTTCGAACGGTCCAATAACGCTATGTAATAGTCGCTGTTGCTGGTTTTTCCTTTTTCAAGATAGTGAATGAAAATTATTCCATCCATGCGTCATAACCTTGCCAGCCGACTGTTGCGTTTTTCCACGCTTAGGAGCGGGTTCAACGTGTGCAGTCCGCTCGGATGACTGTCGATTGGACTTCGAAGTGAAATGATGGAGCCATATTTCATCTCCATCTTCAAAAAGTAATATTTAATCAACACGCGAAATTCCTTTTTATCCATTTTTTTCTCAATAACAAAAGTTGCTATAATTCACAAACTAATGATTCGACAGTTGACAAATTTATACACACGTTTTTTGAAGGTTAGGGCTAACTAAAAATCATTAATTAATTTAGTCTAGTAGCATCATTTATGTGGCCGGTAGTGGACTTTACAATTGACCTGTTATGTAAGATAATAAGTTTTATTTATTAAAGTTCTTCGGGAGTCATTTTTTTTAATACGAATGTCAAATAATAATGCAAATAAAATGCAGAATTCGATTTCGATGATTTTCAGTGTCAATACTTATTCGAGTTTACGTGGGTAGCACTCCAAATTTCATTCCTCACATCTGAAAAAATTGGTTATGTCGGATACAATCTTCCAATTTTTATGATTTTCAGTACCAATGCTTACTTCATTATAAGTGCGAAGAATATTATTATTAAAATTAGAAAAAATTTTAAATTAATTTTCTTTAATTTATATCAAATTTAATTATCAATCTCAAAAACATTTAGATTAACCTTTATATTTATCGTATTCAACCTGCTGGTAGAGAAAATACTATTACCAGATAAATAATTCGCTTAGAGAGTGAAAGGTGGGGTAATTTAAATAAAACCAGTAACTTTGCAAATTACCCTCTTTTTTGCGCTGCTCGCCAGTGCGACAGAATTGAAGTGACTTACATAAATTTAAAAGCTGTTTTCGGTGAAATTTTCGCTACTGGACTTTTACAACGCCAATAGACGAACACGTTGAAACAAAATAGTGTTAATGTAGACAGTTTACTATACAAAGTGATGAAACCAAATATAAAGAAAAAAAAATATAAACAAACAACAAAGTAGCGAAAGTGATCACCCAAGCCCAATATGTGATTCGCACTAAATGCAACTGGAAATCATTAAAAGCTTCGAAATAGAAATGTTGAAAGGAAATATAAAAAAGAGAAAAATATCACGTTCGAACAGCATAATGATGTAAAGTGTGCACACACTCTCGCGAGCATACCAATACACAAACATACACAAGTGTGATACATAAATGAATGGGTATTGTTCATATGGGTACATACGAATTGTTATATAGCCTAGTCCAGTGTGATGAGTTACCTAATATGGCTAATTTACGTACACACATATGTACAACTATGTGACCACACAAATCTTTCTTCATCTGCTCATGTGCTTGTCGCCTAATCACGAATGAGTTTCAATTAACCACTGTTACTTGTACGCAAATACTAATGTCTATCAGACACCAGCCACCATCCACCACCAGACACCGGTCAGTCTAAGTGGCAACTGAAAGTTTCCGTTATAAAGTGAAATTTCATTTTTCCCCATTTATTTAGTGGTTGGGCGCTTTCAAACTTGTATGTGTGTAAGCAAATCGTTATATGTTAGTTAGAAAATTACATATATTTTGACCACCACTAGGCAAGTCAACTAAAGCGTTTTAGTTTACAACTTAATATATACCAGCATTTTTAGGTTTTTGTAAACTACATCTCCTTCTAAAGTTAGGATAAATAGCTCTCTTCTTCATGTGCAAAGACCGGGTAAATAACCCTTTACACTCTATTGGGCTAGGAAACTGCTAAAGTATCACATGAAAAACCTTTATATTCACACGAAGTAGTCGACTCCTACCCTGCAGGGAAAGATATCAGTTGTTAACTAGAATTCAAATCATCATTTTCCCATTTTAGGAGCTGTTACCGCGAAACTCATGCATGGTACGATAACTGAGTGGCAAGAGGTTGCCATTGTAACGAGCAGCGACATACTGCGCCCTGCAATAGAGTTCATCGGAAAATGAAGCTCATTGATGGTGTTATTCCCATTACTGATGAAATAAATAATAAATAAAAATTAATATATTAATTCATTTATTGTAAGATTATTTATTTTTGCATGATTATATATCAATTTGTTTGTACTAGAGGAATGAATTTTGCTTTTCTGTGAAGTTTTTTGTGAGTAAAATTCCTACTCATAATTTAACTGAGAGCACGAATTATGAAGAAAAGTGCAGTTGTTGAGCATCGAGTAAGTAAGTGAAGAAATCTGACATGTTCCGAAAAAAGTACATAAAATAAGAGTATCACTCTGTAAAACTTTCGCAAATAAGATCCTTCACGGCGTACTCAGTGGACGCCCAAAAGAGGTTGTTACCGACGAAAACTTCAACAACAAAAATCCACAAAATGATTTTGAATGACCGTAAATTGAAATTGAATGAAATAGCAGGCCCCCTAAAGATATCAGCTGAACGTGTACATTATATCATTCATGAATATTTGGGTATGAGAAAGCTCTGTACAAAGTGGGTGACGCGCGGGCTCACTTTTGACTAAAAACAACGACGAGTTGATGATTCGGAGCAGTGTTTGGAGATGTTCAATCGTATTAAACTCGAGTTTTTGCGTCGATATGTGACAATGGATGAAACATGGCTCCAGCATTTCATTCCGAAGTCCAATCGACAGTCATCCGATTGGACTGCACACGATGAACCCGCTCCAAAGCGTGGAAAGGCATCACAGCCGGCTTGCAAGGATATGACGTCTGTATTTTGGTATGCGCATGGATAATTTTCATTGACATTCAACTTGAAAAAAGGAAGGGCCATCAACAGCGACTATTACATAGCGTTATTGGATCGCTTTAAGGACGAAATCGCCGAAAAACGGACAAGTCGTAATACAAAAATAGTATCGAAAAGTTGGCGGGTTGCTATAACCAGTGTAACACCCTTGAAGGGAACTATGTTGAATAAAAAAAAACATGAATTTTGCAAAAAAAAAAAGTGTTTTATTATGGTAGGCCTATGGGGACCTTTCAATTGACTTGTTATTGCCACGTTTAGGCAACTAATTTCTAATATCGTTGAACCTAAAATTAATTTAACCTCCGTTTATGGAAGGTGTAAAGATCTTTCTTGGTTCAATTGCGTTTAATTCTTCCGACGAATAAAATTTAGAACTCAGGAACGCCCTTAATAGCACGGTATAAGCGACGTAACTTGTTAAATTATTTTTTAAGTCTTCTGACTGTGCTATAATGTATATATATAAATGTATTTGGCGCTTTGTAACCGCTGAAGCGATATTCGGTCTTTAGACACGTTTTAATTAAATAAATTATGTAGTATGTACACATGTACATACCTATGTATACATATATACTGTGTTTAGAAGTTTTTTAATTAAAAAAAAACTGGATTCCATCACATTCTCTTTAAGTTAATTATTCAAATGTAAATTCATTGTTTTATGAATTTGTATATTCACATTCAAAATACTAGAGTTCCACCCGCAGTAGCCGAAGGTTAGAAGTGCGCACCAATATGAAGAGGTCACTTGTTTGAATTCGTCGAAAATATAGAAATTTTTCGCCTCTTAGCAGACATAAAATAAAAAGCTCTTCATAAATATCATCAGGCGTTCGAAAGTAAAAAAAAAAGAAAGAAAATAATTTGCTTTAAAGATGAACACCACAAATGGGACAAACGCTCGGCCAAAAAATTTTGTTTCATAGGTTATAATTATGATTACATATTTTATATTTGTATGTGAATATATTGTGTATATACTTAACATATATAAAGGGTGTTTTTTTTATAGAGGTATAGAACTTTAAGTTGCAATAAAACAACGATGAATTTTTCGATTGACATGAATTTTATTTATCCGAAAGATAATCTTGTGGCATTACATTTTAAATATGATTTCTGGCATATGACGGCCACGGCTGGCGCGGATGTAGTCCAATCTGAACGTCCAATTTTCGATGACTTTCCGTCATTTGTGGCTGTATATCGACAATAACACGGCGAATGTTGTCTTCCAAATGGTCAAGCGTTTGTGGCTTATCCGCATAGACCAATGACTTTACATAGCCCCACAGAAAGTAGTCTAGCGGTGTTAAATCACAAGATCTTGGAGGCCAATTCACAGGTCCAAAACGTGAAATTAGGCGGTCACCAAACGTGTCTTTCAATAAATCTATTGTGGCACGAGCTGTGTGACATGTTGCGCCGTCTTGTTGAAACCACATCTCCTGGACATCATGGTTATTCAATTCAGGAATGAAAAAGTTAGTAATCATGGCTCTATACCGATCACCATTGACTGCAACGTTCTGGCCACCAATGATCCCACCAGCCCATAAAGCGCACCAAACAGTCAGTTTTTCTGGATGTAACGGTGTTTCAACATACACTTGAGGATTACCTTCACTCCAAATGCGGCAGTTTTGTTTGTTGACGTAGCCATACAACCAGAAGTGCGCTTCATCGCTAAACAAAATTCGCTTATGAAATTCGGGAACAACGGTAATCTCGTTTTTTTTTTTTATTTGCAACCGTTGTTCAGGCGTGAGTCTATTCATGATGAATTGCCAAACCAAACTGAGAATAAATCACTTGACAGCTGTTAAATCGGTCGCCATCTTGAAAAGTAATGCCAACTTAAAGTTCTATACCTCTATAAAAAACACCCTTTATATATATATATATATTAAAGCTCGAACTACTTAACGTTTTGTACAATTGTAATTTTTTATTGTGTAACCTCATATGATCTACGTATGTATATGAGCATGTACATTATTGATTTTTGCTAACTACGTATAAACAGGTGTGTTTTGAAATACCAACGAATTTTTAATATAAAGAAAAATGCATAGCTGAATAGAGAAAGGAAAAATAAAGCAAAATAAACATACACAAAAAGCTACGCTTCATTAAGAAAATTATTTATTCAATTATATATTCTTAGTATTTTTTAATTAATTCATTCAAGCGTTTTTTTTTCAGTAGAGAATCTAATACATTATGCGAGAATGACTACTAGTATAGTTAAAACAAGAAAGAACGCCTGTCTTCAGGAATGTCGAAGTCTTTATGCCTTTCATGAACATATCAAATTTATAGCAAATGGCAAAATTCGATTTCGATAATTTCCAGTTTCAATATTAACTTCAACCTACGTCCGTTCAAATTTCACGCTCTTAGATGCTATTTTGTCGGATTTTCAACCCAATATTTCAAATCTGAACAAATCGGTTGTATGGGGGCTATATGTTACAGTCGTCAGATTTCGATGATTTTCTGTACCAATATGCATTTCATTATGCATGGGTAGTATACCAAATGTCACGTTCTTATGTACTATTTGATGGATTCATGATACAATATTTGAAATATGAAAAATCCGTCGCATATTTGCTACAGTGGTCCGATCTGACTAGTCCCGACAAATGATCGCTTAACTTTTAGGTTCATCTTCCTACAAAGTTTGGTTGAAATATATCAAAAATTGAGGGACTACTATGCGGCCAAGCAAACAGACGGACAGTCGGATAGACGGACATGGCCAAAAATCAACTCAGCTCGTGATTCTCACACGATCGGTATAAATTTCCGGTGGGTTTATCTCTCTTCCTTCTGGTACGGTACTTACATACTTTGGACTAAAGTTATTTGTTATTTGCATATAATATTAGAAACTTATTTCTTATAGTACCATCAATTCGTATTTACAATTGAATATTTTCACTATACTAGCTGGTTAAACTAACCCACATTCACTGAAAACTTTTTTTCTCATATAATAGAATTTATATTCCTATAAAAATATTATTTAGGCTATAATATAATGTTGTAATGTGCCTGGATTCAGAGTGCATACGTGCGTTTACCGCGCTATTCCTCTAGAGAAAGGTCACAGACCTAGTTGAGGGGTTACACTTAGTCTTTTCCTAAAGGTGAGTTTTGTGATGCCACATTGGGCAAAAAACAAAATCGGAATTTAAGTCAAATGTTCAGAGCAACAATTCCGTATATTTTATATATTTAAGATTATAAATTCAAATGCAAGAAAAGTCGCAACTTAATTTGCTTATTTTGTGGATTTATTAAATATGGTATTAACCCATTACTACCTGCCCATAGGTTTCAGCGTACGATTGTTTTGAAAACTTATGGGGAGTTTACTGAGGTCATAAAAGCTGTTTTCTGAAATTTCAGAAATGTAACTTTTAGCATCTCTGAGATACGCTCCTGCAAGATGTTTGTGTGAAGTAAGCCCATTCGATTTGGGTATCAACATTTGTGTTTGGCGTCTTCAGAAGGGTACTGTTATCACTTTATTCCATATGCTGGCGCATTAACCAACTACCGTAGAAATTATGGTCTTGGGGAAAATGTTGTACAGAAATTGCTATCGCATCTAGGTACTCCGAAAAATCCTCGATCATTTAATATCAAAAGTGGAGAGACGCGGCCGTTGTCACCCAAGTAAAGGAAAACTCAGTTTGGTTGAAGAAATGTGGCATAATATTTCATCCAAAAAAATGCCTATTTCTTTTAAACAGAATTACTTTGGGAAACTGGTTCTGATTTGATTTCTTCGTATTTCTTGTTTTCTAATTTGCTGGAAAGCTTAAAAAATACATTTTCGGACTTTTGAAAATGCCTGAACTTTGACCTTCAAAAAGAGCACCTTTTAATGGGAATGTTGTCTCGCCTTATTAGAGGCCTATAACATTTCATATTTGCTCTATAATTTAAAAAAAAGATCAATAGCAATATCTCTGACAACCTTCGAGATATGATCCTTCGCATGAACACCATTGCGTGGGTATTTAAATACAAATCTGGCAGAAATGGGTTAAAGAACTGCATGGGTATTGCAGTTGTGGTTTTATTTGACTCGAACAGGTAAAAACCTTATAGGAATCTTCATGTTGCATATACAATATTGAAGATTACATTTAAATTCAGAATTTTACACATTTGAATGGGCAATACATGAAAATTTGGCGAAATCGTTAGAGCTATTTTCGAGATACTTGTGATTTACTCTTTCAGACGAGAATTCTTCGTTAACTCGATCAACGACACTGAAGATGGCAGAACGCCGAAACCGGTTTGTCTCCAAACCAAATTTGACAAGGGACGACGGGAACTCGTTCCAATATTCATCAACTTTTCACCCTGTCGGAGAATCAACTGAACAAAACCAATCGTTAAACTTTGGCTTAACATGACTTGTTCTTGAAAAAATCGGAAACCATATACCTCGTTTGTAACAAATCATAATAAAACTTTGTACACAAACATATTTTTTATATGTCGGTTTTAGATTTTTAAGATTTTACGATGGCTCGGTAAATTTGATACTAAAACTCAGCTCAAAAATTATCGGAAGTACATAAATACAAAGTGTTATTTGGATGAGGTTTTAAATTATTTCAAGAGCAATGTTCTTATAACCACATATATGTATCTCTCATTACAACTAAATACTGATTGACGAAAGTTCGTTTTGTTAAAAGTTTGTGAACAATCCTCTGTATTCCAAATCGATTTGATGATCTTGTGTCAAATAATAGCGATGAAAATAGGAAGTTAAGACAGTATCTGTTCGTCATATGTTTTATATTTGAAAAATTTAATTTATTCCGAAAAAAAATAACAAATGTTACTTTACTGAAAAAAAGATAAATAAATCATAAATATGCAGCTGCCCAAAAAAGTACTAATTTAAAGGCGATTCCAGTTAAACAATTTGAATTCACTCATTAAACCTAAAACAAAACTTTGCAAGATCTCTGCTTAGCAACAGCCTACCAATCAAAAACAACATGGCAGAAATAACTGTAATCACATACATAACTGTTTGCAGAAAGCATGCGCAACGGGTTACAAACACTGCATAAGAAAACAAGAATAGTACAGCGAAATGACGAAGATCAGTGAGGCAAATATCTTTATCACACTGTTGATTCTACCTTGTTGCCATGCCATGCCAAAAGTACATGACATTAAAGACAACAAAGAATATCATCAAGTAGGAAATTACTTGCAAAAATGACTGGAATGTAGGTAAGAATAATGAGGGAAATAATAAGCCAGACACTGATGACTAAATGTGGAAGAAAGAAACAGCGCAACTCTTATGCTTCCAATAGAATAAAACAATCTTCACATACAGCCTTTTATAGACCGGCTGAGGGTTGATTATTCATAATAATTATGTACGTATGGAATCATGAGTGTCATTTGAAAAAAAAAAAAAACTATTACTCATCCTTCTGAAGTCGAGGATATGATAAGGGCACTGACGTATTCAATATTTGTGACGGCTCCAATTACAGCACTTCGAACAGGTAGATGAAATTCCTAATAACTTACGTATTTTGTGTATAGATTGCATTTTATCATTTGGCACTAACGCTGTAATGTCAAAAATTTAAGTGTAAACAAAAGGCAGAAATACTCAAAAAAGTAAGGGACGCGAGATATAATATTGAGGCAAAGGAAGTCATATGTCAGACAGTATTTATTACGTACCTATGCACTAACAACATGCAAAGACAAACATGAATGTTTTTTTTACATGTCTCATTTACTCTGGTGGTTGGTTGTCTTTATGTTTTGTCTTTTATGCAACAAATCACTTACAGATAGAATTTTAATGCCACTGAAATGGAATTTTAGCATTTTTGAGCTGGACGAGAGGTAAAATGTAATGTATGTTATATGATTGAAAGTAGAACAGTCTCCGAATTAGTTTATTAATGAATCTTTTTTGAGAAAATTTAACAGGTCAATAGAAAAGTCCCCGACCTACTATACTAAAACACATATTTTTTTGCAAAAAAAATTTTTTTTTTCAACATAGTTCCCTTCAATGGTGATACACTGATTATAGCGACCCTTCAACTTTTCGATACCATTTTTATAGTACAATTTGTCCTTTGCTCCAAAATAGTCCTCAGTTTCGGCGATCACCTTTTGATTCGGCGAAAATTTCTTCCCAGCGAGCATTCTTTTGAGATCTGAGGACAGGAAATAGTCGTTGGAGCCAGATCTGGATAATACGGCGGATGCGGAAGTAATTCGAAGCCCAATTCACGGATTTTTGCAATTCGTTTCACTGACGTGCGACACGATGCATGGTCTTGGTAAAACAGTATTTTCTTTTTCTTGAAAAGTGGCCGTTTTCTGGCGATTTCGAGGTAATTATTCCACGAGCATCCCAAAACACAGGCGCCATAACCTTGCCATCCGACTATTGAGTATTTCCACGCTTTGGAGCGGGTTCATCGTGTGCGGATGACTGTCGATTGGACTTCTGAATAAAATGTTGAAGCCATGTTTTATCCATTGTCACATATCGACACAAAAATTCGAGTTTAATACGCTTGAACATCTCCAAACACTGCTCCGAATCATCAACTCGTCATTGTTTTGGGTCAAAAGTAAGCTCGCGCGGCACCCAATTTTTACAGTACTTTCTCATACCCAAATATTTGTGAATGATATGATGCACACTATACGTCCAGCTGATATCTTTAGGGGGTATGCTATTTCACTCAAAAGTTTTTGCTTCAACAGTATTTTTTTCCCTTCAAAAAGCAATATTTTATCAACACGCAAAACACCTTATTATCCATTTTTTACAATACTAAACGTTGTTTCACTCAAAGTGCTATAATTCACAAAGTAATGATCCGACAGTTGTAATTTATACAAGCGACTTTGAAGGTTAGGGCTAACTAAAAATCTATATGGATTTAATTCAAGTAGAGCCATCTTTGTATCAGATCAGAGTCTTCCCAGTTGACCTGTTAATGATTAGAGATCTTATCTGAAATGTAGTTTGTAGAGTTTACAGTTCGTTTGATTTACAAGGACAGACGGGCTCAGGATCATGTTTAATGTTCTTAAAAAGTGTAAATATAGGAAGGAGGATTTTTGCAAACAAACTTTTTTATTCAGCTGAAACCATTCAAAGTATTATTTTAAAGTACAAACCAATTAAGAATGAAATATTCAAAATATAACTGTAGATAAAACACTCTGGACAGACATGTCCTATTCAGTCACAAAGTCCTTTACTCTACCTGTTTTTAGTTATATTTTGTATTAAGAAATTATATTATTCTATACAAGTATAAGTCATTCACTGAAAATACACAACGCATATATGCCGTTGTACACGAAATACTTGTATAAAACAAGTAATAATCTAACCAATAAACAGTGCCGCCTCACTCCTACTAGACGTCGCCATTGCTACCAACTCCAAGCTAATCGAAGTTTTGGTGTATTTGCAAGTACAACACGTCTCTCGTTTTCACGAATTTCTTTTTACTATTATGAATTTCGCTTAAGTTGTTGTTGTGGCAAATGCTGCTTTTACTATATTTTAAAATTACTTAAGCGTAAAACTGGTTTAGCTTGATTGACCGTGATTTCATACAAGTTTTGCTCTAACTGTCTTTGAACGGCAGTAATATACTTGTATGTACGTACACGTTATACATATATCTATATATGCATGTAAGTGTGTAGTATTGCTGTATTTGCAATTTTTTTCTGAAAGATAAGGTGTTTTATTTCTTGCCGGAGTTCATGAGATATTTCAGGCAGCTGCTCTAAATCCGAATTATTTTTTATGAATTTAGATTTTCCACAAGTTAATCCTTTTCTAAGTTCTTTTTACGTAAGTTCCCTGTGTTTAGCCGAGTAACGAAAATTCAGGTTCGGTAAAGACATTATTTTCACTTATTCACTTTGAACCACACTCCATGGTTTCCAATGTGGGTACTGGAGTCTAGTGGACTTTAGGTGAAGCATCTCCAAATGATGGGGTTCTTTATTTCACGAGAACGCTTTTAAAGTTTTGTGCCTATTTAGATAACTTTCTAAGGTCATCTGATCTCGATTATAGAGGAAATAACTACTTCAAAAACGATTAATGAATAAATTCAAATTCATGGTGCACACAGTGAAATTGCAACGCTTGAGAAACGAGAAACTTCTTTTTTCAATTAAGGAATGGATCAAATGGTTTAAATCCCTCAAGCGTATGCCGTTACAAAAACCACTTGGTTAAAAATCTAAGTTGAAAATGCACAATCGGATGCAATTTTATCGACATATTTAATTGTTCAAGTGAAGTTTAAATGAGGACGTCTTTGCTGAACGTTATCTCTGAGACTGAATCATAACTGGTATTGTGCAATGGATTGTATACGATAATACTTGATAGGGACATAAATACTGTTACAACATTAAACACACGCATTTCAATAGAAGTATTGAGCATACTACATAATTCCCATATGATTTATAAAATATAACCTGTAAAGCGTTAGTCTGTATCGGGAATTCTAAATTGTGTAAGTTTTCAACATGGAATGGTCAGATAATGAAAACCGTATCGCTGTTAAAGCGCTTTTTAAGTGTGAAATGAAAAAAGGTGATATTTTCAAAACACTCCGTCTACTCGGCACTAGTCGCATGTTCGTCTACCGGTGCATAAAACTGGAGACTGGGGACGTTACACGCACAGTTCGAACGCCGCAAGTCATTAAAGCTGTCAAATCAAGAATTCTGCGAAATCCGCTCCGAAAACAGAAAATCATGGCCCGGGAGATGAATGTTTCGCAAAAGTCCATGAGTCGAATTATTAAAAAAGACTTGGGGCTATCAAACGCCGTACCGGACATTTGTTGACTGCAGCTTTGAAAAAAAATTGGGTGGTAAAATGCAAACGTCTTTTGGTGAAGCCCGCCGATAACTTGCACAGAAAAATCTTGTTTACCGATGAAAAATTTTTTACCGTGCAGGAAAAATTTAATAAACAAAATGATAGGGTGTATGCACGGTCATCTAAGGATGCATCTGAACTGATTCCACGGGTCGAAAAAGGTCATCACCCAGCTTCAGTCATGGATTGGTGGGGTGTCTCTTATGATGGGATAACTGACTCATTTTTGCGAACAAGGGGTCAAAACATCGGCCAAAGTTTACCAAGAAACCGTTTTGGAAGCTGTTGTAAGACCATTTAACCATTCCATGTTCCAAAACCAATCGTGACAAGACTCTGCGCCGGCCCATAAAGCTAAAACGACCCAAATCTGGCTCCAAAACAATTTACCAGCATTCATTTCCTCTGAAGAGTGGCCCTCTGGCAGTCCTGATTTGAACCCGCTGGATTACAAATTGTGAACAGTTTTAGAGGACATGGTTTGCCACAAAAGATACCCCAACATTGATTCTCTTAAGACAGCCAACATTGATTCTCTTAAGACAGCTTTGATTCGTGCTGTGGCCAATTTCCCAAAGGAGGAGGTGCATGCGGCAATTGATGATTGGCCAGTCCGACTTAAGGCGTGCGTGAAGGCCAAAGGCGGGCATTTCGAATGAATACTGCTTTTTTGTATACAATATATATCAATAAATATGTAAAAAAAATTGGTCCAAAAACATTCATTATTTTTTATTTTACAGCATAAAAGGTGTGTAACAGTATTTATGTCCCTACTAAGTATAGGCTGAAAATGATCATGAGCCAAGCAAAATAGCACAACATCGACACACAAAGCTTATAATACGCTTTTTGTGTGGTGGGATTGCAAATCAAGAAAAAACGTTCTAGATTGACCCACCGCAATGACGTCACATGATAAAATTAACAGACTTGTATTAGAAACTGATAACCATCGGACTGACTTAGCACCATAAGACTACCTTTTTATTTTTTTTAAAGATTGGATCTTCAAAAACCATGTGTTGTGCAAAACTATCGATGCCGATCGGGTTGTTTAAATATAGTTGGATCAGTTTATTTCTTTATATATGAAACAGATACAGATACAGATCAAATATAGGCAGAAAACCAAATCACTCCCTATTACTTAACAAATTTTTCACAAAAAATTAGTCGACACAACCACTTCTTATGCGTCAACAAACCGAGCAATTCGTATGACGTAGCAGCCATTCGAGTTGTATTGCGGCGTTCAAAAGTCAATTGAATTAAAATGAGCAATGTGCTGCTGGTTGCGGTTGCCATAGTAACACATAGTCGGCAAAGTGGAGCACAGAGGACAAAAAGAATACAATAAATAACATACATATTTAAGATTGTAGTACGCGGCATTATTTCCGTGCTTTAGTTGTGTCTTTGCATTTTTCATTGATGACGAATATCTTACTCTATTTCTCATTCATCCACACACTCTTTTCACACGTTTCAACTACAATATCTTTGACATATATATTTATGTACGTGTACATATGTACAAACATATGTATTCAACTCCGATAAAATGAGACTTGGACATTTATCTCTAGTGGGATAAGGATTTCAGTGCAGAAATAGAGCAGTGCAAATTTTCTCTCAATATAAAGTATTTAGAAATATTTATATTATGAACGGATAACGGTTATTGTAGCTGAAGTAATTAAAAACCATCGTTTAAATTAATCAAACACTATATTTATTTTATTAACAAATACATATGTATAGGCACCTACATGGTTTATCGTATGTATTCAAATATTCCCACGACTTGCTCCACTCAAAAAGACCAATTCAATTTTCATTCATTCATGCAAACTAACTTATCAGTCTTTACCAATCAACCATTATGGCTCAATGCGTCGTAGGGTTGCCAACCACTCACTTGTTATTTATCTTTTGGAAGGGTGGGTAATTTGTTACCAGTAGAAACAGGTGCAACTTTAGTGTTGGCTTACATATACATATGTCCGTACACCTGTGAACTAAGTGAAGGGAAACAAAAAAAATACATGAAACTTTTCAGTAATATGTACATCCTTTGCATAAAATAAAATGACTGACAGTCATAGATTGGGTAAGAATTTAAATACTTACACTTTTTGTAATTCTATCTAATGCTTTAATATCTGTTGATGGGCATGAAAGAAATGTACACAATCAAAAAGTGACTACGATTCACCTAAAAATGGTTTGTTCAAAGCGTTAAAAGAGTAACAAAGCAGTCGCAGATGATAAGATTAACCTTATCACGGAATTCTTCGTATTTTACAGGGCGGCATTAACGGCCCACAATATTTACTTGTTGATATGAATTACAAACAAATTAAATGAATACTGAGTTGATTGTGCTCACATAACTGTGAGGTGAATTTATCACACCCAAAAACACAAAATAAATTTTTGTAATTTAAAACGTAGATTTATACCTGCCGGCAAAAAATAAGTCATTATTGCCATATACATACATATATGTACATATGTATATACATATCAATGATAAAATATGTTAGCGAGGTTCCTAGCCTCTTAATTTGAAATCAAACAGCAACACTGGTCTATTTATTGGTGACTAATAACATGTGAAAATGATAGAAGATTAACTAGCGTGTAAAACTTCAAACTAGTAAAATTCTGGTACCCAACTAGTACCTTTTCCTATATGGTATATATAATGAAATGTACGAAATAATAAGAATAACCAGATGGATGACAAATAATGGTGCATACATTTTTCCAGAAGTATTTAATTTAAATTTTGTTTCTTCAAATATTTATAAGCACTTTGTGGTTTTCCAAAAGTACAAAAAAAAAAGTTCGAAACCATAAGAACAAAGTATAAAATAATTACATCAATTATGAAGTGTCGACCTTAAAATTTTTGTTCATTCCGACATATCTTGAAACCATAAAAAGCATTCCAAATTTTTTTTTCACACATTTTCAGCTCAGTATTGTTTACACCTAACCTCACATCCATCCAGATGTGTTCGATTGCATTAAAGACCGGATATTGTGTAGGATTTTCGATACTCTTGATGATTTTATTAGTCATTTTGAGGTTTCCTTTAGAACAATATCTTGTTGATAGGCCCATGTTGTCGTTGTTGTTGTTGAAGCGGTTGTCTAACCCTCCTAGGCTCAGGTACGTCCAGTCTTAGTCATTGAGGTCATATAACGAGAGACTCAGGAAATATGCTGCTTCGACGGGTTCGGATCAGATAAAGAAAGATGTTAGATGAGTCGGGTTGAGTGGGCATGTAAATAGGTGGTTAGTGTCGCATCATTAGTGTCATACGTTGGTTACGTCAGAGTTGCGTATAGATAGGTACGAGTTCAGACCTGAATTTTGTACTACATTCTCCAAAATACTTTCAGTAAAATAAATGGCATGAGATCTTTGAAAGATTACAAACACCATTCTGAAAGAACAAAACATTCCAAAGTATCAGTTTTATATGTAGCTCTTATTGTGTAAATCAAGTTAAATTGATGGTTAAGAGGACTTCTGATATATAATCGTTCTTTGCCGCAGACAAACCTCACGAACATAGCTTCGTATCAATTTACAAAATATTTCTCCAAACGTCACTGACTCTTCCATAAACTTTAAAGCTAATTCTAGTCCACATCTTAAATGAAAAGTTTTCACTGGTGGTATTTTTCTTCGACAATATACTTGAAGATTTACGTCGAAAATCTTTCGTTAATTCCTGACCTGTTGGAATGCTTAGAAAGAGCGTTTTTTTTTAACGATATTTGTGATGATCGTATCCCGGCCTCTAGTGCTTATTTGAGTCTTAAACCCGCCAAACCCAATTTTTGACATTGGTTATTATAAAAACTATGGAATGTAGTAAAAAATCTGTGAAATATAGTTTCCAGATATGTTGCAATGATCAAAAATTTTCGAGTGGCGACTTCATATGAGATGTAAAGCCGAATTTACTCACTAGAATTCACTAGAATTCGATCAAAACTTTAATCTATAATTATTCTATAAATTGTTCTTATTATTTCGTACAGAGCGTTTAGGACCAAAATTACCAGCTGACAAAATTTGAACAGCATTGGATAAATATGTATTTTTTTATCTTTTTGAAAACCTTAAAGTGCTAACAAAATTAAAATAAAAACTTCTTGAAAATTTTTAAACACTACTGCTTGTCATCATCATATGTACAGTGGGTAGAAAAAGTAAGTTATCAAAACAATCAGCACTTTTTTAAATGCTCTCAACTTTTTTGCTTTACCGAATATAATTTTTTTTTCTATATGTTTGGAAAGTACCGTTATTACAGTACCGCAATTGACGATTTTATTGGCGATAGCTTGTGTGGTAAGAAATTTACGTGGCATTCTATAAGGTGATCAGTGATAAATTGTGGAAAAAGTAAGTTATCAAGTGCAATAATCAGTGTTTTTGTATTAAAACTTGCAAATAAGTTGATAAAGTAATTTTGGATATTTCCAAATCTGTGTCAAAAAAATTGCGCACATCTTATAAAAAGAAGGTTAGAAGGCCCTCTCAGCGCACACTGATGATGATTAGACTTTGTTATTCCCATGACATGGTTTACGTTTGGCGCTCACCCCCCAAAGAAGAACTGTCATATAAGTGCACCTTTCCCACAGTTGAGTCGGTGGAAAAGGGTTTAACGGTTTCGGGGTTGCTTATCTGCGAACGGCACTGACAATATTGTGGTTCTGCAAGGAAAAGTTACTGCTGCAGGTTAATTAAATATTTTAAAGGAGCACGCCATCATCGAGGTTCATACTGCAAAAGGCATCACCGAATGTCTAAAAAAAATTAAATTTGAGTGTGTTGAAATGGTCTCCTCAAAGCCCTGACTTGTCACCAATTGGGCATGCATGAACAATCCTAAAGATGGGTATAGCTGAAGAGAGACCCAAAAACCTGGCTGATTTGAAGGACTTCATCTGTAAAACTTGGAGAAATTATCCCCAATGGAAAATTATGGACATTGTGGATATAAACAATTTGATAACTTATTTTTTGTACATGAAATTTACTGTTTGCGTTTATGTTTTCTTTTTATAAAATCAATGAATTTCTTTCTTGTGTTAAAAACAGTTTAATTTGATACTTTGAAATAGGGTCTGGATAAAAAAAAATTATATTTTGAATAGAAAAATATAAACTTTAAAATTTTCCGCTTTATATTTCACTTTGATAACTTACTTCTTATACCCACTGTACTCTCGTATATAAGTATATGCAGCAATGAATGTGAAGAGTAAACAATTTTTTTGTTTTTTTTTGTTTTTTGGTAACGCAATATCAACTGTAAAGTAACAAAAGATGCCTACAAGCTAAACGACATACGCATTTGTTTGACTTACTTTTAACGAACAGGAGAAAAACAAAAACACTTCAACAGTTTCAATGAAAGTTATTATGTTAATTGCAAACATATATATGTACATACTACGGTAACTCTCTAACCTGCGGTAGTCTCGTAGCTTAAGGCGAATTCATACCGATTCGTAGATTTTATAGCGTATTTAGAATTTTTAGTAGGAGCAAGACAGACAAGTCAAACACATAAATTAGAATATTATATAAGCGAACAGTCAAATTAATTTTCTAATTTACATATGTAAGGTTTTCTAATAAAATAGTTAATAACTAGAAATCAAACATTATAAGGAAATTTCTGTTTGTTTTTGACATCTAAATTTGTTTTGTTTTTTTACAATAAGGTAATAAACTGTAAGTACAGTCATGTAATAAAATCAAATGTCTTCCCTTGCAATCGCATTGAAAAGTATGTGGGCAATTACATGTATCGAATTAACCCTTAAAAGTTATTCTGCTATTAAATCAATAGATCTAAAACGCTAAAAATCGTTCAAAAGTACTGTACATAATCTAAAACTTTTCGAGACTAAAATCATATAATCAGATTTGGAATTAAGTGATTAACTTTGATAAATATAACAAATAACATTAAAAATTTTTATACTTCACATTCAAAACAGCATTACAACAATGCGCCGCAGGTTTGAAATCGGAAACTTGCATTGTAAAATCCAATAATAACTTAATTCCCAAAATTTTTTTTTCGGGTGTAATCCAAGTGTATATGATTTTCTATATCATCTGTAGGCAATTATTAATTACTTCGTTTACTATGTAAAATTGTCAATTTGTGTTCAATCAACTGTGTGCCACAACTGCTACAAGGAAATTAGAATTAGACTCAACATTTAAACTGGTAAACATGTGACTAGAAACCGACCATAAGGAACATCTTGGAAATGGAATGGAGTCCAATGACCGGTAACAAAAAAAAACAACAAAAAAAACGTTTAGAATGAAGAACACATGCAACAGGTAAGAGCCAGTGTCGCATTTAAAGTCTGTAAGTTTGTGACTAAGCTACGAACCGTACCCAGAAAGGCTAGTGTATGATGGATGTACACACGTGCATACCAAATTCATATCTATGTATGTACATATTTACATATGCATGTATATACAAATAACTTGGCAACGTTTGCCGCTACTAAAACTAGCAGCGAACAGTGAACAAATTTTTCAGCTAGCAAATTACAAAGCCAGGCAACAAAAAAAGTTAGAGCGGGTGTACATACCTAGATATATATATATACATATATACGTATATATCGATAGAATACGAAATGGAGAAAGCAAACGACGAAAACAGTAAAGATTCAGAAAAGCCGATAAAGCAAATCTTGCACGAAGAGTAAACGAAGTTAAAACAAAACAAATAAAGCAATAAGCATTACCTATATAAAAGACAAGAGAAAATAGACACAAAACAACAACATACAGCTGAAATTCCGATCTTCCAGTCAGTCAAGAACACCGTCATTATTAACGAACCGACAAAGCTGATGATGACGAAACTACAGCGTCGACGTCCGCCATAGGCGAGGTTTATTATGGTTTCACAACGTGAATACTCTTATGAACAGGTATGTGACTAAATATAAATATGTGTGTATATATGTATATACAAATGTATGTGGTGAGTAGATGTGTGTTCGCGGCTTAACGAGTTGTGGTGGAGATGCGGCTCAGATTTCTTAGGAATAATAGTAATACACTTTCCGGAGTGATTATAACCACGAAGGTTAGCGAGAAAACAAAGAATGCAAAATAAAATGTATTGAATTGAAAATGAAAAGGCGCACCCTTGGAAGTATACATACATACATATGCATACATATCAAAGTTGAGGGCGATTTTATCGTTTATATTTGAATTGACTGTGAAAGCATAAGCAAAAGAGAGTTGGGGAAAAAAAGAATCAGGAAAATAATGCCATATAGCTGGCTTAATTCCAACATTCCAATTGATATTTAGCAGTAAATAATTTTATTATTTTATTTCAATAAATATTTATAACCAAATTATTTAGTTTTCATTTTATTTGCTTTAAACACTTTATATAAGCGCACATATGTACGCAATTTTAACATGATCTTATGACGAGAGGTTTGTGATGTCCTTACAGTGCCTTTATCGTGCAAACACCAGATTATTCTTAAAATGTTATTGATTATAGATTCACGATTTTTCCGCAAATAAACGGACACAATTTTAAGAAGCATTTTGAGATACATAATACGGCCGAAAAACGCTTCAGCCGTTACAAAGCGCCAAATATATATGTATATATAACATAAATAAATTTCAATTTCTAACGAAAAAGGACACAAGGAAACACGGTCCCATCACTAAAAACACGTTCTTCTATATATGCTTTCGGTTAAACTATCTCCTTGTTTATAAACAAAACAACATAAATACCTTTAACAACCAAATAAATACAAATATATGTGAGTATTTTAGATAAGTTTACAAAATGTAAAAACTGAACTAACTAAAACTCACTTTAGTTATATCCGTTGCACATACCCGTAGTACTAACCTCCTTTATATTTGTATTTCATGTATTTTTTCACACATATTTTGCACAATTGATATTATTTTTTTATTTGAAATTCAATTCGTACTGCTTAGTTTTGCAAAGCAACACCAATTTTTTCGTTGTATTGCTTTTTTTTTGTGCGAAATTTCGTTCTGAATTCCAGATTTTAATGAGTTAAACAACAGCCAAACACATATTGTATATCACTGCATCTCTTTCACTCTCACACAGCGAACGTCGGCGTCGGCGCAACTGCAACTATTCGGCAGCGCAATAGATTTTTAGCCATGTAAAATAAGAGGTTTCGAGTTGTTGCCATATACTTTGTTTAATGAAAAATTTGCTAAGCACTTTAAAATACTGCTCACAACCTAATAAT
Source organism: Neoceratitis asiatica (assembly GCA_030068015.2). Taxonomy (NCBI): domain Eukaryota; kingdom Metazoa; phylum Arthropoda; class Insecta; order Diptera; family Tephritidae; genus Neoceratitis; species Neoceratitis asiatica. Next base: position 66,635,419 of record CM061529.1, on the reverse strand, counting down.
TCAACAATTATTTGCAATAAAATGTAATTTAATTAATCTTCCAACAGGTTTTATGTCTACATATATTTATTGCAATTCTACTTTCGCACAAGCAAACCGCACTTTAAATTACACTACATGCCGATTCGAATGAAAATTCACAACTGAATTCCAGTTAAGCCAATGGAATTGTATGAACTTAAGCAACAACAAAGACAAACAACAGTCAGTTTAAAGAGGAGAATGACAGTGGAATGGGAAAAAACAGATCGTACAAATATCTTCAGTGGTTTTCAAAAAGTTTAAGACTTAGCAAGGTTCGTAACTTTAGAAAAAATAAAAAGTTTGGAATATAATTTTTTTTTTATATTTTTATGTTTTAATACATTTGCAGAGAACTTATAATAACGAGAAGGCGCAAATTCATGGCAACATCTCAGGACAGTTCTCTGAACAAATGTATATAAGCAGAGCAATTTTTACTTGTAGTTTGAGAGCTAGTGAGATAATTAGTCGCAAAGTATGGCAGTAATTTAATGGGTGGAGCCCTCGCTTTCGGTCAGTCTCTTAATGGGCTTTGTCCTTACTTAAAATTTCACTTTCACCTTTCGATTGTGCCTTCTCTGTTTCAATATTTATCTTGGAATTTATTACAACTAGTTGACCACAGATGACGCTGCACGTAGGGACTGGCAACTGGCTTAACGAGCATTAGAAATGGACCGGTAGTCTGCAATTATATGAATGATGATTATAAACTGTGATTATGAAGGAAGTTAAATACTTGGCTGAACAAAAGTAAGTAATAATAATTATGATGATGAGATGGATTTGATTTAGCTTTTTGGTCCTTTCATCGTTTTTTCCAGTGCAGGGGCATATGTATGTATGTATAAATATTTATAATATATGGCGTTTTGCAACCGCTGATTCGGATTTTCGGCCGAGCTCGTTCTCCAAATTGTGGTTTTATATCCTGATGTTTTTGCAGTTTATATTAAGCCGTCTTCGAACAGCCAATGATTTTTATGAGAAGCTTTTATTCCATGTAGGAAATACACTTGATTCGCTTGATGTGCCATGCCGAGGGGCGACCGCAATTAGAAAAAATAATTTTTCTATAATTTTGGATTTGAACCTTGGCCTTCCGAATGGTAGTACGCAATGCTATTGCAGGCGCCTACATACTTATAGTCGATCAATAAAGTAAGTATGCAGTTGCACCATAAGAAAATAAACAATAAAAAAATATACAAACAAAAGGAAAACAGATTTATTTCTAAACAATATATTATGAACTTCAATTCAGGTACAAAAAGTTAACTTTAAAATTATATTTCTTTAAATAATTTTAACTTAAATAAAAATATCTTCAAAATAACATCGAAAAAGTATGTATGCAAAATCAAATTAGTACTTCTAAATTCATATTTTTATAAAGAAAATTAAAATAAAATTGGTTTTCAATATTTTGTGGGGTTGCCTTTTTGTTTAAGGACCGCTTTAGTCTCGAATTCGTTGAATTCACCAGGTTCCCTGTCACGCTAGGCGGTATGTTCTCCTATTCTTCCGCGAGAATCTTTTTCAAGTCATCCTTGCTTGAAATGCTGCGTTTTCGAATCTGCTGGTCAAGATGTTCCCATAAATGCTCTATAGGGTTGACATCGGTGGACTGAGGTGGTGTATGAAGTTGTTTCTTGACCTTATAGAGGTGCCACTCTTTAACAATGGAAGTAGTGTGCTTTGGGTCGTTGTCTTACTGAAAGACAAACTACTCCTGAAGACTAAGCTTGGCGGCACTTTCGTGTAATTTTTTTTTTTCAAAATATCTAAATATTGAAAACGATCCATAATGCCGTCAATAAACACCAGTTTACCGACGTTTACAGTGGATGCTCAGAATTCACTTTTCGCCATACCTCGTCCATCGGATTCATGAATATTGAATTTAGATTCATCGGAAAAAGTAATTGTGTTCCAGAACGTTTTGTCAGCTTTTTCGTATTCTTTGGCGAAGGCAATTTTTTCCGGTTTACTTCGCTAATAAAAGGTTTCTTACGCATGTTGGGACCATGGTATCCGGCAGTTCGAAGTACCTGACGAATCGTTTCAGTATTGCACAGTTTTCCAACCTCATTTTCAATTTCTTTTTGAACCTTGGGAGCTGATTTTTTTTGGATTTTCACGCACCTTGCGAACAATAATTCGCTTTTCTGGTGATGTAAATATGCTAGGCCGTCCAGACCTCTGATTGGTTTTGGTATCTCCGTCCCGTTTATATTTCTCAATGACTTTTTGTACCGTTGCATGACTTTTACCAACAATTTCAGCTATTTTCCCTGAGATTTTTTCTCTTTGAACGATTTTATTATCAAATCTTTTAGTTCCTGAGACAATTTTTTTCCCCGCGGTGCCATCACGATTTTAAAAACTCCTTATTAATGCCTTTGCTGAAATTTTATTAAAAACTGAATATTTCAATTATATTCAAAAAGAAAAACCAACTTCTATGCTCTCTTACCTATTCAAGCGCGACGAACCCAATGTACTTTACGTTTTGCATACAAACTTTAATGGCATAATTTTTGCGCATATCAGAGAACACGTGCTATTAAATCAAACGGTACTTTTAAAAATAAAACATTTTGCATGAAAGCGACAGTTGACATCGTAAGCAACAAAACAGTAAAAAAAAATTCATTTGTGGCGCAGTTAGAGCGAAATATTTCATTTTGAAGTTTCAATTACTCAGTGCATACTTACTTTATTGATACACTGTACATATATTTCAACTGTGAGTTTCTGGAGGTATTATTATTATTTTACCGTTCAGACAAATCAACACTACATTTCCATAACATATGTATATGTACATATTTACATATATACATACATGAGAATAAAAATAAATGCTAGGAAAAGAACCGAAATGTTTCATTAAATCTCTAATTTGCAATCGAATTGTAAACTTTTTTAATACATTTAACTACTCATTAATGGTTAATAAATTAAATATGAAAATGTATTTTTTTAAGTGTTTTAGTTTTGTATTTTTGGTGTTAATCTTTATATGTCTTTTGAGCTGTAATGTTTATGGATTTTCAGTGTTGAAAGCCAAGCGAACTGCGAGCACTCAATCGGTGGAAGATTCTACCTCTACAATAAGGCCAACTGCTGCATCTGTTTTCGCTAGCATCAATGATGAGCAACAAACTACTAGCGAATGGGAGACTCGAATTCAAGGGACCACAGGTATGAAAACATTAAATGCAAGGAAAAGTGCTGCAAATTTGAAGTATGCACATATGTACATGTATGAGCATCTCCTCTCCTATTGAGCATGACAGTTCCTGACTTGAAAATCTGCTTTGGATGGTTGTCAGAGATTTATGTAATGGAGGTTATTTAAAGTTTTGACTTAATCACTTTTAATTATATTTATATAAACTCATAGTTATATATTGTATTAATATGAATTTCCAGAAGAACCCATCACCAAACCCCAATCAAGTCTTCTAATCAAATGTGAAACCTGTCCGAACAACATCACTTGTGTACCAAAAATTCAATGCCCCGCGCATGTACGTATGAAGGAGCACGAAAAACCTCAAATATGTGATCTGCCTGGTGGCATTTACGGCTACTGTTGTGTTACTGGTCAAAATCACACAGGTAGGCTTGTGTTTAATATTTATTTCTAATTTTCATTTAATTTAAATTTTTTTTTTTTGCATCTTCAGCGCGGCGTCTTGGTATGGAGCGCACTCCTTGCTCAGACTTCTTACCACTGTCAGTGGTGGAGGAAACTCGTCAAAAGTTTGAAAAACTAATGCACAATGTGGCAATGCTGCCAGTACGGCGTGGTAACCCGGATTTCCTGCACGGTATCACCTTTCATTCGAATGCACTCGATGAAAAGCAAACTTTTCATTCGTCCAATTCAGCAATTAAACAAGTGATAGCCGGTCAGTTATTCTCCAAAAAGTAAGTTACCATTAATTTGTAGTTTAAGTAGGCAAATTAAATATAACAAATTTGCTCAATTAGGGAGGATATACCTGTAGATGAACTCATTACAAATAATGTACAGGTTGATTTTAAGAAGACTCCCTTGGCACACCATTGTGCTGGACCTCACAAATGTGGTGTACCGAACTCACCATATCGTTCTTTCGACGGTATCTGTAATAATAAATTATCGCATCGTTCTCTTTGGGGTTCGGCTGGACAACCTATGGAACGGCTACTACCACCCGCTTATGAAGATGGTATTTGGACACCACGTTTACATTCAGTAGATGGCTCTGAATTAACTGGAGCTCGAGAAGCATCGCGTCGCCTTTTGCAGGATATGGATTTGCCGCATCCGAAATATAACCTTTTGTTTATGCAATTTGGGCAATTTTTAGCGCACGATGTCTCACAATCGGCTTCCTTTCGCCTAGGTAAGACGTTTAGTTGCAAAAGGTAAATATTTTGCTATAAAATATATATAATTTACATATAGAAAATGGTGAGTCAGTGGAATGTTGTGCCGAAAATGGTGCTTTCGCTTTACCCGAGCATAAACGGCACTTTGCTTGTATGCCTATAATGGTATCGCACGATGATGATTTCTTCGGTGCCTTCAATGTGCGTTGCATGAATTTTGTGCGGCTGTCACTTGCACCTAACACTGAATGCAAAGTGGGATACGGCAAGCAGCGTAGTAAAGTAACTCATTTCTTAGACGCTTCTGGTGTGTATGGCTCGAATGAAGCAACCGTGCGAGATCTGCGCGAATTCAATGGTGGCCGACTTGCAATGTCTAGTGATTTCGGTCGGGATCTGCTACCAATGGTAAATGATAAAAAAGCATGCGAAAGTGACGAACCCGGCAAAACGTGTTACAAATCAGGTGCATACGAGTATACATACATGAATCTATGTTGTATCCTTATTACATACATACATACATACGAGTATGTATATATAAGTACAAGTAAATATATTATTAAAATTCGATGTACATGTATAATCTGACATTTACAGGCGACGGTCGAACCAACCAAATCATATCGTTGATTACTTTGCATATTCTATTTGCACGGGAGCACAATCGCATTGCTGGTGTTTTGGCTCAATTGAATCCCCATTTCAGCGATGAAATATTGTTTCAAGAAGCTCGCCGCATATTAATTGCTGAGCTTCAGCATATCACATACAACGAGTTTTTGCCTGCACTTATTGGTCCTCTGCAGATGAAACGGTTTCGTTTGATGCCGCAACATCATGAATATGCTAAGGGTTACAGCGAAGAGCTAAATTCGGCTATTACGAATGAGTTTTCTGGCGCAGCCTTTCGTATGGGTCACTCTATTGTCGGTGGCAAGTTTAGTATACTGGAAGAGGGTAATCGAGTAGACGAAAGCATCAACATACCCGATGTAATGTTCAATCCATCACGCATGCGCAAACGAACGTTTTACGATAACATGCTACGTACCTTGTATACGCAGCCAATGCAAAGGGCGGACAGCTTCATGACCCACGGTGTATGTTAATAATGTCTTTAAAGCTAACAGCACTTCAGTGCAATGAATATTAATTGACTTTTACAGCTTAGCCGCTTCTTGTTTCGTGGTCACAATCCGTTTGGGTTGGACTTGGCAGCTATTAATATACAACGTGGTCGAGATCAGGGATTGCGAGGCTATAACGATTATTTAGAATTGATGGGGCATAGAAAGTTGCGATCTTTTGAAGACCTACCCGAGGAGGTAATATTTTATTAAAACAAGCCATTTATCATTTTGTGGGTCTGTCGAGTATGATGATTACATTTATGATAATTTGCATTTCCTTTTATTCACAGATCGGTAGAAAGCTGGCCACAGTTTATAAGCATACCGACGATATTGACCTCTGGGTAGGCGGCTTACTTGAAAATCCTGTAGATGGCGGTGTTGTTGGTAGTACGTTTGCGGAAATAATCGCTGATCAATTTTCGCGATTCAAACATGGCGATCGGTATTTCTACGAGTACAGTAAAGATGTTAATCCAGGTGCATTCACAATTGATCAGCTTCATGAAATAAAGAAGGCGACAATGGCCCGATTGATCTGTGATAATGCCGATCACTTGACGTTAACTAAAGTTCCGCCATCGGCTTTTGTACAAGCTGATTTTCCACCGTAGGTCTTGTAATCAGTAAATTGAGTTTCATCATACATATGTATCTTGTTTTTCTTGCAGTAACCATCCATTGGAATGTGATAGCAATCAAATACCAGTCGTCGATTTGAAGGCGTGGCGCACAAGATAGAAACTTTAAGAGCAATAAAAAAAACAAATACAATAAAATAATCGCTTGTCACAATGTATGAGCTAATAAAAATTTTACTTTGGCATTTTTATTTATTTAAAAAACCAAATCGGTTAATGTAAACAAATCCAGACCTGTCATGAAGTTTTAAGGCATTTAGATTCAAAATGGTTCTCTAAAGTTATCCCTATTGTGGTAGGCGTCGTATATAAAAAATTGGCGATTTTTAACCGCTGAAGCGATTTTGGGCCTCCCTCAATTTGTGGTGTACGACTTTAGGTTTCTTTCCAACAACTGAAGTGACCCACAGTTTATTCAAAGCCGTCTTTTTTTTATGTCAGAAATTTTTTTTTATTGCATGTCAGAAATACACTCGAAAGGCTTGACATTCCCTGCCGAGGGACGACCGCAATTAGAAAAATTAATTAAAATTAATTTTTTAAGGCATTTTGTAAGAATTTTTTTTTATATAAGTAGACATACGTCATGTAGGTATATATTAATGACAAAACACGAATATCGTCAGGAGCATCGTTTTTAATTAATTGCAAATAATCTCTTTTCGTTCTAAGCCACTTCTTTCCAAACTGGTTTTGAGCAAGCGTTTCAAAAGGATTATGGTAATGGCATCGACGCTTTTTTACTCTCCTCTGCATCCAGCTCATTCATATTGAGGAAATAATTATGATAAAGCTAATAGCCGGAATTCAAGGGAACAACTATATTCCTTTTGTTGTTTTGATCTTCCGACAGGGTGGTAAGTTGATTTATAATGGAACGATTTTCCGTCATTCCTTGTCAATTTTGGTTTTGCGACAAACCGGTTTCGGCGTTCCGCCATCTACATTAAAAGTCTGGGCTTCTTCAGGTACAAAGCAAAAAACATTTAAAACATAAGGATGGTTTTTTAACAGGTGTTGTTGTAGAATGCTTGCTGAGCTACTTTGGCTTGCGGGGTCGTGACGAATACTCAACTTAGTAGATGCCACACAATTAGTACCAAAGACTCAAGTTTAAAAAATCTAGTATGCCAGTTGAATATCATTTATCACACGTGCACGGTTATTTTTCATAAAAATTAATTAAACACGATTTTTATACTTGAACTAGTGTTGAAAGATTATAAAAATAAAATTAGCATAACTTGAATAAGTAGTTTCCTACTTTTTATTCGTATTGCAGGTGTCTCGGAGAGTCATTTATGCATTTAAATACATATGTACAACTAAGATCTAGAATGAGTGTGCTTCGAAATAATTTATATGTGCAATGTTTTGAAAAAAGGCACAATGTTTTCAAGCAGGAGAGATACCGATATGCAACAACTGACACACTTCATAACCTTGGAACACATTCTTGGCTCTTACAAAAGAGTATACAAGTAGATACATATGTATATGAATACATATTATGGAATATCGAAGCAATCCAATCGAATTCACTATTTCTTGCAAAACTTTAGATCTTTTGATTAAATCAGTGGTCAGCACCACCAGCCCACCAATCTTTCAGTCATTTTGGAAGTATAGTCCTTATGTAAGAGTATTTTTGGACAAAATCATTTAAGATTCTGTGTACGGGGATTCTGCACCATTATTTGAGAGTGAAATTTCGTGCAGCTGAATTTAGACGTATTCGCAAAAGCTTTGGAGGCGATGAAAGTTCAGTACGTCCAAACACTGCAACTACGGCCGAGAACATAGGCAAAGTTTGTCAAATGTTGTGCTAGACGAACAACGAATTAAAGCGAGTGAGATAGAAGAGGTTATGAACATGGTGAAAGAACGTGCTTCTTACATATTAAATCAACATGTTTGCTCACGTTATACCAAAAACGTGTTCGAATGAATATTTCCAACGCTCTGCTGATGCCGTTTAGGAATATAAGCCCGAGTTTTGGCGCCGATGAAAGTTTGATACACCATTATATGCTCGAAACTAAAATATAGCGCAAGAAGTGGAATTCTAGGGGTGGCAAACAAAAAAAAATGGAAAAACTTTCCTCAAGTTGTGAAGGTGATGGCAACTGTTTTTCGGGATATTTATGGAATCTTCAAAACTTAAAGCAGAACTTGCGAAAAATAATCACATTTGAGCAAAAAAGAAAATTATAATTAACCAATCCAACGCAACATCTCACAGCTCAACTGTTGATTTGGCGAAATTCCACGAATTAAGTTATGAACTGCTTGAACATACTTCTTATTCAACAGATCTAGCCTCAATAGATATTATTTTTTGTTCCCACATATAAAATCTGCGCTCCTAGAACTGGGATTTTCGTCAAATGAAGAGGCAATCAGTTTCTTGAATAAACATTTTGCAGAGGTAAACGGGGAATCCTCTTTGCAAATATTACAGAGTTGGGAACATCGCTGGCAGAAGTATGAACAGTTATGAAATAAGGAAACTAGGTTGAAAAAAATAAAAATAATATAGGAGAAATGTCTTGTACTTTAGGTAAGGCCACCCCAGCAACCTTTTCAAAGATTTCGTAAATAAAGAGTAAACGCAACTCTTGTGGAGGAGTAGATCGAAAATTATTGGAAGAAACCAGTAGTTATTCGGTGGTACAATAAATTTTATTGAAAGGTGATTTTCATCTAGAACAAATATAAATATTTTTGACTAATTAAAATAGAGAAACATTTTTGAATGTACATATGTAGCTCGTTTAAACTTAATAAATTAGCGAAGGGTGGGAAGACAATCTTAATTACTCGTTTTTATATGCTAGTGTATGTATGTACTTTAAACTCCAGAGCCTTTCATACTGTTTTTCTTTTATCACAATGCTAACAAAATTTTTAATTAAATACGCATGGTTATAATGATATACAAATAAAATACTTTGAAGCTAATTAAGCTATAAATGTTTGAAAACAAAATAAATTTTTTCCACTAACACTGATACCGTTGATTCGGTAATAATAAGCCGATCTGTTTTTTTTTTAGAACAATATGAAATTTTTTAATAATACCTATACCATATTTTCGAGACACGGAATTCTTAAGTTAAGATAACTCTTTCTAACAATTTTTGGACTAATTTTACGAACAGTCCAAAAAAGTGTTATAACGCGGGTCTTGGATCAGTTCCCATTTATTGAAGAAGTGTCTGACGGTATTACGATAAAACATCATAGCTTTTGCGACTTGCTTCTTGATTTTCTCGTTCAATTTCGAAAGCTTTAAAAACTAAATTTTGTGTAAACAAACTTTTCAAAGTCTCCGAGTTTTATATCAATGGAATTTCGTTGGCAAACCGTGTCTAAATTTGTCATATTTTTATCGACGCTTTGATATATGTACATATGTACATCTAACACATCTGTACATGTATTTTTAAAAAAAATTCGTATCACAGTGTTTGTAACAAAACTTCTCCGAAATGGCTTGACCGATTTGAACTCATTACGAAATTTTTTATGTATATTCAGTAGGTTTGAGAATAGGGCGTAAACTTTTCATACCAGCGACTGACCTATTCGAAAAATTCGTACTAATGGTTCGATTTACTTGAAATTCGGTGGATAGGTAGTTTTTTGCTTAGGTTAGCATGGATTCTACTTTTCTCTCAGGACCTATATATTTGAAAAATATATATATATATATATACATATATACATACATTATCATACATTTTTATCGTTATGGTTCGATTTGGCTAAATTCTTTAATAATATGCCTAAATGGAATACTTTTGTTGTTTTGAGATCACCGACAGATTGAGAAAAAAATAGTATGATTTGGAAATAAGCATAGATCGTGCGTAGGCATGTTCGCTACGCAATATTATTATGCTATAATTGCGGGTTGCAAGCTATTCGTATGGCTGATAAGAATGGTGCGTTTGGTTTACTTTACGGCGTTCATATTGACACTTACGTCAATAGCGAATAAGGGACTCACACGTACAAACACGTAGCTATAACAATAATTTAAAAAAAAAATTAATATTTTGTGTTAGATGATGTTTAATTAGGGCTCTTGATCATTCTTTGCAATACCAAATAGAATCAAAATTGGACAAAATATAAAAAGCCACAACAACGTGTGTTCGGATCGGCTAAAATGTACATATGTATATATTTTAATATTTTCTTATATGAAAGTACATGAAGAACATATACACATAGACCATAAAGTCTGCGTTCACCCAACACATTTTTTTTAACTAAAGTAAAAACACAACTGAAATAGTTAATTCAGTTAAAATTTTTTACATGAATTTATTCACTATATTTTTAAGTTTAAAATGCAAAAGCAAAAATCTATATTTCCATTTTCATTTTCGTTATAACGGTATCTAAGTGCAGCAACAAGTAAACATAGGCACCACAAAGTCTGCGTTCAGTTTGCTTGATTTGAGAATACCGTTACTTTTCAAGAAGATATTTCTTCTTTTTGCATATTTTCTATTGTCTTTCATTCTAATTAATCATTTAAAGAGTTCGTGAAGTGTCTTAATAATAGTTTGAAAAAAAAAAATGGAAACCAAAGGGAGAGAAATTAGTGTGTCAGAAAGAAAAATAATTATTAAACTGTGGAAAGATGGCGAAAGCTTCCGAAAAAATGGACAAACTATTTAAAGAACGTATTCCTCCGTCCAGCGCATAGTAAATAATTTCAAACAAACTGGTATTTTAACGTCGTACCCCCGATCTGGCCGTCCAAAAATATTATCAGTGCGGGAAGAACGCAAATTACGTCAACAAATATAGTTGAAAACGTAAATAAAACGTTAAAAAAAAAAAACAATTTGTGCAGAAACTGCTAGAAAAATTTTACGTCAAACTGGATATCATGGTAGAGTCACTCAAAAAAAACCTTATATCTCACTAGTCAACGGACGAAAGCGCATTGAATTTTCTCATAATTATATAAATAAGTTCCCGGAATTCTGGAAACAAGTATTTTTTTCAGATGAGAGCAAATTTTGTTTATTCGGCAAAAAAGGCCGCCAAATTGTGTGGCGTAAATCAGGAACTGACCTTGAAAAACAAAATCTTGTTATGTGGGTCAGCTGGAATTTATCGAATCGATAATGGATAAATAGGGATATTTAAACATTTAAAAAAAAACTTGAAACAAAGTGCAGAGAATCTAGGCTTATCTTCGACGCTTTGGTTTCAACAGGTTATCGATCCGAAGCATACTGCTCAAATAGTCAGACTTTGGCTTTGTACAATACCCCTAGACAGCTTAGAGCGCCTCCTCAGTCACCCGATCTCAATCATATAGAGCACTTTTGGGATATATTAGTAAAAATAACTCGTTAGCATATGTTAACGAGTAAAGAGGTTTTGCGAACAGTTATTCTGGCAGAGTGGTTCCGAATTTCAGCTGAGGAAACAGATAAGTTGCTAAATTCAATACCAAACAGATTGAGTGAGGTATTAAAAGAAAGTGGTTATCAAACAAAATATTAAATTTAATTTTTCTCTATAATTTTTAATACTTTTGTAAATAATTATAAACCTGAGCGCAGACTTTGCGATGCCTCTGTTTACTTGTTGCTGCACTTAGATACCGTTATAACGAAAATGAAAATGGAAATATAGATTTTTGCTTTTGCATTTTAAACTTAAAAATATAATGAATAAATTCATGTAAAAAATTTTAACTGAATTAACTATTTCAGTTGTGTTTTTACTTTAGTTAAAAAAATGTGTTGGGTGAACGCAGGCTTTGTGATCTATGTGTACATTTATAAGTGTATGAATGAATATAAATATGTATGTACAAACCTGCAAACAACGCGAGTACTCCATGCACGCGTGAAATATATACTCCAGACGGACAATAGAGTAATCCAAAACTTACCACAATCCCTACAAAAAATAGAATCCAATTAATATTGCGCTGTCCTAAGGCTAGATCATATAATCCACTTCTACATAACACCCAAGGTATTCTATTTTGGAGTATCTGCGAAAATTTACAGTCGAACGTACTTTTTAGTTTCGAATACCATTTGCTTTGTTGAAAAACTATTAAAACATATTATTTCTCGTGTAAATTTATATTATTACTAGCAGACCCAGCGTAACTTGTATGAAGAAATGTCAAAATATTTGTTTTAATCGAAAAATTTTTATACCTAAAACAGAATTTTTTTTGCTAACATCAACAAAAAATTTTAAATCAATAATCTAAGTAAAAAAAATATTGTCTAGTTTATCGTATTGTGAATCGAAACCATTCTCGAACCCACTTATACACACATAAAAAATTTCATTAAAATCGGCCCAGCCGTTTAGGACGAGTTCAATGACTAACACACGTACAGAAGATTTATATATATATATATATATATTATTAGTTTATTGTTGATAAATATATATTATACCATAGTTTGCGCATTTGTTCTAGCAGAGCTCACGAGCGAAACTAAACTGACTCAGTTTCATTTCCACATATTTTCAGTATATCAGTATAAAACTTATTGCGCAATCGTAACTTCGTGTAGTGATGGCGATCGGTAAAACACAAAGAAGGCTCGTGCCACACTAAGCTGGTATAGAAACATGAGTTGGTCCAATAGTCCCCACATAGGAGTATATTCGTAGGCACTCCAATGGACCATATGGAATCATAGTTAAGTATATGTAATAGCATGTGTAATAGCATGTGTAATAGGTGAAGTATGATACACATTAGTTAAATGTGGAAAAATATGCAATTAGTGATAATAAAATCTTTATAAATTAATGAATATTATTTCCATATAAAAAACGTATATTTCTTGCTTAACTTTCATTTCGCAAAGTCGTCAAGATAGTCAACAATTATTATTATCAAAAAATTTCCAACAATTGAAAATACAAATGCGAATACTAATTTGTAAAATAACTTATGTCAATTTGATGTGATGATAATGTATTAATCAACTTTGGAATACGTAATCTATGGACATTTTGCTGGCATATAAATTCCTATTGGAATGTTGACAATTGTTATATCTGTAAAATGGAATTAGTTAAGGACTGAGAAAAAAAAATAATTATCAGTACCATGCAAATTTGTTTTATAAAACGCCAAGATTTGCGCTGACAAAAAAGTAATTTAAATGCAAACAAAAATATTAGAGACAAAATTTCATATTGGCACATGTGAGTACATACATATGTATGTATGTACATACATACACAAATAGCTCCTTCAAGAGAGTTATTTATATCGTGGAAAATTAAATTTGGCCTTTCTATTGATCGAAATAGGCAATTGCAAAGGTAAATATGCTTATTACATTAATGCATTAAAGTTTACGATTTAACTATTCATATTCATAGAAGTGACAGAAAATGATGGTTTTCTTTGCGATGACCTTCGATTTGGCTGAAATTCGGGAAATAGTTTATTTTAATCTAAAACTGACAGAATCGACTTGAAATATTTTTAAAATTGGTTTTATAGAAGTACATATGTAGCCCTTTAAAGTATGTCATAAGGTGGCTAATAGTGTACACGATAAGGAAATTTTGGTATCAGAAGAAAGCTAAAGCCTAATGCTGCATACCTTTTCATACAAAATATTTTTTTAAATGCTTTGTTTTCTTTAAAAAGGACCTTCGGATATTATAAGTTTTAATGCTATGTAAAAATTGAAGAAAATCTATAACAGAGTATTGTTAAAACTTTTTATCTGTTCATAGTAGAGCAACTCGATGCTCGCTCGATACTCGCTCATTACTCAACTGCTCAACAGAACAAAAAAAAATTAATTTTGTTTGTAAAAATTTCTTTGGCATTTCAATGATTTCACACACACTTTCCATAATTAAATTTAAGGTTAATATAAAAAGTTTTGAGAAAAAAAGGCAAAGTGTTTTTCAAAATACTCGAAATGCTCGTGTTCGGCTTGAAAATTTTTCGAGTAATGAGCAATGAGCAGGTGTGCGAGTGCTCGCACTGCTCGAAAATGTTTGAGTAAAATCTGGAGCCCTAGTTCATAACAACCAAATTTGCCAGAAATTATTTTCATACTTTTTAATCCACCTTCGTCATGATGGATTCAAAGTGTTAAATATAGATATTTTTTCCGAAATTAATGATTTGGTTGGTGACTGTACTTATAGATCCCATACATCTGAAATATCATATTTGTAAATATAATTTTTTGATTTGATTAATATCAATATGCATGAAATACTGTTAATTGATATTCTGCTCATGTATCTTGAGTACTATGACCGTGCGATTGTAATTCCTGAATATTCAGGTATGTAAATTGGTTCAGAACATTCACTCTGTTATACTTATATATCTGTTAAGATTTACAAATAATTAGCTATAATTTGCATCACATTTTCATACAATGTTTAATGTTTAAATAAAGCGATTCGGGTTTCATTTTTAAAACGGTTTTTATTATACAAATATTTAATTATATGAGAAACGTTTTAAGATTTAAGACGTAAGGTGTCAGATTTTATTTATAAAGCGTCATGACATCATGAAAGCCAAATTATGTTATCATAAAGGTTGTTTTTTTAATAGAGGTATAGAACTTTAAGTTGCAATCTGGACGTCCAATTTTCGATGACTTTTTCCAACATTTGTGGCCGTATATCGGCAATAACACGGCAAATATTGTCTTCCAAATGGTCAAGCGTTTGTGGCTTATCCGCATAGACCAATGACTTTACATAGCCCCACAGAATCTTGGAGGCCAATTCACAGGTCCAAAACGTGAAATTAGGCGGTCACCAAACGTGTCTTTCAATAAATCTATTGTGGCACGAGCTGTGTGACATGTTGCGCCGTCCTTTTGAAACCACATCTCCTGGACATCATGGTTATTCAATTCAGGAATGAAAAAGTTAGTAATCATGGCTCTATACCGATCACCATTGACTGTAACGTTCTGGCCACCATCGTATTTGAAAAAGTACGGACCAATGATTCCACCCATAAAGCGCACCAAACAGTCAGTTTTTCTGGATGTAACGGTGTTTCAACATACACTTGAGGATTACCTTCACTCCAAATGCGGCAGTTTTGTTTGTTGACGTAGCAATTCAACCAGAAGTGCGCTTCATCGCTAAACATCGCTAAAATTGACGTAGTGCGCGATACGTTTTCCACACAGAACCATTATTTTCGAAATAAAATTGCACTATTTGCAATCATTGTTCAGGCGTGAGTCTATTCATGATGAATTGCCAAACCAAACTGAGAATAAATCACTTCACAGCTGTTAAATCGGTCGCCATCTTGAAAAGTAATGCCAACTTAAAGTTCTATACCTCTATAAAAAACACCCTATATGTATGTTCCTTTCATTCAGTCACAGTGTAAGTTATGTTTTAAGTTTTCAGTCGTAATAATTTTTCTCGATTAGGTAAAATATGTTCATAATATGATTCAAATTGGAGATTTTGGTCGGAATATTCCATTTCCAGGTATTGCACAATATATATGAATAATTTCTTTTCGTATTATAGTTAAGTGACATATAATGTTCAGAAAAAAATTCAAAATTCAAAAATTTGCTATTAACAATTCTAATTATTTAGATTTCGAATCTGAATAAATTTATAAATTTTTTCATTAAAAAAAACCACACCATTTTCTTCGTTTTCAAATTTTGGTTTAAAATGTATTCACTTGTTAATTTATAATTTTTTCTGATCTTTTATTTATTAATGTTTATTTTTATTTTGCAGTACTACCGTGTGGTTTTGAATATAGCAAGCTTATAATATTTATTCATCTACATGTTTCCTTAATTTCATTAACATATAATGTAGCGAATAACGAGGAGGACAGGGTTTCAGGTAGATAAGGAGAAAGAGTAGGTTGAGGTGAGTGTAAAGGTCAGATAAAGAGGTAAGTATAGGAGGGTAAGTACACTGTTTGTAATTTTTATTTTCTTATAATTGCATTATTTAGGAAGCCTGGGATCGAACTCATGCGTTTAACATATACATATATCATCTATAATCACAATACTATATCTCATAATTACAAAAAATCTAATAGATCGAGGTAAGAATTGCCTGTTCGCTGAAACCGAAACAGCAGGACTGACAAAGGGACGCTGTAAAGCCAAATGTCAGGCTCGATTGAGAGAAACCCTCAACGTATAGGTCAGCGGCAACGACAAACGATAGCCACTTAAAAGTGACACTCATTGACCGAAACAACCCAAAGGAATAAATAATGTAGGAGCCCTCGAGAACGGAGGAGCTTAATCTGCTGCATGCGTCCTTCTAAAATGAATGGAGACCTGAGCCACGCCTTTTGATGGTGCGGACTGGCTAAATATGATCAAAATCCTCAAATGTAATAGCGTTTATTTTTGCCTTAAGTGCAAAACACGACCGACTCCGACAAGAAGCCTGATCTGAATAGAGAAGAATTCTACAGGTAAACCTGTATAAAGGCAAAGCCGAGCTCTTCATTAATAAAAAATAGGACCCGCTACGATGCTACTTCAGTTCAGGGACCAGAGAGTCTCGAGAAACGTAACTGAACTAAAATCGTTTACATACTGTACGCACATCCCGAGTTCAACAAATAAGGTAAGAACAGCTATATTGGTATAAAAAAGTTTGCATTCATATATTGATCCTAATTTCTCTTCATATGACTCAACGGTGGTAGCTGTAAAGGATGGGAACGATGAGATATTTCTCCTTGCATTCTGTTACATGTCTCACGACGATGACGCAACACCAATACGGCTGAAAATACGAAACGTCCTCTGGTAATAGGCGTTGACACCAATGAGCACCACTCAGCATGGGCAAGTGGAGATACCAACGAAAAGGGTTAGCCTCCACTAAACTTTATACTAATAAGTAATTTCATTACAGCTAATCGGTGGTGGTACCAATACATATTGGCCACACTTAGAAAACCATTGTAACCATGTAACATTACACACTAGTAAAGAATCAATGTTGAAAATTGGGAAGTGCTTCGTACAGCATCGTTTTCTAACCATAGTTATGTGGGAGTTCAAGTAAAATTCATAGTCCTTAATAAAAGTGAAACTTTCCGAAATCCTAAATATCAACTGGGGTCAACCATTACGAGTATTCTCAATAGAGCGTATTACGTCACGTGCACTCAAGGACATGAAAAGTGTGGTTGGACATGGAGCTCGGATTACTTAGGCGAAGAATGATAGCCGATGATGCTCAAGAGCATAAGTAATATGCTCTTGGAGTATTTTTACACAAGAGTGGAGCATTCAACAATGTTTCCATTGCTGCAATCGTTAATAATCTGAAAGCAGCGTAGTGGAAGGAAGCCAGACTGCTCAGGTTATCTCTTAGATGGGGGAGCTCTGTCACCACTCTTGAGGTCAGTGGTAGAATGAGCTTCTGAAAACAATTTTAAGTGAAAGCACCGAAGCTTATTGTCTATGCCGACGGCATAGCTCTACTAGTCCCTCGACACAATTGGTAAGTAACGTGATGAGAATGCTCTAAGAGTCATATACCGCTGGATCGGCTAACTTAGAGGTAAATGTCGATAAAACGCATACAGTACTTTTTACAAGGAGGTAAAAGATCCCGGCGTGGAAGCCCCTGAAGCTAAACGGGGCTAAATGACGGATTAGTGTGAGATGGAATGACTACAAGGCAAGCAAGGTCGCAAGATCATGAACACACCCAATTTGTTTTTTTTCTCGACTAATTACAAATCATATTTTACAGAAAACATACGCGAGAAGAATGCGCATTATTAACGGTGATACAAGTAAGGATTGCAGGGAGCAAGGCAGGATTGTGATGCTGGGACATCCCATCGGCTTTATCTAGAACTCGTCTTAGATTCTTAGGAGCTTCGCAGTTCAAAGGACTGGTTGTGGTGTCAAAATTAGATTTAGCATCACAAAAGGAGTTGAAGTTCTACAACGCGTACTTCACCTGGAATTAAATTGAACCACCATCCGACGCTACAAAGAAGTCCAGCAGGAACGTGTAAGACGTAAAAGCCAGTTAGTATACGCAAAAGTTTTCAAGTGTATTAAATTCAGAAAGTCTTCTTGCGTTGATCTAAAATTGTAAAACTCACCACTTTTCCATAGTAACCGCAAAGTAATTACTTTATGCGTACGTATTTATAGGCATAAGTATGTATTGTCTAAAAACGCTCTTCAGTAACATGCACATGCACCCACACAGCAAAGTGCATGCATATGTATGTGTGCTCGCAGATGATATTACAGGTGTTGCGGTAGGTTATTTTTGGTTATGGTGCGGCGGATACATGCTGAAAAAAACACATTTAGTAAAAAATTTGAATTTTGAAGGATTTTTAACACAAATCGTTGAACTCGTGCAATTTGCCTCCAGATGCTAAACCGGAAGCATAGTTAATATCCGCGATATGAGTGTGTGCAAGTGTTTGTGAACCCTTCTATAACGGCCGCACATACTTCCCAGGTACTCAGGTCAAATGCTTTATTAATTCCAACAGTAAATGCATGCAACAAGTCCACCGCAAAGCTGTTTTGCTGAGCTTTTGCTCATCCCCATATAGTGCACCCACCAGAGTTCTCCCCCACATATGTAGTATTCGCAATGCTACTGAGCAAAAAAGCAGCAACAACATAAAGGTAGAGCAAAGAACAACAATTATTGTAAAAAATTGATACAACCACGAAGCAAGTTTTATTAGCCAATGGGAGAATCTACGAGTCTATCATTGCGTCGGCAGCTCATTGATATTTCGGCATCGGAGGTGAACGGATGTGTCAGTATAGTACGGGCATTTGAGTGCAGATACTCATAGTGGTTAGTTATTCGCCTCGTGAATGGCTATCGGTGTAGTAGAGTTGTGCTGCCGTTAAGTTGTAGACTGAATGTGAACAGCGTTACTTTTTGAATTCGAAGCGATGCAACAAGTGTTTCTTCGTTACAATGAGAATTGTTCAAAAAACACAATTTTATTGTGGAAAGTAAAAATCAAAAATTATTATCAACACAAAACGAAAGCGGAAATGGAAAATATTTGTTTATGTACATATATTACCATTTATACATACATTGGAGTGTTTACAAAATTTTCTTAAAAACACAAGTGCAGTGCAGTGTTTGGACATATGTATGTATGTATGTATGCACCAGGTCTTTACAAATACATATACTTGTGTATGCATATGCAGAGTGCCAAGCGTGCATTTAATTTGTAAAGTATTTGTGCGTACTTGAGAGTTCATTAGTGTTGGCGCCAATTAAAAGATTTTCTCAACAAATAAAATGTTATAAAAATTCGAATGCAACAATCACCAAATATATACATACATATGTAAACTTAAACAAATTTAATTAGTGTAAATTGATATATCTATATTTGAACGTTGTACAGAAGCCATCATTAAACAAAGTGGATACTTAATTAAAAGTGTTTCATAAGTAGGTACTCGTTTGCATACAGTTCGAAGTGTGTATTAATTAGAAGTTTTGAAAGTTTACCTAGCTGCGAAACGAAAATTGTTTTTCACTATTGTTTTGGTAAGTTTCACATCACATCAGCGACCACAAACCATAAATGCCTAATTGGAGCTATTAGGATTATACAAGTAGTTATAAGAGTGTGCATGCATATCTTATGCCTTCAACTTTTCTTAAGTCTACCAGATTGCTACATATAGCAAATTGTGTAGCCCGTCAAGTGGTTTTCGTAAAATTTCAAAACATGCAATTCTGAATTGTGGTTACTTAAAGTTGAATGAACAAAAAGGTAGCATCAATCATATTCAGCAAAAAACGCTTCACGCATATTTTGTATGTAAATATGTACTTATACATGTTGTTATGTCAGGTATATTTAGTTATTATAAAAATAAATTATGCATAAAATGTATAGTATTGGAAAAACTCAAAAAAGCTTTTAGCTAATAAATAAATAAATAAATTTCTGCAATTTAATTTCACATAATGTAGAAATAAAAATTGCAGTGTGTGACTGTGCTGATTTAACTGAAATTAACATTCCAATTGCTGGTGCTGCAGCCTAGAAGTGAACCAGGGACCAATCTATGCAAAAAAATCGTATTTGTAGCTCGATTTGAAACTAATATAGAGGGTTTTTCAATAGGGATGATAGGATTTCTAAGTGTCGTTTTGGCCATTTTTAATATGTCATGATCTGTAATTTTTTCCCCCATTGTATTCAGAAATGTTCACAATTTCATCATGGCAAGATATACGCAAGAACAACGTTTACAAACTATGCAATATTATTATCAAATAATCGTTCTGTAATTGCAACTTTTCGTGCTGTTTTGCCATTTTATGGTCGTAATAAGCGTCCACCTGTGCTCGCTATTCGTCGAATTGTTGAAAATTTGGAATATACATTTTCATTTCAAGTGCCAATAAGAGACAAAGAACCGGCCGAAGTAATGAAGAAATTGCTGCCGTTCAGGCAAGTGTTGCTGAAGAATGCAATTTGTTGATTGCAAGACGTTCTCGAGAATTGGGACTGTCTCAAAACACAACCTGGTGGCTTTTGTAGCATTAATAACATCTGCCCAATTGAAATCTGTGGTTACACTCATCTGGTCGAGTTCCGCAAAAGTTTATCAGGCGTTTCATAGGTGAAAAGAGCTTTCTGCAGTATATGTAGTGACAGGCTACGTAAGTTTTTAATAAATAGATAATGTTTGAGCAAAATTGACTTGGCCACTAATTTAGTATTTTTGGTGCCTTTCGATGGGTTTTCCTATCTCCATTTATTTTTCCATAAAGAAAATTCTGTGATAATCGTTTCTGTGTCTATATATTTGTATAGATTAAACTCGTTGAAGTCAGAGTCGTTGAAAGACACATTTTCCATTGAAATATCATCCAGAAGGAACACTGTTATGGCTGCCTTGTAGTAGTAAGCGTTTGGACCGTTTGGTGTAACATTGTTCTTTTTCGATGAGGGAACTCGCGGTATGCTTACTTCTCTTTTCACAGACTTAAGGAGTTAGGTCGCTGATTAGAAAATGGTGGAAAAATTTCAATTGATATATGTTCGTTCAATATTTAATAGCATTGGCTAAGTCTAAGTTAGGTGATTCGAGAGTCTTACACAATGGTAACTCGATATTTTTGATGCCATAAAAATGCTTACAATAAAATCGCTGTATATAAGAGATTTCAAAAAACTATTTACTTCCGGAAAGACTTCAATGAGTGATACACAGCAACCATTCAAGAACCTCAATGATAGGGATACATATCCCTTTAAATCTAAGTAAGTCATCGTGGTTTTCAACTAAACGAGAAGCGCACATTAAAACCAATTTATTTTATTTTGCACCAGGTAATAACCCCTTAATTTTTGTAGTAAGTGGCAGAGTCATTTTGGACTATCCGTTGAAAAAAGTCCTACAGCTCTAACTACTCCCACATAGTGCCGAAGAGGGGATACTTCACAAGCATGCCCACGTGCTATGCTTAATGAACGGTGCCGAAATTTTTCCGAGTTAGAAGAACAAATTCAAGAAGTTCTTACGAACAATGTATTTCGCGAGATGTACAAGATTGCGCGGAAATTACTGTCATTACTATAAGTTGATTTTTTTTACTGTTATCTTCATAACCGTCTTGTCGACCATAAAGTTTTATATATTCTATTATGGATATAAACCTTGCTCTGTTTTCCCTTATTTGTTGGATTCGAGCCGAATCTAATTGCATTTGAATATCATGAATAGATTTTTTTCAGGCTACCAGGCTGACATCACCCCTACTTCAGCACCTCCGTGTTTCTCCTTTGGATGAATATTATTTTCTGACAATGCTTCGCTATTTTTCCGCCAGGTCAAAACTCGTCCATCTGACTTGTATATACACATTTTACCTTAATCAGGGAAAGTAACTTTATTATAAAAGTTCCGTCGGGATGTTTAAAAGCTCTTTTGCGAATTATAATTGATGGAGGCCCTGTAACAAAACCAAAAATTGGAGGCTCGGCCAAAAATGCATATGTTAACTACATAAAATCAGCTTGAAAAATAAAAAATTTTCACTCAGCCATTAAATAATCGAAAGAGCACCACTTCCCTTCCACGTTCGTTCCCATAGAATGAATACAAGAAACGAATAAAATCTCTTCAATCCAACTCACGTTTTTGATGATCGATTGCTCAGAAGCGCTTCAATTGTTTTTTCTAGGTAGACATCTGTGCGTATGTATGTATGTATTTATAATCCTACTGATACTCTTACAAATATCTGTATATTTATAATGAAAGAATATTGGAGTATGATTATATTTTAGGTCGAAAACATTGGATTCGCATTGCGTTGATACGTACTGATTGATAAGCGTCTTCACTCACATCTGACCTTTGACTGAATATAAATGGTATCTGTGAAGTGGAATATATGGAAGAAGTAAAATTTGAATATTATTTTTTTGGTAATATTATTCCAGTTAAATTAAAATAAACATAATTCATTTGGGCTGTTTTTATATTCAGTTCATATGTTATTAGCAGTATATGTAAATCTAAAAATTGTATGATTATTATTAGAAAAAAAAAACTTTTAATAATGTTGATCTGACCAGAATTCGTTCCATAACCGTACAAATAATAGAAATATTAGTAAAACGATGTACCTTATAACTTGAGATTAATTTGGTCAAGAATTCGGTCTTTTGCACGAACCATGCATATGGTACAACATACATACATGATAAATAGAAAACATTCCTCCAGTGAAAAGCTAAACTAGTATGCAAATATTCTAGTTAAATATTAGTATAAAATAGAATGAAATCATACCCGTTCGTTATTTGTATTGCCGTTCACCAGTAACGGGAATAATCATAATTTTCATCACCACGCCATTCGTGAGTTGATGTTGAAGTGGGAAGTACGAGTATATCGTTGATATTTACATCATAACAATAGCCGAATGGTTAGAGGTTCTCACTGTGCTGCGTGAATTTGGCTGCAGGCAAACTAATTACATCGAAAATAGTTGGAAGATGAACTAGTTGGTGCAAAAATGCAAACTAATTGGATTATAGTTAATAACTAGTACTTTTCCCTGAAGGTATGAGAGTCACCACATCTCTACATGTTGTATGCGTATGTCTGTAATAATATTATGGTACAGGTGGGGTATATTGACTATAGTGGTTTTGGTGCCGAGAAGCTGTAATATTTATTTAATGTGGGAACCTATACTAATTACATTAATAGCAAATATTTTGATTTTCTACGTGTAGTTTTCTGGATTTTTAACTTAACAGCAAAACAAATTTACACCGTAAATAACACTTATTTAATTTTTATTTATAAAACCTTTCTTTTACGTGATTTTCGTGCATGGCGTATATCAGGGCAATCACGTTGAACCCCCTACAGTAGTCAGACCTCATATGATGTTCCCATCGACCTTGGTTTCTCACTTCCTGATTCCAGTTCTTCCTTTTATTCACTGTAGAGGCTAAGATTCTCTGGAAACTGATCGAAGTGACTGTGAAGATAATACATTTGGATGAAAATATTACATCCCAAGTTTTTGAAATCGTCTTACTTGACTTGCGATTTCCGCGAAACTTTTTAGTAACTTCAACAAACGAGTTCCACGAGAGTAGAACATTGAACTTGAGAAACCATCAAAAATGTCCAATCTCTTTTTGTCCAGTGTTATGATTAACTGGCAGACATCCAGGATCCACTTTCTTATCCTCATTTGGAGTTAACCATTTTTAGATCTACACAAAATCTTCTTTGCAGATTTTTAAGGTAGTTCAAGATCCCTTATTAAATCATTTAATTCTACTTGGGTAAAAGATTTTGGTTCTGTAGGCACAATTTCTTCGACACTTCACTACAGGTTTCTTCAAATGATGGTTCAGGGGCAGAACAAATGTCAGTATTATCTACCGAAAATTTGTACGTGATTAATTTTAATAAGCATGAATAGAGCTTTTATTTACTTCTCATTACACTTCGAATTATGTATGAATGAATTATATGGGATGGACTTATCACAAATCGCTCTCATCGTAAAGCCAAGCGAATAACGAATGGAATGCTCCACAATCTCTTTAAACACACAATATCTGCGTATATTTGTCGGCGGCCAATAGTATACATACATACATACATACATATTTACACTAATTACGTTAAAAATTAATAATGAAGCACATGCCGGAACTTAACAAACTATTTAAACAATATTCAAAAGCTAGCAAAACAATTTAGTGCTATTTTTTGCCAATGACGATATTGCTCAGGCTCGAGAACTCACTATCCATTTTTAATTACTTAATTTTTTGCTTAGCAGCAAAACAAATCAAAAATAGAATAGATTATCAACCGAGTTGTGATAACCATTACGCAGATGTGTTTTTAACTACTACTACTACTACTACTACTACATTGACGTAGACATCGGTTGCGCGATTATAGCCGAATCAATAATTGCTTGCCATTCGTTTTTACTTCTCGCAGATTGAGGACAATTGGAAATAGTCAGCGATACCAAGACCTTCTGAACTTGACCTTTCCAATAGAGTGGAGTTCTTCCTCCCCGTCTGCTTCCATGTGCGGGTACTACACCGAAAAACTTCAAAACTAAAGCACATTCATCCATAAGAACGACATGACCTAGTCAGCATAGCCGCTGTCCTTTTATTTAAGAGACTATGCCAATGTCGAGTAATTGTACAGCTCATCGTTCTATCTTCTTCGCAGTATTCGCAGTTGGCAAAGCGCAGAGGACTGTAAATCTCAAAGCCTTTCTCTCGAAAACTCCTAGTGCCGTCTCATTAGATGTCGACATCTTCCACATTTCTGCACCATGTAGAAGGACGGGGAAGCGACTTGAAGAGTTTAGATTCGTCGCGAGAGGGCTTTACATTCCAATTGCCTACTCGGTGCATAGTAGCACCTGCTGGAAATAGTAATTCTGCGTCGTATTTCAAGATATTGATGATGGACGAAACTATCGTAATATTTTTCCCAGCATCAAATTGAAGAAATCACACGATAAAGAGTCACCGTGTCTGTAATCTCGTGTGCTACCGAACGGCTCGGATAGCTGACTGCACTTGTGACATTATTCAGAGCCAGTTTACATAGACGTATAAGTTTTGCAGCTATACCAAAATCTTCGAAAAAGTCGATCTCAGATGTCCAGCACGCAAGAAGAAAATATAGCGACCGCAGTTGAGAGTGTACACGAAGACCGTGGAGAGTTGATTCGGTGCCGTTCGGCAGCTCGGACTGACGTATGAACGACTTGGCGCATTTTATGTCGAGATAGCTTGTGTAAGAACTGAAGCCGTTCGACCTTCCCAAGGGACATCGTTTCGCTATATGGGCTCTTGAAAAGTTCCAAGGAGATCCGACGTTTTCGGGCCAAATTTCGTACAGCGATGAGGCCCATTTCTGACTCAATGGGTATGTAAACAAGCAAAATTGCCGCATTTGGAACGAATTGCGCAATTTGTCAGGAAAAAGAAACGCTTTGGAGTGGTTTATGGTATTTCTTCAAAAATGATGCCGGTGAGAACGTAACCGTCAATGGCGACCGACTATTTAATGCCTGTAATTGAAGCTCGTGATCTCCGTGACATTTGGTTTGATCAAAATGGCGCCACTTCCCACACATCGCATCAATGAATGGATTTATTGAGAGAACACTTCGATGAGAAGATAATTTCACGATTTTGGCCGGTAGATTGGCCACCGAGATCATGTGATATCACACCGTTAGACTTTTTCCTGTGGGGATATGTAAAGTCTAAAGTCTATGTGGACAATCCCGCTTCGATTCAGGCCTTGGAGCGAAACATCACGCGTGTCATTCGCCAGTTACCAATCGAAATGCTGAACGAGTTTTCAAGAATTGTACTCAACGGATGGACCATGTGAGACCTAGCCGGGGCCAAATGCCAAAGAATTATCTTTTGAATGATAATAAATATTACTCATTAAATATGAATTTTCTATGTATTATTTTTCTTTGAAAAAGGTGGGAAGCTCGAAATGGATCACCCTTTGTAAAGACTTTGGCATAGCCGAATGCAACCCGAATACAGCCTTTATTTCACAAACTTCATGTAAAAAGCGATTTAGATTATAACCATAAAATTTTTGATTATTTCTGTTTTTAGTGCATCGGCTCTATAGAATTTTTATTTGAACAAATGCACAGTGAATGTAATTATGTATGCATTTTAATATCTAAAAAAAATATACAGTACAACACAGTATTTACATGCATATATATATATATGTATTCATGCACAACAAATTGCTATATGAATCTGTTTTCAGTGTCAAACTCATGCTAGTTTGCCAATTAAAGGAACTCGTGAACTGATTTTTTCGTTATTCAATAAAAATCGTCTCCGAGCTAATGAAGATTTATTTATTTAGCGCATGCATTTTTTATATGAAATGTAGTAAATTAAGTAAGTGTCATAATTGCAGTAACTTTTTCCAATAATAAAAAGTGTTTTTATTGAACTTATTAGGAAAATTGACATTCATTCAGTCATTATATGGACATGAGTGTTTTTTTAGAAAACCGTTACTGCTCTTAAGGGAAGAATTTATTCATGTCCCTAGATGAAATTGACTCATTTTGATTTATATGAATTTTTGAAAGGATATGCGATTTTAATATGCGATTTTTAATGTTATGAAATTTTTCTGAAACCAAAAATTACGAATTTGTAATATTTTGAGTTCATCAAAATACTGGATTTTAGTTCTTTTGACTTTATCAATTGAATTCTCTTTTTAGCTGCTAAAGTCGACCGATTTAATAGGCAGATAATGGCTAGGGTGGCCCAATTCGTTTTCCCCAACATGCCGGTATAAATTCTGGCTGGTCTGGACACACATATATTATTTTTCGGCTACTTACTTACGATAATAACCATTTCATGTACGTGAGAGGTCCTTGTGGAAAACACGCATATCGAGCGCTAACTGACAAAAGAATGTAAGTCACAAAAAGCAAATTTTACTGTGTAGTTTATAGTAGAGCTCCAAATTTTGCTCAAACATTTTCGAACAGTACGCGCATTTGAGCAACGAGCACTAGCACACCTGCTCATTGCTCATTACTCGAAAATTTTCCGAGGCGAGCACGAGCATTTCGAGTATTTTGACGAACACTTTGATTTTTTTTTCTCTTTTTCTCAAAACTTTTTTTTGTATTAATTTTAAATTTATTTATGCAAAGTGTAAAAATCATTGAAACTCCAAGGAAACTTTGACAAACAAAATTTATTTATTTTTTGTTCTACTGAGCAGTTGAGCAATGAGCGAGTATCAAGCGAGCATCGAGCTGCTCGTAATGCTCGATACCCGGTTATCTAGATCTCTAGTTTATAGTAGCGTTTTGTGCTCACAAAAAAAGTAAACACAGTATATATGTATTTGGTGGAGATTCTTTTGCATCCTAACTATGCTCTGCTCAATCCATAAAAAGGGCGTGTACTGTGTGAAAGCTCATTGTCAACAAACTGATTGGACCTTATCAGCAAGGCTTCAGAGCTGGCAGATATTCACCATGCCCCAATACTTATAGAGGAACAGTGATAAAATGATCCACCCACACCACTTCTTTGCCGATTTTAAAGCTGCCTTCGATAGCATGGAAAATAGTGGCAAAACTTATACGGTTGGGTGAACTGCCACTGACACTAAAAGCTTCACAGAATCAGGAAAGATCTTTCAGAGCCCTTCGATACCAAATGAGGTTTCAAACAAAGTGAGTATTTATCGTGTGAATTCTTTAGCTTAATGCTGCAGAAAATAATAGGAGCTAATCCGAGAAGGCACAATCAATATCAGTGGCCTTGAAGGGTTTCAGTGGCGTTTCTACGTATTGTTTTATGCAAATTCCGATTAAAATGCTATACTTAAAATACACGTAACTGACATGCACTTGACGCAGCTACTTGTGTGTAACGTATTATTGCATTTCACTACACCTTCAGCTTGTATGTTTGTTCATTTATTGTTACGAACTACTTTTGAACGATAGTTATAAATAGTTTTCAGCCTTTGTTTATTTAAAGAACTCTTTATAGCCAGCATTAATACATACGTATCAGCAAAATCAAATCACTCAAGGTCAATAAAAAACATCAATGGATAACCATAACAATCAATAACAACAAAAAACATAAATATATTTTCAAATAATATATACCGTTGCATAGCGGCTTACTAAGTTTTTGGAATTTTCTGAGGGAAAAGATGATTTTTTCATATTTTCTTCATCAATTGTGCCTAAACAATAAACAGTATATTTCTGCAAAAACCCTTCCTGCGTGCCCTCCCGGCTTGTAATGGCGTCAGACATGCTTTTTGATGTGTGTATAGTTCTATTATAGATTTTAGAAAACCAAAAATAAAAGAATACAGACATGCCCTGCATTCCGCTTTTGAATAAAAGTAAAGTGGAAGTACTTCTATGCAACAGTTTTCTGGCAAAAGACTTTAGGATGGGTTATATAGCAAGTACGAATTAACTATATAAGTACAAATGAGAATAACTATAACGTTCTACTCAACCCTTACATCAACTTCAAGTTACGCTTGAAATTAGCCACCTCTTTGCATGCTGCTTTAGGCCAACTCGTCTAATACCGCTCACCCTCTGGTCGGAATCTAGCGAAACAGCACGTTTTCTTCCGCTCTTGCTTCATGACCTTGGTGACGTTTAGCTTAACCTGAACCTTAAATTAGGTCTAGTGAATAGCTACAACAAAAAGAAATATCTTATTTCTCGTCATATACATTTTTGCTTCTTTGTATTCTTTTTTCTGAAAATTCAATATATTTTTGCATCACAGTCAGTAAAAAAGCATTCATTTTGCATATTAGAATTTCATTCAACTCAAATTACATTTCAAAAAAAAAAAAAAAACTGAAAATAAAATATATAAAGGTTGATCCCTTTCGAGGTTTCCTACTTTTTTAAAGAAAAGAAAATCACAGAAAATTCAAATTTAATGGGAAATGTTTATCATTCGAAAGATCATTCTTTGGCATTTAGTTTTTGAAGATTATCTTTTTCAAATGTTGGCCGTGGCTACGTCTCAGATTATCCATCCGTTGAGTCTAATTTTCGATGACTTGTTCGAATATTTCGAATGGTAACTGGCGAATGACACGCGTGATGTTTTGCTCCAAGACCTGAATCGCAACGGGACTGTCCGCGTAAACCTTAGATTTCACATCTTCCCACAGGAAAAAGTCTAACAATCCTGGTGGCCAAACGACCGGCCCAAAACGTGAAATTATCTGCTCACCGAAGTGTTCTCTCAATAAATCCATTGAGTGATGCGATGTGTGGGAAGTGGCACCATCTTGTTGAAACCAGATGTCGCGGAGATCACGAGCTTCAATTTCAGGTATCAAATAGTCGGTTACGTTACGGCTATTGATGGTTACGTTCTCATCGGCTGAGTGTCAAGATGGGTGACGGTGTTGCGGATAGTACGCTCAGTAGACCGATTATGTTGACCATAAGTTGAGCGAAGCTAGGGCGCGTGAGACTCATTCTTTACAGAACGTGAATTTTCGTAATAAAGGTGTATGATTTGTAAAAAAAGCTATTGAAAGAAGTACCTCTACTTGGATCACCCTATATATACTGAAATGTTGAAAATTTCAAATCAATAACTATGTATTTCACAATTCATTTTTTTGTAACAGTTCTACGGTTAAAAAATTAACTTCATTCATAGGTCCGAGTTTACCCATTTGTTAAAATTTCTAACAGGAATTTTTTTTGCAACAAACAAAATAAAAAAATGTCATTTAAAAAAAGGATTATAACGCAAAATTATATTTTTTTAATCAAAGTATAATATTTGTAATAATTTTATATTATAGTTTTTTTCTAGAGAATAAAGCTTCATCTAATTCAAACACAAATTGAAAATATTTTATAAGGAATTTACATTTTAAATTTTATAATTAAATTTAAATTTAGATATTGAGTTCGCATCCATTGAATTTTGTGGGCTTTAGAAATGTGTAAATTAGCATAAAGTTTGAAAACGGCAGTTTTTATACTAATTTGTTATATGCACGTACGTTAATAACATTTTTTGATTTTAAATATTTTAAAATAGATAATAGAAGCAATTTAAATCATAAAAGATATAATAAAAAATCATAATAATAATTTAAGATATATGGTAAAAGCATTTTATTAGAGAGATTATATGTTCGGTAGAAAGATATCGAAATGTGTGAGTATGAAAAAAAGCTTGAGAAATTGGTCGTCAAGGGTATTGCTCGAAAATTCTATGAAGAGATGTGGCGACTTATAGAAGGTTTCAAGACCGGAGCATACTAATGTATGGCTCAAAATAAGAGTCACAGATATCCAGAGTGAAAGTGAAACACCCGAGCATGGCGAGCCCGAAACCCCAAACGATATCGCCAGTATAGAAGCTATATAATCCGAGGGTGATGAAGTTCGAATAGTGATAGTTCGTTTAAAAAATACTAAAGAGTCAGGAGCCGATGGCTTACCGGCCCAGACATTCACATGCGGCGGCGAAGAATTGACAAGGTGCATGCGCCAGCTTCTGGTCGGACGAAAGCATGCCCGACAAATGGAACCGAAGTGTGCTCTGCCCAATCCAAAAAATATGATAGGGTGACTCTTGATCGTGTGATTTCTTCAATTTGATGCTGGACAAAATAATGCGAGCTGCAGAGCTATATAGACAAGGTAGAATCTTTTGTAAGGGTGTAGAATTGTTGGCGTATACTGATGATATTGATATTATTGGCCATAACAACCGCGCCGTAGGTTCTGCTTTCTCCAGATTAGACAGAGAAGCGAAGCGAATAGCTCTAATAGTGAACGAGGGCAAGACGAAATATCTTGAGTCATCGCATTCGCGACTCGGCTAGCACGTAACTGTTGAGAGTAGGGCGAGCAGCTCGATACTCGCTCGATAATTGCTTATCACTCAACTGCTTAGTAGAACAAAAAAATATCAATTTTATTTGTCAAAATTTCTTTTGCATTTCAATGATTTTTATAGTTTGCATAAATAAATTTCAAATTATTAAAAAAAAGTACTGAAAAAAGTTAAATAAATAATAATCAAAATACTTGAAATGGTCGTGCTGGTGCTCGAAAATTTCCGAGTAATGAGCAACGAGCAGGTGTGTGAGTGCTCGTTGCTCAAATGCTCGCACTGCTCGAAAATGTTTGAGCAAAATTTTGGTCTTTACGTTGCACTGAGTAGGCAAGTGATGAAAAAAAAAATAAACTCTACAAGTCGCTCATCATTCCCGTCCTTATATATGGTGCAGGAACTTGACCGATGTTGAAGTCCGATGAGTCGGCTTTAGGAGTTCTCGAGAAAAAAATTTATGGCCTTTTGCGCGTTGGTTACGGCGAATAAGGCAGACGGTGGAAAACGCGAATCAAGCGGAAGACACAGCGGGTACGCTGGCTAGTCAAGTCATCCAAATGGATGAAGCACTCCAGCTTTGAAAGCATTCCGTGGAGTATCCGCTAGTGGAAGGATCAGGTGAAACCAGGTTTCACTAAGTAGTACTTCCAACTGACGCCAAACAGCGATAGGAAGGAGCGAGCGACGCGCTATTTTTGATTCAGTTATAATCGCTTAAATTGTGCCTACGCCGAAGAAGAAGAAGAAGAAGAAGAAGTGTTACGTAAAGATGTGCCATTTCCTTGTTTTCTACAACAGACCTTCAGTATTATAGGTATATGTGCATACATATGCACACATATCAATAAATTTTTACGTTTTGGTACATAGAGAAGAAATTGAATATTAACGAGCTGCTCTTCGATTTATACAAAGTTATTTTGTTGACTTTATAAATATTTTCCATGATAAAAAAAAACTGAAGTTAAACTGACTCAATTACATTTCGTTGTTGCTGCTTCAGTAGCAAATTTTTTTTATTTTTTATAAATTAATTGCATTCACACGCTGCGCAAACATAAGATAGCACAGCACCAACAAGCGCATTGAGAAAAATGTATACGCACACAAACATGCTTACGTTCCCAAAAAGTACTACAATAATACAAAATGCCGATCGTGTCGATATAATTAACAGTTTCACTCACACACTTTACCATACGACGCTTGGTATCCGTCCGTTGCACAGTGTGATTTCTATAGCCTTTGCAAAGCAAAAAAAAAAAAAAAAATTGTGGCAAGCACGAGAAGATGAGGCGATTAAGTTTTACAGCAAATGTACTACACTCATTGCATGGGAACTAGGAAGAAACACTGCTTAAAGAGCACTTAACTTAATGTTACATTGTAAAATTAAATATCTGGAAATTGGACGGAAATCATGGAAATCATTATTATTTTTGAAGAAAATAAAATGTCTCTAGCTAGCAACTCTGACATTTGATGTCATGTAATATGAATGCCATGATGGAATCATTATAAAGTGTGATCAGTAGGCTCATCTCACTTTTTCTGCAGTCTCATTTCGGTATTGTTTTTTGAAGGAGTAGAAAAGAGAGTATTTTTTATGACTACATTTTTATGTGATCTTTTGAGCCGTATTGCATAATTTCCTTGTAGTATTCTTTATTACCTGTACGACCTTTTGGCATGAACTCATGATGCACCACACCATTGCAATCAAAGAAAACAGTGTGAAAAACCTTCACATTTTCCTTTGAACATACCTCGTATACATAGCTGTATTCGATTATTGCCACTACAATTTCTAGGAATGTCGAAAATAAGACACCACTTTTGATATTGTCGATTGGTTTTTACTACCTATGATCATGAACGAGTTTTAGGATGTGCGAACGAGTTTGTGAGCTCGAATCACATTTTACGGAGAAACAAAACGGAGTGCTAAATTTGCTACTCATTTTTCCGTGGAGATATTGCCGAAAGAAAAAAAGCCCCATTGGTTGATGCATCAATTTTAGAACAGTTCATTAAAAACGGCTGATTCCAAGAAGGCAAGTATTCTACTTTCATTGGAACTGCACTTACGTTGCCGTTCAAAATCTACTTCAAAGTCTTGCCAATAAAAATGAAGCTCATAAATTCGCGAAATCTTCAGAAGTTCTATTCCACAAGCTTTTCCCATTTTGTTTTTGCCGTTTAAAAAAGCTTCGTTTGAAACTTGTCCACGTCGTACGACACGAAGCCCAGGAAACATTAAACATTTTCTGAATGCTAAAAACAAATTCGAATATTGCAATCAAAAACGAAATACGAAGTTTGTTTAAAAAATATCGAGAACTTTTTGATATCGCGGGCTTGGAGAGTCCGCTTTTACCCTATGCAATCAAAGCACAAAGAGTATCGGAGTGATATGAGCGTTCCCAAGGCCAAATCAACGTGCAAAAAGTTAAAACAATGGTTATAAACGACCACCGAATCACAATTACCGACAGTGGTTGAAGATGTCTTAATTAAAGAAACGAATGTGCTGCTAATCAATTAGCCTAAAGAGGAAGTATTAGGTCCTCATTGACTTCTAATATACAAGTAAATAAAATTGATTTACATTGAACTTACTTTTATTAAATTTTTTCTTTTTCAATATTTTTTCAATTTAATAAACAAATTTTGTAACGCTTGATGTTAATTAAAATCAAAAGACAGTGATGTCTATGTAGATTTTCATAAAGAAATACTTGAACGGAGTACTTTTAGTACGATTTCCTTGGTTTTTTTTTTCAAAGAATTATACAACACTTCCAATAAGACTGCAGATTTTGTCTAAATTATTTGTTTGACGTTGCTATCGATCACATCATTTTTCTGATTCCACCGTATACGAATGGTATGAGTAAATGACAAAAAATTTAAAAATAATCAAAGCTCCAATTGTGCATTATTTCTACAAATTTAATATAGCAACAGATTCACGTAAATTTTCTCTGTTAGTACTAAGCCTTTGCGAAATAGTTGATCCCTATCTTGTGAGAAAATCATGTTCGAAAACTCAAAACTGTGATAAAGTGTGCAGTGGATCATTGTGAATCAAAATGTGAAAAAAATTTAAGTGAATAATTTATATTAGTATTTTGTGGCAAATTAAAACAAAGATGTGATAAGCATTTTTATGAGGAAAACCTGAAGTTGTGGTGTTAAGAAAAAGTGACGTCATGGGAAAACAAATATATTATATATATAAGAAGGAAGTAAAATATTATTAAAATATTGATTCTATAATTTATGTTTTATTCTGTATTAGGTTTTTACGTATACATTTTGTAAAATTCCACATATATAAATAAATATCAAGTCCTGCCCACTGTAAATATGACGAAGTTAATTCGACAACCTCAACGGTTTTCGTAACCTTCTATTCAATGAATCTTGTAAGTATACAATATATACATATTTGGGAAAATGATAATATTTTACTAACGAATATTCATAAGCTTTCAATGACTTTATCCCATCAATGAAATTTAATTAATTGCATAGAAAATATTTATTACAATGCTATGGACGTCTCAGTTGTCAACGCTCTTAATTTACTAAATTAAGTTAAATGATTAAATCAATAAATGGTAAACGAGCTAACAGATTTGTCGTAATTTGTTTCGTAAATGTGAGTGCACATACATATGTATGAATGTACATGTAAATATATTTAACATTCCATACAGTACTAAAAAAATCTTATTTTTCTCATTAATACCCAACGGAATGTGTGAATAAATTTTTAATTTGGCTTTACCGATCTTTCTAGCATAATCGAGTACACATGCATATATATATATATACTTATGATCTTAAATATATATATATATACTTATGATCTTAAATTCGCTGGTAGATGCGACGTAGCACAGTGGAAATTGGTGGCCAAAAATAAAAAACTTAAAATAATTGAGATTTTTTATGAGCAATCAACAGCATAGAAATTGTTGAATTCCTTTGCCATTTAGCCACAAAAAAGTTAGCAAGTAAATCAAATTACGAAGATCGGTGCTGATATATTCCTGTGCTGCTTGTTGACAAATTCCACACCCACCGTATGTTAAAATTAAAGAAGACAAGCCTAACTGCCACCCTGCAAAATTTCTGTGAATGAAATTGATGGCGAGGTAAATTAGCAATCCCTTCCGAACCTCACTGTCCATCATATTACTACTTCTTTGGAATTTGAAAAACTTGATAATGCCATTGGAAAATAATTTTCTTTTTACGGTAAATGGGGAACGGATGGATGTTCAGGAGTGGCACTAAAACTGAACCATTCACATCTGCTTAAGCAAAGCTTTTAAATGTTTAAGCAATTTTTTCGGATAGTAGCCTCTTTATTATAAGTTTTGTGCCCCCTGTAAATCACATTTGATGAAAATAATAAAAAGTTATGGGAAAATGAGCCGTCATCATAAATACGTTCTTGCCGTCCGATAAAAAGAGAATTCAGGAAAGAGACGACTGAAAATATTTTGAAGGGTTACAAATTTTATTGTAAACAAATACATCTTGCATTGGTAGTGGTTCAAAACCATGTTAAATCAGTGCAGTTTCTAAAATTTCTTACCTTTGTTGGAGCGAAATAAGTACTTAGTACACTGAGTGAAAACTATTTTATTCTAACCTTAAGGGGATATTCTGGTCTAGATGCTTGAATTTAAGGTAATTTTTGAATTGTTGTGAAAAAGGCTATCAACAATTTTACTATCCAGTTTTTGATAAGATATTTATTCATATCTCAAGAATACAGAAAAAACATAATCAAAATTCAAATAGTTAGCAGCTGATAAAGTGGGATGTTGGGCACGAAACAAATTGGTGCGCCACCATAACCACGATTCAAACCCTTCTAGCAATCTGAAAACAAAAACAAAAAAAAAAGATTATTAAATAGAGGAATATCGCTATATTGTGAACTTAAGAATAGTAAAAAAATAATTTACACAAAATGGCAGCTGTTTGAGAAAACAGCCAATTTTTCTTCCACATTTTTGAGCTTTCCGAATATTTTAAAAACAGTAAATACTAAAATTTGGGGACTAGCGTAGTTCATGCTATAGAGAAGTTTATAAAGAAGACTTACTTAAATTTCAAGTAATTCGGTTCAGTAGAACTTGAGTAATCGTCGTTATCGTTATAAAAACACAGCTTCGAGAAAAACTTGTTTAAAGTTTCGCGAAAAGTCTTATGTTGGATTTGTTCCAGCCGAGCCAATTTGAATGCCGCGTCAGCAAAACAGCTATATCTCCGAAAATAATTTAAAATTCGAAAAATCTTTTTTTTTTCCTAAAAGGTTATATTATGAAACTATGAGAAAAAAAACGAATAGAATTAAATACTCGAAACTTTTCCAATAAAATATTGAAGTAAATTTGCTAAAATGACGATTGTTGCACATCAAGTTCACAATAAAATAGCCAAAATTCCTCTAAAAATCATCAATTTTTTTTATTATTATCAAATGTTATAAAATATGCGAATTTTTGAGCACTCTCATGAAGTAAAGTATTTCATATCTAGTTATCGTTGATGTAGGTATCTGAGTGTTTTATGTTTTTATGTATTTTTGAGTGCGTACATTTGGTTATGTACGAATTCACGCAATTTCATGCATATTTATGTGTTTTCATACATACAAACAACATACATAAATTTAAATATTAAAGGTTAATCATGAATATTACCAGTTCGGTCTCGCGATATTACATTGTTTAATACGTTTTACGGAGTTTGCGTTGCATATTTCGCATAAAATCGATTTTAAATAAGGATTTGCTTCGGCAGCAAACATTTTAAAATATTAAAACAAATTAAATAGTTAATCAATTTCAGAATTAAATATCACTGGAGAGCTAATGAAAGGTTGGCAACACCCTATATATGACGATTATATGACGGGTAAAGAGTTGTCAAGTTGAACAATAGCCGAGAAGAGAACTGAAGAAACGCGTAATTAAAACGGAACTTGAACAAGTAGCTAGCGTACTTATCATTTACATCTTAATACTACAATTACTTGAATTAATTAATTTTACATGTAAATAATTACTTGAAACAAAACTTATTCCTACATACATATCTGTTGCATCAAAACTAGCGAACTCCAGCGTGCTTTGCTATATCTATAAAAAATCAAGAAAATCTAACTGAAATTTTGAATTTTTGACTTTTTGGAAAAGGAAGCGAAAAAAATTGATTTAAAATTTTTTTTCCAAACTTTTCTCTATCAATAAAAAAAATATTAAAAAAAATTTTTTTTTTTCATTTTAATTTTTTTTTACTCTTTCTCTGTCTCTTTCAACGCCACATACAACGTAATGTACGTGTATTTTGGAATTTTACATGTATTTGTTGTTGTTGCATGTATTTTGTATGGGTAGCGACCAATGCTCACTAAAATGGTCATATCTCAGGAATGGCTCCGCCAATTTCATGAAAACTTACACATTAACCTTCTCCTAATATTCCTTTATAACTAAAAAAATTTGGCGTTCATCAAAATTTACATTGATTTTTATATATATAGATAAGACTTTTTTCAAAGTTACTTCTTCAAAAAAAAAAAAAAAAAAATTTATTAAAATAAACTAAAAAAATGTTTCATAATCCGAATTTCCCTTTTTCGACCAAACCATATTCAAGGAGAAACAAATTAAATTGCCTTTAAAATTAATATTTTTTCGGAGATGGTTAGTTAGAAGTGTTTGAAATGACCAAGTAGTAAAAATATAAAAAGTCATTAAGCAGTTTCCTTAAAAAATTCATTGTTACTCGATATTGTCGGATTTGTTTCCAGCGTAGAATAAAATTATAATTATATAAAAATTCATTAGTAATACTCGTAGTCATAATTGCTCCAATTGTGGACTTTTTCAATTTTGCATTCTTCACACTAGGACCTAGTGTGCAAAGGTGAAATTTTGAGAATAAATAATTATAAAAAAAAAAAATTATCACAAAATTATTTTTTGCTGTTTAAAAGTTACGTAAATATTCTTGTTTACTTGCATATTTGAAACGTTGTAAATTTGAAACTACAGAATTTAATTTGGTTATATTTTTATACCTTTCATGTACATGAAATGGTATGTTAACTTTGGTCCGAAGTATGTAAATACCAAAAGGAGAAGAGGTAGACCCACCAAAATTTATACCGATCATATCAGATCATATCAGAAAACGATCTGACTTTACGTTTACGTCGGTTTGAGCTCAACTAGTCCCTCAGTTTTTAAGATATTTCAACTTAACCTGATAGGCAAATGAACGTTCAACAATCATTTGTCAGAACCGGCGGTATAGAAAATTACAAAAATACATAAATGATCATTTTTTTAGTCGTGTGGTTTTTAATGAGGCAAAACTTTTTTGGTGCTGGTCCTTTTGACAGCTGTTACTCGATTAAACTCTGCTTGGTTTGCCGTTTCAAAAGGATCAGACTGGCTTATATTTGACGAGTTATTGAAAAAAATGAGCCTCTCGCCTGGAATTTATTCAGCCAGCCGCGGTGGCAAAAATCAAATGGCAAACCTTTATCTTTATAATAAAACTAAATCCATGGCCATAAAATTAAACAAACACCCTTTGTATGTATGTGTATTTCTAAATTGAAAATCAGTAGAAAGTGTAAATTCCTTAACTCACAGGCAGTTCAAAACTTTCCTAATTTTAAATATTTAAACGGGTGATCCATGATGTACCCTACCTTTTTAAAGAAAAAAAACACACACACACGCAGGAAGTTCAAATTTAATGGGGAATGTTTATTATCATTCGAAATAAAATTCTTTGGCATTTAGTTTTTGAAGATTATCTCTTTCAAATGTTGGCCGTGGCTACGTCTCAGATGGTCCATCCGTTGAGTCCAATTTTCGATGACTCCGAAGTGTTCTCTCAATAAATCCATTGATTTATGCGGTTATCATGGCGCGATAATGGTCGCCATTGACGGTTACGTTCTCACCGGCATCATTTTTCAAGAAATATGGACCGATTATTTCACCAGCCCACAAACCACACCAAAGCGTTTTTTTTTGTGGTTGAAATGAATCTCATGAATCTTGAATCTCTTCAGGTTAATCTTCGTCTCAAATGCGGCAATTTTGTTTGTTTACACACCCATTGAGCCAGAAATAGGCCTCATCGCTGAATAAAATTTGAGCGAAGCGATGCCCCTTGGGAAGGTCGAGCGCCTTCAGTTCTTGCACAGGCTGTATTTTATACGTTTTCAGTTTAAGATGTCGACGTAAAATGCTCCAAGTCGTTCCATACGTCAGTTCGAGTTGTTGCGAACGGCGCCGAATCGATTCTCCACGATCTTCGTGTACACTCTCAGCTACGGTCGCTATATTTTCTTCACTGCGTGCTGGACGTGGTCTATTCGGCCGAATATTATCCAATAATGAATGCTGGGTATAAAGATGGGTGATGGCGTTGCGAATAGTACGCTCAGTAGGCCGATTATGTTGACCATAAGTTGAGCGAAGTGCGCGAAACATATTCTTTACAGAACGTAAATTTTCGTCATATTGAATGATTTGTAAACGTTGTTCAGGCGTAAGTCTTTCCATGATAAAATGCCAAACAATATTGAATAAAAATTACATGACAGCTTGACACGACTCAAGCGTGATCTGTCAGAAAAAGGCTATTGAAAAAAGTACCTCTACTTGGATCAACCTTTATTTTGTATTATTATTTTTCCATCTTTTATTATTACATCAAAAATTTTGTGGCAGCGATCCTAGGACCATATTTACTAAAACTAAAATAATAATAAACACAAAACCAAGTGTGATATCGAATCGAATTCGGGACAAACAACCAAGTTTGCGGACATATGTACATACATATTGTTTGCCTTGTTTAGAATTTGACGAATTTGGATCAAATCAGATTTGCCGAAAATATTATTTGCAGTTAAAATACAACAAAAACAATTTATTTACTTTCTATTTTAGTAAGATAGTTTTCTCTAACGTCGTAATTGAACAAACACTGTGTGCTTAAAATGATTTTTAAGGGCTGATCATTAACTTCAAACTATACGAGTGTACACGGTTTTTGATCGAGGCAACCACAAGTTATTTTGATAGGATGAAAGTATGCAAACGTAAACAAACAAACCGAGAAACATGAGCAGAGCGCGGTAAATATTTGTCAATAATTATGCATACTAATGCTCTCTATGGCTAAAAATAAATAAATATATTGATGAAGAGACTATAAAGTTTACATTACTTGCTTTCTACGCTTGCTTTAATACGTTTGAAAATTAGTTTTCTTCTTTTGTATCACGAAATATATGTAAGGCTATTTATTACGCTCGAAAACTTGTGTTGCCATGTGCCCGTATTTGTTTAAAAACTTTAGAAATAGGCAGTAGAGAATGGATTTTTTTTTGTTCAAGGTGTATACTGGTTGGTAAAGATTTTTTGCTTATATTTTTTTGAACTTTTTTTATATGAAGTCTCTGGTTTTCGTTAGACTTTAGTTGTGAAATAGCCTATAAATCTGGTAAGAGTGCAATAATATAAAGTGCTAGCCTACTCTTATACAAACATATACAGAAAAAGCTTCAAAATAAAATGCCTTCGTTGCCAAAACGGCCGCTTGTGTCTCTCTTGCTCGCTCAACCAACTGTTTATTGATCTGCTGCTGTATCAATTAATCGTATGACTGCTAAACAGACAGAAAAAATGCACCTAGTCTCCTATTCGAATTTAGTCAATCGCCTTGCAAACTCAAATTCATATTTGAAATCAGTTAGGGAAGTTAAAGACCTTTGGGTTTATTTTGACTCTAAATTCTCGTTTCACATGAATTATAACTACATTATCGATAATTCGTAAGCTATGCTGGCTTTCATTCATGGAATAAGTAGTGAATTTCATTATCTCCACACTCTAAACACCCTATACTTGGCTTTCGTATGTTCATAATTAGATTATTCAGCATTCATTTGGAGACCCTACCACAAAACTCTTATAAATTGTTTCTTACCATACCGAGAAGCTTTATTCGTTTTGCTTCTCTCTCTCTAACCTTTACAGAACCGAAACCATCGTATTTTTCAAGATGTCAGCTAATAAATCTAATGGCCCTCAATGCCCGAAGGAACTTTGTTTCAATTACCTTCATGCTTGGTGTTACATATATGCGGTAGAACAAACTGCCATTATCTTCTTCTTAAGGTAAATATATATTTTAAATGCACCAGTTTTAAGAACATTGATTGAACTCAATAAGACCATGAGCATAAATATTCGGATTAATCTTATCATATATTTTAAGAAACGTTCCAATCTGCTCGGTTCCAGGAGATCACTTCAATATTTAAACTTGTTTTAATTGGCATCTATTTTTGATATTTGCTTAACAACGATTGAAAGATGAAATGTCGAATGAATAATAATTCTGAAACGTCGCCAACGGTTTGAAAAATAAATATGTAAAAGTTTCCGGAAAATTCTTCTAACGATTCAATAAATTAAAAGTTAAAGAATTTTGAATGATACCCAAATAAATAAACAATCAAATCTTCAAAGAGTTGACTATTTTACGAATTTCTGCTCGCTCAGTAGTTCTATCAGAGACGCGACTGATTCTTGTAATTATTGGGTACGCACGTTTAGAAATACACTATTTTTTTCTCTTCAAAAGCATCTCGTGGTACTCTGTATGAGTATGTAAACGCAGTTTTAGAATTTTCTCAAAAGAAGAAGCGTGGCTTTTTGGAGACATATGAATTGCAGATTGGACTTAAAAACTACGATCCTCAAAGGGACAAGCGTTTTTCCGGCACTCTCAAATTGAAACATATTCCGCGTCCCAAAATGAAGGTACGCATTCTTTATGATCAACAACATTGTGACGAGGCTAAAGCTAACGGAGTCGAATGTATGGATGCTGAAGCCTTAAAAAAGTTGAACAAAAACAAAAAGTTGGTGAAAATATTAGCCAAGTCCTATGATACATTCTTGACTTCTGAATCCTTGATTAAGCAAATTCCCCGCCTCCTTAGTCCAGGTTTGAATAAGGCCGGTGTTTTGACACATAGCGAATCAATGATGTCCAAAATTGAGGAAGTTAAATCAACAATAAAGTTTCAAATGGTAAAAGTGCTGTGTCTATCAGTCGCTGTCGGTCACGTCAACATGAAACCCGATGAACTTGTTCAAAACATCCATTTATCAATCAATTTTCTTGTTTCGCTTTGAAAAAAGAATTGTCAAAGTGTTCGTTCTTTGCACATAAAATCGTCAATGAACCTTCCTCAATGCCTTTACTAAAGAGCACTAATCGTATTTAAAAAAATGTATTTTATTTAAAAAAATAAATTTACATATACATGGATAAAAAAAACATATACATGCGAAGCAAATGCAAAATGAGGGCCATCTGGTTTCCCGAACATATCTTGCGAGAGGAGGAACTATCTTAACGAAAACGAGCTCTGCGCAAGGTGCGGGTATCTACAGAAAAACGCAAGATAAGACTGGATTTCACAGAAAAACTAATAACAGATGGCATAGTTAATGTAACAAGATAGATATGGTATCGCTAGACGCTAAAAAGTTAAGAAATTTACTTCCAGTCCAGATTCTCAATCAGCATCTCCACTGGTATAAAACAGTAAACTAATTAATAGGAACTCATGGAAAACGTATCGGACGTTTCTCAAACGATTTCGTCGCAGTTGAAGGGACGTGGTGAGAAAAAGTATGTCGAGCATTATCTCGTCAAATACTATTTCGACAGCCTTGCTCAGCTAACCACAGCGAGCATCCAAAATCTCACAGATCATCATCAAATGTTCTAAATGGTTCGCACACAATTAGCCAAAAGGAGTAAATTTCATTGTTTCACCGATCACATGCTAATTGGTGCAAATACGATTATTGTTTAACTTTAAACGAATGTTAATATTTAAATTCACGTACATTCACACATACGTATATGCAAGTGTGTATACCTTAACTTTCATTGGCTTATGAGGTATTTCGCGTCTCAGTTATTTTTGGAAACTCATATTCTATTAATTATTAAATACCGTTTAAGGTGATATAAACAACAGTTAATTAGAGAGTTATGGTGTGAATGCTACTACCAAAAACTGATAGCTATCTATATATACATACATATATAAAAGAGTATGATGTTAGTTACAGCGCTTATAACTTAAGAACGACTGGAAAATTTTCGATGATTTGGTCTCCGGGCAAAAAAAGAGGAATTCGAAAGGAAAATCCGGAAGCGCAACAGAGCACTAGCTGTTCGAAAAAATCGTATATTTGGTTACGTTTTCTTCAACCTACATATGCATAGATATCTTTTTGCTTGGAATATCATGAGCATTATTTAAAAAAAAATTTAAAAAAAATTCTTATTAAATAATTTTTATGATTAAATTCCGTTGAATGAATTGTACGCATCTATCTTTATGTCTATATAAATAATTGATCTCCATTTCATAGCACAATTATGGCAAGGCAGCCTACACTTATTCTCTCTTATTCTCTCACTCAAAAGTTTTTTTTTGATGTTAAGTGCAATTAGTGGCATGAAAAGCGAATTAAAAGTAAAAGGTTACCAGAAATATTCAATAAAAAGACATTTTAATATAAATTTAATAATTATAATTAATTTTGTTAGTGTGTTCGTTCTTCTCTCACTAACACACTCACATTCTTATTTTCGACTACCACTGAAATCCATTTGCTTGAAACTTAGTACGTTGGTAGCGTTCTGCATAGATAATATACGTTTATGTATTGGAGCTTTGTAACTGCTGAAACGATTTTCGGCCGAGGTCCTCCAATTTGTGGTTGATGTTTTCACCATAACGAGGGGCGACTGCAATTAGAAAAACCTGGACTCGAATCCAGGACTTCCGAATTGTGGTACGCGATATATATACATTGTGACGGAAATACCAAATACGAAGGCAAAGGGAGCGGTAGCAGTCGAGTAGAAAATGTAGTGGCCTTAACATTGAATAAGTTGTGTGTTTTAGAAAAGGATAACTGTTGTGTGCAGCGGAAAATAATTGAGTGATTATAAGGAATTGTAAAATAAAGCATTGAGTAGAGAGAATGAAATTATTGAGGAGTGAATAAGCGTTGAGTAAATTCCGAGAATTAAGAAGCCAAACCAACAAATATTGGGATTTTTTTTTAGCAATCCAGTGATCGAGCTCGAAGGATTTGCGAAATCATTGAGGTTAATTACGAAAATCTTTACAATATATGTATATAGCGTGGTCATTTTAGATTCACTGAAGCTGTTTTCGGTTGAGCTCCTCCTACAATTTGTGGTTCTGAGTCTTGATGTTTTTCCAACAAATTTTACAAATTAGATAAACTCACAACGACATGTGGCTGGGGTCCTCTAGTATACACATATGTATATGTTGGTGAAGATATTATTATTTTTCAAATTTATGTTTTATAAATTTGTGCTGGAATTTTTATTTTCATTTGATGCAATTTTTACGTGAAGTCTCGCATTCACAGCACAGTGGAATTTTTGATTTCCATGCCCACCCATTGAAATAAATATTGTTGTGTTGCAATAAATGTGAATAATGTTGTAT
This sequence comes from Neoceratitis asiatica, assembly GCA_030068015.2. NCBI lineage: Eukaryota > Metazoa > Arthropoda > Insecta > Diptera > Tephritidae > Neoceratitis > Neoceratitis asiatica. The sequence continues at coordinate 66,590,611 of CM061529.1, read as the reverse complement.
TCAGTCCAATCTAAGGCATTTATAGACGGCGTGGCAAAACTTTATGAATGTGATATAATCTAATGTATTATTTTGATCCCTTTTTTGCAGATCCAAGAACCATTGTGACCACTCGTGAACAATTTAATGAAGAAATGTGGTTTTCCGAGAACGGGCCGCGATTCTGCGGCAAGACCATCAAAAGTAATCAATATCCACAATCATTTGCCCAAAGTGATGAGTGGAGACCATAAATATCTGCATAATGAGTCGTACCTTTAAGCACAATTCCAATACGAAAATGTTGAATGCCAGCTGGCGTCATCGGCGTCGGCTTCGCTTCTTCAAGTATTTTCTTCAATTGCGTATATATCCGTTATTTCGATTGCTACCGGTGTTGTGGTTACTATTGTGCTATTGCTGTTGTTGCTGTCATTGTGCGCACAGGCGGCACGTTGAAGAACAAAACATCAAGCCGAGCAACTGCTACGACATGCGATATGGCTTCGACGGGACACTCACCAGCATTGTGCCAATCCCACGATTACCAGCTGTCAATAACACCAACGGAGTTAATGGAAGCTCTGTCAGCAATACAAACATGAGTGCCGCATCGAGTGACCCTTGGATGCGCCATCAATTGCAATTGCAAAGTGGCGCGGATATGAATACGCATGGCATCAGACCAGGCTGGCAATGTTGCTGTTGGAATGCGACAAATCAAGTAAGTGTAAGCCAATTGTGTGCAAAATTATATGAGTAGACGCAGGCGATGTGTGATGGAATCCTCTAATATATTAAAACACCTATTTGTCAACACTTTAAGAAGTAAGTCTAAATAAGTATGGATATATCATATAGCCCTCCACGCAAAAAAGATGCATTCCAGATTGCAGCCTTAATTTTTGTTTTTGCTGGTGTATACGTCATAATTTCGATTTTGGTTTGGTGAACAGCCAATTAGCATACATTTTCACAGAAAAATTGTGATTGGTTACCTGTGCATTAAAAGGACAAATAGGTAGCATTTTTAACACAAAAAAGTGAAAAAAGTTTTGTTCAGTTAATATTTTTGTATACTATTTTTTTTTCGTTGGTGAGCGATTCTCAGTACTTAATAATTGTTTTTTTTTTTAAACATACGATTTTTCTAATTTAAGAACTACAATCTCTATTGTGTATGCTGTACCTATCCATCAGATTCTTCATAGGTTCTTTGGCTATTAACAGAGATTCTATATTAGTAGACACGAAATTTGATTCCAGTGAAGTCATGTGGCAGCATAATTTTTTAATTTGACTGAATTAATTCACCTTCACTCAAGTGAGTAGCCTATAAAAAAATTGATCTTTATTTTTCTCAAAGTGAATCGGCTTTTGAATAGAAGGTGATGTTTTCTTCAACGAAATAATCTAAACAAATTACACAATTTTAAAATTATATGATTTTTTTTTGGCAGTTTGACTGCTGCCATTTGCGCGCTAGATTTGGATCGGCTGGAAATGAACATAAGTATTCGTAAACTACACTCCGTTGTTGTTTTTTTTTTAAATATTTTTTATATTTAGTTTCACAATCATACATCGCACACTTCTTTTATACAATTTTGTTTTATTAAAATTACACAAAGTGAATTCGCAAAATATTAAAAACAACCGTTTGCTTCCTATGCACTATTAAGATAGTGGATAGAAAGTGTGACGTAGGCAAAGCAACAGTAAATCACGTAAGGCGCAATCTCTGCGCTCTATCGTTCTTACTTTCCAAGAGATATCTTTATAAATATTGCATATAACATACAAATATAAGTATACATACGCATATGTGTATCGAGTACTTCTTTAAGTACGTGTGTCGTACGTTTATATGAAATTGAATTATATATACTCATCTACATAAAGCATGAACACATTCGCGGTTATCCTCTTTATGACCTTAAAAAGGGTGAAATGACATCATAACTATATTAAAATTTAAAGTATAGATATTGATCTACCATAATTTCTGGTGATATGATGAAGAGACGAGCTCAACTACCTGCCTTTGAACGCAAACCAGTCATTGATGAGTTCGAACGAATTTTATTGGGCAGGTACATACATCTTCCAATATAAAAAATAGCTAAGCTCCCTTAGAACCTTTTACATATGTTCTTTTGGAACATTTAATCTAATTTATCAGAGAAAAGAAATTGATAGTTGAAGACAGCGTTTTTGTTGCAGAAGTTTGTTCTTCCTGCCTTAAAGGGTTAGGTGGGTTTCAGAAATTAAAAAATAGAATTTTCTCTAATTTTTTTATATATAAAATCATATATTTTATTCAATCAATTCACTCATATTCATAAAACAAATGTAATCAAACACACCAAAAGGGAATATTAAATCATTTTAAAAATTATGTTACTAAAAATGCGACATATATTGGACTAAAGGAAAAAATGAATTTTTGACGCAAAATCTTATTTCACCATATTCTGCGACACCAGCGACATCTAAGTTGCGCGTATGGCTAGGAGTTGAAAAAGTACACGAAATACATAAAAAAACAAGAGTTTCCATCCTCCTCTATACTCTGGTTTGATGATAGGTTCCCTGCAATAAAAACATAAACTAGTGTGCAAAATTCTAGTTAAATACTAGTATTAAATAGGTTGAGATCATACCAGTTTGCTATTTATATAGCAGTTCACCAGCAACGCTAATAATAATAATTTTCACCACCGCGCCACTCTTGTGTTGTTGTTATTTCTAGAATGTCGCTACTGAGTTTCCTTTCCTAATAAGCTCTGTTGAAGTATGCAGTTAGTCGTTGATGCCCGAGAATTTATTTATATATTTTTATTCTTGGTGAATTAGAAATTCATTACATACTTATACATATGACATTTCGTAAGACATCACCATGTTATGAATACTAGTTGCTTACATGCGAAAATGACAAAAGTGAACCCTTAGTAATAGGAATCTAGTTGACAACTAGTATTTTTCCCTGCTGGGTTAATACATCATTGTGCGCGTATATGTGAGCAACACATCCTTTTTAATTTCAATTATGTTTGACATTATGGGCATTCTTCTTTTTCACAATATGATTGTCATTAGTCTTGCTTCGTATCGTTGATGTAATTTCCGCCTTTTCTTTATACTGTGACGCTGTGGAAAAGAGTTTATCTGAGGCTTTGGAGGCTATTTTAATATTTAAAACTTTTATTTAACATTATATTAACATTTTATTTAATTTGAATATTCAAAATTTCTCTTAATTCACGGAATTAGTTATTTAATTAATATTATTGCTTACATACATATATATTACACAGGGTTATTCCTTTTGTGGTTTCCAAAATAAACGTAAATAAAATACATTTAAAATAACTTTTTTCATGAAATTACTTTTTTATTATAAAGTTTGAGCCTTGGCATTATATGTGAAACACCTCATCATTCAAATGACCGCCTCGTGAATTTTTGCAAGCTTCAATCCGTTTGAAGTAATGTTCGACCACCTTTTGGCAAATATTGGACGGTATCTCAGCCATAATTTGGCGAATGTTGGTTTCAGGTGAGAGTTAAAGAAATGATTGTATCGAAGACAGAGAGGACTCATTTCTTAGAGATGGTATTCGAAAATTACCAGAGAGATGGGAAAAAGTAGTAGCTTCCGAGGTACAATATTTTGATTAAAGAATTTTTTGTTTTAACTTTTTTTTTCAAGAAAAAGCATTTTTAAACGCAAAAAAACGAACTGAATCAATTTGTAAATCCATTGTTGAATAGGTTTTTTCAGTAGATGAAGAGATTTATAATTTTTTCGAAACAGCTGATGGATTTTTATAAGAATCTTTGCATGTGTTCGGAGGGGTCGCCATTCGAACCCATAATCCTCCACAAAGCGGCACACATTGCAAACAACTGGTCTACTGCGTCCGCTGAGCACACAGTTTTGTCATTTACTGGCTGAATCAATGACAATATTTTCAACCAAGAGTAATATCTTAAAAAAAGAAGAGTGAGGTAGATGACAAGGGTATATTGTTCTGCCTTGACGATATAATAAATATATATTTATTTAAAAAAAAACCCAGAGGATTGCAATGCATGCTTCCTACAACTAAATCATGGGTTTCATCCACTCACTTTGCCATCACCCACTTAACTTCTGTCAATTTACTACATCTCACTTCCACCAATGTGTGAAAAAATGTTTTTTAGCGCCAATTTTTTGCGTGAATGAAGAATGCCTGTGGGTCAAGTGTAGCAATCAAGTTTGTTGTTGTTGACACAATCATGGCAACGAAATATCTGAAGTGTTGATAGAGTGGAATTTTCATTTCTTTGACACTTTAATGTGTTGCGGTTGAGGAAAATGGAAGTGATAATTTTGTTACAAAAAATAGTTGCTGTAAAGGAGACAGAAAATTTTGTAAAGAAACTAAGTGGAGATATCATAAACTGAAACTTGAGATTGCAATAGTGACTACCGGATGTCAGAAAGTAGAAGAGGCGAGAGATATGATCTGGTATGTAACTAGTAGGTAGTTTGTCAATTTGCAAAAGTTTACAGTTTTTGTGCTTCTTATGTACATATGTATGTAGGCACTTTGGGTGGTTCGAAATTTTACGATGCCATTAATTTAAGTCGAAGAAAGTTTGCGTTCAACGTAATCAATACATTTGTCTTAAGAGTGATACTTCTAGATAGAGTGGAAACACTAATAATGTGGAATATATCATGTTGAGCTGTAGATGACACTTTTCTATAGTTTTGGTCGAACTTCTCCAATTTGTGAAAAGCGCTTTAAGGGTTTTGCTTCAGACGACAGTTCCCGCAGTTCTAATAGATTTTTATTAGAAGCATTAATGTCATAGCGGCCACAATAGCCGAATGGTTAGCATTGCGTACCACCATTCGGAAGGCCAGGGTACGAGTCCAGCTTCAAGCAACATCCAAAATTATATCAAATTAGTTTTTCTCATTTCAATCGCCCATCGGCAGGGAATTTCATCGGCAGGGAAAACTCCGATTGTATTTTTGACGTAAAATAAAAGTTCCTCCATATTGAAAAAAATTAAAAACCGATTTGTTTGTACAAAAATCGATATCTTTTTATGATTACATCCACAAGCACCTGAGAAAAAGTGTTTTTCTTCTTACATGTTGAGAAAATTTAGGTTTTTTTAAATAGCAATAAATAGAAATCTTAGTAGATATTTGGTACCAACAGTTCCGGAAAAATATGAATAATACCTTTCTGGGCCGATTCATTATAGGTATTGTCCTATGACCTTTATGCTTACCAATTCCCACAGCTAACCTTTTCTTTAAATCAGGAAGTGTAACAATCTCTGTAAATATATTATTATTATTATTTTTAAATTAATTAATAATTTTAGCAGAACAATGTTAAGTTTTCTTTGGAATAAATATTTTATTTGCCAATTAAGTAGTTGCTAATCGTTTTTTATTTCTGCTTTCCATATTGAGTTCAAAGTTTTCGATCAGCTGATAATTAAATGCGCATATATACCGTCTGTCAGGGGTGAAAATCGAACATGCATTTGTGTCACTTAATGCAACTTGACTTAGCAGTTTGTTTCCCCTATTAAGCAAGAAATGTCAAATTCAAGTACTCGTAATAACAACAGTGTCCTCTACATAGCCTTAGGGTTCAGATCTACAAAGCGTCGAGTAGAAACAGGAAGACTTATAGCATATGGATTTAGCGGTAACAGCTTACATACATATTTATATCATAAATTGCAAATTCTTTTTTTTACGTTTTACCAACTGATTTTAAGGAGCATTCGAATTTCTTATTTGATTTTGTGCAATCGAATGTAAATATATGAAGATAATAAACATACATACATTCAATATACATGTACATATAATGGAGCGTGTTTTAGTACTAATGTGTCTCTCATCACATCTCAAACAGCAATGAGCTCATTAAGGATATGCTTCCGCTACTTAATTGTGCAGAAAATGCAGACATAATTTGAATACAATATGTTTACTAAGTGCTTGTACCATAAGATTAAATGGCGTAGATAAAGGTTTGCAGATCGAAACTCAACTGCGCGTCAAACACTTTCATATTTTATTTGTTTTAAATCGAATATCTTTGGCCTTTTACTGTATTCTATACAGAGCTCAGTAATTTTACTACTTCTCTATTAGTGCATTAAGAGATGCTTCTTACACACAATTGCGTTTATTCATATTTAATTTTATATTAGTGCATTAATATTAATTATTTTACTGAAAATTACGAAAACTAAAAATAAAGAGCGAAATATTATTAATACAACAGAGAGTTTACATATTTGTAACTCAGATACACAAAGTCGAAGTAATAAATAAACGCATTTTGAAGCATCTATTTCCAAACTATTTACCAATTTGTTTTTTCTCTAAACTTCGGTATATTAAAATCTATAGCCTAGTACTAAGTTCACAGCCGTGAAATTTCATTAGCAATAATCATTTTATTTGCCGTGAATTGTTGTTAAGAACATTGATTGTCAAAAGAGGGGAAACGTCGAAATGTCAATTAAAAATATGCGAACAAACAAAGTTATGACGACCGTCCAAAGGAAAATCGAAGTTTGTATATTAGTTGTTCAAATGGTGAATCTGATTGTATAGGCATTGAAGGCAAAGTTCCGCAAAGTAGTGAACTAATTTTTGAGGGAAAGAAGAATAAAGGGATGTTTTGTAAAGGATGTAAGTATATAATATTTGGTGACTTCCGTTATACATATGTATACTGAAGGGAATTCTGTGTTCATATTAAAACGTGTGTGTATGGTTATAGAAAGTAAGTGCATTTGGATATTACATAATTACTTTAGAACATCTGGCTACTTTAGATCTTTCATGTTATGAACATATTTATTTAAGTGTTAATGGTATCAGCACATAAGTAGCAGCTGATTATATTTACTTGCTATAAACGTACTTCACACATTAATTAATTATTTATTAATTTTATTAATATTTATTTGTGTGATGGCAATGCAATTAAAAATATTGAATATATTGAACTTATTTTGTTATTAAATTTCCTTGTAGGTCACTTTTCAATTTCAGCTAATGTCCCTTTCACTCAATTTAAAATGACCTGTACATTTTAATAGCCGTGAAAAAAAAAATATTGCAGATACTGTGTTGCTAGCATGTTGCCCGGTGTATTCACGGCATGAATTGAGTACTACTTTGTTGTGAAAATATTTGAAATTCAACGAGTTTTTTACGCCAAAAAAGATTGTATGGCTTTTGACAGCTTTATGCTTTAGGCTTAAAGCAAGAAAATTGGCACCAATGTTAACACGATGGATTCAGTTGGATAAAAGTATGAGAGTCTCATATTTTCGCACAATATAAAAAGATTTTTCGATTTACTTTTCCTTAGAAGTTGATGTAGTGTATATGTGGTAAAGTTGCAGGTTTTCTTTAGAAATAGCGTCAAGTAATTCTTATGATTTACTGCTGATGTTTAAGCGTGAGCTTAATACTGCACTAAGCACTCCCTAGTATAAAAATACCATCGTTTGTGCGCAACCCAATCCATTTCCTGTAAATATCTATCTACGACATATGTTATAAGCAGTGCACAGTAATTAAGATTGAGAAAATTATTTATTACGAAAATTCTCGTTCTGTAAGGAACGTGTTTAGCGCACTTCGATTAAATTATGGTCAACATAATCGGCCTACTGAGCGTGCTATTCGCAACACCATCACTCATCTTAAGACCCAGCATTTATTTACGCAGAAACCTTAATGAAAAACGTACAAAATGCAACTTGTGCAAGAACTGAAGCCGCTCGACTTCCCAAGCGACATCGCTTCGCTCTATGGGCTCTTGAAAAGCTGCCATTTCATCCAGAAAAGACAACGGTTTAGTGTGATTTGTGGGTCGGTGGAATTATCGTTCTATATTTCTTCTAAATGATGCCGGTGAGAATGTAACCGTCAATGGCGACCCTTATCGCGCCATGATAACCGACTATTTGATGCCCGAAATTGAAGCTCATGACCTCCGCGACATTGGGTTTCAACAAGACGGCGCTACTTCCCACACATCGCATCAATCAAAGGATTTATTGAGAGAACACTTCGGTGAGCAGATAATTTCAAATATTGGGTCGGTCGATTGGCCACCAAGATCGTGAGATATCACACCCTTAGACTTTTTCCTGCGGGTATATGTAAAGTCTAAAGTCTATGCGCACAATTCAGGATTGGAACAAAACATCACGCTTGTCATTCGTCAGTTATCAGTCGAAATGCTCGAACGAGTCATTGAAAATTGAACTTAATGGATGGACCATTTGAGACGTAGCCGCGGACAAGAGAAAATCTTCAAAAAATTAATGTAAAGGAATGTTTTTTCAAATGATGATAAACAGTCCCCCTTAAATTTGAATTTTCTGTGTCTTTTTCTTTAAAAAAGTAGGAAGCCTCGAAATGGATCACCCTTTATAAGTGATTAACTGACATAACTCAACTTATAGCTCAGCTAGTCATCTTGCGCACCTCGATACCTTAATTGTAGATTGAAATTGAAATTTTTTCAAAAGTCTAGCTTATTTTATAACGGTAAAATGTCAACATCTGCCAGGGTGCTTCCATCCTTCTAAACCAATTGATAATTTTCGTTATCGAATTTGATAAATTATATGTTCGATTTTTATGAGGAGCTTTTATTTCATGTCCGACATACACTCTGAGAGTCTGACATTTCCCGCCGAGAGGCGACTGCGATTAGAAATTTGCACTGGCAGCATTGTAATTACTTGTTAGCAACAATCACCTGAGTCGGTTATACGGATAAAATCAAATCGCTCTTGATTTCTCTCTTACAACCGTCAATAGCGCCAACGGCAAGTGGTAATAAGTTTTAATTTGCAAGAGGCACTCGTAAGACAGATCACATCATCTGGTTCTGCATTTAGGGATGCTTTTGCACTAACTTGATGAAGTTGTGGGCATATGTTAAGAGTGAAGAAAAGACGATTTTTCATGACGAACTTTTTATTTTTTTATAATTTTTGAAATATCAAGTAAGCAGCTATCGTGTAGCAATATATTTCTAATATTTATATTTTAAAAACCTCAATTTTTTTTAGATTTAACAAAGTATTTTTAGTTTAATTTTATTCAATAAATGTTTTGAATAAGTTACTTCTAACTACCAGTTGGGTATCTTATATTCGGCCTCACTCGAACTTGGAATTCCTTACTTGCTTTAATTAAATAAACTCTTCAGGAACATTTCTACTCTCGTTTAAAATATTTACAACAACAAAAAATAATAAAAGTATTTTAATGCTACTTGTTTACTTTAATTACATAACAAGTTGGTTTATTTACATATTTTATTTATTTTTTTCTATTCCAGGATGAAATCGAGTGCCATTGCGAGGGGGATGCTTTGATGCGGGTGCCACAAACACTTACCGTATCGTTACAAAGGCTTAGTATTGCGTCGGCGGGTTTGCCGCGGGTTCGTACAACAGGATTAAAAAAGTATAATGCATCGTTGCGGGATTTGTAAGTAGAAGAATCACAAAAAAAAAGTATATTTTATTACTTGATTATTTATTTTTATTTTACTAGTGTGCTTAAGGACGTACAGCATCTGGAGTGCATAGAGGATGGTGCTTTTGATGGCCTCAAGTTGTTGCGCACTATGTAAGTATATGAGGAATATTGTTTACGCGAAGATAAGGTAAAATATAAACGCGCATCGCAAATTAGCTGGAAAGGAATAAATGAAACTCAGGAGCAGTTGCAGAAATATACATATGTATACATATTAGAAAAAATGAAACCTTTACGAATCCTATCAGCATAGAATAGTTGTACGGATTTTCCATTTCCTTTTGTCCTTCTTCTAATACAATGTAAATATTACAACTTCCACTTTTGTCAGAAATGACTTTTATTACATCAATGCGAATAAGCTTGTGACTAAAAGAACTATGGATGTGTCACTTCTTACACTGACACTTACATATTTTAGATTTGAATATGAAGTTCACACCTTTCAACAGCACATTAATTTCATAATTTGTATGATTTGATAAATTTAATCAGTTTCATGAATTAACTTGGAATTTTTATTTTCAGCTACATTTCTAACGCTCCAAAATTGAAAATCCTGACACGGGACGTTTTCCTAGGTATTTCGGAAACTATTAAAATAATGTGAGTACACTGCACACTCGTCCGCGGTTATATACTATATTTGTCCATATATTGCTCCCAAACCTCGAAGAAACCTACTTTGGTATCCAATCCAAAATACCAAATTCATCATTGCTGCCGAGTAACAATTTCAATACAAAATCCTGTTTCACAAAGATTTATAATTATGAATTTACGTCTTATTGATGACACACAATGGGGGAAAAGGTGCTCAGAACATGCGTATTAGAGAAAAAAATAAAGTATTTTTTTGCTCGTTTTTTCTATTTTAAACACATTAAGCTATCAGAAAAGCTTTATCGCTATGTGGCGGGTCCCCAACCCTACACACAAACGCAGGGGATTCACTTTCTCACTTTATCTCGCCTCCAAACGAATGTTTGTTGGCTACCCAGAGGATACTTGATCTAAGACCAGAAGTCGTGAGCTGCATAAATCATGTATCCAATAATCATTTCTAGCCATTCCCTGGTGAATTGCAGTCAAAAACTCTCCTCTCTCGTCTGAACTTCTTCTACACATGGCTCCATCTGCCCCCAATCGATAACAATGGTACAGACGTTCCATCAGCCAACTATGATGAAGTTCGAATAGCGATTGCCCGCTTAAAAAAAAACAAAGTTTCGGAAGCTGATGGCTTACCGGCAGATCTATCCAAAAACTGACAAGGTGCATGTCTCAACTTCTTTGCAGAATATGGTCGGACGAACGAATGCCCGATGATTGGAACCTCAGTGTACTCTGTCCAAGCCTAAAAACAGGTAACCCACACGGTCTGCGCCAATTATCGTGGGATAAACCCTCAATATCGCTTATAAAGTCCCATGTAGCGTTTTGTGTGAAAGATTAAATTCCACCTTCAACAAATTGATTGGATCTTATCAGTATGGCTTTAGGCCTGGTAAATCTGTCATTGACCAGATATTCGTCATTCGTAAAATTTTGTATAAGGTTCGAGAGCAAAGAATCGATACACACCGCCCACCTTTCCATCAATTTAAAGTTGCCTTTTATAGCTCAAAAAATAGTTGCTTCTGCGCATTGAAATAGTTCAACAAATTAAGACATAGCGGCTATACTGGTTAGGTCATGTCGTCCGAATGAAAGAAAGCGCTTCAGTTTTGAAAGTACTCGATGGTGTACCCGCTGGTGGAAATAGAGGAATAGGTAGACCTCCACTCACTTGAAGGATTAGATGGAGAGAAACCCGGTTTCGCTTGGTATTTCCAAGTGGCGCTAAGCAGCGTGCCTATATATCCGTCTGTTTATGGGTAATAGCCTAGTTTTAATGTGGCATTGAAAAGCTTTGCAACAAAAACTACCAATAAAATGTTCGACAATCGTTTTTTAATGAAATGGGTTGTATATTTGTTTCCATATTAATTCCGTGTTTGCAGAATTAAATTAAATGAGTGTGAAAGAATTTCCCTTGATAGACGTTTAAGATTACTGTACGGCGATTCATAAAAAAAAGCTGTGTGTAAATTGTGGAATGTTGATGCTCTACAACACCGACTTAGTGAATTATGATTTCTTCGAATTCTCACTTATTACAAAACAAGTGCTTAGAATATCTGAAGCAACTGCACTTCACATTTATTGACAATTATTAATATAAATAAAGATACACTGCTGTGTGAATGAACGAATTAAAATTCTTTAATTTAAAATAGCTAACCAATTTACTATCAATATTATTTTCAGACGAATTATAAATAGTGGACTAATAAGAGTACCAGATTTGTGGCATATTCCACCTACAAGCATTTTACAAATGATGTAAGTTCAAATATCCAATTTAGCATTTCTGCATCTTTTATACTAATTAATTAGTAGTAGATTAATTGTGGAATATCTCTAAAAAAAATATTTATAGTGATCTCGACAGCAATGAAATAGCTCGAATCGATAAGAATTCCATCAACGTTAAGACTGATCAATTGTAAGTACAATACCATACTATATGTATTCCAATATGTACTAACATAAGTATGTATATTTTGAATTTTTATATTTTAGAATTTTAGCAAATAACGACATAAGTTATATTGACGATTCCGCATTTAATGGTTCGCAAATAGCAACACTGTAAGTAAAACTTTGTTATTTACATATGAATAGTAAAATAATATGCCGTATGAGAAGAAATCAACTTGAAAACAAAATAATATTTCACTTATTAAACCTTAATAATTTGTTTTCATTTTAGGATTTTAAGACAGAATCGTAATTTGAAGGAAGTACATCCCAATGCTTTCAATGGTATAATTATCCATGTATTGTGAGTATCATTCATCGTACCTCAGCTTTTTATTTCTTCACAGCTACTTGAAATTCCAAAAAAACTTACTTTGACAAAACGAGAAAGCTCAAAAATTATTTTTGTGTTGTGGAAAAGTGATTAATTCTCCATAAATACTAATACAAATGTTATTGACTTTTTAGTTCCAAATTTTCTAATTTTTCAATAAGTATACAGTGTATGACAACTACCATTTTCTACGATTATAAGCTGTAATCGATCTCATTTATCTAAATTATCCTAATTTTCGTCTTTAAATGCGACGTATGAGCACATTGAGGATTATTGAAGAATCCAAGTAGGTTGTATCACATCGACAGCCATTCCTACCTACCAAAAAAACATCGATTGAATTTTTTTGATTCAGTCAATGTTAATCACTGCCAAAACTGTCCGCAGGCAGTGGCAAAGTTAGCTTTTTGTAAATAACATAATTTTATCCCATATAAATATGTATTTTTAGTTCCAAATTTTGATTCACTATAAAATATATTCTTATTAAATAATAATTACAATCTCGATAGAGACCTCTCGCGCACTTCATTGGTGAGTTTACCGTCAGTTGGCTTGCAGGACATTGAAGAATTACGCATTGAAGCTGTCCAAACGCTTAAAACGATTCCATCCATTTATAACTTTAAGGTGATTATACTTTGTGGCTTTTATTCGTTATTTTTTTTTTTTTTTTGTAAAGTTTAAATTTTTCATATTTATTTTCATTTGAAATGGTCACATCAACGGCAGAATTTACAAAGAGCTTTTTTGACACATTCCTTCCATTGCTGCGCTTTTATATTTCCCTCGCGCCACGATCCCCTACGACATGCTGAGAGAATGAAAGAAATTGAAAAGTGGCAGCAGCGTTGCAAAAAGAATGGCAATAACAATGACAGTGGCGACTGGCTAGAAATGACAACTGGAAGAGGAATGAATGATAAGATGGAGAGATTAAAGGAGACTGAGAATGATAATGATGGGAATATTTGGGGCGCCAATGGAGGGGGGATGAGTCCGGTGCATGGTGGAGGAGTTTTCTACAGGTGAATTAAATTTTCATAAATACATAAATATATTAATATACAACGCAATCTTATATTTAAATATAACATACATACTTATACGAGTATATAAAGGTTTTTGTAAAATTGAGAAACTTTGGAATTTATGTTTGTTTAATATAATTCGGTTTCGATTTTCACTATTGCAAAAGAAAAAATTAACTTACATATCCATATGTTTCCAAATAAAGAGTCTTACATTTCAATGAAAAGTTTAAGATTTAATTAAAAGTAAAAATATTATTATTATTATTATTATTTCTTTTATTATTAGTTTTTTGATACATAAGTTTGTTGTTGTATAATCTAAGCTATTCTTATGTACAGAATAAGTATATGTTGCACGTATATAGATACACATTTATTTAACTAAAATTGAGTTTCATAATCGGATTTTGCTCTTATTTACTTACAATAAGCAGCAGTTTAGCACGAACAGACTTCGCTGTGAACAATGAAGAGTTGGCGGCTGAAAACGAGATGAGCGATTACTTTGCGGAAGAATTTGGCACCTTTCACACAGAGGTCACCATAAATCCAGATGTCATTCAAACCGACGAGTATTGTGGGAATTTCACCTTTAGGTAAGTGTACCGACTAGTATGAGTGCCACTGAGACAATTAACGAGTGACTGGGTCGGTGGATTTATTATATGTGGACAATGCCATATTAGCCACGTCTACACTATTGTTGACTTGTGTTTAGGATCGTTGTCCTGATAATACCAAAAATTTTGACGTATCCCAATTTTCTCGGCACATTGGAGTAAATTTTCTGCAGACATACATGCCCATTTCATAACACTGTCCGCACTATGCTTAACAGTTGGTCTGATGTTACATCTCTGAAGTTCAGTATTGGGTTTCCACCACACGTAAGCCATTCCATCTGAGCCAAAAATGTTAAACTTTGATTCGTCAGCAAAAATTACTATGTTCTAAAATCTTTGATTTCCAGCTCCCTGGCAAAGGCATCTCGGCTTAGTTGTTTTTGTTTTTTTTTGTTTTTGGGCGAATGAATGCCTTCTTTCGGCATACTCGACCTTTTAGTCCGTGCGCAAGTAGTATCCGACGAACAGTTTCAGCACAAAATGATTTACCTAGTTCCTCCTGAACCTCTGTGGTTAAATTTTGGAGCTGGTCGTTTAGGGGTTTCTGTAAGTTTTTGTACTATTTAACGTTCGTCACGTTCATTGAAAAATTTCTTTGGTGCGTTTTGGCTTTAATTTTGTATGGACGAAAAGCTCAACTGTCGTACTACTTAAATTAACTATCTCAGCAATTTTTCGCTACAATTTACCACTTTTGAAATGGCTTATGACCAATTCTCGCTGTTCGATAGTTGTACGGTAAATGAACCACCTGAAATTAGTACGTTGATAACGTAAAACTCGCACTTAAATAGGCTTGAAATTGTTACTGAATGTCAAACGTAACATAGACAAATGCGTGCATGAAATAAGCTGTGAGCAATATTCCTGGGACACAGCGGCATTTCATGCCTATATAGATGTAATACTGTACTTCTACGAATTATACTTTGCTTGATTTATTAGAAAAACACTGCGGAATATATATGCATTAATTTTTTGAAATTGTAATTATTTTCCTTTTTATGGCAATATAAATTGTTAAGTTTAATCTGCATGAAATAAGCTGTGAGCCACTGCACATAAATTCCTATCAATTAATTTTTACATTTTACGTCTATTCCAGAAAGCGTGTAGTGGACTGTTACCCCATGTCAAATGCACTAAACCCTTGTGAAGACGTCATGGGTTATCAATGGCTTCGAATTTCCGTATGGATTGTTGTAACCCTGGCTGTGGTGGGTAATGTTGCTGTGCTTGTGGTATTTATTTCAATAAGGTGAGTCCAATAAATACCTGGAAGATAAATTATGCATATACATATATATAATATATGTATAAAATATATATATATATATATATATATATATATATATATATATATAATTGGCGCTATGTAACCGCTGAAACGATTTTCGTCTGAGCTCCGCCTCCAATTTGTGCTGGGCGGACGGATTCTTATGAGAAGCTTTTATTTCAAGTCAAAAATATAATAGAAGGGATTGACATTCCCTGCCAAGGGACGACCCCAATTAGAAAAATTAATTTAATATAATTTTGGATGTTGGTCAAATCGGGACTCGAATCGTGGCCTTCCGAGAGCTAGTACGCAATATTAGCCGCTATTGCGACCAACATATGTGATGATATGGTGAAGGCAAACATAGATTTAAACATTTATTCATTTTTATATCTTTCATGTACATGTACAACGGTATAATTTATACCGATCGTATCGGAATGAAGAGCTAAGTTGATTTAGTCATGTCCTTCTGTCCGTCCGTCTGTTTGATCGCAAACTAGTACCTCAGTTTTTGAAATATTTCAACCACACTTGGTAGGCAGATGCATTCATGGTACATTTATACGCACATTTGTCGGATCTGGCCAGATCGGACCACTATATCGACATTTCAGATTTGAAATTTTGGGTCTTCAATATGTTAAAAATCTTACTAAGACTATGAAATTTGGTATTCTACACAAAAATAATGAACTGCACATTGGTTCTGAAAACCATCGACCATCGGTCGACTTTATTATATAGCTCCCATACACCGATTTGTTCAGATGTGAGGCTTAAGACAAAACTCAATCAAAGAGTATCTAAAAGCGTGAAATTTCGTATTCTACAGACGTAAATTCAAGTTGATATTGACACTGAAAATCAACGAAATCGGATTTTGCAATATGCAATAAATTTGATTTGTGCATGAAAGGTATAAAGACTTCGGTATGGCCGAAGACAATCCTTTCTTTTTGTATTTTATGGTCTTAATATTATTTTTGGATTACACGTACGTTTAATTGAATTAAAGTTATATAAAATAAATAGACTTAAATATGTTAAATGTATTAATTTTTGAATTTTTATGTATTGGTTTACAGGTCAGAGACACCATCGGTGCCGCGTTTCCTCATGGGTCATCTGGCATTTGCCGATTTATGTTTGGGGTTGTATCTGCTGCTTATAGCTTCTATAGATGCGCATTCCATGGGCGCCTATTTTAATCATGCCTATGACTGGCAATACGGTATGTATGTAAATATCATTGTAACAGTGGTTATTTTAAGTGCATTATTTGTGTATAAATTATTAACAACAAATGCATTTTTCCCCTCCATTTCCGTCCACTCTGCGGAAAAGAGGTTTTTTGTATGAAATAATTGAAATGTTACCGTAGCGTGTGTCGTATAGCGTAATCAGTTATGTTTTGAATAGAGCTTTAGGGTATTCTGAGTATTGAGTAATGATATTAGCTCGAGACTCGTTCATTGCCCAATTGCTGAAATGTTTGAACAATTCCAGCAGCAAAACAAAAGTTTTATATTTTTCGAGCAACCTTCCTTAATATAATTTAACATTATAATCAAATTTCGAAAAAACATTAAAAGAATGAAATCATTTTTGCTCAAAATGCCTGAAAAAATTCAGCTCTTGCTCCCAAACATTCGAGAAATCAACATTGAGGAAGTGTGCGAGTACTCGCTCACTGAATGCTGTTCAAAACTTTTCGAACAAAATCTTTAGCTTTCCGAGAATCTGAGTTCAAATATTTACATATTAAAAATTCTTAATTTTTTTCTGTGTTTATTAAATTTTTTTTAAGATTAAGAGTAAAAAAAATCGTGTTTATATCTTATAATTAACTATTTACTCAGCTAGTTTACTACTGAAACTAAAAAATTGCCCTTCCGAGTAGGTTCAATAAATATTATCTGCAGTCGTAAGACTAAACCCAGATTTGCTGACTAATGGTATTCTAAAAATATTTCACATTGTTGTAGGTGCTGGATGTAAAGTAGCTGGCTTTTTAACTGTTTTCGCAAGTCATTTGTCGGTCTTCACATTGACGGTCATTACCATTGAGCGTTGGATGGCAATAACGCATGCAATGCATTTGAATAAGCGCATTAAGCTTCGGGCTGCATGCTTTATTATGGCTGCCGGCTGGATGTATTCTATTTTGATGTCGTCGATGCCCCTCTTCGGTATCAGCAACTATTCTTCGACGAGGTGAGTTCATATATACATACATGCGTAGATTTAATATGAGCCCAGCAGTGAAAAGGTAGGCTTGTAGGCAAAAATTCTAGTTAAATACTAGTATGGAATAGAATGAAATCATACCAGTTCGTTATTTGTACATCAGTTCAACTGTATTTTTAGTACACCACGAGTGAATTTTATTTCCAAATAAGCTCTGTTGAAGTGAGAAGTACGTCGTTGTTCTTCATATCATAGCAATAACCAAATGTTTAGAGGTTACCACTGTAGTGAGTAAAGGTACACTGTTCGAATCTTGCTGCAGGCAAATTCACTTTAATTTTTATTTTCAATTTATATGTGGTGAATTAGAAATACAACACATACTTATATGTATATGACAATTCGTAGGACATCGCCGTGTTGAAAAGACCAGTTGCTTAGATGGCAAATAAATGGAGAATGAACTAGTTAGTAAAAAAAAGTAAACTAGTTGGGTTCTAGTTAACAATTAGTATTTTCCCCTGCTGTGAGCCATCATATATTAACATATACATATGTATCCCTATAGTGCTAATTTGTGCTTTAAGGTTTAATTTCCGAACACTCATTCACTTACACACATACAAGTATTTGTGGACTCTCATTGTTACGTTCGACCTCAAGCACACCATTTACAGTTAATAATATCCTGCTCATACCATTATTAACCTTTGTAGTGAGTTAATTATGGCTTGTGGTTTATGATGAAGAATGACGGTTATGATGTACGTTGTGACAAATTGGGAACTACATTTATCAAGCACTATAGAAGTAGCTACTTTTTATAGTGTGGCAGATGACTATTTAATCATATAGGGGGTTGCAATTATCTGTGCTTAAATCATGTTTCACTTTTTTATTTCAAACATAACTTTTGCTTCAAAAACTCATAGGCAAGCGCTCAAAAAGGATATATTCTATATTTTCACACAACTGGGTTTATATATATAGGGTGTTTTTTATAGAGGTATAGAACTTTAATGTATTATTTAGACTTTTGTCGGCCACTGTATGTATTGCGATATTTACATTCATCAATTAATATGGAAATGTTTAATGTTCCATTGTGTTTCATGGAAATTTCATAATTATCACTCTGACTGCTTTTGATTATAATTGTGACTTAAATTATATACTTTTATGTGCTTTGATATTTTGAAATTTGTATAGCATCTGTCTGCCGATGGAGATAACTGATATATTTGATACGACTTTCCTGGTCATCATATTGGGTTCGAATGGTGTTGCTTTCTCTATCATAACGGTCTGCTATGCTCAGATGTATATGTCTCTTGGCGAAGAGACACGCCATTCACATAGCGCACATCGGGGAGAGATGACTGTTGCAAAGAAAATGGCTTTATTGGTAAGGAGTTTTACACATTTATGTATATGTATGTGTGTTAAAGTGTCATCTTCGCTATTGTACTGTGTATAAACATAGAAAATATTCCAGCAATAACAAAATGCATTATATTTTATTTTAAATACTTTCATTAGCAAGCAAAAACTCGTGTAAATTAATAAAATATAATTCCGGCTTCAGTGCATCCAGATTTGTTTGCTTCATTTAAAACCGAGAATATTGAAATAAATTCATTTAAATTTTTTTTTACAGGTCTTCACCAATTTTTCATGCTGGGCACCGATTGCATTTTTCGGTTTGACAGCACTTGCTGGTTATCCACTAATAAATGTGACTAAGTCGAAAATTCTTTTGGTCTTCTTCTATCCCCTAAACTCTTGTGCCGATCCCTATCTTTATGCACTACTCACATCGCAGTACCGCATGGATTTATATGCTCTACTCTCCAAGTAAGAATATAATGACGACACAATAGCGCTGTTTAATATATTTTATTTCAAATAAAAGTTTCAGTTAAATTTTGTTAATAATTCTGAAAAAGAATTTTTCCTTCCAGATTTGGTATTTGCAAGCAAAGCGCAATGAAGTATAAAAACAGCATTTCGGCACCATACGTCACTACCAATGTTACCGTACATGGCTCCAATCGGCAACTTCGTAGCTCATCCTCATCCAGTAGGCATGCGGAGCTGCAAATGATGTTGCAAAAGCATGAAGAATTTGTCTGAATTCCTAAAATTTATGTAACGACATACCCGATCATCAACTTCATCAATAAAATGCAGAGACAATAACTGTTTGCCGCCTCTTGGCACGAGTGACTTTTGTGTGAATTCGCAGCAACATGGGCATGAGAATACAGTAGATTTTTGTATGTACCTGATGATAATGTTCTGACTGCAATGAGTCCAGCAATAACAGCAACAACTTAAGAGGAGAAAAAAATGCCATTTAAGGAAGATTAGTTGATTTTGATCTGATAAATGGTTGATGAATTTATGTGCAATGTAAATGTAATAACGCAAATGTCTCTTACAAATGGTATCCATGCATGTATGAATATGTATATGTATATGTATGTATGTTAATTGTTTTGTGATGTATTAACTTACATATGTACATATGTATCTAAATGCTGAATATGCAAATACAATGAAAACAATCATAGACTCGTAATATCATAATAAAAATATTTAAAGTGTTTAAGAATATATAAAAAAATATTGTATATTTGCATGCATTGTAATATTTGAAACCAAAAAAAAAAAAAAAAATGTAAATAAATGTATACGACATGAATCTGGTGCCAATAGGAAAAAGAGTGATACATTTACATATGCCTAGAATATACATACATATGTATTCGTAGGTATATGTAAGTGCAGCTGAAAGTAGATATGTTTGTTTACTCATATATATACATATATATATATATATATATATATATATATGTAAATTTACATCTATTTTTTAAACTTTTGTAATCAACTTTTACTATATACTTAGATAGAAACAACATGAAAATTTACTTTGTTATCACCTTTGACGGGAATTTTGGGAATTGTGACCGCAAACAAATGTAATCTATTTCTAGTCTACCAACTTTTAAGTTCCAAAAACAATATTACATCGCTTTAAGTAGTCTAATGTTGTCGAATATATGTAGTTATGATTAAATTAATGAAAATATACTATATTTTGTACAATGCTTCAAAATAGTCTTTTATGCAGAAGCATATGTATGTACGTATTTATGTGTATGCCTGTTGTTTTAAAACATTATGCTTCGCATTTGTGATTTAGATAATATTTTAATCTATTCATTAATTATTAATTTCATACATTTTAGAAAATTAATATAAATTAGTGATTGTCAGTGTGTGTGTTATAAGTGCAGTATTGAGAATTTCTAATTTCTTATACTTATGTTGTCCAATAGAAAATTGCACAATTTCATATCTTTATTAATATGTAAGGTCATAAGTGTACCTAAGGACTTATGAATAATGCCATTTGGCTATTTTAAAATAGCAATGATTGCTTACAAAGGACAATGTTGATCATTATGAGCTTAAATGTATTAAATATATATATATACAAGTATACGTATACCATATAATTGTTGAAATCTTTACAAAACTTGTATGTTAACTATATACTACATACAAAATAATATATGTATGCACATAAATGTGTTGATTATAAAGTGAAATTGTTCGATTTCGTTTTAATTTCTTAGGAATTATTAGGACAAAGTAAGTAGAATTTTGAATAATTGAAAAATCAGTGATGTGATGAGGACTTATGATCATCTACTGTGGGTTAGAGCCAATAAACAACTTGGCATTAATTCTTCTTCTTCTTCTTCTTATTGTTTTCATACATGTTTTGATCACATTTAATACATTAAATATTTAATTAAAAGATTTTATAATTACAGTGAAAACTATGGCGGAAAGATAAAAACAATGGTGATTCTTCAGTCACAATATATTTGATAGGATGCTTTCCATATCGATTCAACCGGTCCATTCGGGTCACTACTTTATTTTTAAATAAAATTTAAATATGTTATGCTTTGGTCAAAATAAAGGGACACGTATTTTTTTTCTGGCCCAATTTTTTTTTTTCTAGATTTATCGGCAATTTCGGTTTTTGGGTGAAAATCGACTTTTTCAGTAATTCGCGAACTTCTTTTTTCAATTGGCCATATTTTTGCCAAAAATTAACCGATTTCACTTCTAATTATTCGTGATGATTAGCACTATCGGATAGAAATATGAAAATTGCTCAAAAGATAGTAATAATTAATTAATTGCTAAAGTTTTTTTTTTATTTCTAGTCGCTGATTATAGTAAATTTCATTTTGCTTCACTGAATGTTTGGCACTATGCTCGTGCATTCGCGGCTTTCTCAAAATTTCCATGAGTCTCAAATATATATTGCGTCTTAATAAATCTCTTTCAAAACATTTTTTAAGTTCTGCTTAAAGTTTTTATTATGAAAAAAAGAGTGAAAAAGTAATACAATATTGAAAATAATTAAATAAAATCAAATTTATATGTATTTAATAATTTGACTATTACAACGCAAAGAAATATAATCATTTTCATACAAATATATTTAAATATATAGATTGTACTAGAATAATAAAAAAAATTCGAATATTAACTATTAGATACTTGTATTGTTAAAGTATATGCTCAAAAACTTTATTGAATCACATTTCAAAAATAATATCTTCTTAATTAAATTCTTCATTAATGGCATTTTGAAATTTTTTTACTCCTTTCCAAAAATTTAGTGTGAATAATGCTACTTTTTCTACCTCGAAAGTATGAAATGTTTTAAACTTTAAGGTCGGTATGCACGATGCACAAAAAACAATTTTTTTTAAAGGTCGGTATGCAGCTCTAGCGAAAAAAAACTCATATATTTCGTAGATGGAAAAATGTAGTAGGCACGGAAATTTGACAGATGATTTTCTATTGTGAATAGCTCTTTACATAGGAAGAAGATATGCAAACGCAAATAAACATGAGTAGAGCGCGGTAAATATTTGTCGCTGATTATGTATTCTTACCTTTTTCATGGCTAAAAATAAATAAAATGTGTAGAAATTGATGAAATAAACATGAGTAGAGCGCGGTAAATATTTGTCGCTGATTATGTATTCTTACCTTTTTCATGGCTAAAAATAAATAAAATGTGTAGAAATTGATGAAAAAACTAAAAATATTATATATAAGCTTCCTTTAATAAGCTTTAAGCTTTATAAGCTTCCTTTAATACGTTTGAAAATTAGTCTTCCTCTTGTTTCTCGAGAAATATATATGAGACTATTTATTTCGCTCGGAAACCTGTGTTGCTGTGCTTTCGTGTTTGTTTAAAAACTTTAGAAATATGCAGTAGACAATGGAGTTTTTCTCGTTCGAGGTGTATACTGCTTCGTAAAAAAAATTTTCGCGCATCGTTTTTTTGCACATTTTTTATATGAAGCTTTTGGTTTTCGTTAGAGCTAAGTAATTTTTGAAATTTATGAAACCAATTCATATGTATGTTCAAATTCAAAAAATTAATTAATTCATAAATAAAGTCATGAATAAAAAAATTACAGCTCTATATACTCGGATGTTGAGCACTGCGAGCAGATCGATTGCTCAACTGCTCAGCAGAACCAAAAAATTTTAATTTTGTTTGTCAAAGATTCTTTGGAATTTCTTGTTTTGTACACTTTGCATAAAGAAAATTTAAAAGTGATAAAAAAAGGCTTTGAGAAAACGATAAGTCAAAGTGTTTGTCAAAAAATTTACGGGTAATGAGCAATGAGCAGGTGTGCGAGTACTCATAGCTTAAATGCTCGCACTGCTCGAAAATGTTTGAGCAAAATCTGGAGCTCTAGTAAATATGAAGGTTTAATCAAAAGTAATGTTCGCCCATAACCGGGAAGGGGCAACTAGGCATGTATCAAAGGAATAAACATAATTTTTTATAGTACCAAACATTGAAAGAGGAAAAACCTTAAAAACATAATCATTTTTCATCTGCGTTAAATGGAAAATTTTTGAAAATATTGCACACCCTATTTCAGGTGTTTAGCTTTACTGAAAGCTTGCATAGAGAAGTTCATAAGCTTTTCTGATGTTATAAAAAGTGTGAGAATGCCATAAAATTCGGCAGCAAAATACCATAAAAAAACGAGTATTTAATGAAATATTTAATCTCTGATAATTTGAGGACGCTGAATTTACGTATGCACTTTCTAGTTGTACTAAGCGGTACACATCGTTTGATGTGAAATTGACGATATAATCTTTCGCTAGTACGAGCTGCAAAGTATGATAATTTTATCATAATGCTTGGGAGCCTTTCTTCCTTTTTTACAGGCGTAGACAACGCTTACGTGATTATAGCCGAGTTAAAAACAGCGCGCCATTCCTTCCTACTTTTCGCTGTTTGGCGCCAAATGGAAATACCAAGTGAAGCCGTCTAATCTTCCCAAGGGAGTGGAGGTCTTCCTCTTTTACTGTCGGTGCGTACTGTATCGTAAACTTTCAAAGCTATCTCGTGATTCGCTGAACTATTTCAATGTCACCGTATATCTTGTACAGCTCATAGTCCCATCGGCTGCAGTATTCGTCGTTGCCAATGCGCAGAGGACTATAAATCTTACGCAAATTCTCGAATGCTGAGTGATTTGTAGAGCTTTTTCGTTGGGCTTTGAGGGCTTTACTTTTCAATTGCCTACTCAGTCCTATCGGCAAGAGGGATTCTAAATTGAATTCGAAGGCTAATATTGTTTCACGGGACCTCTCCAAGATTTTGCTAATGATGGATTTGAGAGGCCTGAAGACACAGGGATAGCGTCTCATAAATTCGTTGACGGTGGATTTTAGTCTTTGCATAAATGCCGGCTGTATATTTTAATGTTTTGACAGCTTATATTCGTATTATGTCCTTGTTTTACCTTTCTATGTTTATCTGACCCCCTTAAGACCAGGGGGCGGTCTTTAAATTCCAACATTCTGCATTTCAATTCTAGTAATTCTAGTTCTCAATACTAAATTCCCATATGAACTTGTTTCCTTTCTCAAAGACTATAAGCTCTGAGTGCTGTACTTAATAATATGAAATATTGTATTTATATGTACAGCTTTAAAGCGGACTTCCTTGCCGAAGGATAGTTTAATGCTGTATATAAACATTTACGAATTGTGGATATAAAAATGATGTTGTGCTAAAAGTTGTTAATGAGGGAAATTAAAGTTCTTTGTGTATTGTGTTGGCGAAAGAATCAAGTGCTGAAACATATGAAAAAGTCGTTAAATTGAATTGACCTACATCTGCTTCAATAAAGACATATATAAGTATATGCGCACATGCAAGTTAAAGAATGAATTAATTAATTATAATTATTGTTGTTTTTCCCTTAAACAACTTTTACAAAAAACACTTAATTTGTTAATATTAAAAAAAAATGTAATTTTAGGTTGGGTTTGGTTATACTGGCTGGCTTTCAAGACACACGTAGACTTGTTAGTCCTGAAGTAGTCGTCATGTGGGACATCAACGGTGTTTGCGAAGTTTAAGATAGCCTTGATATTTAATTTTGAATTCGAGTTCTATACAAGGCCTTCTCACTCATGCCTTCTTCCCTGAACTTCCAGCACTTCATTAGGCCAGAAATCATCATGCAATCATTTCCAGACCCTCTTTGCACATAATCTTGGCGATTCTTCATATCGTTAAGGTATTCCATCTCACCCACATCCATCTGTCAGCTCTTTCGGAGATGTCATTGTGCAACGCCATTAGCGATTTACGTATTTTCCATACTGGTTAGGTAGCTAGATGAATGGCACTTTTGTCAATTCCATCAAAAATTTAGTTTCCCGGAAATGTATTTATGGCCTGGAAGCCCAGTAAATATACATATATTTTCCAGCAGCCACCACATCTTCCGCCCTCCTGCTTCTAAGGATTTTTCTGACGCAATACGATGTGAGATTGTTGCCTTAATTGCCGCTTGGCTATCGACGTATATATATTTTTATGTGAGTTACTGCGTTGTTAGATATCTCAGGGTCTTTCTTAACCGCGAAGACTTTCTCCTTGTATACTGCAGTATTCCGGAAGATTTAAGGGTTGCCTGAGATTTAGCTCGGCGCAACACATTCCAGCGTCCACTCCGTCAGCTTAATAAAACTTTGAATTTGGATTATGAATTTTTGATTTGATTTACCAATCAAATGTTCATAACGATCTTTGATAATTTTTTCTATAAAATTAAAAACTAATGTTTTTATACCTTTCTGTCATGATTAACTTTGGTCAGTAGAAAGAGGAGAGACAGATCCACTAATATGTATGCCGATACTAGTCCCCCTGTTTTTGAGATATTAAACGATCATTTGTCGGAACCCGTCAGATAGGACCACTTTTCAGATTTGAAATTTTGTGTCATAAATCCGTCACAAAAATGCCTAATTGGTATTCTACAAACATATTATGAACTGCACATTGGTATTGAAAATCAATAAATTCGGAATACTATATCACATACCTCCCATATGTTCGATTTGTTCGATTTGAGTTTTTGGGTGAAAAATCCATTAAAAAAGCAACTAAGGGCATGAAATTCGGTATTTTACAGACGCAGATTCAATTTGGCGGCCGCGATAGCTGAGTGGTTAGCATTGAATACTGCTATTCGAAAGGCCTGGGTACGGGCCATGGTTCGAACAAAATCCAAAATTATAGAAAATAAATTTTTTCTAATTGCGGTCGCCCCTCAGCAGGGAATGTCAAGCCCTCCGAGTGTATTTCTGACATGAAATAAAAACGCTCCTCATGAAAATCCATCGACCCTTCAGAGGCGGCTTAGAATAAACTGTAGGTCTCTCCATTTGTTGGTAAAAACATCAAGACGCGAAATCACAAATTGAAGAGGGAGGTCGGCCAGAAATTGCTTCAGCGGTTACAACAGCCGTGTCCTTCTTGTTTCTAATTATACGTTGCAGGTGAGAGGACGAAGCCTTTCAGATTCAATTGAAAGGGATTTTTCTTTGTTATTACCTACTGCATTTTCGGACCTCAAGAAGGGATTTCGGAATTCACCTCTGAGCCGGCAGATATGTATATGCGCTTCAAGCTACATCTTATGGACTACTTACATAAATATATGTACTACACTATATACAGTCGTTTTGTGGCTTTGGTAATGTGACCGAAGTCTTTCCGAATATCATTAACTTTAGATTTGAATTATTTACGCTTCCCTCCGCTAATAATTGATTTTCAATCCTCCCCTGATGTACCATTAGTATATGACCGATCAGTTAGAGTGAAGAACGGATAAAAAAATGTCATTGCTTACACGTGGAGCGTAAATCATTGCGCAGATTTAGGCACTGGTTTATAGCTTCCTGTCTTTTCTGTATTTTTACATTCTGGCATATAAACGAATGTTTGTATATACTTTATTGTTTTTTTTTTTTTGAATAATGCAATTCTCAAGTGGTTAGTGAAATGATATGAGTGGTTGTGACGGGTGACTGCGCAGCCTCTGATGCTTTCATCTGCTAAAGAAAATTTTTTCATATGAGCCTTTTGCTCAATACATTATCCACTCTCTCCTACACGCACACTCAGAGAGGGTTACAAATCAATTAAAAACGATAACCACCCGACAGTTGTTGATAACTTTTGTATGAAAAGGGAATATTGAAAGCTAAAATAACAAAAAAATGTAGGTTTTTTTTATGAATCTGCGAATTGTTGACAGAATTGCCTGTGTTGTTGGTGGATGGATATTTCATAAGAAACATTTTCTTGAATTTTTATTAAAAATAAAATAATGCGGTTAATATAATAATTTATTTGCAGAACGTTAGATTCTCGTTTTCATAAGGGACACTATAGACTAAAAAGGCAGCATTTTTAAATAACGATATATTTTATGCTTGTTTTATCCTAATATTTAGCTCCAATTTCTTCATGGGTGGTGTTTACTTTTGCGATTGAATTGCTTACTTTGAATCATCTGATGGTATAATTTCACGGACTCTCACAATTTATATGCAAAGGGTGATCCAAGTAGAGGTACTTTTTCACTGGCCTTTTTTTGACAGATCACGCGTGAGTCGTTATTTCTGTTCAGTATTGTCTGGCATTTCATCATGGAAGGACTTACGCTTGAACAACGTTTACAAATCATTCAAACTTTTTATGAAAATTCACGTTTTATAAAGAATTTGTTCCGCGCACTTCGCTCAACTTATAGGCAACATAATAAGAACAGAGTAAAATCTAGCGGCCGTAGCTATAATTGTACGCGAAGATCGTGGAGAGGCGATTTGTCGCATTTCACGTCGAGATCTTAAATTAAAAGCTTATAAAATATAGCTTGTGCAAGAACTAAAGCCACTCGACCTTCCCAAATGACATCGCTTCGGTCTATGGGCTCTTGAAAAGTTCCAGGAAGATCCGACATTTTCCAGCCAAATTTTGTTCAGCGATGAGGCCCATTTCTGGCTCATTGGGTATTTAAACAAGCAAAATTGCCACATTTGGGACGAAGTGCAACCTGAAGAGGTTCAAGAGCTGCCATTTCATCTAGAGAAAACAACGGTTTGGTGTGGCTTGTTGGCCGGTGAAGTCATCCGTTCACATTTCTTCAAAAATGATGCCGGTGAGAACGTAACCGTCAATAGCTAACGGTCGCACCATAATAAGAGACTATTTGATGCCCGAAATTGAAGCTCGTGATCTCCGCGACATTTGGTTTCAACAAGACGGCGCCACTCCCCACACATGGCATCAATCAATGGATTTATTGAGAGAATACTTCGGTGAGCAAATAATATCACGTTTTGGTGATTTCACATCGTTAAAGTTTTTGCTGTGGGCATATGTATATTCTAAAGTATAAGTATATGCGGACAAACCCGCTGATGATTCAGGCCTTGGAGCAAAACATCACGCTTGTTATTCGCCAGTTACCAGTCGAAATGCTCGAACGAGTCATCGAAAATTTGACTCAACGGATGGACCATCTGAGACGTAGCCACGGCCAACATTTGAAAGAGATAATCCTCAAAAAATAAATGCCAAAGATTGTTCTTTCAAATGATTAACATTTCCTATTAAATTTGAATTTTCTGTGATTTTCTTTTCTTTAAAAATCTCGAAATGGATCACCATTTATATATAAAACTCATAAAATACCATTAAACTTTTTCACCTCTGCACTGTGTTCGGTAACAAAACTGTTTTTATACATACGAATAGATGAAGTTCATATGCGAGTGTGTGTTTATAACTGAAGTTTAAAGCCGTATATACAACATATGAATTCAGTTGTGGTCGATTAAGACAAAAAACTGCGTTTACTTCCTTCAAATCAAATGTTACTCATATGAAATTTGAACCGCAAACATGAAATGAATACCACAGAAAACATGGCCACAAACTAATAAATTGATTGGAAATGACAATGAAAAATGATAAGCTCGGAAAGTAAGAATGTGAATTGATATGTGAATATCCCGTTGAACTTTTTGGATGTTCGGCGACTGATATGAAGAAAGAGGAACGAAATGAAAGTGACTTCTTTACTTAAGAGGAATTTGTAATACCAATGATAACGAAGTAGTATACGTACACATGCTAAGGACATTAAATCCATGTATGTATGTAACTCATGTATACATATATGTCACAAAATGTTACCTACCAACAAATGAAGGCTCACAAGAATAATTGGAGTACAAATTTATCAGTTAACCAACCTCCGCAGCGGATTCAGTTCTTAGGTTGATGGTTGGAAAATAAAAATAGAACTATTCCCAGCAGTTGACAATATTTACAAAATATTCTAAAACGCACATTGAAGAGAAAAACTAAATCGAATTTCAGAATATATTAGAGCTCCAGATATCCGGGTAACTTTTTCGATCAGTGCGAATATGTGCGCAACGAGCACTCGCACACTTGTTCACTGCTAACTTCTCGAAACTTTTCCAGCACGAGCGCAAGCATTTCGAGTATTTTGCCAAACACTTTGATTTTTTTCACAGAACTGTTTTTAATAATTTGAAATTTGAATTAAGAAATGTAAAATAGGAATGGATTTCACTCTTAGCTCTTTTTTTTTGCTTTCACGTACCTACGACTTTAGGCAAAGCCGACAAGACACCTATATGAAGAGTTGAAAGAAAGTATCAGGGTGCGCATAAACAAATCACAATACATCGCCAATTATATATATGTATACATATGGAGGATCCATGGAATCCTCCTTGCCAACTTTCTCCTGTCGGTCAGGTTCCCTGAAGTTCCTTATTTCACTGTCAACTGTGTATATTTATTCCCTGCTTCACAGGAAAGAAAAGCAAGTCACCATTGCGTCCATACGTCAGTGCTAATACGAACGACAGCAGAATATACACCTGAAATTCTTACTAATCGCAGCTAAATAAGAGAACTCAAAAGGTGCAGTATTGAAAAAGTGAATGAAAATAAAGCGAACGATGTTGTAGACAACAAGCGAAAGCAAATAAATTATGCTAACACTCGTCTACATAACATACACAAACATCTTGCAGCTATAATTCGCCTTTGTTAGTAGTAAAAGCTTTGCCTCTGGAGTTGACGTCGGCGTCGACGTCGGCATCAGCGTAAACGTTGGCATTGGCTTTGGCCTTTGTGGCTTTGACAATTGGCATTGCTGCGGCCGGTAAGTAATACGCCGATGGCGGATAGCCGGAATCAGTTGCGTGCGAGACGTCCTGGCGAACAGTGGCCTTCATGTTTTTTCTACATTTCTAATTCGCAGTGTTTTACCGCTTTTTTGTGAATCATTTTTTGATATCAGTGAATACGAAAGGAGTAGATACAGTTACGCGAGTGCACAATATTGACTCATAAGTTTTGGTGCGAATAAGCTGGAAAGTATGTTGTAGCGGGCGTCATTTGAAAACAAAAATATAAAAACGACAACAACAAAATTTCTCATGTTCGGTTAGTAATTCATATATAGCATTGAATTGCAGATAATTGATGAAATAGTTTAATTTGTTATCAGTGTGTGGAAGTGTGATAAAAATCAGATAAAATCATAAGCAACCAGATGCGCCAAATGCTTTAATATATACATATTTATAAATTAATATTCACTTGAATATGTGTATTAAATGATTAAATGTTTTCACATGTATATACATATGTATTAACTCGAGAATTGTGCTATACAGAAATGAGAAAACATTTGAAGTGTTTTTTTGATATCAACTTCCTGTTGCTAGACGACCCCTCTGTTAGGGGCGCACAGCTGGATGTTCAGTATGACACCGTGCGGCTCAGTTATTATCGCATAGAGGCTTAAAGTGATGACAGCATTGAGCACAACAACAATATCAAATTAATTACTGTGAAAGAGATGCAATAAGTAGCGACAATTTGCACATATAATTTACTACATGCATTTATGAGTAATAAGGACGAGGCGGCCAATGGGGCATTTAAAAAACACTTTTTTCAAAAGGTGAACTTTCTATTGTTATAGTGAAGTAAGAAAAAAAATTTACAGAAAAAAAGGAAAATGATGGAAGTAGTAAAATTATTTTTCTTCTTCTCTCATTTTTATAATAATAAAAAAAATCTTTTAATGAAATTATATAGTTAAAAATATTTATTTAATTAAAATCCCCACAAAAGTTGACAAAATTTTTTAAACTTTAGTTAGGCACATCTAATATCGGTCGGAAAATTAACTTTGCGCAAATATGAATTTTTGTTTTTATTTTTCAGGAAATACTTAGTTTTATGAAACAAGAATACTAAGCCGTTTCAGACCGGCGAAAGGGATTAAGACCGATGACTATTCGGAACTATGCAATATTGTAGTTATTCAAAGCAACGTAAAAAAATATCCAAAATCTTTACTGCGATACATAGGAATAGAACGTATTCAATACTTTCACTACTAACCTCTTTGTGAGTTCCTGCTGTTCGGTCAAACTCATTCATCAATAAAAAGGATATGCAGCAGGCTAATTTCTAATAAAATTAATTAAGAATAATGCATTTTGCAAAACCTTCAGTTGTCGTTGGACGATGAAAAGATAGAATGAATGTTTGCCAAACAATATTCAAACTTTAAGGTAGTTCATGCCCATATATGGTGGAATTAATATTGCTGACACTGAGAACAAGAATTGGCTGTCCAAAGGGTCTAACATGACTAAATTCAGAAGATATTGAGTACATATTTACTGAAGCTGGAACTCACATAGATATATTAAAAAGGTTGTGAGTCAAATATTTCATTCCACTTGAACTCAACCCTTCTATACTTTTTTGAACTAAAGACATATGTCTGTTATGTAAAATCTTTTTTTCACAATAAATAATGAACTTTCGGTGGCCTTTTTTTGTAAATACTCAAAAAAAACTAATCTATCAAGATTAATTAAGTCTGATTTGCGAATGTGTTAATTCAGATGAGAGGTTTGTTATTTGGACTGTATTGGACGAGTGGACCAACATCCAAAATTATCGAAAAATTAATTCTTCTAATTGCGGTAGTTCCCAGATAGAGAGCGTCAAGCCCTCCGAGTGCATTTTTGATATGAAATTAAAGCTTAGAACAAACTACAGGCCCCTTGATATATATATTTATATATACACATATTTCAAATTTTGACCGCGGCTACGTCTCAGATGGTCCATTCGTTGAGTTCAATTTTCGATGACTCGTCGAGCATTTCGACTGGTAACTGGCGAATGACACGCATAATGTTTTGCTCCAAGGCTTGAATCGAAGCGGGATTGTCCGCATAGACTTTAGACTTTACATATTCCCGCAAGAAAAAGTCTAACGGTGTGATATCACACGATCTTGGTGGTCAATCGACTGGCCCAAAACGTGATATTATCTGCTCACCGAAGTGTTCTCTCAATAAATCCATTATTTGGTGTCATCTGTGGGGAGTGGCGCCGTCTTGTTGAAACCAAATATCGCGGAGATCATATCAAACAGTCGGTTATCATGGCGCGTAATGGTCACCATTGACGGTTACGTTCTCATCGGCATAATTTTTGAAAAAATATGGACCAATGATTCCACCGGCTCACAAACCACACCAAACCTGCTGTTTGCTGTTCGTCTCAAATGTGGCAATTTTGCTTATTTACAGTTCTTGCACAAGCTCTATTTTGTACGATTTCAATTTAATATCTCGAAGTAAAATGCTCCAAGCCGTTTCATACGTCAGTCCAAGTTGCTGCAAACGGCGCCGAATCAACTTTCCACGGTCTTCGTGTACACTCCCAGCTACGGCCGACGTGGCCTATTCGGTCGAATGTTATCCAATTATGAATGCTGTGTCTCAAGATGGGTGACGGTGTTGCGAATAGTATGCTCAGTGGACCGATTAAGTTGACCATAAGTTGAGCGAAGCGCACGAAACACATTCTTTACAGAATGGGAATTTTCGTAATAAAGTTGAATAATTTGTAAACGTTGTTCAGGCGTAAAGTCTTTCCATGATAAGATGCCAAATAATACGTAACAAAAATAACATGACAGCTTGGCACGACTTACGCATGATCTGTATCAAAAAGAGGCTATTGAAAAAAGTGCCTTTACTTTGATTACCCTTTATAACGGCTATGTTGACACAGTAGTCGGGTGGACCAATTAATTTTTCTAATTACGGTAGTCCCTCGGCAGAGAACGTCAAGCCCTCCGAGTGTGTTTCTGAAATGAAATAAAAGCTCAGAGACGGCTTAGAACAAACTATAGCACCCACCATTTGTTGGGCAAAGATCAACACAGACATTATTAATTGGAGGAGGAGCACGGATGAAAATCGCTTAAGCGATTATATATGTAATAATGTATAACTCATATTTACGTATGAAATTTGTCAGAAAAAAAATCTCTATATTTAGAGAATATAAGAAAAAGAGAGCATTCTCAGAAAAATCTTAAAAATAATAAACACCGAATTCCTACACGAAATAAGTTTTTCATTTCGATTTTATTGATCATAAAATTTCGAATTTTCCAAACACTTAGAAATGAAAATCCAAATGGATTCCGAATAGGAATATTTGAAAATTAAAGCTGCATTATATGAGTATTTAAGCATGCTCCCCCGAATGCTAAATATTTATGAACGTAAAAATATTTAGCACAAAGTGCCGACAAACATATGTGTACATATTGATCGTTTCTATTCTACGATATATTTCTCAACCAATTATGCATGTAAGTATCATACCTGAGTGTATGTACATATGTTTATTTTTATTGTTTGCAAACATATGTATATACTTGTATATGTATATCCATATAAATAATCGAAAGAAAGCGCCTACAGAAATGTATCATTACGACGGTGATAAAATTTTATGTATTTAATGAATTTAATGAGCCTCAATAGCGCGGGTGTTATTGACGAAAATGAGAAATGCATGAAAGAAGCGTGAAAATGCGAATGAAATGTTTTATATGATCAACAAAAAAAAACCACATTGCAGAATGAATCGACGGTTTGTAGTAATTTGTGGATTAATTGCATTAACATTTATCAACAAAGTAATAATATTTAAATGAATAATTGAAGCAGACTTTATAATTATAAAAACCAATATTGTTATATTGATGTTAATATATTAATAAAATAAATAAATAATAAGTGTGTTGAGATTATTGCTCTAAATATTTTCTAGTCAGTCTGAGCAACAATTTTTTTCAAAACTTTTCATTAAAAAAAATATAAGATGGTTTAAATGAAATATTTATAAGAACACAAAATCTCATAAAAGCCATCTGCTGATACGAATATAAATTTAATTTTCCTTAAGTGTAAAACACGCGTGATGTGTTGACCTCTAGAGTAAGCGCCGTGACTTTAATGGCATGTAGGCCGCAATGATTAAATTGTCCATCAGCTGGTGATGTGTGTGTTTTGTGGCGATTAAGCAGCAGTTGGGTGGTAATTGGAACATCGCATTTAATATATTTTACGCTTTTGACTTTATTGGGAAAAGCCATTTGGTAAATATTTGCTCATTCGCATTCGAAAGATGAAGGGAAAAGATTAAATTTCACATACAAGTATATTGGAAATAGTTTGGTTTTTCATTTAAGGAGTGTACATACGTGTTTATTGCATACCAAATCGCTTTACATTCATATGTATAACATATTTTATAAATATTAAATTTATATGATATTTACACGGCAGACCTGCCCTTTTAGCAATTTATAAAGCGCGCTTTTATTCGTGCGACTAATAAGTCATTTGGCCTTTAAATAGCCAGTTATAAAGCCAGCACCAAAATCAAATGAACTTTTTTAAAACTTGAAACTGAATTAGAAAATAACTTTTTTATCAGCAATTTATATTTAAATTTTATGTAACAACTGAAGAAGTTTGTTGCAATTTCGAATAAAATAGAATATAGAATATTTACTTATATTTATTTCGATACAAAATTGAGTTTCTCTTATCTCATTAATTATACTCTTTCAAAATCCTAAGCAATGCTAACCTTTATCCCATTTTCAGATTCCTAACACAGATTCTTCATGTTTCTCTGGCAAGAACGAGGCTTCATTCAGCTGTAGACCGTGCCATTCTTCATATATAAGCCGCTTGGAACTAGTTCAGAATATTTCCATAATTTTGCCTTAGGCTGATTACAATTTTCTGAACCGATTCCTTCGTATAAGTCGCGTTGTCTGTTTTTGGATATTAAATCTCTGAGTAGCAGTTACTCTCTTTTGTTTCCAAAAGGATCAGTCGACTGTTCTAACCTCTTGGAAAGATTACACTTCAATGTCGCTAGTCGAAATGTCCCTAGGCATGTAACTCCTTTTTATTTTTATATTGGGTTCGTAAAATCTAACCATGCCCAGTACGGCCCATTAAGAAGAAACCTTACAGAATTGAATTGAATTTCAAATCTTGATTTGTCTCTATCCTGTGGAGCAGTCCGCACCATCTTATATAATTACTATAATAAGTCTTAAGTCTTATTACCTCATAGTCAGTAAGTACATATTTTTCTTTTGACTTAAAAAAAAAATAAAGAATAAAGAAATATAAATGAAGAGGTCAGTTTGTATTAATTAAAATTAATACACACTTTGACGGGTTTAGGGGACTTACATTTTACCATGTATTTTATCTCTTCAGCCTTAAAAAAAGTGTTCTAGGAGTAACCTCAAAAAATCCAAAATAGTGACCAAAAAAAAAATCAAGGAATACGTTTTAATAGTAAATTTGTGAGTTATGATTATTATGTTTGTAAAAAATTCAAATTTTTTTATATAATAATAAGAATTGTGAGAGGTTATAAAAAGTGAACAAATGCAATAATTGATTGATTAAATGAATTAATTCATGAAAATGAAAAATTTGATTTTTTTATTCGCCAAAGACAAATAGTCTAACACATGGCGCCTTCGATATACCTTTATTACCAGAGTATCGATCATAAAGTATTTCTTTACTAGGCCAAATTTCAACACATTTCAACACATTTTTCGCATTAATTAAATATTTAATGATGGAGAGAAATATTCAATAAGCATGTAAATAGTATTATCACGACCGACTGTCACAAAAATTAAAAGAAAAACGATACCTGGAAAAACAATTACAATACTTTGTAGCGTTATTGAAAGCTTGCATTTACAAACAAATAAATATCAGGGAAATGATGTAATTAAATTCCGTTTCTTTGCTTATAAAAATTGATCCAAGTAGAGGTAATTTTTTCAATAGCCTTTTATTGACAGATCACGCGTGAGTCGTGTCAAGTTGTCATGTTATTTTTGTTCAGTATTGTTTCAGATTTCATTATTGAAAGACTTATGCCTGAACAGCGTTTACAAATCATTCAACTTTAATGCGAAAATTCACATTCTAAAAAGCTTCGCTCAACTTATGCTCAACGTAATCGGCCTACTGAGCGTACTATTCGCAACACCATCACTCATCTTGAGACCCAGAATTCATTATATACTCGACTGAATAGACCACGTCCAGCACGCAGTGAGGAAAATAAAGAAAATATAGCGGCCGCAGCTGAGAGTGTAAACGAAAACCATGGAGAGTCGATTCGGTGCCGTTCGCAGCAACTCGGACTAACGTATGGAACGACTTGGAGCATTTTATGTCGAAATCTTAAATTGAAAGTATACAAAATACTGCTTGTGAAAGAACTGAAGCCGCTCGATCTTCCCAAACGATATCGCTTCGCTCTATGGGCTCTTGAAAAGTTCCAAGAAGATCCGACGTTTTCGAGCCAAATTTTGTTCAGCGATGAGGCCCATTACTGGCTCAATGGGTATGTAAGCAAAATTGTCGTATTTGGGAAGAAGATCAACCTGAAGAGATTCAATAGCTTCCATTTCATCTAGAAAAAACAACGGTTTGGTGTGATTTGTGAGCCGGTGGAATCATCGGTTCGAATTACTTCAAAATTGATTTCGGCGAGAACGTAACCGTCAATGGCGACCGTTATCACGCCGTAATAATAGACTATTTAATGCCTGAAATTGAAGCTCGAGATCTCCGCGACAGTTGGTTTCAACAAGACGCCGCCACTCCCCACACGTGGCATCAATCAATGGATTTATTGAGAGAACACTTCGGTGAGCAGATAATTTAACGTTTTGGGATGGTCGATTGGCCACCAAGATTGTGTGATATCACACCGTTAGACTTGCGGGGATATGTAAATTCTAAAGTCTATGCGGACAATTCCGCTTCGATTCAGGCCTTGGAGAAAAACATCACGCGTGTCATACGCCAGTTACCAGTCGAAATGCTCGAACGGGTTTGAAATAGATAATCTTCAAAAAATATATGCCAAAGAATTTTCTTTCGAATGATAATAAACATTCCCCATTACTTTTGAATTTTCTGTGTTTTTTTTTCTTTTTCTTAGGAACCTTTTAGTAAGGAACCTCGAAATGGATCGCCCGTTAGATAACAAAATAAAGCTAATTAATATTCTCGATATAAAATTTTTTGCGTGAAGGGTTGTAGTAATCTGTCAGTGGCATCAGTCTTCTAAGTATTAAGGTGAGATTGATATAAAAGCAACAACATTGACTACAAATCAGCATGAAATAGCAAAAGTTAACATATGTTAATATCTTCGCTTACGAATCCATACACATTTTGTATGTACAAACAAGTACAAGTAAATAAGCACATATTTACATATTTTCCAAATTTTTTTTTTTTTTTTGCTGTACGACTATATTTTTGGATTTGCGCAATTATTGCCAATTACTGGAGGCGTTATTGTTTACTTTTTGTATTCCATTCGCGGCTTGTCTTACAAAAACATTTAGAATTTTTTTTTTTTAGAAAATCGTGATGCAGTATACGGGTGTCTATGGTCATCTGCAGGCCCAGGGGATATATTTGGGCTAAAAATTATTTTTTTCATTTACCATTATACAAATAACTTACCTTTGTATAAACTTTTCTTTACGGAACTATCGAGTTTTTTGGTAATTAACTTTAAATTTGTATCATATTTTCAAGAAAAAAAATTATTCATACTAATAGCAATCAGTGATCAAAGATAGATTGAATATATGTTTAGATGACCATTTTTAATTTTCCAGTTCGAAGAAGTCTTTGTCACATTAATTTTGAGAGAATGAACTGAGTAGAAAGTTTCACCAATCAAATGGTTTTAGAAGAAATGGACTGATCTAGTGATGCCAGATTAGAGCTTAACGGCGGATCAATACTCCTTATTAAGTTTTTTTCAGCCTTATCACAGAGATGGGAAGATCTGCCGCGGATATCTAGGTGGTATAATACACTTCTATAATTGTCGACAGAAGACATTGCCTTCTTTTGAATATACAGTAGCCGAGGATGCCGAGAAAGACCACATTGTAG
Organism: Neoceratitis asiatica; assembly: GCA_030068015.2. Taxonomy (NCBI): domain Eukaryota; kingdom Metazoa; phylum Arthropoda; class Insecta; order Diptera; family Tephritidae; genus Neoceratitis; species Neoceratitis asiatica. The sequence continues at coordinate 66,552,129 of CM061529.1, read as the reverse complement.
TACACATTCCATCTTAAAAAAAGATCATTCTGCAGTAAATGGATGTCAAGGGTATGCTTACACTGGCGAAAGACAGTCATAACCGTAAATTCGATATAATTATTTACACACGTGTGCGCATTTTTGCACTTTTTGCACTAAAATGTTAGAATATCCTGATGATGTTTTCTTTCATTCTCAATTTCGAAGTAAATTTTTACCCAAAAAATACGTGTTTTTTTATTTTTTATTGTAGACAACCTAAAGATTAATTTTTAAAATTGTTTATAATAAGCCACACTTAAGCCGTGTAATTACTGTTACATGAAATATGCAGTCCATGCCATTGTTACAACGCGATGCGACATTAAATATCAATCAACCGTGTACATGTATACAGCAACCAAACTTAATTAAAATCGATTTTTATGAAACCGTTTTTCTTCTGCCAATTAACTTGTGTATCTTAAACTCATTTTAATTAATAAAATATATAATGAGTTTGCCGGTGTTTGCGGCTGTTTCTGTCAGTTCCATAATTTATACGATATGTCTGGTGATACTTACATCTGAATATATATATATATATTTTTTTTAATTCTCATTTTGATTAGAATGCAAAGGTACTCTGTGTCATTCCAGTCACTGCTTCTTGTCAATTTTTCAATTTTGTTAAAACAACAGCCCGCTTAATAGAAAAATTATGAGATGAAAGCAAACGTCGAACGAATCGCATTTCTGCCGAGTACAGAGACGGTGATGATTCGTCTGGAATTTTAGGCCTTCGCAAGCGTTTTCGCAACCTATGCCAAATTAGTTCGTTTCTAACAAGTAAACGGTGTGTGCTGTCATCTATCGCCGTAGCAGCCGTTGTCAAATATGCTCTTGGGTGAGGCAAAACACCTGATCGCTAAGCAAGTACGAGCTAATGTATAACATGTGTAGCGCCTTAATGTGAAGAAAAATATGAAAAGCCAAAAAAAAGTCGAATTTTATTTATACATAATAATAAATAATTACTGGCAATGGCGTAATAATGTGTTAAGTTGCATGCCAATTGCACGTTTTCGTTGTTGTTGTAAGTGTTGTAAGTGTTGTTAATGAGTGCTTTGCAAATATAACTAATTGTTTTGTTATTTCATTCAATCGCCAATATAATCATCACAAATTGTTGGTGTATTTGCAAGCGTTTTAATCTATAGCATCGATTTCGATTCGTTCCAAACTATGCTGTCCGATTATTTTATTTTTATTTTCTTTCTTAGTCTAAAAATCTTGTTTATTTATTTTTCTGAAAGTCAGATGTGTTGCTTGTATAGAATATGTTGCTCATACGCCCCGGTTAAAGGGTTGAGTAGGTGTAAAATTATACAAGCATAGTTCCCTCTAACAATATTATGCATTCCAATCACTGACTCACATCTAAAATTACATGCATACCCACATACGTGCCTAATATCTAATATCTATGAGAATAGTTGTCGATATTACTACTGCTGCTACTGCTGCTACTGCTACTGCTGCTGCTACTGCTGCTGCTGCTACTCATGTATAAATCACACCTCAAAGAATCGTAAAGTTGATTAAGTTGTGGGGCCGACAAAAGTTGATTGCATTCCAAAGTGTGCGCGTCGTATTAGGTGCTGATTGCATTGTTGACATTTGTTGTATTAAAACAAATATTTACATTTGCGGTATTTTGTTGATTTATTGACATAGTGTCGTTCGTAGAAATGTGACATAGTGTTTGTTGTTGTTGGCAGTTGCTTTGTTACCTCAAATACATATTGTGATCTCATTGCTTCCAAATGTTTGAAAAATGTTGCACACAATGAATTTATATATAAATATATTTAATAGTGTAAATAAAAATTTTTATAAATAAATATGTATATATTCTGAATAGTATGCAAATTTAGCCAAATGGTTTAGGATGATATTTTTTTGTTGAACAAAATGAAAGTTTCCTTTGTAAATAGATGAAATTTGTCGATAGTTATGCCGCTGCATAGCTGCTTTCAGTAATTTTTGTGTATTATATTAGCAGACCGCGTCTCACGTTGTTATGACTTTTTTCCATTTTCTTAAATTTAGATATTATAATTGAATTTGTAATTGAATTTGAGAAGGGTAAAGCACAGTGACGCAGTTAATCGAAAATATTAAACTTCTTATCCATATTATGGAACTATCTACGTATTTGCATTTATTTCTAAGCTAAAAATATTTGGCATTTCCATATTGCACCGGCTGAGTTATTAGGAAGAAACAAGAAGGAATCGCTACCTTCGGTCATGCCGAAGTATTTATACCTTTCATGAGCATATCAAATTTATTGTAAATTTCAAAAATTTCGATAATTTTTAGTGTCAATATAAACTTGAATTTACGTTTGTAGAATAATATAGAAGGTTTTTTTTTTTAGCGGATTTCGGAACCAAAAGCTCTAATCTGAAGAAAATGGTTGTATGGGGGCTATATGATATAGTAATTCGATTTCTTTGGTTTTTACTGCCAAAGTATATTTTATTTTACTTAAGTAGGGTTCGATATTTTGCGGTAGTAGATATTTTTTTGACTGAGTTTTGACCACAGCCTCACTTCTAAAAAAATCGGTGTATATATATGATATAGCTATATGTTCTAGTCATCCGATTTCGTTGATTTTTAGAACCAATTCATTATGTACGTGCACTATACAAAATTTCATTGCCTTACTTTTTTGACGGATTTATGACCTAAAATTTTAAATCTGAAAAATTGATCGTACATATGCGATCAAATGATCGATTAAATATTCAGATGCATTTGTCGACCAAGCTTGGTTGAAATATCAACCACATAGACAGACGGACTGACAAACAGAATGGCAAATGGAGAGACGGACATCACTAAATGAACTCAGCTCTTGATTCTGATACGATCGCTATAAATTTGTGGATCTATCTCTCCTCCTTTTGGTACTTACATACTGCGGACCAAAGTTAATATACCACTTCATGTACATGAAAGGTATAAAAATTAAATTGCACAAAGATTTCAATAATTTGCTCACACCTAACATATAAGTACATGCATACGTACATGCATGTCTAATATCTAACATCTATGAGAATAGTTATCAAAATTACTACTACTGCTGCTTCTGCTGCTGCTGCTACTCATGTATAAATTACACCTCAAAGAATCGTAAAATTGCTTGAAATGTAGGGTCAAAAAAAGTTTTTGCATTTCAAAGTGTGCGCGTCGTATTGATTATAAATACAGTTGAAAACTATATGACTCGTCAAATTCTTCCACGAAAATGCAAATACACTATGATTGTCACCAGATTAACCGTTCACAGTTTCCTCATTTCAATTTTGTCAAAAAACTAACGTGTCCTCATCCACTTCTCGGAAAAAGCTTTTTTTGATAACAATTTTCTCCTGGGAACTAAAAAATTAAATTAATTTTATTTTTCTGAGAGGTGGCAACTCTTTCAAAAATATCCATACTTCACAAGAATACTCACCGAGTATTAATGAAGCTTTGATGAAAGTTTTGACAAAAACAGTTTAGTGCTTAAGCTACAACCTCTACATATATATTTATTCCTCTAGTTTGGCCGGATACCAATACGCATTGGTCTTGGAAATTGTCCCCGGCATTATTAAGCTAAGTAGAGGTACTTTTTTCAATAGCATCTTTTTGATAGATCACGCGTGAGTCATGACAAGCTGTCATGCTATTTTCGTTGAGTTCTGTTTGGCATTTCATCATGGAAAGGCATGAACAACGTTTGCAAATCATTCAATTTTATTACGAAAATTCGCAATCTGTAAAGAATGTCTTTCTTGCGCTTCGCTCAACTTATGGTCAACATAATCGGCCTACTGAGCGTACTATTCGACCGATTAGACCACTCCCAGTACGCAGTAAAGAAAATATAAGTATAGCGGCGGTAGCTGAGAGTCGATTCGGCGCCGGTCACAGCAGCTCGGACTGACGAATGGAACGACTTGGAGCATTTTACGTACAAAATATAGCTTGTGCAAGAACTGAAGCCGCTCGATCTTCCCTAGCGACATCGCTTCAATCTATGGGCTCTGGAAAAGTTCCAAGAAGATCCGACGTTTTCGAGCCAAATTTTGTTCAGCGGTGCGGCCTATTTCTGACTCAATGGGTATGAAAACAAGCAAGAGAACTGCCATGGTTTGGTGTGGTTTGCAGGACAGTGGAATCATCGATCCATATTTCTTTGAAAATGATGCCGGTGAAAACGCAATCGCCAATGGCGACCGGTATTGCGCCTCGATAGCCGACTATTTGATGCCTGAAATTGAGGTTCGTGATCTATGCGACATTTGGTTTCAACGAGATGGCGCCACTTTCCACACATCGCATCAATCAATGCCAGTCGATTGTCCATCAAGATCATGTGATATAATACCGTTAGACTTTTTCCTGTGGGTATATGTAAAGTCTAAAGTCTATGCGGACAATCCTGCTTCGATTCAGGCTTTGGAGGAAAACATCACGTGTGTCATTCGTCATTTACCAGTCGAAATGCTCGAGCAAGTCATCGAAAATCTGACCCAACGGATGGACCATCTGAGACATAGCCACGGCCAACATTTGAAAGAGATAATCTTAAAAAAATAAATGCCAAAAAATGTTCTTTCGAGTGATAATATACATTCCCCATTAAATTTGTTTTTTCATTAAAAAAAAGTAGGGAACCTCGAAATGGATAATCCTTTATTTACATAACCTTTTACAAGACGTTTAGAAGATGTGTAAATTTGGTAGAGCTGTCTTCAAGTTATAAGGGGAAATCGTCCCAATCGATTCGACAAAAAATTTTATCTTAAGAGTGAAAAATCGGTGTGGTTTATTGTGAATTGTGTGAAAAAAAAAACGAAATGTAATTTGTTGCCATTGGTAGATTAGGGACACAAACTGTATGCATTGCAGATCTCTGGTATACACCATTAGTTCCAGCCCATCGTTACTGTAGTATTATAAATAAATAGCAAATCTTCACCTCTGCATTATTGTTCGTCTGCCTATCGACATATTTACATTATTAAAATTAATAAATAAATGAGTATGGCATACTAAGTATTTATTTATTAATTAATTTTTTATAATTTTATATTATATACATATAAATATACAATATTTGATTATACTCTTACTCTCTTATGTAGAGTTCGATGTTCATTGCAACACTTGAAGTACTTCAGGAAAACAGAAAATGCGGAGGTCGTTAAATAAAATAACAGAAAAAGAGCGAAAATTCAACAGTTTATTAATAGAGTGCAATCAAGTTGAAACAAATTATTTACATAAAGTGATGGAAGAAAGATATAAAATATGAAGCCCACAAACCAGAGTGTGCTTACCATCGAGCCTTCCACGAAAAAATTGCCAAAAACAACTACCTTAGCCATCGTTACTGTCATAGCCACCAACATCAAAATATCAAGGCCCTTCAACTCGAGTAACAAAAATTCTGCGAATCGTCCAACGCGGCGTCGAATACAAACACAATCTCATGTACATAGGCTTTATACATAAGCACGCGGTATGAGGAAGAATTCCTTTGCCAGAGGAAACGGTGGACAGCACTTAAAAACACTACTCTATGAGTTTCTGGCAATAACGACAACCGCCAATACCACATCCGCCACTATCGCAACTACAACGATGGCGACGACTGGTGCACACCTCACCTCATTCAGCGATGTAACCGGGTCGAATGCAATAGCTCCAATTGCTGTAAATGCAACAACACGGTTGACGGCAGTGCAGACAACCTTAACCACAACATTGAGTGCAGTATTTCCTAGCGGCACAACCGCAAATGCATTTATTCAAATGAATTCTACCACTTTTAGCGAAGATCTCCCCGATGGTCGTGTCAACCATGAAACCGCACTCTTTGATTCAGACACTATCATCGACAATATTTTGAATATCAACACGGTTGCTGGCACCGACAACAACACCGTCGCTACCACCGTCTCGTCCATGAACACTTACCTTGTAGCCTTACCATGGCAAAAGGCGCTCGCTGTAGCAATTTTCCTAATACTGATCCTTGTGACGGTAGTGGGCAACACACTAGTCATACTATCAGTGCTGACCACACGTCGGCTGCGCACCGTTACCAATTGCTTTGTGATGAATTTGGCCATTACTGATTGGCTCGTCGGCATGTGTGTTATGCCACCGGCTGTGCTGCTTTATGTTGTTGGTGAGTATTTTGTCGATGTTGTTATTTTTGTATTTCTTTGTGTGTGTGTGTGTGTGTGTGTGTTAATATTATATACCCTGCAAACAAAGCGAGTACTTCATGCACGCGTTAGCTATATACCACACGCGGACAATAGAGTAATTCAAAACTTGCCACAATCCATACAAAAAATATTGTCTAATTAACATACATATGCCCTAGGGCTGGACTATACAGTCCATATATGCATAACACCTGAGTACTCAATGGAGTACCTACAGTGAATTATATTTTGGAGTATATGCGAAAAATTACATTCGAACATATTCTTTAGTTTCGAATACCATCTGCTTTGGTGAAAAGTTAGTAAAAGATAATATAAATATATATATATATATATATATATATATAGATATATATATATATATATATATAGATATATATATTTATATTAATAATTTATTATTAATAAGTATTTATAATATCTATTATATAAATAATAATAAATTCTGCACGTCTTTTGTGTCCCAGCAGAGCTCAACAGCGAAACGAAATTAACTCAGTTTCTTTTCGACACATTTTCTGTATACGAGTAACTTATTGGGCAATTGTTACTTCGTGTAGTGATTGCGATCGGTAAAACGCGAATAATGATCGTGCCGCACTATGCTGGTATAGAGCACATGAGTGGTCTAATAGTTCACACAGAGCAATATATTTTTAGGTACTCCAATAGACCATATGGTCCTCAAATGTTTGCAGGGTATATGTGAGTACATTGTGTAGTCAGAGAAGACTTCAAAAGTAATTGTAAACGTCTAAGCATTTCATGAAATTTTTAATAATTTTTTTACTGATAATAAATGGCAATATTAAAACAATTTGATCTTCACATAATTAATACTTTTTCCTAATAAAGAGTGAATTAAGCAAGAATAATTAACTCGGGGCATAGATCGGAGTATCTGATGTGGTTGCTGAAAAAAAGTTTACACTCTTCTATCCGAACTTCAAACCACATTGGCGATTCTCAGTTATTTAAACCTTCTGCGAGGTGTGTTCAAAGGAAAAAGTGAATTTTGATTTTTTTTTGAAGAGTACTTATTTATTCAACAATATCTATTTTGTCCCCTTCAAAGTAATCTCCCTCGGATATAATACACTTGAGCAACGCTTTTTCCAATCCTCGAAGCACTTTTGAAATGCGCTTTTCGGTATGGCCGTCAGCTCTTTCTTCGATTCTGACTTGATCTCATCAATTGTGGCAAAACGCTTTCCTTTCATTGGTTTCTTTAGTTTTTAGAATAGGAAAAAACCGCAGCAAGTCAAATCTTGTGAATACGATGATTGAGGCATGATTACGGTTTGGTTTTTGTCCAAAAAATCACGAATAAGCATTGATGTGTGAGTTGGCGTATTATCGTGATGCGGAATCCACGATCTGTTTTTCCACAATTCCGATCGTTTGAGCTGTATTGCTTCACTCAAACGTTGCATAACGTCCTTGTAGTATTCGTTATTAACTGTACGAAAACAGTGAGCAAAACCTTCACATCTTCCTTTGAAAATACCTCGTATAATTAAAGATTGGGTTGTGGTATTTGGCTATAAATTTCTCTGGTATGTCCTTTCCCCATTTGGATATGTTAATATTTCATTCTGCTTCTAATGGTCAAACATTTAGAGCTCTAAAGGAATTCAACTTGCTCTTAAATTCGTCTGTTCTAGATCCTTAATGGGAATACCAGTAAACACTGAATGAATTAACTAATTATGGATATTAAAATTAGCATTGGTTATTAGTAAAGAATTACTAAGATTCAAGTAATACAAAATCCTAAATTTATGATTTTTAAAACTTTACTATTATTATTACTTGGAGCATCCATCATCTGACGTAACACATATTAACAAACTGCAGCGAACATACTCGTACTTACGATCAATGCTTGTCGATTCACTTCCCGCAAAGAAAAGTTTGCCATTTGATAATTTAAGCCACTTACCGAATTTCAAGCTAATTTAATAGCTAGTTTCGGAGTTTATCGCCAAAAGCTACGTGCCACATTAATAGGCAAAATAAAAAAGTAATCAGTTTAAAAGGAATTAATTACCCAGGGAATCATTTCATATGTACTCGTATGAAAATCGAAACTATTCTAAAAGGCTCAATCCAATACAATTCTATTCAGAAGAAACTTACTCCCCATTTTACAGCAACAAACACATATTTATGATTATAATTTTGTAAAAACAATATTGTTGCCAGCGCTCTGTTTGTGGTTTTAGGTGAGTGACTTGTTGCGAACACTCCCAGAGTCAGCTCATTGGCTCTGCGGTGAACAAGTGAACACTTATTTAAACTGGTTAACGTGAAATTGTCCATTGGATAGGTGAATTGTGTTTGTGGTGAATGAAAAATCCATTTGCAATTTTGTTTTTGCAGTTACAGTTATGTGTGTGTGTGTGTGCGTGTGTAACCCTGGTATATTGTTATCAACTTCGAGCGTCAGTTTACAAATTAATATGGTAACTACTGATGACAAATTAAATAATGAAACAGACAAGAATTGACCTAAAGCTCGAATTTGTCTACAAACACATATACAAATTTGTACAGCAAAGAATGTGAACACACAGGATTCCATAAATATTAAATTGACACTTAACTTTATAATCTATCTTTGCCAGTGGGTTGTGGTGCCAGTCAGGTTACGCTATTTTTTATTTATTTTTTATTTTCTGATCTTAGAGAAGTGGAGAAGTATGTGGTAAATTCAACTTACTTACATCGATATTTGATATAAAAAAAAGTAGTAAAAAAAGGAGTAGTAAATAAAATGAACGGGTAAAAGGAAAATGTTTAGACAGAGAAGCGAAGCGAATGGGTCTGGTAGTGAACGAGGGCAAGACGAAATATCTCCTGTCATCAAATAAACAGTCATCGCAGCGCGACTTGGCTCCCACGTCACCGTTGACAGTCACAATTTCGAAGTCGTAGATAATTTCGTCTATCTGGGAACTAGCATTAACAACACCAATAATGTCACCCTTGAAATCCAACGCAGAATCACTCTTGCCAACAGGTCCTACTTTGGACTGAGTAGGCAATTGAAAAGTAAAGTCATCCCTCGACGATTCAAAACCAAACTTTACAAGTCGCTCATCATTCCCGTCCTGATATATGATGCAGAAGCTTGGACAATGTCTACATCCAATGAGTCGGCTTTAGGAGCTTTCGAGAGAAAAGTTTTGCGAAAGATTTATGGTCCTTTGCGCGTTGGAAACGGCGAATACCGCAGACGATGGAACGTTGAGCTGTACGAGCTATACGACGACATTGGCATATTTCAGGGAATAAAGACACAGCGGGTACGCTGGCTAGGTCATGTCGTCCGAATGGATGAAAGCGTTCCAACTTTGAAAGTATTCGATGGAGTACCCGCTGGCGGAAGCAGAGGAAGAGGGAGACCTCCACTCTATTGGAAAGATGAGGTGGAGAGCGACCTGGTATTTCTAACCGGCGCCAAACAGCAAGAAGAAGAAAGCGGTGCCTACGCCAAAGAAGAAGAAGAGAAGGAAAATGTTATGAGTTTCAGGAATTTATGGTTGTCAAGACTGTATATTATAACCTATATCTGAAATATCGGTTGCTGATTTTTTAAGTACGGCATATTTGTGCCAAGCAAGTGAACGTTCTGCGTATAACTTTTTAAGTAGCAGATTATATATGGCAAAGGTAGGAGCTGCCAGATCGCTATATTTGCTCGGCAGCTTTCCTAGGAACTCAATGAGAAATTTATTGAAGACACGATTGTAGGATTCGTCGTTAATCGACCTAGAGCTCACCACCGCTGCTTGGTTGTTAACGAAAATGAATATATAAAATCTGCAAAAAAAAAAAAATATTGATTATTTAAAAAAAGCGCTTAAAGGGATTGTTAAAATTATTTTTGTTTGTTACTAATTTGACACAATCGGTCTCTATATCGACGTTGAATTTGAGCGTGATTTGTCATTTAGTTTTTTTTTATATTGTCTAATGCTGTTAATCCCTCTTAGTGGATAAATATATCGCACGAAGAATTTGTTCAAATTTTTTCGAACGAAATTTGATTGTTGCTGAAAATAGTACACAAGTCTTATCGGCGATCGACACGACATATAAGTAGTATAGTGAAAAAGCGGTCGAGATGTGGTGGAAGATTAGCCTCGCTCTGGTTGACCATCGAAGTCTTCATCTGCAGTTAACAGCATTAAAATGAAGGAAATTGTAACTGAAAAAAGTCATATAAGAGAGAGATAGTCGCACAGCTTTCTGTGTCTCACGAATGAATTCCTACTCTTTAAAAGAGATATTTTTTTTAATGCCTTGCCGCTCGACCAGTTCCGAAAGATCTGTATTTTTTTAACAAGCGCATTGCGTAAAAGTCGCTAAAGATATGTTGAAATGAGTCAATTTTGATCCCTCATACAACGGATTGCAACTTGTGAAGAGAAACGGATTTAGGAGTTTGATGTACAACCATCTTACTCATACCTGGCACTTACTGTAAGGTTTTAAGAAGTCACTGGTTACAACCGACTATCGAAATAGACTTGTTTTTGTGTTTTCATATGCGAAAAGCGCTGGTTGGGAATATTCTAAATATTCAGTGTTAAGTACGTTCTGGGGAGTTCCTTATATATGAACGAACGGGATATAATTAATTAACTTTTCTCATCATTATATAATGATCAACGAATACATATTACATATGAATTATATCCACATTGATTTTTTTATGTTTATACGAGTACATAAAATCATCAAAGGTCAAGAAAACCTGTTAGATAAACAAATTGCCCAACCTTGTGAAGGGAAGTGGCAAGAGAACGAAAACCAAAATGTTTTTACAATTTGGGCAATCAACATTGGAGAGAGAGGTCAACAATAATTTATAGTTGTTGGTAGTTCCTTTTATTGCAGAAATGCTTTTGGAAAGTTTATTATGTGCTGTGCAGTTGGAAAAAAGCACAAAATAAAATTGGAAACTGCATAAATAAAAACGTTTTTTTTCGTTTTGTAAGTGGTGAATGTTTTCATGAAAAGCGAATAAAAACAATAAATAAACGTAGAGAAAAGTACTATTAGTAAAAGTTCCAAATCGAATATTGAATGCGGGTGACATTTGGTATGACTTTATTAAATTTTCAACATGTCACTGCTAATAATGGCGAGGAGACACGCAGTGACTTCCTGCTAAAATAGTATAATGTAATGTATGTATGTGTGGGCGACGATTCACTCCGAGTTGCTTTATTGCAGGATATTGCGACTACTAATTAAGCAGAAGATACATTTATGTAACGGGTGATGCATTTCGAGGTCCATTACTTTTTTAAATAAAAAAAACCACAGAAAATTCAAATTTAATGGGGAATGTATATTATCACTTCAAAGAACATTCTTTGGCATTTATTTTTTTACGATTATCTCTTCAATTTTTGATGACTCATTCGTGCATTTAGACTGGTTACTTTCGAATGACTTTAGACTTTACATATATCCACTGGTGTGATATCACACAATTTTCGTGGCCAATCGACCCTCCCAAAACCTAGTACTACAGACAACCATATCTCGAGTCTCTGTGAATTCGATCAGCCTAAAGCAATTTGGGACTGTTTCATCATAGATGCTAAATTTTCCTACTTCTATGTCAGCCTTTAGTCTTGCGAGGACATCAATCTGCTGTGCAGCTTTGCAGTTGTCGTTATCAGGACTGGGATCTTCCATCCGAGTTATAGCTAACTTTTTCATTGGAGTTGGTACCTATATCCCGGGACCTAAACGCAGCGAAAAAATTTGCAAGTCGAGTAGGTTTAAATTTTGTACGCATTTATACAGCGAATCGCTTGCTTCAAGACCGATGCCGCTCACGGTCGCACCTTCGGCGAGCAGACGCTGCAATTAGACTTCAGTGAACCCTAAAACACAATATGTAAGAGTGGCTCCAGTGAAGCTTCCTCTCTTTTAGCCATTTCATAGGTAACAGAATATTCAAATAAGCATAAACACACAAGAATTAATAGCAATTAAGAGACAAATGAATGTCCATAAGTTATTTGTCGCTTATTTCGCTTGCATATGTGGAGTGTATGTATTATGACCATATATATGTACATATATGTTTTGTGTTATACAACTGCACCTTGGTGGCTGGCCAACTCTGCTAATGTGACAAGTTTTTTTGTTGTTGTTGTAAAAAATAGGTGCAGGTAATTGCTGTGTATGCACTTTAGTGAGTATGTATGTGTGACGTGCGGTAGGTGTGTTTTCCAGTGGTGTTTGCTTGCCATTTTGTTGAGGATACTGTGAATATTTTAAGTCCTTGAAATTAAATACCATGAAATGTAGGTACTAATCCTAGCCTCTCTTAATCTTTCACATGCATGTTCTCGGAAACGGTTGGTTAATTGCGCACGTGGCTTGCAGGCAGTTGGCGCTATGGTTGGATACTGTGTGATATTTGGATTTCACTGGATGTTCTCCTCTCTACCGGTTCCATACTGAGCTTGTGCGCCATTAGTCTGGACAGGTAATTTACAACTATTTATTTGTATTCTTACTGTTCGTGTTTATGGTTTTACACAAATATGTACGTACATATGTAATTTATACTGTTGTCAAAGTGTGAAAGAAATAATAACAACAACTTAAAAACTATTACCATAGGATAAATACTATGTATTATGAATTCGATAAGATATTCGTATTGATTACTAACATTAACCGCTGCTGAACCAAAGGTGTGTACCGATTTAGATTTTGTACAACGCAAATTTCGTTCAAGAAACAAAGCTGAGATGTCAGAAATCACAATGTCGTAGATTTTTCTATATACTGTATGTCACTAAATTGCTTAAAGGCTGGACTGAGTGATACGCTCGATAAGACGTTATATGCGATATTGAGGAGGCAGAGCGCAATTTCGTTCCATTAATCGGGCATGCTTTGGTCTCTTCCAATTGTTTCTGCAGCAGCGGCACGAGATGCCGTTCCGCAGTTCTCATATACAATGATGCCGCAGAGTGCTCTCAGGCATAGCAGGAGTGCAAGTAGAGTAGAAAACTGCACGGCCGTCTGTTGGGAATGCAGATTTTCGACGTCAAACCTTCCTTCTGTTTGTTGACGGGCATTCTGTGCTGCGCAGAGGTGGATGCGTATCTTTGCTGCGACAAGATAGTGATCCGAGTACACAAGTCTAGAACACTGGATATATGCCTTCCGTCTATCACAACATGATCGATTTGGTTGTGTGTTTTTCGATCCGGCGACAGCCATGTAGCTTGATGAATTTTCGTATGCTGGAATCTGGTAATACAGACAACCATATTTCGAGTCACGGCGAAGTCAATAAGCCTGTTTCGCCGTGAAGGTTCAATTTTTCGACTGTTGAGCCAAAAAAAAACTTTCTTTGCTCACCCTGCCGTTGAAATCGCCTAGCATAGGTGCCTTCTAGGCTCTCAGAGAAAGCATTTCTGGTCACATTATCCTTCTCTTCTGTCGGGACGTGGGCACAAAATATGTTGAAGAACTTCGCTATGAAACGGGTTGTGGCTAGACGTTCATCCACCGGTATGAATGTCAGGACTTGGCGTCAGAGTCTTACACCAAATTTACGCCCCTTTATATATCCGCTGTAGTAGATTTCTCAACGACGTACCTTCTTCCGTCCTTGTTCCGTCTATTGCGTTTCTTGGTTGGCGGTGATGTCAGCGTTTAGTATTACGAGGACCAGCTGGGCAACAGCATTTTCCCAATTAAGAGACTTTAAATCGTGATCCTTTAAACGTTTGCAGGGGTTGTCATCAAAAGGGGGGTCTCTCATCCGAGGAATTTGTTGATTTTTAATTTTTTATTAAATTGTAACATTTTTATGTGATGGGTCCCAAACTCCACTAAAAACCGCAGCGGGTTCTCACTTTAGCTCACCTCCGAACGGATATTTGTTGGCTATCTAGAGGTTACTTGGGCTAAGACCGGAAATCTTGAGCTGCTTGAACCATATGTAAAAGAATCGTTTCTACATATGGCCCCATCCTCTTAAACTTCATGCTGAAGAAAATATTACGCATTTCAGAGATGTTTCGATAACTTACAATGACTGACGACATCAATCAATTCTTAACCTTACAACTGCACCGTTAGTTCATTTACCACAGGCTGGATACATATTCTAACATATACATACACACATAAAATAGCATATTCAATTTTTTTGCGCTATTCGTCAAAAATGTATTAGGTTTTTTTTTTTAATTTCCCGCCAAAAAAATCTCATCACTGCAAGTTTAATGCAATCTAAGGCTGATATTATAACGACACAATTTCGTGACAGTTTTTCATTCAGACAAGTCGCAAAAAGAAAACGATGCGAAGTGAAAATGAAGGAAAGTTTTCAAGAATAACAAAAGCAAATTGGAAAAGTTTTCCAAGTGCTCTTCTTGAAATTATTAAATATTATCGCGGAGTAGCAGAAAAGTTGAGTATTACTTTTATATAAGGAAAACATTGTGATATTTCCAAAAGTTACTATGCATATTTTGTTGTTATTGAATTCAGGTTGTGCCTTTTTTCCATAATCACAGGGACCTAATTTTAAGTTGTCACTAACAACTGCTGGAACTTCATGAGAAATGCCTCGAACGGCCACCGCATATCGGTAATGAGCTCCTTCCCCTTGAAATTTACTCTAGCATAAAAAAATATAATTCCCTCGGCCATTCGGAAGCTAATAATTAGAATTAATTGCAGGTTTTTCCTCCATTTGTTGGAAAAGTATCAAAACGCACACGATAAATTCGAGGAGGTAAAACGCAAATCGCTTCAGAAGATGCATAGAATGGTTCTTCTACAGTGATTCGCCCAATTAACAGATATTTTAGATTGTAAATTGAAGGTGTCTGGTTTTTTTTTTTTTTTTTTTGAATTGAGTTGAGCTTGTGGATAAGAAAATTTTAAACATAAGTTGCGGTATTTTTTTCTATTAATTATGTTTACTACCGCCTTGCTCGCTTAGAGCTTCATTTATGTCACTTGAGTGCTTCAATACCCTTAATAACAACAATCAGGCCTTTTGCACTCTTCTGCTCGTATCAGCAGAATAATTATTTTTGTTGTTGTTGTTGTTGTTTGAGCGAAATGTAATGACTTCTCGAAAATGTTTTCATAATATAATTGTATTTCGTCTCATCTATGTAACCATTTTTGAGCGCCACAAAATGGAAATTGTTGGTACTTATTAGTTCTTCTAGGTTTTATACAAGCAAGTTAGAGCTGCGCTGCTGCAAGTAGATTAGTGGAGGCTTGGCATTGGCTCAGTTTTAGATTCTTCATTACTTAGGCAAATCTGTTACCTTTAAGCGTAACGTCATCAGCATCCATAGTGTAGGCTGGAAATGTTTTTTTCTCTACGTCTGGGATATATATGTATCGATCAATACCAGTCTGTACGATTGACTCTGTTTTCTTTTTGACTGCCTCACCTTTTACCGACTTCGTCGCCCGCACTGGAGTTGCTGCTGCTGCTGCGCTGCTTGTACTTATATGTATGACTGCTTGTGTTTCTGATATTGTTGGTGTACAAAGAGAAGCACCGTTTGACCTTGCACTGCTGTTGAGAGAAGATTTGCGGGTAACGACAGTGAAATAAGCATTTCTCTCCGCTGCTGCGACTGAATGACGTCGCTTCGTTTGGTTTGAGCGATCGCTCATCACATCGCTGTTTGACCACTTATTGTTTTTTTCTTTTATTTATTAATTAATTTTTATTCACTTGTTTATTTATTTATGTAATTTTGGTTTCAATTTATATATAAAGTTTTTGATTTAATCCCAAATTTATCGGTATAATAAATTAAAAACCACGGAACCGACAAAAACGCATCCGTTCAGTTTGTAAAAATCTTTTTAATTTTGAAATTTTTTTAAATTAATTTATTTGAAGGTAACTCAGCTCAACAAAAAAAAAATTTTTTTTCTTTCTGAACATACCATGTGTACTACATTATTTTTGGGGTCGCTGAATCTAAATGTGATGCCAGTTTGGCGCCACCACGTCACCTTTTCACATAACCTAAAAAAAAAAAACGCCTAAAATAACGTGTGATGTAGCAATGCGTTTTTTTTGTTGTTGAGGTTATGTGAAAACCATATACTCGCGGTACACATGGTCTGCTCGAAAAAAAAGCAATTTATTTATGGAGCTGCGTAATTAATTAAGTTGTGCACTTATTATCATTATCTAGGGAGAAACAAAACTAAATTGTGGGTTGATGGCAAACCTATTGTTCGAGTACTACAAACAAGTTACAGAAAAGCCACTCTCTTGCCCTTATAAAATTTTAGATTTATATCTATTTACAACAACAATGTCATATCCAACTGTTTATAGAAAAATTATGTTATCTGCATATCTGGACAAAATTGTATTTAATTACATAATTGATAAATTTGAAGTATTTCTGATATCAGTAACATTCGCAGAAGTCTTTTGTTCTGTACATGCTTTTCTTTGTATGTATTTCCATTGACATAATTGCTTTAACGAAATATATACATATTTTTTTTTAGATATCTGGCAGTGACCCAACCTTTAACTTATTCGAAAAAACGCCGCTCAAAGCGTTTGGCATTGTTGATGATTTTCATTGTGTGGGTGATGGCGCTTTTAATCACATGTCCACCATACCTGGGCTGGTGAGTATTTTACACTGAAATTGTTAAATACACCACAAATTAGGTAAATATAAAAGAAAATAGAATTTTTTAATTACGCATTTCATAAAAAAAATATTTGCCATTTGTTTTTGTTTGTCAATACAGAATAGAAAATAATTTGCTGTAATATATACATATATAAGCACGATACAAAACGTTTTAAACCAAAAAATCTTAAATAGTATCACGCTTTCACATAAGTATTAAGAATCAAGATTTTAAAATTTAAAGTCCACACATTTACACAATGTGTTAAAATTACTTTACCTCGGTGAATCGGTGAATTTAGAAAGCCTTATTAAGCTTAAATTGTTAACCAAGTATGGGCTTCGCTAACAATTTCCAAGTAATGCTGATAACATTGTACCGTTAATAATATAAAATGCAATTTATATGTGTAAAAAACTGAAAAGAAGACTTAGAGGACTACCATGCACATAAAAATGAAAAAGATTTCAAACACACGTTGATGGAGCCTTACATAAAATCCTTGGTGTACTGCAAAAAGTATTTGAAGAAAAAATTCAAAAACGCCACGATTTCTGGATTTATTTTGCTTTTCGTATTTCTTTACTATGGGATGGGAGAGTTCTTCACACTCGACTTCTATTATTTGCACATAAATAAATAAACTATTATTTTAGACTCTCCCTTGCTTCGCTTAGTATCTTTAAAATGTTCATTCGATTTTGCGGTTTGCAGAATAAACGTAAATAAAATACATTTAAAATATATATTTTTTCATGAAATTATTCTATTACTATGAAGTTTGAGTATTGACATTATATATTAAATACTACATCATTCAAATGACCGTCTCGTGAATTTTTGCAAATCTCGATCCATTCGAGGTAATTTTTCGATATATTGGGTGGTTTTGAAGTGCACTAGAGTTTAAGGTTTATCCGCATAAACACTGTCTTTCAAACTGTCTTGAAATCGCACGATCTCGGTGGCCAATTGATATCGCCAAGATGAGAGATTACGCGGCCGGAAAATTTCTGCCGCAATATAATCATATTCGCTCGTATTGTGTGGTATACGGCACCAGCTCGTTGGAACTATAATCAATAATTTGGAGCCCCAAATGCGACAATTTTGCGTATTTGCGTTTCCACCGATTGAGAAATGTGCCTCACGCTCAACAAAATTTTGTTGGAAAAATCGCGATCCACTGCTTGGAGTTCACGCACCCAATCGTCGTAATTACGGCGTTATGAATGGTCAGCGGGCATCACTTTCGGGTCTTCGACTACACTTTCACTTACAGCAGTGGCATTTGAGGTGGAAGGTGCACAACAATTTTGCACAGGCCTATAATATATGTAACCGAACCATCATTTTCAAATTTCTTAAAAATTTTACCAATTGCTAAAGTAGTTGGGCGATTATGTGCACCATAACCTCCTCTTAAGGCAAGGAACGTGACACTATCATTTTTCAACAATTTTAACGCATTTTGCGGTTATAAAGTGGTCTTTTTTCATAAATGCCTGGCTTTTAACTAAAGCAAATCATGTTTGATTTGACAATTAATTTTGACAGATGTCAATATATAGCCCTGCACTTTCGAAGCCACTAAATGGATCGCGCTTTACATATACCTTTTACAGTGGCGGAAACATTTCTTTTCAACCTGGAAGTAAGATGTGCTACAGAGGATGGGTTCATTAAGTAAACTAATATTTCACAGACGGAACGTTTAACCTTTCAGATCTTACTCTTCTTTTAATGCCGTTTTTTCAAATGTATATATTTTTAATATTTGTTACCAGGTACGAAAAGGGAAGAAGACAAGACGGTAATGACACTTGCCGTTACAATCAAAATAAAGGATATGTGGTGTTCTCCGCAATGGGCTCATTTTTCATTCCGCTCGCTGTTATGATGTACGTTTACATGAAGATTGGCATCGTTCTTACGTCGCGAAGACAGCGCATTGTTCGTGATGCGGTAAGTTCGAGTTCGAGTGTGCGTTGTATCATTGTGTATCGCTGCGCATGGAATTGCTTTAAACGGTATGTGTGTGTATGTGTGTGAAGTGCTGTGTCAACTTGGAATCGCAGGACTGCTTTTATTCCGTGTGAATGTGATTAATGTGTTTAACTAAACTTAAAACACACACGCACTTATACATTTACGGTTAATTTATATTTCATCTTCTTCTTGCTTTTTTTTCATTTAGAAGTCTGAACGCACAGCTGATCATGATATCGATTGCGACAACTTCATTTCCGAGTCGGAACATTATCAATGTGCCACACCGAAGTTTCCTTCTTTCAAGTACCGTTGGGGCAGCGGTTTTGCCGGCAGCAACAATTGTTCTGTCAAAAATTTATGTTTGCATTGCAGCAAGTGCAATAAAGCCTATTTGAGCAATGCATCACATCGAGGAAGTGCAACCATTAACGGTACTTTAGGTACGAACGTTGTTGTCGGTAGTTTAAAACATGAAGCATCTTTCTACGAGCTTGTCGAAATCTCACACTTGACTTCGATAATTCAATGTCCGACGATCAGCTGCAAATACTCTGGCGGTTGCATGCATTCCAGCTCAGTTGGTGTACCGTTAGACAAACGACGTTCCTCCTCATTACCCATGCAAGCTGTGCACTTTATCGAGGATGAAACTTCGTTTTCCGACAATTGCTTGGCAGCGAACTCGATAACAACCACAAGTTTGACCACAACGGGCTTAAAATACAATCCCATAATCGGCCAAACACAACAACATACCCAGCATCATCACAATCACCACCACCATCAATCGCAGAGAATACCAATGCGTGTATCTACAACAAAACGGGAGACAAAAACCGCCAAGACGTTGACTATTGTCATGGGCGGGCTTATCGCATGTTGGCTACCATTCTTCATCTATTACTTGTTGATGCCATTTCTGCCTTCTGCAGCGGTTTCTGAGGGTCTCATGTCTTTCCTGACATGGGTCGGCTGGGTAAACTGTGCCATTAATCCATTTATCTATGCCTTTTACAATCCGGATTTTCGCACCGCCTTCTGGCGCTTAACTTGCGGACGCATTTGTAAACAAAAACCCCCGCCCAACCATATGGCCATGTTCCGAGGCTAAGACCACATAAGACAAGACAAGAAACAGGACAACAGCACTTCGTTGAAGAACAAACAAGTAGTGAATTTTATAAGCAAAAATGTACGGATGTGCGTCTCTTAAGGCTCAACAAAGTGAAGTGAAAAAGTGCTGAAGTTTAAAGACAAAAAGAAAACAAAAATTGGCACGAAGAATATACAATTTTTAGCAGAGTGGAGCGCCTGTCGTTAACTACGTGCTGGAGGGACGTGGCACAGTTGGCGAGTTTTGTAAAATTTATTTCAAGCAGATTGAAACAAGCAAGTAACTGTTCTTGCAGTAATTTTTTGTGTTGCCTTGTTGTTAACTCTGTCATTGGTCGCAGAATGCCTGGAAAAGACAAACCAATGTAATAGCTGCGAACATTAAGGGAAATACGCAACAAGGGAAAAGCAAAAATGTTGAAAAAAAAAAATTCAAGTGATGCCATTTACTTAGTTTTGGTCAGCGAAGTTTCTTGTGCTCCAACAACAACATAAAGTTACAGAATTATTTGGTTTTCTCTTTCATGATACCAACATAGCCAGTGCGCTATGGTTAAGGCATAATGAAGCATTTCAGTTAGGTGCCTTATCCGCTGAGAGTATTTGAATATTTGAAAAGTTCAAAAGATGGTACAAAAGATAAGCCTTTATTTATTATTTATTATTTATTATTCTGGTAATAAACAGTTTTTGTATGCTTAAGAAAGTATTAGATGTATATTTGTATGTATAAGCAAACTGAATAAATATGTATGTATAAGAAACAGTAGTACGTACTTTCAACCAATTTACTCAACTTATTGCCATATAAAAAATAAATAATAGTCAGAGTTAGCTTCGTGAAAATATCTTTAAAATATTTAAGGTATATATATGAATGTATCATAAACTAGTATATGTGTGTACAAGTATGAGATGAAATGATAGTGATATAAATATTGGAAAAGACTTGTTAAGAAAAAAAAAGAAAAGAATAATGAACTTTAAGGTTACCGGATAAACTGAAATAATTTTTTTCTCCTAATGTAAAGGGCGATCCATTTTGAGGTTCCCTACTTTTCTACAAAAAAAAAAAAACATAGAAAATTTAAAAACATGAAAGTGTTCTCTCAATAAACTCATTGAGTGATGCGATGTATGGGAAGTGGCGCCGTCTTCTTGAAACCAAATGCCGACTTCATGCATCAAATATTCAGTTACCATGACGTAAGACAAGTCGGCATTGACGGTTCTGTCCTCACCGGCATCATTTTTGAAGAAATTTGGAACGATAATTCCACCGGCCCACAAACTACATCAAACCGTTGTTTTTTCTAAATGAAATGGCAGCTCTTGAAACTCTTCAAATTGCTCTTCGTCCCAAATGTGACATTTTTGCTTGTTTACATACCTATTGAGCCAGAATTGGGCCTCATCGCTGAAAAAATTTGGTTCGAATACGTCGGATCTTCTTGGAACTTTTCAAGAGACCATAGATTCTTGCACAAGCTGTATTTTGTACGCTTTCAATTTAAGATCTCGACGTAATGCGCCAAGTCGTTTCATACGTTAGTCCGAGTTGCTGCGAACGGTGCCGAATCGACCCTCCGTGGCCTTCGTGTACACTCTCAGCTACGACCGCTATTTTTTATTCACTGCGTGCTGGACGTGGTCTACTCGGTCGAAAATTATCCAATAATGAATTCTGGATCTCAAGATGAGTGATGGAGTTGCGAATAGTACGCTCAGTGGGCCGATTATATTGATCATAAGTTGAGCGAAGCTAGAGCGCGCGAGACACATTTTTTACGGAAAGTGAATTTTGCTAATAAAGTTGAATGATTGTAAACGTCGCAGAGAACGTCAAATGCCAAACAACAGTGAACAAAAATAACATGACAGCTTGACACGAGTTACAAGTGAACTGTCAAAAAAGTCCATATGACTGTTTCATGAATTGCCGAATTTTCTACTATAAAATCTATATATTCCACCGTTTACATATGTATATGCCCGATGTGTTTCAGGGGATAATAGATGCTCCTTTGAAAAAATAAGAGCTCTATTTATTTGTAAGATTCTCCGAGCAAGGTGGTTATGCTCACAATTTTCTTTTCCAAATTTTTTTAAATTTCTAATTTAATTTTCCAAAAGATTATTAATTTGGTGAATGTAGAAACAATGGCGTACCATTTATAAATTCAAAATTAAAAAAATTCAAACTGATTTCTTGTAAAAAAGTTTTCTTAACAGTTTTTAATTAAAAGTAATCGAGTAAGCCCATTTTGAGAAACTGAGGAAAAGATTTTCAAATTTCCATAAGAAAGAAATTAGACGCATAATCACTGCTCTTTAGATTTTTGGTACTCCCACGCAGCTATCTATTTTACGCGAACACTCTCGCCCACATTACCCACCAGTTTTTTATTCATCAACTTTTGGAGATACCTGCCCTTTTCTATTCTGTCGGTCAAAAAAGTTACATAGGAAGATTTTTGTGGAATAAATTAATAAAATAATTTAGTATGTTGTAGCATGGGAAAATTTTAGGACCTTATAAAGCCACTAAAATATTAGCCCATCGGACGTATGAAGTCTCAAGTCAAGCAATTTCGATTGCAGAGAATGTGAAAAAGTGAGAATCTTCTATTCCATTGGAACAATCATTCGAGTTGAATGAATCGTCAGGAGGGCCGAATGTGGGAAGGATACTCAGAAGTGAGTTATTATATGATTACTGACTGACCACTTACTATTTACTCCAAAAAAAAAATCATCCTGACAAGACGATATTTACAACACTGACTGAGTAGGCAAACGAACGGCATAGTTTTTAATCAGCCGCAGAAGAAGCATGTTTTAAAATATTGTAATTTAAAGTCTTCTAACTAAACTCAATTAAGTTTATAATATAACCTTGTGCCATTTGAAAGATTTATTCTTTTGTGAAAATGTAAATATATGGCTATATACCCTCATATATGTATGTTATAGTTAATTCTTCGTAACCGCTAAAGCAATTTTCGGCTGAGCTCTTCCTTCAAATTTTGGTAACGATGTTCTGAACATATGTGTGTGTTGCCCCCACAAGTTATGAATATATTAAAATCCCTTTTTCCATATGTACATATGTATATACCACAAATTTTCGCCCAGGAAATTTTAGTTGTGGTAGTCTCAATTTATATTGAATCGTTTGCGGTTGCTGTTGAGCATATTTGCTCTGGCACCCATACATTAGCGCCATTCAACCATCGATCAAAGATTAGTGTATTTGTATGTTTGTATGTTAATCCACAAGTCTGCAGACTTGGTTTTCATTAAAATGCAAATGTGTCAACAGTTTTGTATTTCCCAAAAAACATTTATCCGCAACTATTCAAAGATAGTTTTACATACAAACGTGATTATTTAAATATCTTGCTTGAGGCTAAGTTATTTTCGCATGACCATTGAAAGAGCTGATGCCGGAGTCAATTTGGCTTTGTTTATAGCAGCATGGTCGTAGTGCACAATTTCGGCGAAGGCGTCATTATGAAATCATTAAATTTAAACATTAATTTCAGTCTGGCCCGTGGGGTTAGGCCACTCCTTTTCCTTGTTCGTTGTCATTCTTTCGTCCGTTTCGTCAACTGCCAGTAAGATTGCCAGTTGTGTTCCCCCATTTATATAGATTACAGATATCAATCGGGAAGGAACAACCTTATACAAAAGCTTACAATTGCCAGCGTTTGCCGATCGTATTGATTTGAATACCAAAATCGTACACTAACGTGAATCTAATTTGTTTACTGACACTCCACGTTGTGTATACACACTCCACGATGTGTTTATGTGTGTGAGCTGTCCTATTGAAATATTATTCAAATTTTTCATGTAGCAAATGTAAAAATAAAATAAATCATGTAATTTGTATTCGGAATAGCCAACCAAGCTATTCAATGCATATCATATGTATAGTATGCACTATGTATAGTGTGTGTTAATCAAAGGACGTGCTTACCATTTTGTAGTTTCTAGGATTTTAACATATATTTGTGCATATGTATGTACGTATGAATTTGGGATTCAGCTGGCTACGAAACTTGATTTATGATTTAGATGTACAAACAATATTCAAACTAAAAATTCGATATTTTATTTTTTTTTATTTCTATTTCATTACTGAATCAAATATAGAACAATTTTGACTATTTTTAGTAATTAGTTAAACTCACAAATGTAAGACATTTTCATTAAATATTGTTACATTTTATGACCCTTTCGTGACATATTTCTTTACGAGGCTGCGGTCATACTGGTCATGACTGTAAAGTTGTTGATCATTTAATTTCGCCTATTTGGGGACCAGAATTAACACCTACAACAATGTCACTGGCAATATTATAGAACTAGGAGACAGCGTCTACTCTGGCACACAATGCGTAAAAAGTGCTCAAAATACGCGTATTAGAGCAAAAATTGAAGTACTTTGCAAGCCCGTTTTTTTTTTTGTAATTTCTATTTTACTAATATTAGGTCATCAGAAAAGCTTTGACGTGATAAAATTGATTCGAACTTTCAAAGTTGAGCAATCTTGAGTTGAATTGCATGTGTTTCAAAATTGCTTAATTGATGCCTATACAAAAATTCCTGTAGGGTGTTCACTAATTCTGCCCATTTTTTGCAGATTATACAATAATAGTAGTAAAAATAATTCCGCGTAAGCTCGTTTTTGGAAAAAATACTAGTTTTCTTTGGGTCATAACTTGTTCAACTCATCGCAGATGAATCAGATCCAAAAAGTATGACCTATTCTAGAACGAAAGATGTAAAACTTATATGCTCCTGCCGAGCTCTTCCTCCTATTTTTGGTTTTCGCTTCTTTTTACCAGAAAATGGAGGAACCTACAGTTTATACGAAGCTGACACCGAAGAGCCGATGGATTTTTATGAGGAAATGCTATCGGAGGGCTTTACATTTCCTGTCGAGGGGCGACCGCAATTAGAAAAATTATTTCGAAAATTTTTAGATGTTAGTCGAACCTGGACTCGAACCCTGGATTTCCGAGTGATAGTACGCAATAGAGATCTGCACACCCGCTAATCATAGTCATCCATACAATTTTAATTATCAATACGTAGCATACTGCTGAATGTCACTGTTACTATCCACCCATACGTACAACCTTGTTGGGCTTATTGATATGAGTTGCAGCCGGTATGAATGCGTCAGCAACGTCATTGGTGTGATCCATTTTGCAGGGCTATATGATATAATATATTTACAAAATATTTTTGATAATAACGATCATCTGAGACTATCCAACATCAGCCACCGTATGCTAATACAGCGCGGCGAACATATATACACGCAACTTCCTCGTATTCAAATCGTGAAAAATTTATCGTCGGCTTTACATTTCGAGTAGAAAACGGTCGGTGTGTTCCCAACTCATACATGTAGGTTAGTTCAGTAGGTACGAACAGCTCCTTACGCTTCAAAGTTGAATATGAGGTTCGACTACTTTTGTATGAATAAAATCTCTTGTACGCAATGCTAACCACTCGGCTATTACGACCGATACTATTAATCTTTTGTAAAAATATCAGACCCAATAATAACAATTTTATTTGATACCCTGAAAATATACAAGGGTGGTTTGATACACATCTTCTTAGTTATGCGAAAATGCAAATTTTAATAATAAATCTATATATATACTATATATATGTTATAAATTAACTCAGTTCGTCATTCCGACACGATCGGTATAAATTTCGGTGGGTCTATCTCTTCTCTTCTGGTACTTACATATTTCGGACCTAAGTTAATATACTTTTTCATGTACATGCAAGGTATAAAAATCTGATTATATCCACAAACGAGAACTTAGAGGTCTCATAAAGTACACTGTGCTTCAGGTCAGCTATCCCTCTGTTAGATATCATGGACAGAAGTTTAGAAATAAATTGTTATGCATTCAAATATGTGTACTTATATATGTACATATTTTATATATATTGAAGCAAATTAATTTAATAATAATATCCCGAATAATTTTGTTATGAATTTTCCTTGACAAAGAAGTTTTCAGTTTTATCTTTGAAATTTTCACAATTTTAAAACCATTTCAAATAATGTCATCCACCTACACATACACAGTAGGATTCAATCCACAACGTCGACGTAATAACGACTCCTTGTCAGTGATATCAAATACTTTGACGTCATAACTTTCGATATGTAATAGGAAAAGGCTCACTTAATCCTAATATGCAGAATAGCAAAATTATTTCAAACTTTTCCACTTTGCAATGCTTTTGTGTTATGTTGGAGGCCACTAATTAAAGTAAAGCTTTACTAAGAAGTGTCCTGATCTTCCAATTAACGGTTTTGTGGAATTTGAAATTTTAAGTGATAGAAATTTATTGCATTTTAAATAACTAAATATGTATGCGTATGAACATATATGTAAATGTGTTTTACGCCAGCTTAATGCATCAAAAGTATGGCGATAACATAATTGACAGAACGAAATTGGAAGGAAATTAAAGGAAACGGCCAATGAAAGTGGATACTGCTACAATGGGTGAAGACCAAAAATTGTATTTCTTATGTTATAAACACTTGTATGCACATGCATAGCACGTGTAAATCAGTTTGTATATAAATGTGTAAGAAAGGGGGTTATGTGGGTAAGTAAATTTATTGCCGCGTAGTTGCTGTACGTTTTTGTAATTTTCGACTTTCCCTATCTGATTTATTGGAGGTGTTTACGCATCCGTTGCAGCAGTTTCTTCTCGTCTAAAGAAATTTAAATATATTTAAAATTCTACCGAAATTCTCTGGTGTAATGAAAAAAGGAGAAATGCAGATATTCGTAAACGAAAAGCTAAAAAACGGCATATAGACCACAAAATATTGCATAATGATCCAACTTTACTGAATTTAGCTGCAAGCAAATATGTACTGAAATGTGGTTAGTACTGCAGTGCTTTGGCGACGACGTGGCGTATGAGTAACATTACTTCGTCTGTTGTTGGCACCCTCGCTGTTGCTTTATATTTATTCACAAAGCGCCATTCTTCTACACAATGAACGGAATTGACCGAAAGATTATAGGAGAGCGAAATTCACTGAAAATTTATGTAGGTGTGTGTTGTTCAAATGTTTGCGAAAAAAAATAAAAGTAATAACCGTTATACGGTTGCAATATTTATATTTGCTTCACTTCGTGTGTGAATTGATTTATCGAAACGCTGGTGTTACCCAAACTGGCAGCTTTATTATTAGAATATCAACATATAACAAAAATGCTGTACAACATTAGGTAAATCTCTCTCTTGGATATGTGCAACTAAATAAAGTTACTTGTGCCAGTGACGGAGGAGAACGAAGGAAATTGTGCAACACCTATTTTGGTAAAATTTTCGCATTTATTCCTCCTACCTAATTTCAAATAAATTCTTATTATTTATATATATTTTTGTGCATGTGTGTTGAATGGATTGAACAGCACCTTAAATACGGAAAACGAATAAAATGCATTTTACCTTTTTTTAATTCGTCTGTATATGTATGTGCTCATCATTACATACGAATGCACCCAAGAGTCGATGTTATTCTGTTAGGAACTCCTTTGCATACAAGTGAAATATGTGAGACTTTGTAAAATGTTTTCAGAAATATTCTCTATTTAACAAATGCATATTTGGATTCCACATTTTGCGTGTATGTAGTAATTGACTTTATTTTACTCCACACATAATGATGTGCACATGTACAATAAATACCCAGGGGATTGTGGTGGTAATCAGCTTACATGGTATGGAATAATAAAAATAGCATATTACAAATCCAGAAAAGGGAAGGGGAAGAATGAATTGAAGGAAGTAAAGAGTTATTAAATACTCTCGCCGAAAGTAATGAAATTTCGAATTAAGAATCATAATTGAGTTTCTTAAAATTAGCCATAATTCTCGGCAGGGGATTCAGACTCCCTGTTGTTGTTGTTTTAACGGCAGAAAAATTCCCCAAATTGCGTTTCGGGAAATAACGCGGGAATGACAGTCCTTGGCCGGATAAAAATCCAGGTCGTTCGTGCATAAAGGCCCGACTGTCGCGGGAACTATTGGATTTTAGTCGCCTCTTGCGACAGACATGCCTTAAAGCGGGTAAATTCAATCAAATAATTTCAAGCGGTTTATTAGACAGCCGTTCGGTCTCCAAAACTAGCGTTATATACTAGTCTGTCGTAATTCACAAAAAACTACTCAGATACCATAGAAATTGAAAATTGGCATGCATCTAATCAACATACAAAACACATATCTTTTCAATATATCAACTACTATAAATCATTCTCAAAATTATTGCAGGAAATAGGTTAATTTGAACCCACAAATGCATTAGGTTAGTTTTTGGCCCACCCTAATATATAGGGTGTTTTTTATAGAGATATAGAACTTTAAGTTGGCATTACTTTTCAAGATGGCGACCGATTTAACAGCTGTCAAGTGATTTATTCTCAGTTTGGCTTGACAATTCATCATGAATAGACTCACACCTGAACAGCGCTGGCAAAGAGTGCAATTTTATTTCGAAAACAATGGTTCTGTGCGGAAAACGTATCACGCATTACGTCCATTTTATCGATGAATCGCACTTCTGGTTGAATGGCTACGTCAACAAACAAAACTGCCGCATTTGGAGTGAAGGTAATCCTCAAGTGTATGTTGAAATACGTCCAGAAAAACTGACCGTTTGGTGCGCTTTATGGTTATTGCCGATATACGGCCACAAATGTTGGAAAAGTCATCGAAAATTGGACGTCCAGATTGGACTACATCCGGGCCGGCCGTGGCGGTCATATGCCAGAAATCATATTTAAAATGTAATGCCACAAGATTATCTTTCGGATAAATAAAATTCATGTCAATCGAATAATCCATCGTTGTTTTATTGCAACTTAAAATTCTATACCTCTGTAAAAAACATCCTTTATATAGCCGTAGGTTCACAAATGGCAATAAGTAATTAACCAGTACCAAAACTATGCAAGTTCTTTGAGATGCAGGGCTGCTTACGAAAACATATATGAGGATAATTTCTCATTCTCACAGTCGATCTGACAAATTTTGCTTGTATAAAATAATAAATTCCGAAATAATGGAATTTCAAAATAATATATTTTTAAATTATATTAAAAATTATTTTATTAAAACGATTTTCTTTCTTTCAATACAATTTTCAGTATCAAGAAAAACATAACATTTTCATTTCAAATTATTTTTTAAAAACAAACAGTAAAAATAGAGTAGAATAGAGTTTTCACACCAACTGAGTCTACATTTAGCTTAATATTGGCAAAAGGTGCATCCAAATGAAATAAATTTTTGAAATAATGAAATTTGAATATTTTTGCATTTTATAGCTTTATTAACTTTTCTGAAACTTATCCATAAATATGTATGTGTATACGAGAAATTTTTTGTTTACAGTCAACATTAAGCATAGAGCTAAATATTTTTTTTTCTATTTTATTATAATTAATGGAATAATTCTTATCAGAAATAAAACATTAAACACTTTTAATATTATTTCAATTACTTCCATATAAGTATTTCTGAAAGTACAAATACCTTAATATATAAATACTTAGGATCTATATACAAATAAGTACAGGCATATCTATGTTTGGGGCTTCCACTGGGGAGTGGCCATAAAAAAATTTTTTTCGAACTTAATAATTTAAAGTTTGCGATTAAATAGTAGAGTTCCATATCATATTTATAGAGGTAAAATTCATCATGATATGGTTTTAATGAGAACCAAACTACTAAACGTCATTTTGGTTTTCCATAAAAGATCGCAGCTTCTTCCCTGGGCATACTTATTTTATGTTCATAACTCTCTGCTGCAGTGAACTTGAAAAACTAAATTTGTGAAGGAAATTGGCCAAATGGTTTTGAAAGAAGAGAAATAAATAGTAATTTCAAACACCATTCAATCCAATTGAGCTGTTAATTTTTAATTGATTATCAAAGGGGTGTGTGGATTGGCGTTATGACGATGGAGCATCAGGCCTTTCCGATTGCGCTCTCCAGGGTCAGTATGTTGAGTTAATTCATTTTAGCTTTTAATTGTTTAAATTTTGATAAATTAGAATAACATTAGTTAGAGTTTTATTCATAAGAAAAAATTCGGTACAATTTTGAAGCTGTGATATGAGCTGCTTTTGCGTTCCCTTCTTCGACGATGACCTACGAACGATGAGTAAACTTTCACTTTGTACTTATATTATGATGCGCTTCCGTTATAGAATAACGTTACTATATGCACTCACAATATCAGATATCTGCTGGTGGGTAATTATAGTTTGTTCTGCGGAGTTGTGGTTTGTATTAAGGGCCTTTAATCTCTATTAAATTATAGCAAAATTGTAGTTAATCACTAACAAAATAAAGAACAAAACCAAAATAATACAAAATATTAGCGCACTTAATAGTTGTTGGTTAGTAAAAAATTGAATAATATAACAACAGATTACATGGCAGATGTTGGCTCAGTTGTTAGAGCACTCGCCTCTGATGCCAAAATCCGTCGGTTCGATTTCTGGCAAAAGAAGTCTGATGAGGAGATGTGGTGGTCCCCGAAACAGCTCTCACTTCTACCAATTTTTCTTTGTTGTATAATAAAATATTCAATTCAAAAAAAATTTAACAAAATAGGTCCTTGAATAAAGCTCATTTACTTATAACCACAAACAATTACAGGCCGCATTAAACAATTCAAAAATTCTTTAGGTTTGAATAGCTCATACGATTGTTCACAGCCGGCGAAGTTGAAAAATTATATGCAGTTGACAAAAGAAATATTAGTTGTGGTTGTTGCAACGATTGAATGGAGTGTTCAAGTTCTTTAAATATTAAAGTTTTTTTTTACATTACGAGTATGCATGATTTCCAACATCTCTACACCCCTTTCTATTTATTGGTATATATCCGAATTAATTGATTTCGGTGCTGCATTAATTTCAGTATCTGCGCTTACACTGGCTAACTCTGCGGCCTTGTTAAGAAACTATGCAGAAAATGCTAAAGTAATTTCATGAGTAATTAATATGTAAACGTACGTTTCCTGTCAGCTGTAAAAAGACGCCAGAGTTCACCAGAGCTTTGCTTGAAGCATAACATAGTTTTCCGAAAGAATCTCTTTCGCTGCAAATATTCAACTGCAAGGCTATGGCCAGAGGTCAAAACATTACCTTTTGTTTTAAAGTTCATCTATATATTTTTCACTTGTTGGTGTTTTTGGAACTTTCTATATAAAAACTAGGTTAGCTCCCTCTTTTCCCGCCGCGCACCGTTTGTTTATTTTGCCAAAAATTCCAACAATGGCCGGTGTGCTTACGAATGTAATTTACGGTATTGAATTACATGCAGCAGCATGAGCATCGCCAAAAACTATACACGGCGGTGTTAATAAATTAAGTAATATGCAAAGGCGCAGCTCAGTCGATGCTAACAGCCCAACTAACCAACAATACGCCATTTGGCTGGCTGCCCCGTGGGAGTCCAGCCCCAATATAACTATCCTTGTTCGGTTTCGTTTTGGTGACATATAAAAAAAGAGTATGGAAATTAAAATGAATTTACCAAAATTCTGAGAAATATTTTTTTTTTGGGTTTCCTGTATACTTATATACTCTATCAGTAATTACATGCATACATACATATATATTTATATTGTTTTACATATACAGAGCGATTCGCTGACATCGTTAAGTGAGCTTATTTGCATACTATGATTATTCATTTGTATATTTTTTGCTTGTTTTTTTTATTTATTTATATGAATGCACAACAGTTTTAATTAAATTTAGCGTTACATTAACACGGTGAATGTGGTTCAGTAGAGAGTGGGCGACCGAACTTCTGCTGAGCTGGTACAGGCTTCACTCAATAGGGCGCACCGCACTCGGAAATTTATATTTTCTAGTCTAATGAAAGCAACTGGCTGTGGCTAATACAGTACAACACATACATTCGCATATTATTGCACATATACATATGTATATCTCTTTACATAAGAACTTATGTATATTTACAAAAACTCTTTAAGCTTTCAACAACCAACTTCTCCCGTTGAGTGCCACAAATATTTACAAATACTTGTTTGTATTGGTTTAAATATTGCAATGTCATGTGTGCATTAAAAATATTCGCTTAGTAAGCTTTGGTAATAGCATTGGATGAGATGTTTATTTAATATTCAGCATGCAGATTTGTTTGTTATAAAATATTTCTTCACATTTAAAATACTGAAATGCTTAAATTATCTTACGCTCGTATTTGCATTATTTTGTGATATTGTTTATGGCTTAATAGAGATTTAATATATATATCCTTTGGTAAACCAGTAAGAGTACTCTTATGACTAACCAGTTTAGACTTTTATGTTTAAGTTATTTTGTCACCTTCATAGCGAATGATAAATTGAAAATAATATTAGTGTAAACTAAGTTAATAACGGTAGTTTTAAATACATGTAGTTGCATATATACACTAGTGGTAACTTATATATAACTAGTAAGAAAAACGACTTTTAAATAGAAGCGAATGTTATACGCCCGATTATTTCGATTGTATTGAAATGAGGTATTTCTATACCTACGTTCAACACTATTGCTGAATTCTCGTCACATATTCATTGAGCTCGGTATACCAATAATTTTGGTGTAAATTCTGATGATATACTATTTCATTTTTATGTAAGGAATTACAAAACATAAAAGCTTTTGCAATGAAATTTAAACTCCGCAAGAACTAAAAAGAAAAAATTTGAAATAAATTATCCTTAATTACTGTTCTTACTTATTAGTTCTTAATTACTGTAAGTATGCCTAAGCAATTTGGAGTTGGCGCGCCAAAAAACCAATGAAAACTTGTTCTCACTTTTGGGCCATTGTGAATGCTCTGTATATTTAGTCGAAGACTCGCGTCCACACCACGCATCCTAACTGACATAATTAATTAATTTACTTTCAATTACTTAATGAGTTAGTTTTCTTCGACACAGACTCAAAATAATTCATGTATGCTCATATTAATTTAAGAACTTAACAGTTCAATTGAAAAGTCCCCGGCCTACCAAAGTAAAACACAATTTTTTTTTGACAAAACTCATTATTTTATTCAGTTCCCTTCAAGGACACTCCAACTTTTCGATATCATTTTTGTAGTACATTTTGTCATTTGCTTCAAAATGAGCCTCAGTTTCGGCGATCACCTCTTCATTCGACGAAAATCTCTTCCCAGCGAGCATTCTTTTGAGATCTGAGAATAAGAAATAATTGCTAGGGGCCAGATCTGAAAAATATGGTGGATGCGGAAGCAATTCGAAGCCCAAATTATGAATTTTTGACAGCGATTCTACTGACTAGAATCATCAACTTGTCGCTGTTTTTGGTCAAAAGTGAGCTCGCGCGACACCCACGGTCATTCGAAATCATTTTGTGGATTTTTTTGATGTTTTCGTCAATTATAAGTACAATCACTTTTGGGCGTCCACTGCGTTCGCCGTCTTCTATGCTCATTTCACCACGTTTAAACTTAGCTTACCAATTCTTGATGGCTGATTTTCCTGGGACAATCGCCATCAAGCGAAGCTTTTGCTTCAACTGTATTTTTCCTGTGCAGAAAGCAAATTTTTTTCAACATGCGAAATTCTTTTTATCCAATTTTTCACAATAACCAAAGTGGCTTCCTTCAAGATGTTATAATTCAGTAACTAATGATCCGCCAGCTGTCTAATTTGGACACACATCTTTGGAAGATTAGGGCTAACTAAAAATCATATGGATAGTAACGTCATCAATATGTCAGGCCGAGGACTTTCCAATTTTTAGTCTATTTTGCTTTTTGGTATTTCCGAAGTCTTAATTTTTTTTTAAATTTAATTTTAATTTCTTTTCCACTTTTCATTTTACGAAACGTCGAAGGCTCCGTGGTAAAGAGATATACCCGATTATAGTTCAGTCAGTGAATCCTCCTACTGAACCTGAACTCGATCAAATAAAGTAGTAAATATGAAAGAAAATCTACAAGGTGACAAGACCACGCACATGGTCTTACGTTGAAATTAATAAATAGAGCCCCTTAACCCCCCTTACAGAAGGAATTTTAGTTCCAGTTTTATCTGAGACCTACTTCGATATGTACTTGGTAATGAGATAGGTAAAATCATGCATTGAAATCAGTGAATCATTTCCCCTTACTGCCTCTCAAAGTATTTCTTTCCAACTCTTTATCGGACCAATTTCAAGCAATATCACTACCAATTTAACAAGAATTATCGTACATTAAAAATATTCGTACGCAACGATTTGAAAATTTTAATCTTTTCTTTCTTCCTCTGTTGCTCCTTCGGAAATAGTAGGTAAAGAGGCACCCTACTTCACTTGGTGTCTCCAATTGGCGCCGAACAGAGAAAGGGAGAAACGTTTGTTGTACTATTGTTGGCACTGCCAATTAAGAACAATAATCTGTCAGAATATTTTCAATACTTTCTTTCCTTTAACCTTTTTTTTAATTTAGAAGTAGATAATAGGCGCATTTGAGAGCTTACTTGTATACTCATTTGCAATGCGGGATTTGATCAACTCACTCTAGCGTTTTAACGATGGCAATCAATCGAAGTTGAAAATGTGTAATAAGTTTCATGCATAGAAAATATATGAAACTGGATTTAACTCAGTAGAGATTCATTAATGAGCTCAGTAATATAAATCTTGATTGAAAACCTATTGAAACCACAAGTATATAGAAGAATCCATCATTTCCGGGAAAAAGTCGCAGCACACGACCTCGTGAAATCTTTCATAACTTTTATTTTAATGAGATATGAAAATAGTTTCTGGTGGGGCATAACTCTACATTCCTAACACGGCTTGAAATTAAAAGCTATTTTTCTATTTACTTGATTTAATTATGGACTAACAAAATTCGCTGCAAACGCTGCTACAATTACAAGTTGCTATAGAAAATACAAAGCCTATTATGCGGCTCATTTGCCCCGTAATTACAATGAAATTTTCTCCAAAGTTACTTATACGCACTGCTGAACTATTCACCTGAATAGGGCATAGTCAGATTTTACTTAGGAGTTCTCCAATTTGAATTTTCTGCCAAACTAACAATGGACACTTTTATCTGTTTTTGTTTGCCAAAGTTCGGTAAAGTAGCTTTTTCTTGTCTGCTTTCTACTTGTTTTTATTATTTTTTTACTGAAAACTTTAGTAGTAGATATTATTATACCTTTCATGAACACATAATGATATATATTTAAGTGATAAAAAAAACATCACAACCAGGCCACTATAGAGGAAGCTCTCATAAGATCGTTTAAAAATATCATTATATATATATATACTTATATATATTACATATCATAAAATATGAGAATATTTTCTAACGCCAAAAATGAATTGTCGAGACTGCATGAAAGGTATAAAGCCCATGGTATAACCCAAGACTGTTTATTTCTTGTTTTTCGTTTTCGATTTCCTTGAATTACAACTTTCGAAGGAGCTGTAACAAGCAGAAGTTAAACTTTCCTTTGGCATTTACCACAAATGTGATAAAACTAAATTTCGTTAGTGAGACACGGCAATGCTTCGTAGAAATTCAAGCCACGTTGCGCGTCGGCCATTTCCGCGCCAGAGCAAAAGGTTTGTGCTGCTTTTCAAATGATTTTTTGTGCGAGTACCACAGACGCACACACTATAAAGACATTATATGTTTGGCTGTTGTGCGATTTGAAGTTTTGAATTTTGTCGCATTGCACATAAAAAATATCTAGTTTCCATATATACATCTGCACACACGTACATATGTAACGAGTAAGCAGTTTGTGTGCATGTCGGAGTTTAGAGAAATTCAGTGGTAAATTTTCTATTTAACTTTTGTTGTGGGAAAATGTGCGAATGAAGATTTCGGTTTCACTTATTTGAAAGCAGTTTACCACATCAACCACATTTATATTCATGTGTTTTTTTACCCTCGAGTAAAATCGGACAGTTTTCAATTGGAAGTGCTGTCGCACAAATCTATTAAGAAATTATAAGTGAAAGCATAGATTTTTTATCTAGAGGATATACATGTCACACATCTAGTATGTCTCTATGTACTACTTGCAAATGCTGTGCCATCTTCATGAATGTCACTATCCCGATTTGCATTTTGAGCAATTTCAACCAAGACACTTGAAATTAATTGACTTACGATTGTTACAAGTTTTAGTGTTACAAGTTTCCAAGCAAACCATCGTTGACATTGACGTCTGCAACCAAACGTAAAGATCGATTGCCTCTGGTTTTTAACTGACAAAAAAGAAGGTTCTCAATTCATAGCGTATTTAGATTTTTATAGCTTGCAAGTGGTGCTATGTGCAGAAGTGTAGGAAGATTAGAAATATTTGTTATTCTGATATTTATAGGAAATGCACTCCTTATTCAACTAAAGCCTCAGCCATGCTAGTTACTTTGCACCGTGAGAGGTACGAGGTTTGTTCAGTAAGGTCGATAAAGGATATTACCTACAACACATCATCATGCGCACCATGAAAAAGTGCCATCACCCGACTATGAAGAAGTTCGAATAGCGGTTGCCCGCTTAAAAAATAAGAAAGCGGCGGGAGCTGATGGCTTATCGGCAGAACTATTCAAATGCGGCGGCGAAGAGCTGGCAAGGAGCATGCATCAGCTTCTTTGCAGAATATGGTCGGACGAAAGCATGCCTAAAGAATGGAACCTAAGTATGCTCTGCCCAATCCAAAAAAGGGAGACCCCACGGTCTGCGCCAATTATCGTAGGGAAAGTCTCCTTAGTATCGCATATAAGGTTCTATCTAGCGTATTGTGTGAAAGACTAAAGCCCACCTTCAACAAACTGATCGGACCTTATCAGTAAGGTTTTCGACCTGGCGAATCCACCATTGACCAGATATTCACCATGCGCCAAATCTTGGAGAAGACCCGAGAGAAAAGAATCGATACACACCACCCTTTTATCAATTTTAAATCTGCCTTTGACAGCACGATAAGGAACTGCCTCTACGCCGCTATCTCTGAATTTTCAAACAAAACTCTTACGGCTATGTAAGCTAACCCTGGATAGATTGGGAAGGACCTCTCCGAGCCATTCGATACCAAACGTTTCAGACAAGGAGACTCTTTATCGTATGATTTCATCAATTCGATGCTGGGGAAAATAATACGAGCTGCAGAGCTAAATAGACCAGGTACAATCTTCTACAAGAGTGTACAATTGTTGGCGTATGCCAATGATATTGATATAATTGGTCACAACAACCGCACAGCAAATTCTGCGTTCTCCAGGTTAGACAAAGAAGCGTGTGGAAGGTTTCTAGTAGTGAACGAGGGCAAGACGAAATATCTGCTGTCATCAAAAAAACAGTCATCGCATTCGCGAATTGGCCCCCACGTCAATGTTGGCAGTCATAGCTTCGAAGTCGTAGATAATTTCGTCTATCTAGGAAAAAGCATTAACAACACCAACAATGTCAGCCTTAAAACCTAATGCAGAATCACTCTTGCCAACAGGTGCTACTTTGAACTGAGTAGGCGATTGATAAGTAAAGTCCTTTCTTGACGAACCAAAAACAAACTCTACAAGTCGCTCATCATTCCCGTCCTGATATATGATGCAGAAGCCTGGACGATGTCGACAGCCGATGAGTCGGCTTTAAGAGTTTTCAAGAGAAAAGTTTTGCGGAAGATTTATGGTCCTTTGCGCGTTGGCAACGGCAAATACCGCAGACGATGGAACGTTGAGCTGTACGAGTTATGCGACGCCATTGACATATTTCAGCGAATTAAGGCACAGCGGCTACGCTGGATAGGCCATGTCGTCCGAATGGATGAAAGCGAGGATGAAAGCGAGAGGAAGACCTTCACTCCGTTGGAAGGATCAGGTGGAGAGTGACCTGGTTCCAACTGGCGCCAAACAGCAAAGAGAAGAATCGAGTGCTGCGCTATTGTTGATGAGGCTACAATCGCGTAAGCGGTACCTACGCCAAAGAAGAAGAAGAGGAAGAAGAAGACGAAGCTGACTGGGTACGCTATTTTTATTTATCCTGAAAATCATAAATTTTGGACTACCAAGCAATTGAAGTAAATTAGGAACATATATCTATGTATTTATGTTACTCTTAGACATGGCAGGCGTTGCTCTGCCCAAAGTTGATCAACTTTTATACAAAAAATTAGAATTTATGAACATATTTGAACTAATTATTAATATTTTCGATTATTTACAGTTTAATTGGTATATGAATGCAAATAAATAATTCTCTTATGATGGGTTTTCAATGAATGACTGAGTGACATATTCTCGCAAAATGTTTGAGCTTAGTCACAAATATTCAATTTTTAGGGATAACCAACAAAGAAACCGGTATCACAGATAAATAAAGGTATTTTTTTTTTGTTATTTTTTTGTTTGTTAATGATTTCACTTACAAACATGGTGAGGTTGAACTGCTTGCATAAAAAGTATCATAATACTGGGGGAATGCATACAGTGAAGTGATATATACAATATTTTATCATAAATTATTTTACCTTAATTAATATTTTACGTCTAATTATGCATAATTATGCGGAATATACATGCAGAACGTATAACTATCGCCGTATGGACATAGTGTTCGTGGTAAACTGTGGTCGCATGGAGCCATTGCAGAAGCGTTGACATGTCAACCGCCAGAATGCCGCCCGAAAGTCAACACTATAGAAAGCGTAAATGAATGGATTTATGGCACTATTGAACCAACCTAACCAGGTGAGTCCCTTTGCCAATGTCCGGCTGACTTGATGCTCTTCCAGGAAGGGGGTGATCAAATAGTATATGAAAAATGGTAACCAGCAGGCGATGAAGCCGCCCACAACAATGCTTAGTGTTTGTGTAGTTTTGTTTTCTTTCTTTAGTGAAGTGATACGATTGGAAAAGGATTTACCGTGATGGTGGTGATGTTGTTGTTGTGGTTGCTGTTGCTGTATGCGTGTATGCCGTTTTAATGCAGCAGTTTCCGGTTGCAGACTTGGTGATGTGACCAGAATACCTACCGATGAGGCCGAACTAACGCCACCACCACCACCATCACCACTGCCAGAAGCACCAAAGTGATGATGATGTCTAACACTTAACGTGCGAGTTGGCCAATGGTGATCGCTTGAGCTTGTGTTACCAACAGAAGGTACATTTAAGCTACCGCTTGCGGCAGGAGCAGCACTCATGCCGCCACAACCGCTTGTCATAACTGTCATGGTAGAGGACGATGTGGGTGTACGTTTCAGGGACGATGGACGTGTCAATTCATAACAGTTATTCTTGGCATTCGCTGCGGTCAGCGCCAGCAGGGAGTGACTATGTGAAGAGGAGGCGCCATCATTGTCATTGCCACTATCGCCGACTGCTGTTGTTATATTGGCGCCGCCGCTTTCTCGTTCGTATAGCATAGCGTCATGCAATTCCTTGGTTATGGTTTGATTGGAAAATGTACGAGCGGCTGCCTGCTTACGCTGACCTGAACTAAGCTCCTGCTCAGAGATGTCATGGTCAATGTCATTTTCTACATCGGCGGCTGTGTAGCGTTTGAATTTCTATAAAATTAGAAAATGAAAAAATGGAAAAATGGAAAGATATTGAAAATATTAAAAATATTACACAAGCATATACATTCATATGTATTGGTGTGATAGGGAAGGCTTTCAAACCAATTGTAGATACCTTGCGGAGTCTAAGCAAAATTTGGTATTCACTCACCTTATTATGTACACTAATGTCAGTCATATGGTCATGGCGTGACGCAACAACACAAGAAATTCTCGCATAAACATAAATCATAACTGCCATTGGAATGAAAAATGAACCCATAGCGGAGAAGATCACATAACCTTCATTTTGGTTGTAGCGGCACTCACTCAAATCCCTTCGGCCAGGCTCATACCTGCACGATAAGAGAAAAAAGAAATAAGCGTAAACAAAAGTAAGTTTCCGGAGAAAATATTGATAAAAAAAGAAGAACAGATAAATTCAAATTCAAGTTGTAAGTTTCATTACTTTCATGCCTAACATAAGTCGAAAATAATGATTCTAGATTCTTTCTGGAACTTTCGAATGATAATAATGCTTGATCCATTTCGATGTTCCCTACTTTTTTAAAGAAATAAACACAGAAAATTTAAATTTAATGGACAACGTTTATTGTCATACGAAAGAACATTCTTTGGCATTTATTTTTTGAAGATTATCTCTTTCAAATGCTGGCCGCGGCTACGTCTCAGATGGTCCATCCGTTGAGTCAAATTTTTGATGACTCGTTCGAGCATTTCGACTGGTAACTGGCTAATGACAAGCGTGATGTTTTGCTCCAAGGCCTGAGTCGAAGCGGGATTGTCCGCATAGACTTTAGACTTCACATATCTCCACAGGAAAAAGTCTAACGGTGTGATATCACACGATCCTGGTAGCTAATCGACCGGCCCAAAACGTGAAAATATCTGCTCACCGAAGTGTTCTCTAAATAAATCCATTGGATGCGATTCGTGGGAAGTGGTACCGTCTTGTTGAAACCAAATGTCGCGGAGATCACGATCCTCAATTTCAGGTATCAAATAGTCGATTATCATGGCGCGATAACGGTCGCCATTGACGGGTATGTACTCACTGGTACCATTTTTGAAGTCATTCGAACCGATGATTCCACCAGCCCACAAACCACATCAAACCGTTGTTTTTTCTGGATGAAATGACAGCTCTTGAATCTCTTCAGGTTGCTCTTCGTCCCAAATGCGACAATTTTGCTTTTTTACATACACATTGAAAAACGGGCCTCATCGCTGAACAAAACTTGGCTCGAAAACGTCGGATCTTCTTGGGGTGGCTTCAGCTCTAGCACAAGCTGTATTTTTTACGCTGTCAATTTAAGATCTCGACCGAAAATGAGCCAAGTCGAACGACTGCTATATTTTCTTCACTGCGTGCTGGAAGTGGTCTATTCGGTCGAATATTATCCAATAATGAATGCTGGGTCTCAAGATGGGTAATGATGTTGCGAATAGTACGCTCAGTAGGCCGATTATGTCGACCATAAGTTGGGCGTGAATTACAATACTGAACAAAAATAACATGACAGCTTTACACGACTCACGCGTGATCTAATATAATATAATATTTGGACTGAGAATCTACTTCAGAACAGGTTCTTTTATGAAAAATTTCCGGTATGCACATGTAATAAGTGCAAATGAGCTTAATGTCCAGAATCGAAGGTCAGAGGAGTACCATATCAACACTACTCAAGCGAACTTTCTTAACAATCAAAACTCAAAGTGTTGTTAAGATACTAATTATAGTAGCCGCTAATTAACACCAAAAACAGGATTTCAGTGGTCTACAAGCATAATTTTAATTTGAGTAGAAAGGTAATTTAAAAGTGGGAAGAATCTAAACAAAACTGAGGTAATTATATGGCAAAATATGTATATTAATTTTCATAAGCAGCATGCTGGCTTAGATTAATTATATACACAAACATTTACAGTTATATTGTACTTACCAACCCAACATTGGTGGGCATGTGATGGCCAACGCCAAAATCCAAACAACCAAAATCATTAGGAATGCTAAACGCTTTGAGCGCCTTTTGCGTGAATATGTCAAAGGTTGTGTGACGGCCAAGTACCTGCGGCAAAACGGACAAGGAAATAAAATCACAATAAATGTGGATTATTTATGACATGAAAAAGAATTGCTTTGCTTATTTGAAAGATAAATTACAATAAATTTTATAAATTTCGTTTTTAATTAACAAAAATCTCAACTCAACAGTTTTCATATCTTTAAATATTCAGGAGCTAGTTGCAAAGTATGCCCATTTGAATGAAGGTTTATAGTGTTGTGCAGTGTGATGCCAAGGAAAAGGAAAAATAAAAGAAAATAGCAACATTTCTTACCTATCCACGCTTATGGCACAAAGGCTCAGTATTGATGCAGTGCAGAGCAACACATCCAAAGATATCCAAACATCGCAGAGCACCCAACCCAGACGCCATGAGCCTGTAATGAAAACAAATATGAGGGACTGGTCATTAAAGTAATTTCTTGCCAAGAAAAAGTACCTACGAAATTGAATTAAAAATATTTCATAGCCAGATGCAAAATAAACAGAAGAAAATACCAAAGAGGACGAGAGAAACAATTTTTTTCTTCTTTTTTTTTTGGTAAAGGACCTTAAGTGGGTATTTACTTAAATATGTATACATACGAGTAAAAAGGAAAGTTGAAACAAAACAGCGGTCTTGTCGATTAGTAATTACGACAGACACCATGGTTTTCTAACGTGTTTTTATTTATGTTGTACACATACACTCTGCGTGCGCACGACGCGACAATACCTTGGAAAAACTAGCAAATTCATTGAGATAAAATTTGTTGGATCATTGGAAAATCGAGCCCTTCGAGTGTATTTTTGATATAAAATAAAAACTTCTCAAGAAAAACCCACCCCCCTTTCGGAGGCGGCTTAGAATCTCACGACTATCACAAATCGACCCAGTCTCAGCACGTGTAACGTAGTTGACGAAAGACTACCTTAAAAATATCTGATATAAACAAATCGAGATGAATTTTTGGATATGTTCTGCATTATCATTTAATACTTATATAATCTTGCAATGGGTGGAATTTGCTCTCTCTAGTCTTTACCCATAATCAATCTGTTTAAAAAATTTCAGTTACCATTGAAGTCTACCTAAAAAGAAGTTAATTTGCTCACCTAATAGAAATGGGTTTTCGCACTTTTTAAAATTTCTCACATTAAATTCTATCTATGACATGGTTTACGAAAACAGAACACAAGTTACATTATTGACGAAGCACTTCTGCAGGTTGCAGAATTGTAGTGCAATTGAATAGGAAAGGGATGTGTCACCCTTTGTTAACTGATTCAATTTAATGAACAATACATATATAAAAGTTGTTTAATCCATTTTAAAGAAAAGTATAAGTAAATTTAAATTTTGCTTTAACTGATGTATTGGACATAAATCAGTTTTTGTTTCAAAAATGTTCCCTTTTCGCTTTTTGAAATTAGAAGTGTAAGATTTTTATACTTTTTCCATATTTAAAATTTCGATAATTCAAGTCACAAATAACCATTTTGGAAAAAAAAATTATTTT
Organism: Neoceratitis asiatica; assembly: GCA_030068015.2. NCBI lineage: Eukaryota > Metazoa > Arthropoda > Insecta > Diptera > Tephritidae > Neoceratitis > Neoceratitis asiatica. The sequence continues at coordinate 66,508,847 of CM061529.1, read as the reverse complement.
TGTTATTCAACTACTACATTTAACAATGAAAAAAGGTGAATTAATCAAGGTAAAGTTACTACGGCAGCGAGTTTAACTTCTTTCATTCATTGGGCTCAGATAATTTTTTTCCTTGTTTGTTAGAATTTAATTTGACTTTCTATTTGTAAGTGTGAAAATCTTCAAAATTGTGAATTAGTAATTTCTGTTTGTGCAAATAAATTGTGGAGCTGAGAGTATGCGCATTTTTATAACCTAATGAATTTTTAATGACTTAGACAATCCCTACGCTATATATTTTTATTTTTACCTTAATACTGGTACAAAGCAGATCAAAATAATCGTGAATTGATTCAATTATTGAATGAAATTGAAAAAGCAGTAAGAAATGTTGAAATGAAAGCTCAAAATGTTGTTCGAAACATTTCAACACATTATCGATTGTCTTCTATGCCTACAATGCCGACATCGATTTCGTGTTTCAAACCATGGATCGTATTTGTTGTTCGTATTAACGGCTCCCCACAAAAAATAATCCAACAAAGTTCGTGCGTAATTTTCTTGCACTTACGAGTAAAATGCAATGACGAAAAGCTCCGCTAAGGTCAAACTTTTGTTGTGTACCTACATAGTATTTTTCATGAAAAGCTACTATCATTCATTATTCAATCAAGTTTTTTATAGCGCCTTCAATTGAATTAATAAATTTTCAAATATTATTAAGCACATTTTTATTCCTTTCGTGAACATGAAACGATATGTTAACTTGTAAGTAACAGAATAAGAAGGGCGATATTCAGCAAAATTTATACCTATCGGATCAGAACAACGAGCTAAGTTGGTTTCGTAATGTTCGTAGGTGCGTCTGTCTGCCTAACCGTCTGTTTGAACGCAAATTAGTATCTCAGTTTTTCAGTTATTTGAACCAATGGATAAATCGATGGGTTTTAAAATCCGCCAAAAAAGCTTATAAGAGATTGCAATTTGGTAAACTACTTATATATACTTACAAGTAAATACACATAAATATTAGCATTAAATATAATCGAATTGGGAGGACTATTTTACGAGGTATGTACAAAGGAAAAGGTGAATTTTGATTTTTCGCGGGCTGTATACATTCGATTATCGATATTTTGTTTTTGTTGTAATCGGACATATTATGCGCTTGCATTAGGAGCCAATTTCGATTTGGCAACAGAATAGGTTAGTCACGTTTTTGTGTGCTCTTCGAGTTTTGACTTTTGAAAGAAATGGATCAAAGAATATGTAATAAATTTTACGTTAAAAATAGAATAAGGTGCTCCGGGGCACTTGAAATGTTGACTGCGACATTTGCTGAGTCCACTTTGTCTCAAAAAATTATTTATAATTGGTACAAGCGCTTTACAGAAGGCCGAGAAGATGTTGATAACGATGAGCGTCAAGGAGGTGGAGGTGCGATCATGTCAACAAGCGAAGAAATCATCGAAACAGTGAAAAAAGTCGTGCCTTTTAATTTTCTCGAATGTTTTGGGCATGAAACGTGTGGCAGGGAAGTTTGTTCCGGAATTGCTAACTTTTGAGCAAAGGCAATGTCGCATTAGTATCGCTCAGGAGTTATTTAATGACATCACCAACGATCCGGGCTTGCTCAATCGGGTCATAACTGGTGATGAAACGTGGGTATATGGTTATGACGTCGAAACCAAGACCCAACCATCCAGATGAGCCAATACCGAAAAAAGGCACGTCAAGTTCGCTCAACTATGAAGGTTTTGCTCACTGTTTTCTTTGATTGCAATGGTGTGGTGCATCATGAGTTCCTGCCAAAAGGTTACACAGTTAGTAAGAAGTACTACAAGGAAGTTATGCGACATATGCGTGAAGCAATATGGCTCAAGCGATCCGAATTGTGGCAAAACAAATCATGAATTCTACATCACGATAATGCACCAGCTCACATCAATGCGCTTATTCGCAATTTTTTGGCCAAAAACAAAACCGTAATCATGCCTCAATCACCGTATTCACCAGATTTAGCTCACTACGACTTTCTCCTATTCCCAAAACTAAAGAAATCAATGAATGGAAAGCGTTTTGACACAATTGATGAGATCAAGTCAGAATCGAAGAAAGAGCTGATGGTATTTCAGAAGTGCTTCGAGAATTGCAAAAAGCTTTGCCACAAGTGTATTATATCCGAGGGGGATTGCTTTGAAGGTGACAAAATAGATACTGATGAATAAATAAGTACTCTTCAAAAAAATTCAAAATTCACCCTTTCTTTTGAACACATCTCTTTTATACCCCACAGCTGAATGCAAAACTTTTCTCCTTTTTTCGAATTAACTTCAGCTCTCGTTGCATGTTTTGGAAAAAGTCGACCGAAGCCATATCAGCTGAATGCGATGATGATTTGATGGTGTGTGTTGAATTTGTAGCTAGAAACTCATTTACTATGTTAACCTTGTGAAGTGTAACGTCATGGTGGTGCCTAATGCATGAGTTTTCTTTCCACAACGCTGGCCTTTTTCGAAGACAAGTGCACAATACTTTTGATTGACTTTTACGTGGTTTATTTTTCAGTTTCGACCCAATAGGAAAAGGCCATACCGAAACTTTTTGACTGATTTGCATAGAAAACTCGTAAACTCATGTCTCATCACCTCTTACAATACCTTTTATGAAAGTGGGGTCGGAAATAAATCATTTAGCATTTTTTCGCTACCCTTATGCGAATGAAATTTGATAAAAATTCAAGAGTTTCAAACAGACTTAGACATTTAAAACGTATTTCAGGACAAGAATACGGGAGATTAAGCGTCTATCTCTTTCAAATTAATATAACGTTTTCAAGCCTCTATGCAGTTGAAGATATTGATGGCCGACCAGAGCGAAGCAAATGTTCCTACACATCTTGATCGCTTTTGAATTCACTGTATCACACATATGTATGATACGTGCATCTTGATGATTTTGCCAGGGTGGAATATATAATTTTAAATCACTATCGAACATTTAGGTCATGTTGGCCTTCAAAGAAGTCACACGCACTACTTGCTTACAGCGGCGTGTTCTATTCACATAACATACATATTTGTAAAAATGTTCAACCACCAAATTATACTCAGTATATTTGCACATTAGGCACTAAGTACATATTTCTTCTCCTTTATCGCAAATGTTGCGCCGCTGATATTGGAAAAAGTTTAAGCGGGAAGTTCTCCTTGCTCCTTCCGTTGAAAACATAATTTTAAAGTTCTACCAGGTATGCTCATCTCAATAACTGTTTTGCATATTTCGGTTTCCAGTGTTCTCATTCGAATATTTCCCTTGTTTGTCAGCTATCTCCCATTTCATATCCACAAATGTATCTCTGTTTCTCTTACCGCCAGTAAGGGTTTCTGTACGTGGCGGACCGCTTTGGCATTAATTGCTAGATTACGAAAGCCAGTGTTTTTTTTCTCTTTTTCTAGTGTGAGACTACTCATCATACTAGCTCTCTCTCTCACTGATGCCTGAAAAACCACATTTTAATGCCGCTTATGGCTAGACACTCGTCTATCGGTCTAATAACGACGGATTCTAGTTTTCTTTCTTCCTTCCTTGCCGAGTCATCGCATTTCTTGGTGGGCTGTGATGGAGCCTAGCTATAGGGTTTCAAAATTAAGGTGCTAGTTCTCAGCTTTTCATTTTAGCATGTTTTTAAATTGATATTTATTTTCTACTCAGAGGATATATGGTCTAAGAACAGTTATAATATCAACATTTCACATGAATAAGTCCAACAATCGGATTTTAATATTAACTTGTCATCGAACCATCAACAAACAAGTAAAATTGAAGTAAAATTTGAAATGTTACTCACCTATTAAATGTACTGCAACAGCCGGTGGCATTACAAATATCCCCACCAATAGGTCAGCAATGGCTAAACTCATCACAAAACAATTCGTGACCGTTTTCAAGCGACGCGTTGTTATGACGGCCAATATCACAAGTGTATTGCCAATAATGGTGACCACAATGAATGTGCTGAAGACGGCAATTAGACAAATGCCCTGCCACGACAACATCAAGTCGTAGAAACGCGCCCATTCCTCGTCACCGTCAATGGCAGTTGTGATGTTATTCGTCGTATTGGCCATGAGCCATGTTTGTAGAGGAATGTCGCTGCTGGTGAATGTTGGACTGCCGTTGACAGTTGGTGTCAGCAAGAGTGAGCGATTGATGGCTTCCAGGTTGGGCTCATCGTACATAAGCGCGCTAGTGGATTTTTTATCAGCTGAAGTCACTGATGTAGCTTGGGTCGTATGTGTCATTTTTGTTCTATTATTGTTATTGTGATACATCGGATGCGGAAATTTAGTTGTTAGTGTTTTTGTTTTTTGCAATACTACATTGTGTGTGATCCTTAAAGGGATCTTCTTTGATATTTTGTGCAAAAAAGTTTTACCGCTGCCGTTATTAATTCCGGCTGATATTGTACAGACGATAACGATTAGGTCGTCGTCGTCGGAATTTGTAACGGAAAGTCGGACACTCATTATCGCCTAACATTTGGACCTTTTTTAGCGCAGAAACTTGCACTGCAAAGAGAAATTAAAATTTTAGTTATATTCTGTATGTATGTAAATGTGGAAACTAGTTTCTTAAATGCTACTTTAATCATAGTTTTAATCATATCTACATGTTCATTAAGTTGAGCCATAAATCGCATATCGCATTAATGGGTTAAAATGGACCTTTTTACTCAAAAATAGTAAATATTCTGGATTGCAGGGACATTGTTTTCTGAGGGAAAAGGTAGTTTAAATCCATAAATCCGATAGATTAGTTTTCGGATCTACCTAATGTACATATACACATACAACTGGAGAATGCCCAAGAAAAGAGAAAAAGTATTTAGCGTTGTCTAGAATTGATATTTACACTGGTCGGTGGCAATACTAATTCCAAAGCTTTTATAACTCTTTAACTAGTTTATTCTAATGATCTTAAATCTGAGGATCTAGTTTTCGTTCAGGCAGTCATACAAACTGACAGGCAGACTGACAGTCGGACACGGCTAATGCAAAGTAATTCGAAGATCTTATCAGTATAAATTATTTTTACCTCATGATAACTTGATATTTCGAGTCAAAGTTAATCATATCATGTAAACTAAGGCATAGATATAAAGGTTAACACACACACGTACATGTACGAGGTATGTTGAATTTTGATTTCTCGCGGGCTGTGTACATTCGATTATCGATATTTTGTTTTTGTTACAATCGGACACATATGTTTATCATGTGCTTGCATTAGAAGCCTATTTCGATTTGACAACAGGAGAGGTTAGTCAAGTTTTTGTGTGCTCTTCGATTTTTCACTTTTGAAAGAAATGGATCAAAGAATATATATTAAAGTTTGAGTTAAAAATGGAATAAAGTGCTCCAAGACACTTGAAATGTTGACTGTGACATTTGGTGAGTCCACTTTGTCTCAAAAAATTATTTATAATTGGTACAAGCGCTTTACAGAAGGCCGAGAAGATGTTGATAACGATGAGCGTCAAGGAGGTGGAGATGCGCCCATGTCAAAAAGCGAAGAAATCATCGAAACAGTGAAAAAAATTGTTCCTGAAAATCGTTGAATCACTTTTAGGGCATGAAACATGTGGCAGGGAAGTTTGTTCCGGAATTGCTAACTTTTGAGCAAAGGCAATGTCGCATTAGTATCGCTCAGGCGTTGTTGAATGACGTCACCAACGATCCGGGTTTGCTCAAACGGGCCATAACTGGTGATGAAACGTGGGTATATGGTTATGACATCGAAATCAAGACCCAATCATCCCAATAGAAGCTTCTAGATGAGCCATTACCGAAAAGGGCACGCCAGGTTCGATCAATTATGAAGGTTTTGCTCTCTGTTTTCATTGATTAAAAATGGTGTCGTGCTTATGGTGGTTATGCAACATTTGCGTGAAGCAATACGGCTCAAACGATCGGAATTGTGGAAAAACAAATCGTGGACTCCGCATCACAATAATGCACCAGCTCACATCAATGCTTATTCGCAATATTTTGGCCAAAAACAGTCATGCTGCAACCACCGTATTCACCAGATTTAGCTCACTACGACTTTTTCCTATTCCCAAAACTAAAGAAACCAATAAAAGAAATACGTTTTGCCACAATCGATGGGATCAAGTCAGAATTGAAGAAGGAGCTGATAGGCATACCGAAAAGCGCATTTCAGAAGTGTTTCGAGGATTGGGAAAAGCGTTGGAACAAGTTTATTATATTCGAGGGTGATTGCTTTGAAGGAGACAAAATAGATATTGTTGAATAAATAAGTACTCTTCAAAAAAATTCAAAATTCACCTTTCTCTTTGAACACACCTCGCATATGTACTATTTTAGTTGCATTAAAGCCTACATTTTCCACTTCACTCAGTATTTATCATAAGTACGAGTACTTTTATATTTAGCTTGCGAATGCACTTCGAGGCCACTGTAATATATTCTAAATTTAACGGAAAGAAAAAATATTGTTTAATAAATATGTGTGCATATATGTTGCTAGCATGCAGGAAAAAAATACTAGTTGCAAACTGAAATCCAACTAGTGTGTAGTTTTGCATCAACTAGTTTATTTTCCAATTATTTCCCATGTAACCAACTGGTATTTTTAACACGTCGATGTCTTACGAACGGTCGCATATATGTTGAATTTCTAATTCATCAAAAATATAAATTAGTGGTGAAATTATTATTATTCCTATTACTGCTGAACTGATATACAAGAAGTGACATTTTGCTAGAATTTTTGCATAACCTCTTGTTGTCGGTAAAACAGACGAACAGACGGGACAGATAGAAACCAACGCAGCTTGGTGGGTATCTCTCATCTACTTCTGCTTCATGAAAGGTATAAAAAGCATCTATAGGTTAAACTATAGCTTAGGCAATGAGTATGTTCACAACTAGGTATGTATATGCATATTTACTTGTATGTTATAAAGATGAATGCGTACGAGTATACCAGTTGCATAATTTGTGAAGTAGAAATCGGAAATGCGTGCCTCCAAAGCATTTGCAATAGTTCACTTGTGTGGGCAATCGACTAATTGCATTTCAAAACGTAACAGGCTTCAAAGGCGTTAATGCGCAAACATGAGTGGCGCCGTTAAATACAAACATACTCGTACTTACACATGCATATTTATACATATGAACAGAGCAGGAAGCGAGCATGTAGGAGTTTAGATAAATATGCACACTTATGTATGTATATGTGGCCGCGATAGCCGAGTGGTTAGCATTGCGTACTGACATTCGGAAGGCCTGGGTTCGAGCCCAGGTTTGAGCAACATCCAAAATTATAGAAAATTAATTTTTCTAATTGCGGTCGCCCCTCGGCAGGGTATGTCAAGCCCTCCGAGCGAATTTCTGACATGTAAAAAAGCTCCTCATAAAAATCCATCGGCCGTTCGGAGGCGGCTTAAAATAAATTGTAGGTCCCTTCATTTGTTGGTAAAAACATCCAGACGCTAAACCACACATTGGAGGAGGAGCTCGGCCGAAAATCGCTTTAGCGGTTACAAAGCGTCAAATATATATATATATATATGTATGTATAATGTGTGTGTACGGTGCTTTAAGGACTTCATATAAATGCAAATGATTTCAAATATTTGCTTGAAAAATGCGCAACCGATACTGAAATTCGAATTTTGAGTGCATAGGGGGGGAGAATCGACGCAATTAACTACTGTTAACCAATTCTTGTTAAATGAAACCTAATAATGAATGTTTAGAAGTTACAAGCGTTCAAAGCTAATTTTTAAAAATTTTCATTTAAATTTGGGAATTGATGCTTCAACAAGTTCAAAAAATAAAACAAAATAGGAAAAAAGGCGTTTGCAATTAAATGCATACCTTCAATATAAACATTTATCTTTTGGCATCCACGCCTCTTTGAGAGACACAGTAAAATGTACAGATTTAACAAAGTCATAGCGAAGGTGAAACGATCACTGCTCCATGTTCATATATTGTATTACGACTAATTTTAAATGATCCAAAGGCTCAACATATGAAGTACTTTGATAAGTAACCTAGTTAGAGAATCGTTATAGCTTTCAACGATTGGCCTTGCGATAGCTAACTTCTTAAGGCTTGCTCGATATGAGGGTGAACTGGTAAAATTGTTATAGAAGAAATCTGTAAGCGGTAGTGCGTCCAAACGCACATATTGCACATATTTTTAAGCACAATTGTTATAACCATACTAATCTGCGTATGGGGCAAATGTTTCAATTAAGAAAGATTTAAAATTTTAGGTAAATTGTATTTATTAGTGTAGAAGTTATGAGCTCTCAAAGCAGATTATCTCCGCAATGCAAAAAATTTTCTGAAAATGTACAGTTTTTTCTACATATTGGTGTTATACGAGGATGCTTTGATAAGTCACTGTTTTTTTGAATAATCATCAGTCTCTTTTCAGCTCTTTACATCTATTTTCAGCTCTTTACATTTAGTCCAGCGTTTTTCCAATTTTTGTGTTCCTTCCAACTAATAGTTTTTTTCAAGGTCCTCAAAATAGGCGCTTGTTTCTGTGATGAAGTCTAGCACTTGTGAAGGGTTCGTTCGGTTTACAAAAGTGAGGATTTCGCCAAAATTTCGAAATCAAGTAAATATAAAGGAAAACCTGTTGAAAGATCGGAAGATTCCTATAATACATATTCCAAGATATATGAGAAGAAAAACGAACAGATGCGATCAGCTGATGCCGGCATCTTACTATGGATTTACATAAAAACTTAATAGAAATGTGTTGATGAATATATGCTATTTTGTAAAGATATTATCTGAACCATAATTGCTAATTGAAAAAATATTAATAAATAACCTCTTCTTGAATGTGTTTTATTTACTTTTTACTTAAATCTATTATTTAATAATCCCTTTATGGATATATGCACATGTATATTTGACATCCCAGCAGCGAATGGTTATAAAGGGTAATCCAAGTTGAGGTGTTTTTTTAGTAGTCTTTTTCTGACAGATCACGCACGAGTCGTTTCAAACTGTCATGTAGTTTTAATTCAGTATTGTTTGGTATTTCATCATGGAAATACTTACGCCTGAACAACGTTTACAAATCATTCAACTTTATTACAAAAATTCACGTTCTATAAAGAATGTGTTTCGCGTGCTTCGCTCAACTTATGCTCAACGTAATCGGCCTACTGAGCGTACTATTCGCAAAATCATTACCCATCTTTAGACCCAGCATTCATTATTGGATAATTTTTGACCGAATAGACCACGTCCAGCACGTAGTTAAGAAAATATAGCGGCCGTAGCTGAGAGTGTACACGAAGACCGTGGAGAGTCGACTCGGCGCCGTTCGCAGCAACTCGGACTGACGTATGGAACGACTTGGAGCATTTTACTTCGAGATATTAAATTGAAAACGTACAAAATACAACTTGTGTAAGAGCTGAAGCCGCTCGACCTTCCCTGGCGACATGGCTTCGCTCTATGGTCTCTTGAAAAGTTCCAAGAAGATCCGAAGTTTTCGAGCCAAATTTTGTTCAGCGATGAGGCTCATTTCTGGCTCGATGGATATGTAAAATTGCCGCATTTGGTACGAAGACCAACCTGAATAGATTCAAGAGCTGCCATTTCATCCAGAAAAGCAATGGGTTGGTGTGGTTTGTGGGCCGGTGGAATCATCGATCAATATATCTTCAAAAGTGAAGCCGGTGAGAAAGTAACCATCAATGTTGACCGTTATCGCGCCATGATAACCGACTATTTGATCCCTGAAATTGAAGCTAGTGATCTCCGCGAAATTTGGTTTCAACAAGCCGGGCCACTTCCCCCACATCGCACCAATATATGGGTTTATTGAGTGAACAATTCGGTGAGCAGATAATTTCACGTTTTGGGTCGGTCGATTGGCCACCAATCTCGCGTGATATCACGGCGCAACTCATGTTTCGTGTGATATCAATCCCGCTTCGATTCAGACCTTGGAGCAAAACATCACGTGTGTCATTCGCCAGTTATCAGTCGAAATTCTCGCACGAATCATCGAAAATTGGACTCAACGGATGGACCATCTGAGACGTAGCGGCCAACATTTGAAAAAGAGAATCTTCAAAAAATTAATGCCAAAAAATGTTCTTTCGAATGATAATATACATTCCCCATTAAATTTGAATTTTATGTGGTTTTTCTTTCTTTAAAAAATTTGGGAACCTCGAAATGGATCACCCGTTATATTGAAAGCTAGACGAAGGAGTGAAAACTGTCCTTGACGTCTGAACTCATCCCTGCCAATTAACACCACAATGTCATAGCATGTCATAGATGATGCAAGACTTATTAAATACAATCTGAGAATAGGAACTGTTCATGTAAAATTTTTTTGATATACTTGTATAGTTATGGCCAGCTCGTCTTCTGCGTAATTTATTATTTAAATACGTATATTTATTACAGCGAAAATTCGTGTATTATTCTTAAATCCTTACGTAAATTTTTGAATTTATACATATGTTAAGTTAATTAATATTTTAAAAATAACTCGTAATAAAAAAACGTATCTAAGCATAGATCTCGCTTACATTGTTCTTCATATCATATCATATTATGTTTGGCATGTTTGTACTATTGTAAATATTTTCAGAAATATTTGAAGGGACAAGAACGAACTATACGCGAATTGCAACAAGCAGTTCAAATGCAAATGCATCAGGCATATTTTCCGAAATGGCACAAGTTGAGTGAAAACAATTATACTTTAGAAGTGGTAAAGCTTTTTTGTCTGCAGAAGTAGCGCTCAAATGGTGAGCTGTCTCCCACTATTTGACGGTTACGAGGTCTCATCTCCTGTCACTCTCATCGTGGCTACGTTCTTGCGCACTATGTTAGAATGCCGCCTCATAATTTGCATTGAGTATACGGGTATGTAATTTGGGTCATTTGCCTTGCAATGTCAGGGTATTTTTATGCATGTACATACATATATACGCCCACATTTTTATAGAATATAGTAGCATAGCGTAGCGTCCGTTGTGCATTTAAATTCCACTAGTGCTGCTGCTACCAATATTTCTGCTGAGGGGACTTTTATCCAGCATGCATTTCTCAAAAGGTGCACAAGAGGTTTGGTGCATAGGAATGTATGTCGAGTATGTACGCAAATGGTAGAAATAGTCTGATGCTGATGATAACCACCTATTTCTCTGCCAATCCGTCTGCCACAGCAATATTGTACAAGTTTCATAGTTTCGTGACGAGTTTCGCGGCAATCGTAGTGACAGTAATTTATGCGCATCCTGAAATTAAGTTACTACAATGAAAAGCCGTTGGGAGTGGGCTGAGGGCAGCCAGTCATTTCGTGCGAAAAGCAGGTGTGGCAAATGCAAACGAGCCCATTTGAAAATTAATTCAGAGCGACACCCTGCAACAAGTTTTTGTGGGATTCCATTGAATTTGTTTACTTACATACAGGCGTAGATACTTTAATTAAAATATATTGAAAAAGTTGTATTTCTATTGATTCGAATGCTCTATAAATTTTTAACGTAAATATGCGAGACAAATATTCTCACTAAACTTACAAGTTTTGTTTTATCAATTGAACCGATGGCATAAATTTATATTAATGGAATGCAATGCAATGGAATGTAGCTTTTTCAGTGATGTGGATTAATTTCAAATATATTCAATATACATACGAGGACATACATACAGACGTACAAGCATCATCTACATTTCAAATTTCAATCTGAACAGAATACAATGAACACCTAACATCTTCGTTAACAATATTAAATTTATCTTTAGTTTTGGTAGCGGTTACTTGTAACAGTACAAAGTTAAAGAGGTATTTTTACTAAAATGATCACAATGACGACGTGTAACGACATAATCATTTTTGACAGCCTCTCCGTTCGTTTCACAGTATAGTGGAAACCAATTAAAAATTTACAAGTATCTTCTCAAGAACTGGTAGAAACTGTTATAATATAAAATATTTTGCTGAGCATAAAAATTGAATTAAATAAAGTTTTTTTTTCAGAAATTACTCATTTTATTATGAAATATATTTGTCAGGTAGAACTGGGGTTATCAATCCAGTTTAGAGATCACAAATGACGTCTTATATGCGCACATATATGTCCATCAAACATACATATATTTCTTGTATATTTGGATATTCAAAACAAACCCATACATACATACATATGTATGTATGCACACAAATGTGTCTAATGTGAGGGCTTCATAATTATTTAATCAATTTTGAACGAGTTGACATAACACAACATGTCGTAAATAATTTTACCACCGACGCAAATATTTACATACGTACATAGATGCACATACATAGATAAAATCGTACAATGTGTAAGCTTCTTCGCTGTTTATCCAAATATTATTTATATCAAAGAATATTTACTCTTAACCTCATTTCATTCGCTATCGAATTATCTCAATAATTTATTGCTAATGTTTCAATATTCATATTGTAAATATATAATAACGCATTTCCCGCAATTAAGTAGCTACCATTCCACAACAACAACAACACGGAATATTACTTTTCCAATCTAATATGATAACGAAGAAAAAAAATCTACAAACATACACATTTCAATTAATTTTGTGTCATATATTATAGACAAATAATAGAATCAATTACTTTGGACAAAAGTGTATTATTTAAAATTTAAAGTTTCTCCCAAATTTAAAAATTTTACGACACAGAACGAAATAAATAGAAATATGAATGAATCTATAGGGGTATTCTCTTTGTCTAGGAAATGCATGCTATCCTATATGCAAGAAAAATATCCTATACCAAATCCTATGTATATTTATTTCCCACAGCTAGCAAGAAGGAAAATGCAACCCTGTGAAAGAAATGTAACCCTGTGTGGTTGTTATTGCTTCACTAAATATGTCAGAATTTTGCAACGGAGGTGCTCTGGATCTCTAGCACAATTCCATAGGAAATATTTGCATAGTATGCATTTCTAGCTAAAGAGAATACCCCTTATATAACATAAGTATGTATGCATGTATGTGTAATTTTTGTTTGTTTGTTAAAAAAAACCATTTATACTATGCAATTTCTTTCTGTGAGTCTTATGTATTTGTCTATATGTATACCCATGACCAAGTATGCATATTCATATATTGTTCATTATGCAACTTCTTTTTAATAAAACTAAGATTGAAAGATGTTAAAGTGAAATTCAGAAAATTTTAGAAATTTATGTTAAGATTATTTTTGTAGAAGAAGTCTTGAACATTTGAAAATTGAGAACAAAAACAAAATTTATTTAAAATTTCATTCCATATTTTACACTTGTATTATGTATGTTTGTAACCGACAACTTTACTCTTCATTTTAACCCACTTCAACACTAGAAGAGCCGGAGAGTTTTTTTTACAGATTGTGCAGTTTTCACACGTTTTTTTTTTTCACAATTACTATTGACTTGACAATGCCGCTTTTTATTTTTCTAGTCATCGTTCACTGTTTCAGAATTAGATTTATTGCTTTTGAGTAGCGTGTGAAGTAAATTTTTTCCACATAATCTGCACGTAGATTGCTCACTAGTTGAAGGATAAAATCATGAAGAGAAATTTTTATTACTGTAACTTTTTTGTGAAGAATCCAGGAGTTTATAGCCGCCAAATCAAGTTCCAGCTCCTAAATCTACTCAAGTGTTATTTGACCGACGATCAAATTTTGTTGCAGTATAAAATTAAATTGTGTTAGGTAGATTTTTTGATCAGTACCTATGCTCGCATTGGAGTTGAGATTACTCGAAATACTAACATTTTTGGCTGGATTCTCTTTGATAAACACTAAGGGTTGTATCGGTCACAGTTTTCTTTATAAAAGTTTCATATCTTGTAGTACGAATACCTACAAAATCTATATTTGCACGCCGTATTGTTCCAACAATACTAGTTTTTCGACTATTAGTTTTTTAAGCCAAACTTAAAGACGTGGGAAAGTTGTTGTCAGTCGTAATGTTTCGGCCCTTATGAGATTGAGTTTCCAACCCCATATATTCGGGTAATGACGTATTTTTTTACAGTGGAGTCACTCTGACTTATTAGGTTTAACGGTTCACCGAAATTTAATTGTAACGCTTGTTGCCCAGAGGTGCGGCGGGAAAGTTATCAATACCCCGAATAGGAGGCCCCACGACCACTTCACCGCGTTCTACAATTAAAGCTGAACTGCGTCTACGCCCCGACGTAAGAGAAAGACGATGCGTGCACTGCCTTCGTTACGTCACCATAGATGTGCTTGCCGATTATGTTTCTAGAGAGAAAACTTCTCCAGCCTGTTCGACTGCAGTGAAAAAAAACACCCGAAGAGGGGGAACTGGAAACCCGAATCGATGAGGTTGATATAAACGTTTAAAAAATAACAAACCTTACCGGCTGAGCTATTCAAACATACAGGCGAGGAGCTCCCAAGGTGCAGGCATCAGGGTATACCAGACGATCTGCCCGATCCACAGAAATGGGTATCGACCAGGTATTCAGCATACGCCAAATCTATAAAAAGATCCGTTAGATAAGGATCGGAACACCCCACCTCCGTGGATTTTAAAACTGCATTACACAGCAAAACCGTTATCTCTGAATTTGATATCTCGCAAAGCTTATAAGGCTATGCAAACTGACGAAGAATAACAACAAAAGCTCCGTACGGACCTCCCGAGCCGTTCGATACCAATTGAAGCTTCTTACAAGATGACTCCCTTTAGTGTGACTTTTTTAAACTAAATCTATAGGAAATAATAAAAGCAACAGAACTAAAGAAGGAGAAGGAGAAGGTTCAATCTTCTTTAAGGGATCAGGAAGCGATGTGAATTGGTGTGGTAGTAAAAGCAGGCAAGACTACTGACAGCCTGCAGCTCTAACAACTTTGTGGACGTTTCCTTTTATTTACTAGTATAAGCATGTGATTCGTGCTTGGAAATTCAACGCAGAATCGCTCTTGCCAACAGGTGATACCTTGGACTGAGTTGGCAATTGAAAAGTCAAATCGCCTTTGAAAGGAAAAGTTTGATTAATGGTCCTCTGCGTATTGATGGAACAATTTTTGTGATCTTCTTTTTTGATGCACTCTCCAGTCTCCTCAACCGTAGCGTAGCGTCGTCCTTTCAGTTTTCGAAATTGCGCATAACTTGCAGGTAATGTTCCTTATTGATAGTATGACTCTGTGGCAAGAACTCATGATGCACGTGTGTGTGCGGCGATAGTTTTTGTATAGATCTCGTAATGAAAAGAACTTATACATTTCTAACAAGAAAAAATTTCTTTCTTAAAAACATACAATTTCTATATGAATTATTTTCAATATTTTTAGGCAGTAGGCAGACCCTACTGGCTTGATAGACCATCAAATAATATAATAGTAGTTTCCTGCTATATTGAAAAACAACTTAACTTAACTTAAATTTCACGTAAACAAAAGTCACCTTAAATTTAATATATAAGAATCTCGTATTTATAACCATTCTATACTAAACAAGCTATTAGATAAACGTCAAACTCAAAACAAACGTCAATTGGCAAACGTCCCTAATAAAAAGCAACAAACATGAATAAATCGACATAAAGGGCCAATTTGGATAACTGAATTGTTTCAATTTAATTTCAAATATATACAAACATTGATTACAAAACTTCACTACAGCATGTCTGTAACCGTAACCGAAATTAATGTTGCTTACGAAAATGTTTTCATCGATATTATGTTACTGCAACGCGTAAAAATCAACAGTGCCTGAAATAGAACATATAACCGTACATACATACACATCTCACGCACGATTTAAGAATACAGTGACTAAAGTAATTCATCCACAAAAGTCACAGGAAAGAGTTATGACTTCTTTGCGCTTACGATATACAAGTATGTACGACTATGTGTGTTCATTTCCAATTACAACTGTATATTTGGTGAAAAAGGCAGTACACTTTTGACTTGAAAGATAAAGTTTTTTTAATAATCAAAGCAAGAAACGAAAGCATGCTACATACATACATATTTGTATGTATGGACAAGTATGAAGGTCTTTCAAAAACCTATTATAAGTGTCATGCACAGCTGCAGAACACATGACGAACATTTAGATGATAATATTGCACTAAACGCATGTAGTCTGCCATCTTCATAATTTCTCTTGAATTGTCCTTTCAGTTTGGAAATACTTCAAAGGGATTGACGGTTATCACGAAAACGCAGTATTTTGGTTCTCTTCCTAATAGATTTTGGGCATGGTTTGAGAGTTGACTTGAATTGTGTAATCTATTCCATCGCAAGTAAGCATAGAAAGTGCTTTTCGGTAATAATAATTATTTAGATTTAAATCAGTTTCAATTTAACTCAAGAAACCGTAGAAGCGAAGAA
The DNA here is from genome assembly GCA_030068015.2 of Neoceratitis asiatica. Classification (NCBI taxonomy): domain Eukaryota; kingdom Metazoa; phylum Arthropoda; class Insecta; order Diptera; family Tephritidae; genus Neoceratitis; species Neoceratitis asiatica. The sequence continues at coordinate 66,492,434 of CM061529.1, read as the reverse complement.
TATAAGGATAAAAAAATATATTGTAGACCAAATGGGATTTGTAAAATTTAAATCTCCAGCTAACTTAAATTTTTAATCAAAATTATAAAATTCATAAAATATCTATCGATTATGATCGAAAAAAATACAAAATAATGGTTGTACATTATGTGCTAATAAATATTACATATCATGATTTTTTTATCTGAAAAAGTTATATTCTGCTCCTGGTATATACTGCTGTCTGCAGGGATAATACTAAAGGAAAGCTATCTTAGCTCGCATAGATCATAGATCGCATAGATCACTGTACTAAGTGCATGTGTATGTGTGAATTTTACATTTGCCCGATAAAAGTACACAAAGACAATGGCATGCCACCCAACGAATAACGCCATACTAAAAATATGGTACAATTAACATCGTGATAGTCTAGAGCTAGACCATAAACGCTACTTCTAATAATCCATCCAGGAATACCTACAGGAAATTAGTTTTGAAACTACACCACAAAATTACTCCATGGGGTACCTACAGGCGATTACATTATGGAGCGAAAAATTATATTCGTACATACTTTTTAGTTTCGAATATAATCTGCTTAGGTAAAAATTTAATAAAACATAATATTTATTACCTGTACCTGGTATTAAGGGTTGTGAAACTTAATCCAGTGTGAGAACGCTTCAAAATTACAATTTTTTATAATATTTTCAAACGCTGCCAGATCAAAAACCATATTGAATTTTAATTAAAATACCCAAATTTTACATAAAAAAAGTTTTAAATACAAGAGTTTAGACATGTAAAATAGCTAAATACCATCATTAAATCAGATCTGGGCCATCAGAAATAATTAATGACAGATTTTCGCGAAAACAAATAAACAAGCTTTAATTAAATGAAATTCAGGCTATCAGATGTAAACCTCTCAATTTAAAGTATATTTTCGCGGTCTTTGATCAGGTCGTCTCTGATTTTCCAATAAAAAATAAAAAATTAAACGAAACCTTAAAACCTATCGAATTGAGTCAACTAAAAAAGTTTGGTAGGTGTAGGCTTTCCAATGAAATGAGAGTGGCCTATCTCTTTATCTCTGTCTGTACGTACCCGTACAAGTAGAGCTCACCCAAATTTTTAATAACATTGTCCAACCGTACTACTGCGATGAAAAAGTTTCGCCATGCGATTTCTGGAGAATTTTTGGAATTTTTTTTTTCGATAATAGAGAATTGTGCAAATGAATATTTTTGCACATTTACAGCTCTGTTTTAGGCAAATATTTGACTTAAATAAATACAAACAATATTTATTCTTAATTTTAACATGTAAATTTACCGTGCTTGATAAAAATTTATGGATAACCTAAAATGCTTTTATGATGAAAAATGGTGCGTTCCATTATTGACTAATTGTAAGTCTCGTTGACCATCAGCTTTTAGCTGTCCCTTAATATGGCTTTGTTACCAGCCCAAATAAAATAATCGATGCACGCATTTAGCTAAAATTTTAGAGAGTTTCGTATCTAGTCATTTTTGGCACCCCAACGAAACGAAACTGACTCAATTTCAGTTTTATACATTTGCAGTACACGATTAAAAAAAACTTTTTGCACAATTGTAAATTCGTGTAATAATTGCGATCGTTAAAATACGAGTAATACTCGGCGAGACATGAGTTGGTACAACGCTGACTACAGAAGAGTAGTGCAATAGGTACTCTCATGCTTCATATGGCCCACAAATTTTTTCAGGGCACTGTACACCATTACAGCTATCGAGAGCTGCAGCAGCCAGCATTGTTCAGTGAATGCCGTTTTTTTAGATTGTGTGTGTTTGCTTTTACTCGTTTTCTGCCTAAACATGATGTTCGACATGTGCATACTTACATACATATTTATATATGTAGATTTGTAAACAGTTTACATTGAAATGTGAAGTGCGTGCATAGAAAACCAAAGAGCTATAGCATTGGGCACATTGGTCGACTGTCAAAGAGGCAAAAGTGTATTTCATTCAAAGCAACAGTCGTTGGGCGCGTGTCTAATGTGGTATTTGCTACTTTGTTATTTCACTATAGTATTCGTATGTTTGGAGCATCGGGTTTCGCATTGATTTGGCTTCTAAAGCAATTTGCTCAAAACATGCAGAAACATATGTATGCATGTGTATATGTACGAGTATCTAGGTATGTACGTATTCCAGTGATGCTTTTCCTGTCAAAAATACATATTCAAATTAGAATCATTTTAAAATTGAATTGTGTTGATGAGATTTCGAGCATAATTCAATTTTATAACATTGAATGCAAAAATGAATACGAGTACAGACATATGTATATACATACTTTCTGTGTAAAATGGTGAATTATTACGCTCAGTTTGAACTGGGCAATTTTTAAATAATAGATAATTGTTATAACAGCTGATGGGATTTTCGGTAGGAAAATTGAATGCAGCCTATAGGAAAAAAAAGGTCGAGACTTGTAATCCTTCGAAAAGTTGGATTTCGCAACATTATATTTTAGAATGAGTACGAAACGCATAACTCAATTAATAAAAGTTGGATAAATAATGATAGAAAGAACTGCTGCTTCCGCCAGCGGGTACTCCATCGAATACTTTCAAAGCTGGAGCGCTTTCATTCATTCGGACGACATGACCCAGCCAGCATAGCCGCTGTGTCATAATTTGTTGAACTATTTCAATGGCGTCGGTAATCATAAATCTTTCTTCTGCACCATATGTCAGGACGGGAATGATGAGCGACTTGTAGGGTTTGGTTTTGGTTCGTCGAGAGAGGACTCTACTTTTCAATTGCCTACTCAGTCCAAAGTAGCACCTGTTGGCAAGAGTGATTCAGCGTTGGATTTCGAGGATGAGCAGTTCCTTATCGTGCTGTCGAAGGCAGATTTAAAATTGGTGAATATTTGGAATTTTATACTTATATACATATATAATTGGGTCTTTGTAAACACTGAAACAATTTTCGGCCAAGATCCTCCTCTAATTTGTGGTGTGCCGCCTCCGAACGGCCAATCAATTTTTATGAGTAGCTTTTAATTCATATCAAAAATTCACAAGGAGGGCTGACGATCCCAATTCCGCAATTAAAAAAAAAATAAATTCATTTTTTATTTAAATAATTATTTTTATTGTGAATTACCAAACCAATTAAATAAATAAAATTAAAATTAAAACTCTGAACAAACACCACAATGGACGATTGATTGTAATTGATTTTGAAAAAGTTATGGAAGATTGAATAGAGTAGGGTCTTGGTAGAGCATGGCGCTGAGTTGACTATGATGCACAAAAATTAGAACGCAGGGTTGATTTGTAAAAAAAATGCATTCCTCCCTTTCTGACATTAATGTGAACTCTAGACACCAGCAAATAATTGCAAATGCTTGCAAATCATAGACTTCGTCATTTTTCGAGAATTTTATCTTTATTATAAGAAAGAAGTAAATAGTAACGAATGTGTAGAACAGAAATCTTAATAGACCCAGTAGCAAGTACTCGCTGTAAGGCATGCTTATTATAGGATCCGACTAAATTACAATAGTTCCACGACAGTTGGATCTTTATATATTATAATAACAACACAGCAATTGTCAGAAACCAAGAGCTCTAAACCGATTTTTAAAGGAAGTGAAATTGAATCAGCACGGAATTTCTTGATCATGTTTAATAATCCCCTCTAATTTGATTTATCGGAATCTATATTCGAATTAGATCCGACTATTCGACAAATTTGAGCTCTGTAATTTATTTTACAGAAGAAAATCCATTTGAATAAAGCCGAATATGTTTCATTTGGCGAATTCGTTCGTGTATTAAAATCATTGTATAGGATTTCATTTTATAAAGTCTTTCATAAATTAGTCAATATTTTCAATAAACAGAAAAAGGCAACATAAGGTGACACGTTGCATCTCTGTCGCAATATGGCGAAGTTTACGTCACTGTCTTTGGCAATTTTACTAATGCTTTTCTTGGCAAAGATTTCTATCGATGACGTTGATCATCTTTATTTGGAATGTATTGGATAATATTTAAACAAAAATTGTAATCAAATAATAAGTAGCTTGTAAGCCTTCAATTCAATAATCTTTCAGTGAATTTGAGATACCCATTTCAATGCCAGCCGCCAAGGACTCATTGCAAATATTTTTTAAATATTTTCAATAACAAACGGAATAACAAGAATTTAACTGCATTTAATTAGCTCGAAAAAGATTTTCTTTGGGTTGTTCCAATCTATTTTTTTTTAATAAATAAGTAAACATAACTGAGTATTTTTTAGTATTTGTTGGCAAAATCATGATACTTTCTTATTGCTGTTGTTCGAGTAACTTTTTAACAAGTCATAATTACACACACATTTGTCTCTTGAGACTTAAGGTGGGTTAGTTTCTGAACGAAGTCGAATGACAGCTATACCAACAAGTCCAATTTACGATGTGCAACAGAATTTAGTATACATTTTTAATATATACTTCTGTGAGGTAAAAATTTACGCTCAAAAATGTTCGAACAGTGCGAGCATTTGAGCAACGAACACTCGCACACCTGCTGATTGCTCATTAAAAAGTCAAAACGTTTGTCAAAATACTCGATATGCTCGAGGTCGGCTCGAAAATTTCGAGTATTTTGACAAACGTTTTGACTTTTTTCTCGAAAATTTTTATTATACATTTTCAATTTATTTATGCAAAGTGTTAAATTCATTAAAACTCCAAAAAAAAAAAAAAAATCGACAAACAAAATTAATTTTTTTTTTGGTTATAAGTAACTTACTACCAAAAACAATTACAGGCCGCCTTAAAAATACCCAAAATTAATTTTTTTTTGTTTTGCTGGGCAGTTGATCAATGAGCGAGTATCGAGCGAACATAGTGCTGCAAGCAGTGTCGATACCCGGGTTTCTGGAGCGCTAAGTTCTAGTCCTGAACACCCGTTACACTTAACATACATATCTGTACCGAAATCTTCTCGATAAATTTATTTTATTAAAAAAAGGTAACCAACTTTCATCTTCTTTATGAAGTTTTTAATAGTTTCGGCACTAATGTCTGTTTCTCAATTAATATTCGAACCGACTTTATGGGGCCGAATTCGAAATACAATAATACTTTTCTTTTATTGTGCGGCGAGAAACCATAAAAATTGTTTGATATAGCTATGTATAAGTACTATGTCCTCAACCACTTCATCTTTTTGTACAACTTAAGTGATTTTTCATAAATACACTCGTCAAAAATGGACTTCATTCTAGAGAAAAAAAAAACATTTTATAATTTTAGATGCTGGTTATGTCAAGGACCTTCCTTTGTACCACTGTTTAATTCGTTTTGGTGAAAGTACTATTAATCAACGACATAATTGTTAATAAAAAAATAAAAATAAAAAAACCGCAATAAATAATTAATGGCAAATGATCACAATTTATTACTAGTAATGACAATAAAAGGAAATTCTCTCAGATCCAGAGCTTGTTCGCGAAATGAAGCTGTGATAACAAGTGTATATTTAGAATTGATGATATTTTATTCACTTTTTAAGGTAAGAGCATATTTTTTTTTTTTTGCAATAATATTTATAACCTTGATGAATGCAAGCAAATCCTATTTTAGACTATACAGCCAACATTACCATCTTATTTAATGTTGTAAATTCTTTCATCATCGCCTTTGATGGAAATTTTACGAGCTACCTCCCTTCCTAACTACATACATACATATGCAGGAGCGTAAGTGAGCAGTGGCACCTTTCATTCTTACATAAAGGAATTTCCTGAGTATCTTAATTATGAGATTTTACTGCAAATTCTTGTCTTAGTTGATGCCACTTACTTTGTAGTAGATGACGCTTTTGACAGCAAATGCCCTACTCGTATTTAATTATCATCACAAGTGCAATCTTAACACAGCTTTAACTAGCAACACCATCTTATGGCTCAACAACACTAATAAAAGCAGTCTTCACACGTCCACACAAAGCAATAGCTACTGGCAGCAGACACCCAAGCAAAGACTACTCGACTGCTGTTATCTTATTAAACGTTAAACACAGTTGATGTGCACATTTAAACAGCAGGAACAGTAATCAACGTTAACATCTCATTTCTGAGGCTGACCGTAAGACCAATGTCTAAGGAAAACATCACTTTCTGTGGGCCGCTTGGTGGAAATATATTGAAGTGCACTCAACCAATACAAAAACATGACGTACATACAATACTTACCAGATTTATGATGATTGTGGATATATACCGCCAGCAAGGCTTCCCACGAGCCGTACACATGTGGAAAAGTGTTGACCGAGGACTCTTGGTTGGTGATTATACACTTGAGAGAACACATAAGAATTACATAAAAGTTGCATCAAAGTTGCTTTAAATATGGCCAACCGGCCGACGGGACGGCCTTAACCAAGCGAATGCGTATAATTTCTCAACTCAAGCACTGAGGAGCGGAAGTATGCAGATCGGTAATTGTTTCCGTATCGGTAACGGATTATTTATATTTTCACTTTTGGCTTCAATGAATGCAAATTGTATTTTTTTTTTGTTTTTTGCAGTTGTTGGCTCTTTATCACACACGTCTTTTCGACGCCTTGATTCGCACTTCCGTTTCCGGAATGTTGAATTTGCAAATCAATTTTTCACTCACATTCTATGTTCGACACAAACTCATACACACGGACGTAACACTAATTTGAAAATGACTAATTAATTGCCTTCAGCATAATGCATTTTGTTTGCCACTTAATGATTAGTGTGAAAAATATGTGCGTGATTTCACCATATGGGCACAGACGTTTATGAAGATATTTTTAATTTCATTTTAGACATTTATTGTTTTAACACCAAACAAATTAGGCAATATTTTGCGCAATTGACAACCGATTCTATAGAGCGTAACGACCGAACTGTTCCAAACATTCTTCAGCATTTTAAATGGTTATGTGAGGCGAATAACAGCGACTGATTTTAAATTTGCTGTTAATAGCATCCTGTTTCGTCTATATTATACAAAAGTTAACATACAATAATAGTGTAAATCACGACATTCATGTGGGCAGTTAACAGAATTCAGTGATGAACCTTTCCAGTGTGTGAAAACAGCTGTGTCCGACACATGCGCAATCCGTAGATAAACAAAAACAAATTCGCACAAAAAAGCGCGGGAAACTCACTGACTGGTGATTGGGGAAACGTTTGTTGTTTGTAGGAGCAATTGCCAAAAAAAAAAAAAAAAAAAAAAAATAAGGCTAATGCGTTCCACCTTGTCTTGAATTATTGTATTTAATTAATGAGAGAGGGACTCAGACATCTTTACTCTGATTTCGGAGCATTTCCAAACAGCTGGAATATTGTAATCATTCATTCATGCATATGAAGTTCGGTGGTGCGGTGGTGGTTGATCATATCTACATATAAGCCTCAGCAGATGTGTTTATGGTTGGTTATTTTTATGTTTACGCTTCCGTAAAAACCATTTATTTCATGTGGTTCTGTTGAGAGTAAACAAAAAATCAATGCTCCTAAATGTTTAGAGTTGAGCCCTCAATATAATTAATTAAAGTGTATCTTCGTATATAGTACCAAATGTCTTTTTGCTTAATGAAAAGTTGAACGGCACTTTGGTATTTAGAGTATAAGAGTATCTTAAAAAATACAAATTAAACTCATATAAATATGTATAAAAATGTATACGTGCGTACTCAGTACAATAAAGCATTTAAATATTTTGGTAATAAATTTATCTACCAGCAGAATAACAACTAAATATATGTGTGCTTCTTTTAACTGAGCTATTCAGGTGATAACTATTATTATTAGCTGTAACTAATTCCTCGTTCGGACCTACATATATAGAAAACACTTTAAAAACGAGTTGTTTGGATTTTGAGCTCAAGGGTAATCGCAACCTCTTTTGTTGTTTTCTCAAACACAAATATTCGTGAATGATATGATGTACATGTTCAGTTGATATCTTTAAAGTGCCTTCATTTCATTTCATTTAATTTAAATTTATGGTCACTGAAAATCATTTTGGGTTTTTTTGTGTGATATTTTCATCGGTAACAACCTCTTTTGGGCGTCCACTGAGTTCACCGTCTTCGGTGCTCATTTCACCACGTCCAAACTTGGCATGCCTATCATTGATGGCTGATTTCCCTGAGACAGTGTCCGGAAGTTCGTCATCAAATGAAGGTTTTGCTTCAACTGTATTTATTCCCTTAAAGAAGCAATATTTTATCAACACACGAAATTCCTTTTTATCAAGTTGTTTCACTCAAAATGCTATAATTCACAAACTAATTATCCGACACCTGAGAAATTTATACTCCCGTCTTCTTAAGGTTAGGGCTACCTAAAAATCATATGGATTTAATTGTAGTAACACCATCTATCCGTCAGGCCGGGACTTTCTTCTTGGTGCCCTTATCCATAATTCACTGTTACTCAAATTTTAATTTTATATTGTGGGAATCAATTTGATCGCTGAAAATACTCGAGTGGCATGATAGAAATAAATGTTTGAATAGATATAGTATTTTAAATTGCCGTTTTCATTAAATTTCTAATATAAATCTAAACAAAAGCTGTCAGATACTCTCGATGAATCTGCACCAAAGCGTGGAAAAAGAAAACAGACGGCTGGCAAGGTTGTAGCGTCTGTATTTTGAGATGCGTATGGAATAAATTTCATTGACTACTTTGAAAAATGAAGGACCATCAACAGCGACAATTACATTGTTGATGCCGAAAACAATAAATTGTGCTTCGAATTCACCACATTCTCAAGGTTTGGCCCGCAGCGACTATTTCCTCGGATCTCAAAAGAATGCTCGCTGGGAAGAAATTTTTGTCGAATGAAGAGATGATCGTCCAAACTAAACCTATTTTGAAGCAAAAGACAAATCGTACTACAAAAAGTGTGTTAAAAAGTTGGAGGGCCGCTATAATCAGTGTATCATCCCTGAAGGGAACTATGTTGAATTAAAAAAAATAAAATTTGCCCAAAAAAATGTGTTTTACTATGGTAGACCTGTTGTTTTATATGCACTTAGTTAGTTCGCACCGGATGGAAACCTACAGAAAATTTTGTAGTATATAACTAAGCTGCCAATGGTTAAGAGCGCTTTAATTTGCTTTACTTTTGTGCTCCTTTTCAAGGGATTATTCATTTTGCATGAACGAAATCATATAAAATTTATTTTTTCGTAGTCCAAATATATTTAAGGTTATATTAAAGGAGTCATACCATAAGGCAACGGTTGTAACTATAGCCTCAACCATAACGATATTAATGTAAAAGATACATTTATTTGTAATATCAATATCAAACCGAAAATTAAAAAAAAAGCTTATAAAATGATCATTAGAGGATTTGATAGTTTATTTTAACATTTTATGGTAACAGAAAATCATTAAAGCAAATAAGGACAAAGACGTGATAATCTAATTAATAAATAAGTTTCAATACGGATATTATCAAAGAATGTTCCTTAAAATGAGGGAAAAGCAATTTGTTTTCTCATACAAACAATATTACGGGTGCTATGTACCTAACATGCATACGTATATACCTATGACACATTTCTAAAATTAATGAAGACATGTAAATGCAACAAAAAAGTAATCAGCTGTCGGTGGCTACGGCGAAAACCCAAAATTTAATTGGTATCTGTGCCATGGCACCAAACAAAGTATTAACCTGCAATATTTGTTTGAGTTTTGGTTTTATTTATATAATCCTTTTCATAAAACAATTAAAATTAATTTTACGCCTTCGCATATTCATCCAATAGCACCATGAACACCCTTTCTCTTAAATGATTAATCATTATGTAAAATAAAAGTGACTTTTCTAATGCAAATATTAACATAGTCAAGAGTGAGTAGAAATATAAATATGTAAATATATGTGTATGTACGGATGGTTACACATATTCATATACATACGTATAAGTACATATGTAGCCTGCAAATATTTATGCACCATATGGTCCATTGGAGTACCTACAAATATACTCCCCTGTGTGAACTGATGGACCAACTCATGATTTTACACTCATGATGGCACGGCCATTCTTCGTGTTATACCGATCACAATCACTACACGAAGTTACAATTATGCAATAAGGTACTCGTATACAAAAAATGTGTGGAAATGAAACTGAGTTAGTTTCGTTTCGCTGTTGAGCTCTGCTGGTACACAAACGACGTGCAGAATTTATAATTATTCCAATTAAAATACGTATAACAAATACGCAAACTAATAGATATTATATATTTATTAACAATAAATTATTAATTTTAATATAAATATATATATATATATATATATATATACATATATATATATATATATTACCTTTTACTAACTTTTCACCAAAGCAAATGCTATTCGAAACTAAAAAATATGTTCGATTGTAATTTTTCGCATATACCCCAAAATATAATACCCTGTAGGTACTCCATGGAGTACTCGTGTGTTATGCAGAGATGGACTATATGGTCCAGCCCTAGGACATCACAATATTAATTGGAAAATATATTTTGTATGGATTGTGGTAGGATTACTCTATTGTCCGCGTGGAGTATATGTATATTTCACGCGTGCATGGAGTACTCGCATTGCTTGCAGGGTAGGTGCCCATTTGTATATGTAAATACGAGTAATTACGTTGGTGGTGAAGTAAGAAAGAGGCGTTATAAATATTACAGTTAAATGACGCACTTAATGGGTAGCACAACAGTGCAAAATGATGTCATTAGACTGGCAACTGCAAATTCACAACTCACTAAAACATTTTCGCAACATCACCGACTTTGTCCAACGTGGCAAGAGAGGAAAGTTGTTATTTTATCTAGGAGGAAAACTATAAGCTCGAGCAAAAGCGTACCGCGGGGTGATGATACGCACAACAAACATACAAACATATGTACATATGTACACAGCTCTACTTGATTGTTAGTTGGAAACGTGACTGCAATTCTCGTGACAAATGTTCAAGTAACCAACACAACTATCAATTTATACATTTGTTGTTGTTACGGATGTTGTTGCTCGACATTTATTTATTTATTTTGTGTCGTGCTGTTACTATGAAGAATTGTGTATGGATAATTGCATTGTAAAGGTTTAAAATAGAATTGGAAAATGATCATTTTGGAATCAAAAGAAAAACAAGTAATTTGCTGGAAGCCAGAAGTTTAAGTTCTAATGAACTTCATTTATATTTATATTGTGTGCATCCTTTTTTTTAACTTTTTTATGCTTGAGTTCTTAAGACAACAATTTGCTAATCCTTAATGGCTTATACTCATCTACCCTTACATTTGATCTAAAGGATTTGAGAAATCCAGTGAACTATTTAAATTTACACTTCCAATCAAATACACTTCATTTGGCCAATTTAAATTTGAATTCACGTCTTTAGAATACTAAATTTCAAGCTCTTAGATGCTTCTTTGTCAGATATAGTAATCCGATTTCTATAAGTTTTACTACCAATATGCAATTCATAATATGAGTGCATAATAGCAAATTTCACGCTCCTAAACGCCTTTTTAGTGGATTTTTGACCCAAAGCCTCATATCTGAACAAATCGGTTGTAGGGAGGCTATATTATATAGCATTTCGATTTTGAAAATTTTCACTGCTAATATACAGTTCATAACATGATTGAGTTATACCAAATTTCCTCCTCCTAGATACTTGTATGACCGAGTTTCGACCAAAGCCTCACGTCTGAACAAATCGGTGATGGGAGCTATATGTTATAGTTGTGATTTCGAAGATGTGTAGTATATCAACTTTTATGTGTAATATACCAACGTTCTTAGGTACTTTTTTGATGAATTTATTACCGAAAATTTCAAATATGAAAAATCGGTCGTATACATGCTATAGGGGTCCGATTTGGCCGGTTCACACAAATGGTCGTTTAAGCGAATAGGTGCATCTTTCTACCAAGTTTAGTTGAGATATCTCAGAAATTGAGGGACTAGTTTGCGTTCAAACAGACAGGCGCACAGACGGACTGACAGACATGGCTAAATCAACTCTGATTTTCGTTTTGCTTCTGGTACTTACATACTTCGTACCAAGGTTAAAATAAAATTTCATGTACATGAAAGGTAGAAAAAATAAATAAATTACCTTTAAATAGAAAATTTTCTGAGACGGAGTCTCAAAAAGTCAAAAAGTTGCGGGCATTTGCAGTTACACTGGTATGTAAAAATTGAAGAAAATCTAATAATGTGTATGCTGATTACTTTTTATCCATCCATAGCAAACGAATGATTACAAATTACATGTATACCACCCTCCTCATGATGGATTTAAAGCGCAAAATATAGTTATTTTTTTTTCCCAGGGGAAAGATTTATTGAGTTTCAATGCATCTAATATATTATAATTTCTCATTTAATTTTCGGTTAGTTAATAGCAAAAAGCAAGAAATATTATTAATCGATCTTCAGGTATTGGTTGGGCTTTTAATTGGTTTAAAAATACTTCGATTAAAACACATTGAGTTGACTGTTGAGCAGTGTGAATTGGTTCAAAACTGATTTGCAAACAATTTACAGTAACATAAGTCCGATGTGCGGGACACTCATACATACATACATACATTATAACATCCATTATTCAAATAAAATAGTTGTACTTCAATTCCAAAAACAAAATGTTTTTTGGCAAACAAAAATATAGCTTTGTGGGGAAAATTTATTTTCAAATATTTACTGTTGAACTCAACATTTTCTTTATAACTTTGTAATGCCTAATACGAGAGTTGCATTATATATTTTGGGTTTAGACATCACAAACTAATATTAGTCATCGAAAATTGCTTTAACGTCTTATACACTTATACTTTTGCTTGCGTTTGAACCAATTGCCGAAGAACTTTTGCCATACTGAACCCCTCTTCAGCTGTCGAATAACTGTGATCTTTCAGTTTATTTTCTACATACGGGAATAAAATAAATCATTCGGTGCTAAGTCAGGACTATACGATGGATTTCTCATCAAATCGATGTTTTGAGTCTCTGACTTGACAAATGTCTTTTTTCAATGGAATTCGACACCTGAAGAGGCGGTTAATGCTTTCAGAACGCATGTTTTGGAGACACCTCAATCAGTGTGACAAAAGGGCTTCGAAAATTGGTTCAAGCTCATGCAAAAGTATATAGATCTGAATGAAGAATATTTTTAAAAGCCATGCAGCGATTTTCGAGGATTTTTATTGGTTTTTGTTCTCTAATTCCGAAATATATATAAACAACCCTCGTAACACTTTTCAAGCCATTGCTCCCATTGAATGATATTTTTTCACTTAAAATTTATAAAAATTGAAACATGAGATTGTTTTTGATCCATACAAAAAATAGATTTCTTTTGAAAGTAAGTACTAATTGAAAACGTGATGAATGCAATAACGACATTTATACGTAATGTCAAGGTCTTTTCAACCCTTGAAATATGTGTACATAAAGTCCAGCCAGCCATAAGTGTAGACTACTCTTTGCAGGCTATTTTTTCGGTGCTTCAATCTCATATATGTACATATGTCACATAATATAACTGGTAATAATATAAAAAGAACGAATTTATCATTGCAACTGGTTCATTAGTAATAGCTTTTAATTTCTGACAGAAAAGATTCTGTTCTGGAATAATTTCTTTAAAAAAAGAGGGGCCAGAAATCCTCCTGAATTCTGGAAACGGGGATCGTGTTAGGGGCCGATCTTTCAGGCAATCAATTCTGAAAAAAAGAAACTACCTTCTCCAAAAAATTAAATAAAGGAACGTTAATAATTATAAATATTCATTTATTCAACCGTAATATTGCATATATGTATAAGTATATACAGAAGTATATATGTATGTATAAAACAAAACAAAAAACACAAGAGCTAAAAACTCACCTTGATGTTGCTGCTGCTGGGATTTGCGTGAAAAGAGGAAGTTAAAACGGCAACATCGGCCTTTTATGCTTTCCACAAAGGATGGAAGGCACAACGGGGCTTGGGTTAGTAGGACCCTTCCCGACAGGGATGAGTCATGAATATTCATCAGCAGCAGGGACATCTGCAAGTGTATATAGAAGCTGTTGCGCAGGGTTGCACGCACAAACAAGAGCCATGACAGTCTCAACAACACACAATTTATTTTATATGTATGTATGTATACAGATTTTAAAATATAAACATGTATAATGGAAAAGAAATGACAAATTCATAAAAAGTTGTTTCAATAAATAAATTTTACATATTTTTTTGGCATTAATTGTTTAATATTACTTAATCCCTCCATTGGCACTTGGGAACCACTTCTCGGAACATACAAGGAAAATTTATTCAACTACTTTTGGTTAAACATTTTAATTATGTTGAACTCATGTCTTGCTGAACTTTTTAAGCTAACTTTAGTTACGGGTATTACAACCGTAGACAAAACATACTTCTTCTTTAACGCTTTTTTCCAGGTAGACTCTTTTCCTCGGATCGATCCCAAGATGGTTGGTTAGGAGTACACCATTATTTTATATAACGAGCTGTATATTTGTTCACCACCAAAAGTATTTAACTATCTTCTTCAACACCACGAATTTCCTTTTTTTTATTAAAAAAATCTAAATTTATTCTATAACCGCTGAAGCGATTCTCGGCAGAGCTTCTTCTCCAAATTAATGGTGTGCGTGTTAATGTGTTTTCCAACGAAGGAAATAACCTACAGAGTTTATATTATACCGCCTCCGAGCGGGCTGATGGATTTTTATGAAGAGCTTTTTATTTCATGTCAGAAATACACGTGGAGGGATTGACATGCCGTGCCGAGAGGCGTCCGCAATTAGAAAAATTAACTTAATTTTTTTTTATTGAAATTAATTTCCAATAATTCTGGATGTTATTCGGGTCAGGACTCGAGCTAATGACCTTCCATTAGGTACTACACATTTATAACCAATTGGCTGTGGCAACGCTTACCTACAGTAATTAAAATTATAAATATATGCAAATTTCAGATTAAATTGAAAATTTTCGCTAGCGTGACAAGGAGGATAAGTAAGTACGAGTTAATACAGACTTATCCAAAGCATACGCAGAACTAATGTAAATGTATTATAAAATTAGCATAAGTAAAAGTATAAGAAGATTTTGAAGTGAGAATAAAATTCATGCACTGTTAAACACATAATCCTTAATGTGTAGGTATGCCTGCCGTGTAGTATATACATAAGTATTTCCGTACCTATGTGCTAAAGGGTATTTAATAATCAGTAAGTGATACTAAGGTGATTAGTTTAAACTTTAATTATTAAAATTTTAAATTTCAGTATGGCTGTAGTGAAAGACGAATTTCTTAATTTACTACTTCTACTACTAGGTCCTTCTGAACTTGATCCTTCCATGGCCGTATTTGAATAACTCGGCCGTTAGATCTTTGGCTCCTCTCGCTTTGTTATATTATATACAAGTACTTATATTATATTATAATAGCAATATTTTGTATTACTCGTCATCGTCGGATCTATTTCAACATCTTCAATTGGGGATTCAGGTTCACCATCTGCGGGTGTCGCACTTTCACTGTCATTCAGCAGGTTGAATAAGTGTTCCCTCCACACACTAAGTATGCTCTGGACATCTGTCACCAGATTGCCTCCTTGGTTCCTCATGAAATCTTCTGTAAGGCACCGACCGCATCTTCTCATAGAATTTTCGAGCACTTCCCTTGCAAGTCAGCTTCTCAAGCTCTTCATACACGCATTTCGGCCTCTTTTTTTTTATCTGCAAATGTTCCTCTTTATAAATCGAGGTAGTCAGTCTGCTTTCACTCCACCGCAGCACGACAATCCTCATCTTACCAGCTCTTTCTTTAGCCTTCCCGAATTGAATTTGAAATTGAATTGTTTCTGTAGCGGCGGTACGTAAAGAGCTTTGATATGCCGTTCCGCCGTTATTGACGGACGTTCTTTGCTGCACAGAGGTGGGCTCGTATCTTCGCCACTAAAAGATAGTGTTCCGAGTGGATATTTGCCCATCAGAACACACGCAAACCTAGATCACTGGATACATGTCTTCCGTCCATCACAACAGTTGTGCCAAAGTCACCTCTTTACCCATCCTGGTGTTGAAATCTCTAAGCACGACTTTGACATTGTGGCGGGGACAGCATTCATAGGTGTACATTTAGATACTTGAATATTTCGTAGAGGCTGGAGACATAATTCGATGGAACAGTATAAAGGCATCATTATGGAGTGGTTTTTTAAGGAAAAAAAATTAACAAGCAATGACGCGTCCTTTTTTGGCTCAGTGTACACACACCTAATTAAATTTTTACCCAAAATTTCACAAAAAATATTTCCAATTTCGTTATGATCATTTATGAGGTTCACAACTTAATTTATAGCTTTTCCAAAATGGTAATTAGCAAAAAAACCTGGTAATTAGCTGAAAAACCTTCACTAACTTCTCTTCACAATGAGTATGCACTAACTAATCGCAAATGTGCGGTAAAACTCTAATGAGGCCAATTTAATGTGTAGTTAGTTATGCATGATATTATTAACATATGTACCGTTGCTGCAACTGGCGCCAGGACATCACGGATTGGTTAATTGCCACCGAATTCAATTAATTAGCGGTATTTATGCATAATCGTTAGCTGCAAGTAAATTTATTACAGCGAATATTCATTAAAATTACCAAAAATACATGCAGGCCTGACTGGGCACATAATGAGCGATATTTTACTGCAGGCAGGGCCGAAAGGTTAAAGGATTATTTAATAAATAATTTAATTGTAATTATTGTGGAAGCCAATAGATGCATTTGTACACATCAAGCGTAAAATGTTTAATTATTTATGTAGATACACAGTAACGGGTATACATATGAAGAGATATCCTTCCCAGAAGCGAATTATAAAAAATTAATTCTCATTTCCGATTTGCATCTAACTAGCTTTGGGCTGCGTATATACTTCTTTCTAAATGTGGTAATTTCTCGGCAGAAATTCTACTACCTCTGAGTGCATTTCTGACATGAAAATAACAGATTTTTCTAAATAAAGAAATGGAAGAAATCAACATAGATTTAGACATACAGCCATGGACAGAGATTTGGTTGGACGTGGTAAACTTCCACAAGCTGTTGGTACCTATCTAAATGAGAATACTTTCATGCTTCCTCTGCCAAAAATGATTAGATTATTACAATTTTCAAATTCAACCGCCATCTTAATGTCATTTCACAAGTTATTGACTCGGATTAGATCAGGATTTTGAGCTGGTTGCACACTTTGTTAACTCTCTATTTTTTTTGGAGATTGCTTCTGAATTAATTGAAGACGACAATTTTTTTTTATGTTTTGTGTTAAAACTTTTCAATTGACGAATGCACAGTCGTTTGCTGGTTAGTTTTGATTTGAAATATTTCGCTTTGAAAAACATGAGGGGTATTCTCTGTTTCTAGGAAATGCATGCTACGGTTCACAGATAGCAAAGTTTTTCTATCCGGCAATGGCACAACAACGAAACACAAGCAAAAAAAAAATCTACCACGATAGAGAAATATCCTATATCCGAACTTATATATATTTATTTCCCACAGATTGCAAGAAACCCTGTGCCGGGTTGTTGTTATTGTTTGTCTTGAATGTGCTCTCAATCTCTAGCACAATGCAATAGGAAATATTTGCATAGTATGCATTTCCTAGACAAAGAGAATACCCCCATTGTTAATGGCCACAGCAAAGCACGTCGTTTCGTATTATTTAAACATACCGTGAACTAGATGTGAAAACTAGATTTACTCAAATTATAATAAAATAGGAAATGAGGATTCTTCAGCACATGTCACACCTAATGGAAACCAGCTGTCGGTACCTTTTTGGTCACACTACATTTGGTATGTAGAAATTATTCTTTCTCAAAGTACAACAAGAATTAAGTAAATAAATTTTAAACACAAATTTATTTAATTTTTTGTATACAACCTAAAAATTAGTAGCGCTAGCAGCACAGTCTTTCAGCTGATTGATAAGAAATTATTTACTTTGAAGCACCGAGGCAGATCTATATTCTTAGGAAACTTGTATAAGCGGCTCATGATGTTTCTGGAAGGATCTATTACAAGACCAATTAGTTCATTACGACTAAAAAAGCGATGACTTTGAGTAAGAAGACTAGGACAGAAAGCAATAATGTGTAAAACTGCAGCGATGAAGCCACAAAATTAATACTGATGGAGAGGTGATCATTTTAGGAGGTGCGTATTTGTAATAAAGGTGTTTCCTATATGCAAACGAATATAAGGAGTTATGGAATTAGCTGGAACATCCGAGAGTAATGATGGTTATCCCAGTCAGCTAATAAAATAGTTTAGCTTTGTTGAATTATAAGCCGATTAATGTCATTATTGATAAAGATGGAGGAAGTCAACGTGTGAGTTGTACACATAGCCTGTTATGCAACCAGCTATCTGTGGGTGAGAAGTTGTGGCGGTACAGACATGGTAGTAACACAGACTGAACTCGCCAGCTACACAACAACAATAGAAATGAATTTTCATGCTAAAAAAAAATGTGATGAAAGAATTGTGGGAAAGGTATAGGAACAGTCCAAATCAGTTTGAGCCGGCCCATACCATTCAATCGCATGGCGCGAGTGACCTTGAATGCTACTTGACTCCAATACATACAGTAGCATTCCCTATGCTGAAACCAGTTCGTAAGTCTGACGTTCAAGTCATGTCCGTCGGTCAGTCGAAGAGATTATCGCCGGATTCTCACACCATCATCCATGTGTTACAGGTAGTTTAACTATTACTTAGAAGTAAGAGTTTGTTAAGCATAATATCGAAAAACTTTGCTTTGATTCGGTGCAAAACTTCGTGCGATAAAAAAAATTTCATGCGATAAAAAAGTTATGTATTATTTTTACTCACCTCTTTTTCTCCATCGATGGAGACGTTTAAACGCGAAAGACGTTTCGCTCGCATTATTTATTATTTAGTATAGATTCCCGTGATTTTCGATGATCACTCGCTCATGGTTGCGTACGTCGAGCGTTATTCGAGGAAAGCGGAAGAGAACAAATGTGGGAAACGCAAAGCAAAAAAACTTTTTTCGCAAGCCAACAATCGTATAAACTAATAAAAGGTTACAAATTTAAGTATATTTTAAATAAACAAAAATAAAATTAGGAATAAAGTTAATAAAAGAAAACTCATTTGAAAAAAAAACTACTAGAAGAAAGAATAGTAGTATAAAAATATTCTCAGTAACGAAATTGAATTCATATGTACAAAAAGAAAAAGCTAATCAAATGCGAATAACAACGAATGGAAATGGAATGAAAAAAATGTAAATTAGTTAGCTACAGAACAAAACTAAATAAAAGAAGAATACTTGTGAGCGTTGAACGACTTTTCCCCTAGCGCTTTCGACGGCGCGGTGATCTCTCAAATATGCTATTCTGCAAAGCTCTTCTCGGCTTCTTCTCTACTCCGTAAACTTCGAATCTCCACAGATTTCTGCTTCCTCCTTTTCTCACTAGTTTCAGCGATTGTTTGACCAAAGTATTTAATGGCGGATATTATAGCTCATCACTTATCGAGTTTTTGTCAATATGGTACTCCGTAACGGCTTTTGCCCTCAAGGGCCGCTAGCGACTTTCAACAGTATAAATGTCGGTGAGGTGTGTGTGTGGTTAGCCACAGTTGCTGGTATTGCCGGTATTCACTGCCGTTACCGGTAAGTTATGGCAAATCGCACGCATGTAATTCAGTCACACGTTATAAGTTGCACTAAGGTTTTTCAGTCTTGACTGTAAATAGCGTTTTAGCACTTTAGCTACTCGGGCAGCTTGCACTTCTCACTATATAATATTAACTTAACTGTTTATTGGCTCACGGTATTTCGCGGTCTTAGAAACTCGGCTTTTAACTAGAATCGCTCAACATGCACTTCTCGATCTTTTAACACCCAAATACTGTCTATCCTCTCTCTGTACTCACCAGAACTCTCAACCCTTTTGCTCAGCGCAAAAACCTTCGTAAAAATAAACAATGGGTAATTCTGGAGATAACCCAACAAACATTTGCGACAACATTCAAACAATGTGTTGGAAGTTTTACTTTCCTCAACATAAAATTATACTAATTCTTTACATACATACAAATAGTGGCGCACACAGATTTGCGTATATACACACACAGATCCACACTTCTTTCAACAAAGGCTGTCGCTACAAGCCTTATATATATATATATATATATTTGGCGCTTTGTAACCGCTGAAGCGATTTTCGGCCGAGCTCCTCCTCCAATTTGTGGTTTTGCGTCTTGATGTTTTTACCAACAAATGGAGGGACCTACAGTTTATTCTAAGCCGCCTCCGAATGGCTGATGGATTTTTATGAGGAGCTTTATTTCATGCCAGAAATACACTCGGAGGGCTTGACATTCCCTGCCGAGGGGCGACCGCAATTAGAAAATTTTTTTTTCTATCATCTTGGATGTTGCTCGAACCTGGGCTCGAACCCAGGCCTTCCGAATGTCAGTACGCAATGCTAACTACTCGGCTATCGCGGCCGGCTACAAGCCTTAGCGGTAGTGTAATTGAGATATTTCTGATATCATAAATGATCTAGTTAGTATTGCTGCAGTGCCCTATGGCTCTAAGACTGGAGAGACTATCTGTGCAAATGACAAATTTACCTTTGCTCTGCTTGGAAAAAAAACGTCCATTTCCCGAAAAAATGTTATTTTTTACATGAAAATCTTTTTCTAGCACCTGTAAAAAAATAAGCCAAATCATCTCAGTCATTCTCAATTGGTGACTTATTAAAAAAATTTTACCGCGTAGAAAATATCCAAACTTCACACGAACACTCTACGGGGTTCAATGAAACTATGCTGAAAATTTTAACACATTCTAATAAATTAAATAAACAAAATGCTATGCAAATTTTCAGCGTGCGAAAAATATTTTTTTCTTTTGATTATCAAGTAAGCTCTGAATATTTTTTTACATTAATATTTATTACTTTAAAAAAAAACGTAGTTATAGAAGTCGAAACATATGTGAAAATAGACTTAATAGCATTGCCTGGACGCCAGTTTTACTCAAAGCAACCTTAAGAAGATATTCCAGAAGCAAAGAACACCATTCATATGTAAAAGTTTAAAGAAAAAGCTTTTATACTTTTTCAGATCACTGTTCAATAACACAATTAGTTTTTCGAGCTCTATCAGACACCCTTATTCGAATTTGATCCGAACTTGGGATTTCCACGGCACAAACCTGTGGTTAAACCCTTAGGCTACGTGTGCGCCGGTTTAACTCATTGTTGTTTTCCACTTTCCCTCTTTCTACAAATTCACGATCAAGTGCTAAGAATTTCTGTAGCTTTAAACTTGTAGCAAAGTAGTTGTTTTTGTGAGTGAGTAAAAAGCTTTTATTTTATGTGGATAAAGATCGACTCTGTACTTCACTGAGGGTACAATCAACAGTCAAATTTATGTTAAAGAACGTCTCCTGCCCTTCATATGTGTACCCGATGCTTCAACCTTGATATGGGCTAAGCTGCTTCAGCACATTATTCTAATGTCACTCAGTAGTTACGAAAGGTATGAACCCACCGAATGTACCAGAGTTGCGACCAATTGAGCGATTTTGGGCTCTAATGAAAATTAGACAATAAGCATACATATATCAGAGATGCTCAACTAGCGAAACGATACCATTTCGTTTTGTTAAAATAAAAAAATTATTTAATGCAATGATTTTGTTTCGTTTCGGCGTCATAGTATTGAAATTACCAGAACACTTAAGATAAGATTGTCTCTTAACGATTTAACATTAACGACAACATTTCGTTTCGTGTAAAAACGAATAAAATTTATTTTGATAACTGCTTTAACGATTAAACTTCCAAATGTTTCAACCGAAACGATTAAAATTTGTTGATTGACGTGATATTTGTCGTTACTTGTCATTCAGCCTTGCTATACGAGGGTGTTCAAAGGAAAAGGTGGAGGTTTTGCTCACTGTTTTCTTTGATTACAGTGGTGTGGTGCATCAGGAGTTCCTGCCAAAATGTCGTACAGTTAATAAGGAATACTACAAAGAAGTTATGCAACGTTTGCGTGAAGCAATACGGCTCAAACGATCGGAATTGTGGAAAAACAAATCGTAGACTCCGCATCACGATAATGCACCTGCCCACACATCAATGCTTATTCGTGATTTTGTGGCCAAAAACACAACCATAAACATGCCTCACCATCGTATGCACAAGATCAAGATGAGATCAAGTCAGAATGAAAGAAAGACCTGATGGCCAGGCCGAAAAGCGCATTTCAGAAGTGCTTCGAAGATTGGAAAAAGCGTTGGCACAAGTGTATTATATCCGAAAATTCACCTCTTCCTTTAAACATACCTTTTATACATATAGAAATTCGGTCTGAAAGTAATGTACCGAAAAGCAACAATTAAACTAGACGAAACAGCTAGTACAAAACACTGATGGTCCTTATCCTCAAGAAGATCGGTGGAAAAGAATTTTACGATTTTTTATCAGGTCCACATATCGGAAGCAAGCCGTTTGCATGCATACATACATATGTATGTAATATGTTTATAAATAACACCAACATTTCTTTTTAACTCTTTATTTACCATCATCAATGGAATGCTGTCGTCTACATTTGATACACATTATCTCTATAAGCCACGGCACTGCACATAGTGCCATAAAGAAGTTCAAACAGTGAAATGTAACAATGTAATCCTGTGTTAGATCGCGCAAGAAACCAACAACTGGGCCAATGGCAAACATTATATTACCCTGTAGGAACATGAACAAACCATATCCGGTGGCAAATCTGTGTAAGAGTAATAAATTAGCACTTTGTATTTAATTATCTCAATAGCTCACCTCTCCTTGGGCAAGTATTCTGCGAAGACAAGCGGTAGTGGCACATGTATCCAAGTGCGTAGGAAGCCCATTGCTGCCGTGGTGATAGCCATATCTCTGAAGTTGCAAACATTCAAAAATGCTGCGAGTAAAAGAAAAAACAACAACATAAAGGTTATACTTGTAACCTATTAAATTTATATGCCCAACAATTTTATATTATTAACATCAAATATAAGGGGTGATCCATTTCGATGTTCTCTACTTTTTTAAAGAAAAAAATACAGAAAATTTAAATTTATGTGGGAATGTTTATTTTCATTTGAAAGAACATTCTTTGACATGAATTTTTTGAAGATTATCACCTTCAAATGTTGGCCGCGGCTACGTCTCAGATGGTTCATGCGTTGAGTCCAATTTTCGATGAATCGTTCGAGCATTTCGACTCGTAACCGGCGAATAACACACGTTATATTTTACTCCAAGGCCTGAATCGAAGCACATAGACTTTAGACTTTACATATCCCCACAGGACTATGTGTTGAGCGAAGCTACAGTTTAACGGTGTCATGTCACACGATCTTGGTGGCCAATCCACCGGCTCTGCTCACCGAAGTGTTCTCTCAATAAATCGATTGATTGATGGGATGTGTGGGAAGTGTCGCCGTCTTGTTGAAATCTAATGTCGCGGAAATTACGAGCTTCAATTTCAGGGAACATATAGTAGGTTGTGATGGCGCGATAACGGTCGCCATTGACGTTCGTGGTTACGCTCTCATCGGCATCATTTTTGAAGAAATACGGACCCATGATTCCACCGGCCCACAAACCACACCAAACCATTTTTTTTTCTAGATGAAATAGCAGCTATTGAATCTCTTCGTCCCAAATGCGACAAAATTTGGCTCGAAAACGTCGAATCTTATTGGAACTTTTCAATAGCCCATAGAGCGAATCGATGTCGCTTGGGAAGGTCGAGCGGCTTCCGTTCTTGCACAAGCTGTCTTTTGTATGCTTTCAATTTAAGATCTCGGCGTAAAATTCGCCAAGTTGTTCCCATACGTCAGTCCGAGTTGTTGCGAACGGCGCCGAATCGACTTTGCGGTCTTCGTGTACACTCTCAGCTATATTTTCTTCACTGCGTGCTAAACGTGATCTATTCGGTCGAATATTATCCAGAAAAGAATGCTGGGTCTCAAAATGGGTTATGGTGTTGCGAATAGTACGCTCAGTAGACCGATTATGTTGAACATAAGTTGAGCGAAGCTACAGCGCGCGTAACACATTACAGAACGTGAATTTTGCGTAATAAATTTGAATGATTTGTAAACGTTGTTCGGGCGTAAGCCTTTCCATGATGAAATGCCAAACGAAACTAAACAAAAATAACATAACAGATTGACACGACTCACGCGTGATCTGTCAAAAAAGATATTGAAAAAATTACCTTTACTTGGATCACCCTTTACATATAGATTTGTTTATTGACTACACATCCCACACAGGCACATCTACACTGCCACACTGAATTGCATAGTTATTGTGTCATATTTCATTTCTGCTTATCTCTGCTAAAGTAAATATTGATTACATTTAGTAAATGCTTAGGAAACCGGTATTGCATGTATGTTTGTATGCGGTTGTATGCGCAAACTTAGCGCATCTCTTAAATGAAGAGCTCAACGTGCAATAATTTCAATTTGAGTTGTGTCATATGTCGGTTATAAATAAGGGAAGCGGATATTCTTACCGCCCCCACTATCTTTGTATGTACATATGTATATATATATATATATATATATGCAGTGACTAGTAAACTTTACTAACATTTAATATTGATAATCGCATAAGCGTTGGAAGATCATAATTCACGCGGTAATCTCAGATGTGCATGCGTTTATTGCTTCCCTAATTCGTCAACAGCTTGGAAGTCAACGGAAATTTTTATTGTTATTCGAAATTATGTCAAGGCTAGTTGTGTTTTCGAACTTACCAAAGCGCGCGATGAGTGTGAAAAATGAGCCAGCTAAATATATATAACGAGATGGTGTTTGAATGAATATTGCAGAAAATGCTAGAAATATACGTGAAGCCAAATCGGCGGCAGCACCAATGGCTATTATGCTGGCAGTGTCCGCCTAAAAATAATCAAAGAAAAAAATCTGTTAATTAATTTCAAATTAAAATTCAAACTTTTCCAAAGGCGTTTAAATCACCAATTACCTTCGTAAAGCCCAATTCAAAGAGATATAGCGGCTGTAATGTGAAGAAAGCTATATCCGAGTAGAGCGCAAAAGAGATGCCTAGAACGATATTAACATAAACGGGTTTCTTCAGAAGCTTCAGGTCCAAGAACTCCACTAGAATTTGCCAAAAGCTATTTGGTTTTCTGAGATCATCCCGAGACCCCACATTGATTTCCAGTGTTGAGTTAACTCTTGTCATTTCCGGTGAAGTGTCAATCACAACCATTGGCCCGGTCCAGTTACCAAGACTTGTAATGCTGGATGAACGACTGTGGTGATTTTTTAGTTCATTTCTGGATGTGGCCGAACACAAATTTCTGTTGTTTATCAGCAATGCTGGATTTGGATTCAGTACCAGTGATTCTTTTTCAACTGCATATTTCATATGCGGTTCATTGTTATTTATAGTTTTTGCCATGGTTAATTCTCCATTTTCAATTTTTATTTCATTTACATTTTTATATCCACTTTTAGTTGCGGCACGCATTTCCAGATCCATTGGCGAGCTCAATTTACGCATATGCCACTCCACTGGCTGCATCAATAACATGCCCAATATCGCATGAGAGTTAATAGCGGCCAATACCAGCAAGCAACCGCGGAAGCCGTAAAGTTCCATTAGCATTTGCATGCCTACCGGATAGAACATAGTGCCCAAACCGATGAGAGACTGTGCGAAACTCATCCACATGACACGTTTCTTAACGAAATAACTATTGAAAGTCGTATAAGAAGTGGGTACGATCAACCCGAAGCCGGTGCCCTGAATTATGCTGAAGGCGAAGAGCAGTTCCCAGGTCGAGCGCACAAATATTTGCAGTATTGAGCCGAAAAAGTATAAGAATCCGCCAAGCAAACCAATGGCACGAAGACCAAAGCGATTGAACAGCCAGCCAGAGAAGAGGCCGGCAAAGCTAAATGCGCAAAAGAAAGCGCTGGTTATGAAAGCTACTGCGCTTGTTTCGGCCCCAATACTTTTGAGGAAATCACTAAATATCAAACCAAATGATGGCAATGAAGCTAAACCACTGATCTGTAAGACAATAATTGTTAGATCTTCTGTATAACAAAAAAAATGGAAATTTCACAAATGACCTACAAATGGCAGCGCCATACCAATGCATACGAAAACTCCCCATCCACCGTCGGGTGCCTCTAGTTGGGTTTGCGTTTTCATTATACAACCTTTTACTTGAATTGTGTAGGTCTGACTAACCTCCGATGGTTCAGCATCCACTTTAGTTAGTCCATTCAACATATTTTAATCACAAATAACAACAAAAACGACAAAGAAAAAACAAATGATAAGATAAGTTTTGTAATGTGCGTAACGGAAGAAAATCTCACCACTTTATGATTTACTTAAATACATCCGAGTTTTTATTTGTCTAACGCAGTAGCTGATTTGGTTACAATTTTCAATCTCAAAAACAACATTTGTTTATATGTTATTCACACCTCTGAGAAATAAACGCATAAATTAGTGGTAGATGAGTAAATATTTTGTAAGAATTGTGGTTTGTGTGTCATTAAAATGGCAGACGGTGCCTTAGCTCACAGAAACCGGTATTCTTCTATAAAATGGCAATTGAATTGATATGTCTGTATCATATTTTTTGTCATTTAACTATTAGTACAATATTGAAATTTTCATAATACCGTAAATATTACAATGAGATTAAATTTGGTCTAACACACTTAATAAAAGAATTAATATGTGACCAAAAAGACCTAAAATATAAACACAAGTGAACGAAATTGAAACTTCCTTTGTCACATGAAAAATTATATAAGATGTTGAATGTATGAGGGCCACCAATGAATGATATATCAATGAAAAAATAAACATTTTCACATCAGGTTTTACTGTGGCATCAAAACATCAGATTTTACTTACTTAGAATCTTCGATAATATTTTGTTTTTGGTAGGTCCCTTCTCAGTCTCCAAGAATAATCTGCCAGGATAAAGCTTTCCATCAAGGAAATATTCTGATGGAATCTCTCACTTTGTCAGCACTAAATTTGTCGGAAGGAAATCCAAATGAGAGTCCATTAAACACATGTTAGGGTGAATTTATATTTTATATATTTATCACTGAAACAATTTTCGGCCGAGCTTCTCCCGCAATGTTGTGGTGAGTGTCTTAATGTTTTCTAACAAACAGGGAGACCTACAATTTATTTTAAACCACCTCTGAATAGCGGATACATTTTTATCAGGAGCTTTTTATACCTTTCATGAACATGAAATTATATGGAAGTAGGAGTGGGTTACCCACCAAATAGAATACCAAATTTCAGGCTCTTAGATGCTTTCTTTATCGGATTTTTGACCATATCTGAACAAGTTGGTGTATGGGAGCTATATCCTATATTCGTCCGATTTCGATGATTTTCAGAACCAAGGTGCAATTTCATTATTTATGTGGTACTTTTTTGAAGAATTTAAAACCTAAAATTTCAAAAAGCGGTCTTATATATGCTATAGTTGTCGGATCTATCCGGTCCCAACAAATGAGCGTTTAAATGTACAAGTACAGCTGCCTACCAAGTTTGGTTGACATATCTTCAAAACTTTGGCACTAGTTTGGTTCAGACAGGCGGGCATGGCTAAGTCAACTCAGCGCATCATTCTAATGCAATCGATATAACAGGACAATTAGGTGAAAAGTCCCCGGCCTGATGATGATAGATGACGCTACTAGAATTAAATCTTATGATTCTGAGTTAACCCTAACCTTTAAAAGAAGAGTGTATAAACTTGACAGCTGTCGGATCATTAGTTTGTGAATTATAGCATTTTGAGTGAAGCAACTTTTGTTATTGTGAAAAAAATGGATAATAAGGAATTTCGCGTGTAGATAAAATATTGCTTTTTGAAGGGAAATAATACAGTTGAAGCAAAAACTTGTGTTGATGACAAGTTTCCAGACACTGCGCCAGGAATATCAACTATCAAGGAATGGTATGCTAAGTTTATATGTAGTAAAATGAGCACCGAGGACGGTGAACGCAGTGGACGCCCGAAATGGTTGTTATCGACGAAAACATCAAAAAATCCACAAAATGATTTTGAATGACCGTAAATTGAAATTGAATGAAATAGCAGATACTCTAAAGATATCAACTGAACGTATACAGCATGATGCATTTTACACGGTGATATGTACTTGTATGTATGTCGCATTTGATAGTTGCTGATGCACACTTTCTTTCGTTAGTTTATAATCAGAATTTTCTCAGTAACTTTCCACTTTGTATGTACTCTTAATTGAAATTGAATTTTAAAATTTCCATTCAAATTTCCACTTCTATACATATTAGATTCACGCACGTGCTATGCTTATGCTCTACGTTTAGGGCTTCACACGGTAGAGCTTGGTAATTAGTTGAAAAATTAAGTTAGATTGCCTGATAATGAGATTGGCAACAAAGGACAACACTGATTTTCCTCAAATGCATACAAATCTCATTATTCGAAACCACACTTTCTGCCGATAGTGAGCTCTCAAAAGTTGGCCTTCAAGTTTCGAAATAATATCAATATCATACCAGCTCCCAATGGCAGCCAATTAACTTAGCCCCGGAAGGCTTTCTTGCGTTAAATGTATTAAGCGAGCGACACACCAATGCTTCCGCGATGGCAGATATACAGATTTATTTACATTTGTCTACATCACTTTGTTGGCGAAACTTTTCAACTTAATGCCAGTGAATGCATGCATAAAACTAACAAAAACTCAAACATGCCACAAGGCAGCAACACCAAACTCATGCCTTGTTGCATTGCCATTGTGCGTTGAATGCATGGGTTGGCGGCTGCTTTGCCTTAATTGTTGCCGCCATTGCAATTATTCTCTGTGGCATGTAAGGTATGCGGTGGTTGTCGGTCGCTGGTTGGTGGTTGATGGTTAGGAAGTGAATATTCGCGAAATTAATGCCAATTGCGGAAAATAAAAATTAATTACGCTGAAGCATGCCCAGTGATGGTTAAATGTCTATTATTTGTTTAATTTTTGCCAAATTTACCCGAAATATTTATTGCATTTATACGTACGTTATATATATATATATATATATATATATATATATATATATATATATATATAAATATTAACGCAAAAACAGTAATTAATCGATGCTGAGTTTGCTTAATTATTTAATTCAATAGTTCATTTATTCGTTTAAAAGAAATTTATTAACTGAGTGGACCTTAAGTATTTCTTTATTTATATATTTCATGAACGAAATATATAGGGTGTTTTTTATAGAGGTTTAGAACTTTAAGTTGGCATTAATTTTCAAGATGGCGTCCGATTTAACAGCTGTCAAGTGATTTATTCTCAGTTTGGTTTGGCAATTCATCATGAATAGACTCACGCCTGAACAACGCTTGCAAATAGTGCAATTTTATTTCGAAAATAATGGTTCTGTACGGAAAACGTGTTGCGCACTACGTCCAATGATACGGACCAATGATTCCACCAGCTCTGTTGAGGTATAAATGAATGCTTTATTTCATGAAGGTCATATTCGTAACGAAACTCCAGGGTTTATATTAGCTTTCTGAGTGGTGCAACTTTTGTCCAAATACTTTTTAAATTTCAGAAAAAGAAGTTTCCAAAAGAACTTGGTATATTTTTTGAACCAACAATTTTCAATTTGAATGTGACATAGTTAAATACATATATTGCGCTCCAAACCACAACAATACTTTGACGACTGCGATGTCGACTCAGGTACCGCTCTTTTTTCCTTAAATCATGAAAATAATATTTTCATCCATTGTGACCATGTATATTCAATTTATTTTCGTTAATAAATACATAATCTTTTCCACTAACCGGAGTCCTAATTTGTAATGAAGCCACAAGTTATTTGATGTTGTGAATGTGCTAGACACATTCAAAGGTTTGTTTTGATTTTTTTTTTTTTGAAATTGAGATTTCGGTCAGTTGATTTGCTGTCCGTGATACCTGCAAATACACTTATTTCAGACGTAAATAGAGCAAGGTTGGATACAATATTTATGATATGTTGATTTCCATTCGGGGTCAAAGTAATTTTCCTTTTCGTTCCGTTAAACCGTTTTGCGTTTCAAATTTAGCGCGAATTTAAGAATATTTGAATAAAGTTTAATGGTTTTTACACTTTTACTGCATCTAAAGTGCAAGCGCACTACATAAGTGCCTCATAAGTGCAAGTGAACCAATAAATAGAGCACAAAATTGCAGAAGCAGGTGGTTTTACAGCTATAAAGTAACATTAACTGGATTGATATGCCAATATTTTTACATTTTCGTATAAAGTATATATTTGAAGTTTAAAAGTTACTGCCTCTAATAAGGTGAGCCACAAGTTGTAAACATATGAAAAAATTTTAGGAGTAATTGAAACACATTTGCAGAATCATTCTCGAACTCATCAATAAAACAATTTAAGGTAAGAAAGTGTAGAGCAGCACTGCATGCTTAGTTATTGTAAAGTGCACTATTTAGCATTACATTGCTTTCTATTTTCTTTTTCGCACTTTCTTATGGTAAAATTTAATGGTTTACATACATTTAAAGAACCCACGCTACAGCCTCTGGTTCAATAATCGTCTCGTTCATCGCTTAATTTCCTTATGATTTTTCAGCATACAGAGAAATGACGCATTCGATAACGAAAAAATATTGAATTTTTTTCAAAATGAAGTAAAGTATTCGAAAATATTAAAGAAAAAAGTATTTCTATTCCAGGTGGACAACAACTTTACTCACTTTAATGCACTTTGGAGCACACCGAATATTATATAACCGACTCTTGTGAAGTTCGAAATTGAACTGAGATTTTATCGCGAATTGAAACCGAATTTAAGCAAAGCGGCGATAATCAAAACAAAGACAAATCTCTTCATCTAAATTAATATTTGCAAACTAACGGTTAAAAAGTATTACCAACTTTAAGCGGATTAAATGATACCCATATGTTTTCACGACTCCCTTTAGCACTCAACAGTAGTTCAGTAAACGGAATGGACTCCTTAATTCTTAGTTTTACAGCCACGCTGTATGTACGACTATATATGTATGTATGTGCGTAGGAAGTACTAAATAAATTCTATATAATTTGATTACCATTCACATTTGTTGAGCGAAGATTAAATGCAGCATTTATCCCGAGACAACATGGCTAATAAGTTGAGCAAAAAATGCACACAGACAACTTCAAAGATATCAAGCAATCCGTTTGCGGTTTTAATTTGCCTGCATTCACGATGCGCCATAGCTGAGTGTTTGCTGTAAAAGTTTAATTGCTGCTGAGAATCACCAATCCATCGTTTCTCGGAAAAAAAATTGGAGAACACTTTTCACATATTTCAGAGTGGAACACTTAGTCGACAACACGAAACAACAACGACAGTTTCTTTTCAGCAAAATATCGCTTGTAGTCAACGAATGATATGTTTTGTGTTCAGCAGCGATTGTTCTAGGAAACAACAGCTTTTGCCATTTTATGGTCGTAATAATCGTTCACCCGTGTTCGCTATTCGTCGAATTGTTGAAAACTTCGAGCGAACATTTTCTTTACACAATGTTCAAGTGCCAATAAGACAAAAAACCGGTCAAAGTAATGAAAATATAGCTGCCGTTCAGGCAAGTGTTGCTGAAGACGCCAATTTGTTGATTCCAAGACGTTCTCCAGAATTGAGACTGTCGCAAACCACAACCTGGCGAATTTTGAGAAAGGAGAATTGTTC
The DNA here is from genome assembly GCA_030068015.2 of Neoceratitis asiatica. Taxonomy (NCBI): domain Eukaryota; kingdom Metazoa; phylum Arthropoda; class Insecta; order Diptera; family Tephritidae; genus Neoceratitis; species Neoceratitis asiatica. The sequence continues at coordinate 66,460,511 of CM061529.1, read as the reverse complement.
TCACTCAAGAACTAACGCCATTGGACCACCATAAACTCCGCGAATTTGCTGATTTTGTCCTGGAACATCCTGAAAATAATAACGATTTTTTTAAGAAAATCATCTTCTCCGATGAGGCTCACTTTCATCTGAGTGGTGCGGAATATAAACGAAACTGTCGATTCTGGTGCGAAGAAAATCCAAAAATCATTCATGAACAACCATTACATTCACATAAATTTACAGTTTGGTGTGGTTTAATCATCGGTCCGTACTTCTTTCGAAATGAAGCTGGTAGCACCGTCACTATCAATGGAGAGCGATGATAATCAACCTTTTATAGCCACAATTGGAATAAGTTTATCTTAACCACATCTGGTTGCAACAAGACGGGGATACGTGTCGCACATCACGTGCGATTATTGCGAGAAAGGTTTGGTGATTCGATTATTTCAAGAAATTATGACATTGAATGGCCTCCAAGAAGTTGTGATTTAACATTATGTCAAGATCACATACTCCATAATATCATACAAGAGACCACCTTTGAAAATACTCTATTCCTTTGTGTAGTGCGGAGTATTACAACCGATTTTACTTTTTTAATTTTAAGTGCAATCTGCTTTGTCGAAAAGCCGGTAAAAAGTACTATTTATAAAAAATTTAATCATACTTGTTCTTCTTTTGAGTTGACCTTGCTTCAATTAAGGGCGGCCAAACTTTGAGCGATGCTCACACCAAAGTGGTTATCAAACTCAAAAGGAACATGTAGAAGAAAATGAAAGGAGATGTGAGATATTGAAATACACCGGTACAACGATTCGCGCTACATAGCCGGCACTAAAAATTTTCCAAAGCAAATTTCACATGGCCAACCGTTGGTAGTCGAAGGGATTATTCTCAAATTATCCTCTTTTTCGCACGGTCTGTTTGTACATTGCATGTTGATAAATCGGCTTTATTGTTTGTTTTGCGCTGAAAACAAATTGAAAAACTTTGTTTATCATATCGCATATTATTGATTTCGATTATTTTCCTCTAGAGCAGTGATTAACAGCCACCGTGCAGCTGTACGTTTTTGTGCCGTAAAATTCTACAATAAAATAATGTGATTTAAAAATAAAAATATTTACGGGATTAGATTTTTTAATCCATGAAGAGTTTTTAAATCATTTCATTATGTTTTATGCAGCACGATTTAAAACAGAGACGGATTATAGTGAAGCGTTGAGCATAGCTAAATAGGCGAACTTTTCTTAATGGAAAATCGAAAAATCATTTTATTTTTTATATTGTTCTATTTATCTATTGATGACTATCTTTCCGCTGAATAAATTTGAAAATATGGTATTTGGCTTAAAATAAATGTGATATAACTTTTCTGGCTAAAAAAAGGTAAAAAAATATAGAAAGAAATCATATTCTAAATTTTCAATATTAAATACCGTATCACAACAACCGTTTTTTTTTTTTTTTTGACATTAATCTTTTAAGTCTGCTTATGTATTTATTCGAAATTTCGCATTTTAAATATTTATCCTTCCATCACGATTCAGCATTCCATTATTATATTCTCAAACTTGAATAAATCATATTTAAGGCAACATTTGATTAGCCTCTTTTAATGAGGTTTCGACAGTATTTTAACAGAATATGCTTAAAATGAATAAATGGTTAAAACAAAGCAAACTTAAAGGTAATAATGGTGATAATAATAACGTTAACGACACAGTTAATGAGTTGACGCCCAGTACAAGTGAGAATACTTATTGCCCAAAAAAAATCGTTGTGCACGGGAAAAACAATGATGGATTTTTGAAATTAGGTAAAGCCAACTATACAATGGAAAAATACATAGTTATTCCCGAGTGTGTGATGTATGGTTATAAATTATCATGTAACTATGGTTACGAGAAAAATTCAACGGTAATTGGTGACTAATTATCCTCTTCTTCCAACAAATGATAAAAGCTACTCCCATAAGTATTTATCTTCAAAATTCGAGCAAATAAACTTTTTCAAAAACAAATCCGTGTGTGTCTGATAAGAATTGATGGATCAGCAGATATTAATATTTGTAAAACACCAATTTTGAATGGCAAAATCTATCGCAGAATTAAACATATGTCGCAAAATATAGAGTAAAATACTGCAAAAACTCTTGCAAATTGAAATTCTGATCCACAAATCGACGAAACAACAGATGTTACAGGCAGAACTCAATTAATAGCATTCGTTGGGTGTATTTGAATAAATTATAAATATAATTAATCAATATTACTGCCAAAAGGTCGACAGTTAATAAGGAATACTACAAGGAAGTTATGCAACGTTTAAGTGAAGCAATACAGCTCAAACGATAATGCACCAGCTCACACATTAATGCTTATTCGCGATTTTTTGGCCAAAAACAAACCGTAATCATGCCTCAACCACCGTATTCACCAGATTTGGCTCCCTGCGACTTTTTCCTATTACAAAAACTAAAGAAACCAATGAAATGAAAGCGTTTTGCCACAGTTGATGAGATCAAGTCAGAATCGAAGATCAAGTCGAAAAGCGTTGGCACAAGTGTATTATATCCGAGGGCGATCGCTTTGAAGGTGACAAAATTAGATATTGATGAATAAATAAGTATTTTTCAAGAAAAAAATCAAAATTCACCTTTTCCTTTGAATACACCTCGTATTTAATGCATATTTACAGGAAATTAATATTATCGTGGAATTCATGTATTGACATTTGTACAGATGATGCTCCAGCTATGACTAGATATCTAAAAGGACTTGCATCGGAGAAATATGGCCGAATTTGAAGCAAAATAAAGTGCTGCTTCACCAAGATAAATTAACCGTGCACCAGGCCAGTGAAATCGATGGTAAAAATTCATGCATTGGTCTGACTGATCCCCAGCGACTTTTTCCTGTTCTCAGATCTCAAAATATTGCTCGCTGGGAAGAAATTTTCTTGCAAATGAAGAGGTGATCGCGGAAAATGAGGCCTATTTTGAAGCAAACGACAAATCGTTCTACAAAAATGGTATCGAAAAGTTGGAGGGTCGATATAACCAGTGTATCACGCCTGAAAGAAACTATGTTGAATAAAAAATGAATCTTGCCAAAAAAAATTGTGTTTTACTATGGTAGGCCGGGGGCTTTTCAATTGACCTGTTACATATAAAAGACCCAAGCTATGGAAGCCAATTACAAATCTTTGTTACTGCAAGCGAAAGTAAGATGTTTGTCCAGAGGAAAATTGTATCTTACGTGCTGAACTTAAAAGAGCAAACTGAAAATGTTTTTTGAATAAGATAAAAATTATCAATTTGCTTTGAAAATATTCGAGATTTAAATTTAAAGCATTCAGAAAAATCAATTCATTCATTCTAACTGAACAGTAGATTATCCAAAGATATAAATTAAAATATCGTTAAATGCTGAAAGCGACATGAGAGTGGCATTGTCATCTTTACCACCAAATATATGTGAATGAAATTATCAAAAAACGTCAAGTTCAAAAATTTAGAACGTTTAATTATGTGATACCAAAATGTGAAAGAATCATAAATGTTTATGAAATATTTTATAATTGTTCATCAATTTAAGAAAATTTAGCATAATTGGAAGCTGATTGGTCATATTCTAAAATTATTCTTTAAGAATTGGACTTCTTTTTCTTTGTTCTAAAAATTCCTAAATATTTTTAATCAAGAAGTAATGAATATTGAAAATGTGTGCTCAGTGTATATATGTAGGGAAAATTTGAGAGGGATGAATGTTGATCTTTTCGCGCTTTAAATATTCTATATTAGAACCCTTGAAGATCTGGTTTGATAAATCATTTATTTCGGTGAGTATATGAAGAGGCATGCATATGATCCAAATCTTTCATACAGAAAACCGTGACTAACATACGTAACAAATTCTATTACATTTATTGATTGGTTTGTGAAATAGAGGAGACAAATAAGTCCTAATAATGAAATCCAATATCATAAACTTAAGTTCAAGTAGAAAACTCGTTATTCAATTACAGTGTTTTTTGTGTTTCAACTTAGTGTTGTGTTTTTTTTTTCATACTGTTAGAAGAATGATGAACGCAATTTTGCTCATTTTCAATACCAACCTACTTTTACATCCGTCACATCTATATATATGAAAGTGCAAGTAACTTCTGAATAAAAATTTTCGCACTCAAGTTGGTGAAAGGAATAGTGACCGAATAAGTAATTAATTTGCAACAGATTTGTCAATACTTCTCGGGGGTGGCAAAACTTTCCCTACATACATCAATAAAAAGTTGCTCATAATAAACAGGAGTTCAAAAAAATTCTACACAACAGATTTAAACAAACCGAGTTTAAGTGCGTGTGTGTGTGTGTGTGTGACTGTACTAAATTTGATTAATTTGTTTTAGCTTCATTGCAAAAACATTGACATTGTTATTGTACGAAATTTAAAGTATGATCCTTCAGAGTTTAGATGTAATTAAAAAGTTAAATGTCTTACTTAAATTCTACCGAAATTCATTTCATAAAATCGAAGCAAAAGCAAGTTGAGCCATTTCGTCATCTTGCTAAACGCACAACCTTTTGCAAAAATACACATCCGTTTACATATACTTATAAATACATGCACACTTAAATGTAACACACACATTTACGGCTTAGCAATACTGCAAACAGTTTATAAACCCGAGAAGAGCTACAAATTCAAACAACTCGTCGGTCCATTTTGGTGAACCTTCATATCAAAAATTATCCAATATATGTCCAATGTGCACATACTTAGGCATATATAATATAAGTATGAGCGGTCAGTGTTACTTTGCATGTAGAAGTTTACTCAAACAAACTTTTATTTATTGAGCGTTTTGTCCTTGCCGGTTCATTACCTCAGTTAACAGAAAAAATGTTGTTTAATATATATATATATATATATAATTGGTGCTTTATACCCGCTGAAACCGCTGAATTTGTGGTTTACGTTTTGGTGTTTTCCCCACAACTTTTTCTAAGCCGCCTCCGAACGGCTGATGGATTCATTAATTCATGTCAGAAATTTACTCGTAGGGCTTGACATTATGTGCCGCATGGTAGTACGAAGTGCTAACCACTCGGCTAATGTTGCCGCTGCTGTATTTATGTCTTTTATAAGTATATTAAGTATTTTAGATTTATTAACTGTAAGAGATATGATATGAAATGACAAATCCAGATAATCAGTTGAACGAGACTACCACTTTTTTTCTGATGGAACTAAACAAAAAATTCAATAAATCAATACATGTTTAAAATTGTCAAAATGTACGCTGCCGAGACCAAATACAAGAAATAAATTATCCCAAAAAATTTCGTATTCATAAGCGTGCAAGCATTAAAAAATTTACCAACTGTAGTATCAAAACTGGTTCTTATCTAAGAGATAAGATTGCTCATGAGCCCAGTTGTGAATTTAAAAATCCATAGATAACTTGCAAATCTATGTTAACTTATCACTGTAAGAATGACAGTTTCTCGACATAGCTCGACCCATATTTCAGTGAGCTTATATTCCAAACTTCATTATCTCAAAATCTTTTTAAAAATCATAAATATTTTATATTCCCTTATAAAGATGGACTGTATTTAAAAGAACTTGTTCATGTTATTTTAGTTGCTATTCTCCTGTTTACAGAATCATCAAAGTTTTGGATGATTACAGCTTGGTTTAACACTTTGCGTACATTAATTTAAATGGTGATTTTATAAAAATTCTCTGCTCACCCAAGTGTCCTCTCAATAAATTCATTGATTGATGCGATATGTAGGAAGTGGCGCCGTCTTGTTGAAACCAAATATCGCGGAGATCACGATCTTCAATTTCAGGCATCTAATAGCCGGTTATCATGGCGCGATAACGGTCGCCATTGACGGTTGCATTCTTACCGGCATCATTTTTGAAGAATTATGGACCGATGATTCCACTGGCCCACAAATTACACCAAAACTTTTTTTCTGGACGAAATGGCAGCTCTTGAATCTTTTCGTCCCAAATTTGACAATTTTACTTGTTTACATACCCATTGAGCCAGAAATGGGCCTCACCGCTGAACAAAATTTTAGTATGAAAACGTCGGATCTTCTTGGAACTTTTCAAGAGCCCATAGAGCGAAGCGATGTCGCTTGGGAAGGTCGAGGGGCTTCGGTTCTTGCACAAGCTGTATTTTGTACGCCTTCAATTTAATATCTCGACGTAAAATGCGCCAAGTCGTTCCATACGTCGGTCCGAGTTGCTGCGAACGGCGCCGAATCGTCTCTCCATGGTCTTCGTATACACTCTCAGCTACGGTCGCTATATTTTCTTCACTGCGTGCTGGACGTAGTCTGTTCGGTCGAATATTATCAAGTAATGAATGCTGGGTCTCAAGATGGGTCATGGTGTTGCGAATAGTACGCTTAGTAGACCGAATATGGCGACCATAACTCGAGCGAAGCGCACGGAACACATTATTTACAGAATATGAATTTTCGTAATAAAATTGAATGATTTGTAAACGTTGTTCAAGCGTAAGTCTTTCCATGATGACATGCCAAACAATATTGAACAAAAATAACATGACAGCTTGACACGACTCAAACTTGATCTGTCAAAAAAAGGCTATTGAAAAAAGTACCCCTTCATGGATCACGCAAAAAGTTCGAAGAAAATAGTCAAAAAATTTAAATATTTTGATATATCCAAGGCAAATTCATATACAGTAGTGGCAAGAATACAAAAACAAAAATCCTAATTAATTTGTTTGTGTAAAATTATATTCGTAATTCGTTGTATTTCGTTTCTGTAATTTGAAGGAAGAACAAGCTAAGATATGAGAGAACAACTTCACCTGCTAAATATAAACTCACCTTGGTTATATTTATATCAGAAAATCTTTAAAAAGCAATTTCTGACATTTATCCTGCATTTACTGCACACTTGACTAACATTATCCCTTGCTTTCTTTTCGCATATTTAAAATGGAATATATTTTATTTATTTTATAAAGTCCATCTCGTAAGTGCATGAGTATTAACTTTATTTCAGTTTTCTTAGTTTTTCTTTTTGCTTTTATATCATTTTAATGGTTTTGCCAATTGAAGTATACGCATATTTACACACTTGCATTTCTTAACATAAACGAGTATGTATGTATGGCTTAGAGTGCATTCAAGAGTTTAGTGTTTTTGTAAGACTATTATTTCTGGCGAATAGAGCGTGTAAATGTATATTACGTTATGTTTCAATAGCTTTTATAACTTTCTAAAATAATTCTCATATGAAAATATACTCATAGGTGCTATTTAGGCGGACGAGCTTCTCAGGAAAGCAGTCGAAACCTTGATTTTTTATCAATCCCTCGCTAGTTTTTTGATGAATATGTAACTTTCACTTGGAATTCCACATCCAAAAGAAAATGAAAAACACCTGCGGAAAAAGTCAATGTAATATACTTAATCTCACTCGTCTACAGTTACAGTAACTTCTTCTTCTTCTTTGACGTAGGCACCTATGCGTTTATAGGCGAATTAGCAATAGTGTTCCGAAGGAGTGGAGATCTTCCTCTTCATATACTTCCACCAAGCTTCTGTACCATGTATCCGGACGGGAATAATGAGCAATTGTAGAGTTTGGTTTTGATTCGTCGAGGGATGACTTTACTCTTCAATTGCCTACTCAGTCGAAAGTAGCAACTGTTGGCAAGCGTGATTCTGCGTTAGATTTATTAGTTTAAAAGATTGTACCTTTTATATTTAGCACTGCAGATCGTATTATTTTCTACAGCATCAATTTGAAGAAATCACACGTTAAAGAGTCACTCTGTTTTGAAGGGATATCAAATTAGACGTAGCGGCGTAAAGGCAACTCCTTATCATGCTGTCGAAGGCAGCTTTAAAATCGATGAAAAGATGTTGTGTATTGATTTTTTCTCTCAGGCCTTTTCCCCCTTTGTCGAATGGGGTGCTCTGATCAAAAGTGGATTTACCTGTTCTAAAGTCAGCGTCAGTTTGTTGACGATAGGATTTGATCTTTCGCACAATATGCCAGATACTACTCTATGTCACTAGATCACCTCCTTGGTCCCTACGTGAGTATCTGGTCTGGAAACTGTTTATAAATCGCCGCATCTCTGCATGTTGGTCAGCTTCTCAAGCTTTTCGTATTCACACACTACGGCCTCTTTCCTTTTTTTTGTCTGCAAATGTGTTGGGCCTCCCTCTTCAGCTCTCGGTGTCTATCCCAACCCGCACGTGTTGTGGTCGACTGCAACGTTTCGAGGTAGACCGTAGTCCGTTTTATCTCCACGGTAGTTCGGCATTACTCTTCATACCAGACATTTCTCTGACACTGTTGGAAACTTATTTGTTTTCGTAGCGGCGGTACGTAAGTAGTTTGAGTTCCCCCGCTCCCATACATCGAGTTGCTGATTAGTACTCCTAGAGAGTAGGGGTGCAGGTCGAGTAGAAACCCTGTAGGCTGTCTGTTCTGATTCCAGCTTTTCGACGTCGAACATTCTTTGTGTTCGTTGACGGGTGTTCTTTGCGGCACAGAGGCGGATGCGTAACTTCACTGCAAGAAGACAGTGAGCATAGTCGACGTCAGATCATCGGAAGGTACATACATCTAAAACACTGGATACATACATTTCGCCAATCACAACGTGATTGATTGATTGCTGGTTTTTCGATGCGGCGACTGCCATGAAGTCTAATAAATTTTCGTGTGCTGGAATCTAGTATTTAGTAAAACAGACAACCACATTTCGAGCGCCCGCAAAGTCAAACAGCCTTAGCCCGCTTGGGGATCTTTCGTCAAGAAGACTGACATACTTTCTTTGCCCAACCTGGCATTGAAATCACCTAGCACAATTTTTACCCGAAATTTGCTTATTTATATCGCCACTGCACTTGTATATATTTCACAGGGATCCACTTTTTCCTTCCTTATCTCGTCCATCATACTTCTAGGGTAATGTCCGCCTTTAGTTTTACTAGGAAATCAACCAGTTCACCAGGCAGCGGCATCTTCCCATTTAAGGAGCCGGACATTCCAGGTGCATGCTCTCAAATAGTCATCCTTTAAACGCTTGCAGAGGTCGTCATCAAAAGGGGGCTCTCTAATCCGAGGCAATTTTTTATTTTTCATTGGAATACAGTTTTTATGTGCTGAGTCTCAACCCTTAAGCAAAACATCAGGGGATTCGCCTTCTCGCTTTAAGACCGGAATTTGAGAACTGCTTGATCCATATGTAAATGAAGCTCTTCTCGAAAGCAATATTGTTAGCAACGAAGCCGCCAGTTTTCCGATTAAATTTATTCATTATTATGCCACCAACTAAAACATCCGATAATTTAACGAAATGTAAGAAAGACAAAACAACGCGTGGACCAGTTTGCTAATTATGCATAAGATTAAAATTGTACTGTTATTAAAATCCATTTGAGAGTTTAACATAAAACTAGTTTACATTTGACAATGAATGAATGAACACACTTAAAATCTGCCGTTAACATTTCTAGAGCTAAACAGAGTCGGTTAAAAGAACTTCCAGCATAATAACATTGAGTTCATTTTCAATTGGTATAAACTTAAACTATTAACACAGATGAAACGGATGATGAGGGGAAGACGATTATATTGTATTTGAAGAGAGTAGGATATGGTTAGTGTGGGAAGAGGTAAGTGCAATTAATTATTTGCTACGTTAATGTGGGGATGATAATGTGATTTTCGACAAATATTTTACAAATTTAACAGAAAATTTGCTACTGGCTCGATGCCGTAAACATACTGTTACTTTTAGCGCAAAGTCTTGGATATGAGCATGTTTTCTCCTTTAATGGGTTCTAGGTGTCCAATTTCGTATCTATATTAGATTTTGATTTGTGCTCTTTAATATTTATAGAGCAACAGCCGCAGCAAACAGGCCTATATCATTATATTAAAACTGAAAGTAGATTTGTGCTCATCACCAATGTAGGTAAGGACGATGCTGGTTACTTTGGCAGATAATAGTAGCATAGCATAAAAAAGGTGTAAAAAAAATGTAAAACTCAGATTTATAATATTTACTTATTTATGTGCCTTATAAATTGCATTCAGGTCCCAATATACATAAATATGTATGTCAAGTAAAAAACCAAAGAAAAATTAAGTTTTTCCCATTATCCTCTTCATTTTATCGTCATTGTTTTCTTAAATGAAAAAATAATGTCTGTGAAGTTATATTCTCTTCTAAGCTAATCTTCGGATATCCTAATGCAATTAGAAATTTTTTAACAAACCGTAGCATAAAATCTTTCATATTCACGAAATGAAAATTTTATCAATGTAATTGATTCACTCATTCACTCAATACCTCTCAACAAATAGGTTTTTGCTCAGCTTTATTGTTTATTTATTAATATTTTTTTTTTTTTTTTGGATAGGCGCAAAGCTCATTCTTCCATTGACGCGGCCTCACAACGCAATTTATATTTCATTCCTTCACTCAATATTGCTACAATACAAAGGAAATGCACCTGCATTGCAACATACATATGTATGTATGTAACATACATCATGACAATCGCACATGCTACCTGCTCTTCATTCATTCACTTTTCATTAGGTGTTCAATTTTTTTGTACCCAGCTGTACTCTACATAAGGATATATTATGATTGATCACAAAACATTGTATTGTATGTTAACAACCACAACTTTCTGGTAAACAACGTTTTTTCTTCTATGCATAAATTTGCAATGAAACGTGTAAATGTTCCAATTAATTCAGCAAACTAGTTACTTACTTAACATACAACTGGTCATTGCCAGTGATTGCTTAGGGTCATCGAACAGCGCATGTTCGATGGAACGAAGTTTTATGGAGTAATGTTAACATATTGGCCACTCTTTCAATCATCTATGGTTCAATAACATTCATGCGATCAGTCAAATTGTCAATGTCTCACTTTCCATTAGCTGTGTTCAAAAATTTCTTCAAAAGTCTTGTCGGAATAACTAGAATGCTAAATGTTAATAACCAATGGCAGCGAGCGTTCTCATGAAGGTTTTTAAGCATAAATGGATGGCGCCTGTAGTGTTCTCTTGCATAAAATAAGCACTCACCAAATTTTAAAATTTTGGTAATCAAACAAACTTTTGAACCTATCCTGTTTTAGATATTTCATTTGTTTGATCAATGTAATTTAATTTAATGCTTCAAATGCCAACCCTTCTTAGGAACAATGACAAATTTCTCAAGTTTTATTTGAAAGCTTTTTTAATCTTCTGATCGGAGATGCTAATATTATGAGTTTCATAAAAAAAATAGAATTTAATCATTATTTAGTGATCAAAAAGTTATCGATCATTAATAATTATAATTTTTTTAGATTTCTCATATCTCTCATAACGATCGAATAACTATTATTTATAAGTACAAATAAATTGTTAATTACATGATAATAGAGTTTGTGCTAATTTGTTATAAGCAAAACGTTAATCACAACAACAAATTCTCATAATTTTATGTTTGCCTTTGAATTATTAAGTACAGAAATAATAAATCGGAAAAATTTAATGAAAAAACTAACACTTCCCTAATCTCGACTTGGATATATTACTAAGGTTGTATGGGAGCTATAGTAATTATTCTTCGAGCTTTCTGATTTTTATTGTCAAGAATCTTTTCATGAACGGAAATGAAAATACGAAATTTCATGCACAGAGTTTCATAAATAAAAAAGTCATGGTCCAATATATACAAGTATTTCCAAATTCGGTAAATTTTCCTATGGAGAGAATCAAGCAAATGATTTAAATTTGAAGTCAGTTTAAAGTTCATATTGTGGCGAAAATGCGAAGCGAATGTCAGATGAAAGAGAGGAGCCGACAACTGGCATGTTCTAGAGCGTAAAGGGAGAACATTCGTTATCGAGAACGATTCGATTATTCCAGGCTTTCGTTTTCAAGCAGCTGACAAGTATATAAGGGCGTCACACGACTGCGGAATCAATCAGTCGTAAAGTAAACGCGTTGGGTGATTACACTACAGTGAAGTAATAAGAAATAGTACATTGTGCAAGTTGTAATTCAAGTGATTTTAAATAGTGAAGTGAATTGTAATTGAATTGTGAATTACTGAGTAATAAAAGGACATTTAATAAATTCATTATAAATAAAGAAACTGAAAATAAAGTTGGTGACTTTTATTTAACAATCCAGAGATCGTACCCGAAGGATTTGGGAAATCATCGATGTTGAATCAGCAAGGCCGTAACAATATATTTGTTAGTTTAGAGCAAAAAGATTTTGAAATATACAATATCATTTATTATAGCGGAGACAAACTCCCTGAGTTAAGTTGCATTAAGAAGTACAAATGCAAATTCAATATTTACCCTTGACAGACAGCACATACATAAGTGCATTTAGTTATCAGTTGATTTGACAACAACTTTTGCCAGCTATTTCGTTGGAAAAAAACAATCACTTATATAAAATAAAACTTAACATTTTTCTCCTTAAATTATTAAACAATGTCATGATTGCTACACATCCTGATATAAGAGAAGTGCAGCTGTGAGAATTGCTTAGCATAAATTCAATTTTTGTTTTTGTAAGTATCTCTTCTTTTGTCAGTGACGAATCCAATTTCTCTCATTCGCAATAGTAAAAATATCTGCATTTAGGAGAAGATAATTCTGGAGTTAAAGCAAAATTAGCCATCTTATGCAGATAATACTTGTAGTCTGTCGCCCCTATTAGAAAGGCGCTATGTGACATTTTTAACGATACGATGTGTTCGAAAAATATAAAAATACAAAATTAATTTTTGTTTCTGAAGGGAGAAATTTTGCACACAAAACAATTTCTATATTTCATCAAAAAGATGAAAACTAAAAAATAATTGATATATCTGAAAAAAAAAAATTTGATAAAATGTTTAATGAAAAAAATAAAACTCTAAAGAAAATTGTTATTTTTGATCCAAAAGAGTTCAAACAAGTTCAGAGATAATCATTACTCCAATGTTAATATTTTATTTTCTGAGCGATAAGTAAAAAATTAAATTTGTTATTAATTTTCATTTTTATAGATATTGATCACACTTTTCGAAATCTCAGCAGAATCGCAAAGACCCTTTGAGAATATGCCTTTACATATACATAAAACTTTCTTGCGATATTCTCATATCTTTGACTGTTTTCATTAAAAAATTAAAAATAATGATTAACAGATTTTCGATCCCTGCCTCTGGCACACATTTTACAATATTTTCTTTAATTTATTGTTTTACTGAAGGTGGCAAATCTTAATTTATTTTACTTTTAATTAGTATCCAAAGCTTTTTTGAAGTCCGGATAGGCTTAGGGGCATGAATCCATTTAAGATTAACCGACATCTTTAAGCGTTAATTCACAACAAAATATTGTTGTTCAAAACTTAGAAAAAAAACTTAACCCGCGTCGTGGAAATGAAATCTTCATATAGCAAAAAACAATGCAAATGTATAAGCCTGAGCATCATTTACAAAAATTTAATTTTTTTAAGCACCTTAGGGGCAACCTAACTTTGGGGATGAGCATGATCCACAACACAATCTTACCCACTTGTTATCAGCAGGATAATACATTTTAAGTTTTTTGCCGATATTAGCTCGTCCTTAATTTATTACTTTGGGGTATACACATATGTACATGTATACATACATATGTATATTTCACATTGAAATAGGTTTCTTCCAATTGGCACTTTGAATTAAACCGTTGAAACAATATGAATCACACGCCGCTGTTTTTCTGAAGTCTACAATTTTCACAAAGCTTTGCATGTAATAATAAATACATATGTATGTGTATGCATACACATATGAGGTATGCGCAAAAAATATCGCAAATTTTGTGTCTCTTAAAAGGTGTTTATTTATTATGAATATCTATGTTGTCCTCTTCAAAGTAGTCAGCTCCAGAATGCACTTATGCCAATCCTAAATTTTTCCAATCTTCAAAAGACTTAAAAGGTCATTTTTTCTGTGCTTGTTCAGATCCACCTTCGATGCAGTCTTATCGTAATTTTATGGGCCTTTTCAGTTTTGGATATAAAAGAGTCATAGAAGCATAGGTTTAGAGAATACGGTGGCTGCAGCACCCTGTAGCTAGACTCAAGATGCACGACTCAATTGTAATCGAAGAAAACTGTGTGTGGTTGTGTCGCGATACCTTTTCTGCATGCCTCGTATATAATCTGTAAAAAAAATCGAACAGCTTTGATATGAAAAAAAATTTTTTTTAAATGTTCCACAAACTGAAGCACGGAGAACTGCAGAACTTTTTATCATTGAGATATTCAATAGGTGGAAAAATTGCATTTTTATTATGAAATGGACAGGAGCAGAGTACTGGGCTGACAAATTTGAATGTGCTCATGAAATTGAATTGTGTGAGTGATTAAATACTGCAGTTTTCTTACTTACTGTCAATGCACACATAAATATGTAGAAGTATGTATGTAGCTATTGCCTACCTAGATGAGGGTTCTACAAACTCACATTGAAGATTGCTGCCTGTTTCATAACAAAAGTGAGTGATTTCATTCACTTTGAACAACATGAATCAAAGTATTTGAACCCACTTACGTTCGTTAATCCTATTTCCAATTGGTATTGAATGAGCTATAATAAAAATGTAAATAAAATGAAATTCGTTTTCCAAATGCAAGGAAGTCGTAGTAATCACTCAAAAATGAATATATAAATAAATAAATGAGTACCAAAAAAATATGATGAGCAAACAGTTGGTTGAAAACAGAAAGCGACCAACAACTAAATGGGCATAATATGTGAAGCTATAACGACAATTTCATTCTAAGTCTCCTCTGAACGCTTTACGGACTTTTAATATTAACTTTCAGTATTAACTCTTCATTTTGCAATCTCAATAGATCAATAGTTTACTTCATGCAAATATTCTCTTAACAAAATCAAATATTGAATACTTTGGTTGACCATTTAAAGCAATTTTGTTGAATGCCTTAAATTCGTGTAAATTTCTACGTGAAAATACACACGGGCAAAAAGAATGTATTTGTGGTTTGTCCTTTGCACGTAAATATGTACAAATATGTGTATACAAAAATATTTCCCATAGCGATTTATGTGTGGGTTTTCTATGGCAAGGTAAAAACGTTAGCAATTGTTTGTTGAAGATACGACAGAACGAATTTTTTTGGTCGATTCATTTTATACAAACAATTTACAAGCGGAAGCAGGAAATATATATGGAGTTCACAAGGTGCACTATGTGTGATATTTCTTCAATGTCGCATTGAATTATAACGATAACAGTTGATGAGAATTCAAACGGAAATTATGTAAGAAAATAGTTAGAAGCATAAGCGAAAGGTGAAGGAGGCGCTCAAGTTGCGAATAAAATTTAAAAAGTTTGGTCACTTTTCCAAAAATTTTCATATTTATCATCCAGCTAGCGTAGTCGCTATCTTTTTAGTCGCATATAACTCAGCTCATCGTTCCATCGTCTGCGGTATTCGCCGTTGCCAACATGCAAAGGGCCATAACCGAAAAACCCTTCTATCGAAAACTTCTAGTGTCATCTCATTGGCTGTTGATATCGTCCACGCTTCTGTACAATACAGCAGAACGGGAATAATGAGTAAGTTGCCCTATCTCAAGCCTCGTTTGGTATCAAACGGCTGGAAGAAGTTCTTCTCAATTCTTACTGCCCTTGTGATGTTGTCGAGTGTCAGTTTACATAGCCGTATAAGTTTTACAGGGATACCGAATTCAGACATAGAGGTCAGCAACTACTTTTTGTGCTATCAGTTCGTTCAGTTCGTTGACGGTTGGCTTTAATCCCTCACACAATGCGCCCGATAGGAATTTGTAAGGAGGCTTATTTCACGATAATTGGTTCAGACTGTAGGGTAGTGGATTGTTTATTCCATCATCTTCTGTTGAGGGTTTGGGCTCACGATCTCCGGGTGTCACACTTTCATTGCCTTCTGTAAGTCGTCGCATCTTTTCGCATAACCATGTCAGCCAACTTCTTAAGTTCTTCATACTCACTGACTTTCGCCTCTTTCTTTTTTCGTCTGCAAATGCGCCAGGTGTGGGAGCGACCAGAAACGATTCTTTTACATATGGTTCAAGCAGCTCACGATTTCCTGTCCAACATTGCATATCCAGTTCTGCAATATATTTCAGTAATATTTGTCTTACAGGCGGACAAAAAAACCGTAAAACAATCGCAAATTATCACTGAGGAGTTCCCAGTATAAACCGTAGTCGTCGAATTACACTGAAAAGTACAAAAATCCACTTTTTCGGGTGACACAGTCATATTATGCCGTGGTAAATGTCCTACAACAGCATCAAAAACTATTGGGGGCAATTTAGTTTTCAACGAAAAATGGCTTTCAAAATGGAGAATTAAAATCAAGGATCTAAAGGGTTAACACATTTAATCGTTTGCATTATGCTCACAAACAATTTTATTAAATGGTATAAATTACTCCCCAGTCAAATGTTGCAGCACATAACGGTTGTTCCCGCCTTCCAAGGAAAGCGCCTTAGTTCGAAAATGGTCTGAGTTAACTCGAACTAACACATTTTTAATTTAATTTTAAATAAAGGAGTTACGTAAAAAAATTTTGAAGCAAAGAAATGAGATTAGCTGATTATATCTAGTATTCCTTTACAAGAACACTCTTGAAGCAGTTGCTAAGATAGAAATATCGAAAGGGAAAAATTTCAAATCGACTGATCTTAAACAGCGAGGTGAATGATATATTAAAAAAATAAAAAACTTCAAAGGAATTTAAAATTTGACCAGTTTATTTAACTAATGCCAAGCGGGATCATTATTGAGACTATTCAGCAGCTATGAATACTATGCAACATCCCTTGTTGTTTAGAGTATTACTTGTGCCAAAATTTAGCTTAACTATTCTATAAAAACTACTTCGATACACAAGTATATATTTTTATGATTGGATGCATTTCAACCATTGTCTGTGGCGACAATATGAAAACGCAAAATTCAGTGCGACAGAAGTGTGACTTCAATTAAGAATATAAAGTTAGCAACGGGCGCATCAGACAAGTTCCTTTTTTTTATTTTTTATTTATTTATTAACTCATAAAAACGTTTGGAGTGTGAAATGAAAGCAAAGCGAATTCATTGCACTAATTCAGAGAGTGTTTTTATGAGAACTGATGTTATGTCTAATGTCAATGAGCACAATGACACACAAATTCCCCTCTGCCTTTGTTACGAATCGTTGTCCGTGCAATGCGCGAAAGTGTGTCTCGTAAATTGTTTCCATACTTGCACAAATATTCTTGCAATTGCGCGCTCTTTCATTATGCTAAAAATTGTACTTTATTATTGGACTTTATTGTTAATACTGTCTGAACAAAAAGTGGTCGTGGAAGTTTACACAAGTACACACCAACTTATGCACATTGTAGATAGATATTTACCACTCTCATATTTATATATATATATAAACATATACTCATATTATATAATTGAATGTCACTCAATATTTATATGTATGTGTATCACTGAAGGTAAATTGGAATTACTGACAAATTTTCAAAGCAAAACTTTTACTTTTTGAGCATTTAGCATGCTGACAATTCGTTTAAAAACTTTCACAGATACTTTGATTGTTAAAAAGCAAAAATCAAAACTTTAAAAACTGTTCTATTCCGAAGCACATTAGATCAAATGAACGCGTTTTCCGTGCAAATGTGATAATAATTAAAGTGATGATTTTATTTTGTTGTTGTAATCTTTAGCAGTAAATGCTTCGAAACAACCACACGTGAAGTTTGTTTGTTGTAAGGAAAAAGTTCCGTTACACAGCTGCGCTTCATGAAAAATTTGCTTGCGAAATGAGTTTTACTTCATGAACTTGAATTGCGTGTTTCTCGAATTATTTTTACTAATATTTGGATTGAATTAAAAACAGCCTAGGTCTATTTACATAACCTTAAAATTCTGTAAACCGTGACAAATTTTGATTTGTTCGAAATATGGCGCACAAACAGCACAAATAAGGGAAATTAATATGTCATTCTCAAAAATGTAGTTGCCGAAATTGGTATTGATTCAATTCAATTCGATTTGTTTCAAATTCAATATTTCTTACGATATGTGAGTATTCTATAAGCCTTAGAGCCCTCGGGGAGAATGTTTGCTATATTACCCAGCTAGTCCCGTGTTGTTGTCTTTCTTAACTTCGTTAAAGCTCGAAATTTTCAGACGAAGCTTTGTACCGCGCTAAGTAGACGTCGCGCCTGCTTCAGATCACATAAGTAATTAATTAATTATTTATTATTATTAAAGTCAACATGCGTTAGTTTAAGAATTTATTATTGACTGGGTTAGGTGGCTTTGAAAATTAAAAAAAAAAAATGATTTTTTTTGTCTTATTAAACTGTAAAATATGTTTAAAATATTCTCCTAAAATTTCAAATCTATCGGAGTGAAATTCTAAGAGATAGGCCCTTTAGAAGTTCCGCCCATCAGGCCATGCCTGTGTCAATTTGAAACTTTAAACGCGTTTATCTAAAAACTCTATTTTTTAAGTCGGTGGACACGATTTCTCGAAAAGTTATAAAGCGATTTTGTTTAAATTTGGCACAAATATTTGTAATAACATTATCTTGTTTTTTGTTATTACAACTAATTTTTTCGAGCCTATGTATTTGATCAAAAAATGTGTTTTTGTTGTTCAAAGTCTGTCAAAAATTCAAATTTTAATGTTTTGTTTATCCATGTACTAACGAAATATTTTTGGTTTTTTGATTTTAGATGAACCAATAATGAGTTATGCTGTCCACGGCGAGAGCATTTTCTTTTGAGACGTCAAGGCCGAGTTTTCGGAATTTTTGAAACCCACCTAACCCCCTAAGACTAAATAAAAAAAATCATTATATATTGATTCTTAGTTTTCGGCGGTTTAATTTTCTTTTTTAGTTTTTATTGCCTCATCTAGTGTGATGTTTGCGACGCTATCGAACAGAAACAATCACTCAAAGTAATATCTGCATTTTATTTTTAAGTAGATCAAGATTCGTAATCATTAATTCCATTCTTTTAGAAGTCTCTCCAGCCATTAGTAATAATAATAGTCATAATAATAATAATAATAATAATAATAGTCATGTCATTAATTTCTGTTCCAGTAGTAAACAGTATCCTTTCCAATATGTTTTCAAACCTGGCTTAAAGCATGACAACGTGGCTTAATATTTTTCTAAAGCAGTGTCTTCTTTTTTCGAGTCGATGATGTAATTCATTTTCAATCAATTTTTTTGGCAAAATTAATTTTTTTATTCAACATAGCTTCGTTCAGGGGTGATACACTGATTATAGCAACCCTCCAACTTTTCGATACTATTTTTGTAGTAAGATTTGTCCTATCCTTCAAAATAAGCCTTAGTTTCGGCGATTGCTTCTTCATTCGGTGAAAATTTCATCCCAGAGATCATGCTTTTGAGGTCTGAGAACAGAAAGTAGTCGCTGGGGGCTAGATATGGAGAATACGGTGCATGCGGAAGCAAATCGAAGCCCAATTCATGGATTTTGGCCATCGATTTCACTAATACACCGTGTCGCATTGTTTTGGTGAAACAGCACTTTCTTTTTCTTCCAATGCGGCTCTTTTTCGGCGATTTCGTCCTTCAAACGGTCCAATAATGCTATGTAATAGTCGCTGTTGATGGTCCTTTCTTTTTCAAGACAGTCGATGAAAATTATTTCATGCGCATACCAAAATACAGACGCTATAACCTTGCCAGACGACTGTTGCCTTTTTCCTCACTTTGAAGCGGGCTCATCGTGTACAGTCCACCCGGATGATTGTCGATTGGACTTCAGAGTGAAATGTTGGAGCCATGTTACATCTATTGCCACATATCGATGATAAAACTCGGGTTTATTACGCTAGAATATCTGCAAACACTGCTCCGAATCATCAACTCGCCGTTGTTTTTGGTCAAAAGTGAGCTCGCGCGGTACTCATTTTGTACAGAGCTTTCTCATACCCAAATAAGATTACGACTAACTATGTATGCATGATTAAATTATAGTAACGTGATCTTTTTGCAAGGCCGTGAACTTTCCAATTGGCCAATTATAACTTTTTAAAGTATTTTCGTTTGAAAAATTCAATATTTGCATAATTTACACTTAAGCTGTAGATACCTTTAGCCATTTTAACGTTATTTCCATCAAAGAATACAACTATATTGTTGACAAGATATTAAGAGTTTTATGAGATGATTTCTTCCAAAAAAGTAAAGGCAATACTTTATATTTAGTCGTAAGTTCCATGAATGTCTGTCCCTAGCCATGTATGCATTCTCAAAGTAACCTAAAATTCCTCAGCATAAACTTATCTAAATATTTTCGATGCAATCAACATTTACAATTTCTCAATTTAAATTTATAGTTTCTACTTTAGAGCTTCGAAAGTTTAATAAATATACGAGTATGCATGTTCGTCTTGTTTATTTTAAGTTGTTTGAAACAGCAGCTATTTGTATACACTTGACAGACTTTACAGTGCTTATAATAATATTTAAATCGCTGTTGTTGGATGAATGTAAAAAAACGCACCTACATTCCCCAGACAATCCATGTCCAACTGAGCAACAATTTCTCCCCGGCACTATTAATGTGCCGCAAAAATATCGCGTGCTTAGGCTTGTTGCCGCCCTTTCTGTTTTTAGCTAAAATGCACTTAGCTCGGCGGAAGCGGAAGCACTCGCTCAAAGTACCAGCCAACTCAGCGCACAGTAATTACGTCACAACGGCAGACTAAAATACATTACTCGTAGTCCACTTTTGCATGCCAAGAAAAGCTTAGAAATCTTATAGACTCGCATTAGACCAACAACATTACCGGCCCACAATGTGATGTGCATTTTCAAAAAAGTCACTAAAGCCCTAATTACTACCAAGTCATTGTATGGTACATCTTCTCGTTAAAATAGAGACCATTACGCACTGAACATCGAAAATTGTACAACAATTTAAATGAAATGAATTTAATTTATTTTTCAAACATTAAAATTATTTTTGTATACTGAATTTGTATTTCAAATGTGCAATTCGCATTCCCAAAGCAAATGCAAATGACCTCTTGGCCTGAAAAGCACGCATTGTGTCGAGGCAAACTTTACTTCAAGTATGCGAGGGAATGCGGTAGAATATGCAAACATCTGCTTCACATACAAATATACATTTATATAGGTTTTCCCAACAAGAGCGATATGATTTCTAAGAGTCATTTTGGCCACTTTTAATATGTCAAGATCTGCTTTTTTTTCATTGTATTCAGTAATATTTGCAATTTCATCATGGCATGTGGTTTTTGGTCTGGCGGAATCATCGGTCCGTACTTCTTTCGAAATAAAGCTGGTAGCACCGTTACTGTCAATGAAGAGCGGTACAAATCGATGATAACCAACTTTTTATGACCACAATGGGAAGGAGTTGATCTTAACAACATCTGGTTCCAACAAGACGGGCCTACGTGTCTCACAGCACATGCAACAACCGAATTATTGCGAGAAAGGTTTGGATATTCGATTATTTCAAGAAATTGTGACATTGAATGGCCTCCAATGGCCAAATTGTGATTTAACACCATTAGACTACTTCTTGTGGGGTTATTTGAAGTCCTTGGTCTTTAGCAATAAACCAGACTCTCTTCAAGCTTTAAAAGTCAATGTGGAACGTGCAATTCGTGACATACGACTTGATTTAGTGGCAAAAGTGCTCAAAAATTGTCGTACAGGGCATTTGAATGATGTTATATTCAGAACATAATTGAATCGATTGTACTTCACATTAAATGAAAAACATTTGAATTTCCTATATATATAAAAGATGATGTATGTAGATATATGGCTTATAGAGTCTCAGCCGATTTTGTTGAAAAACTCGTATTTATTGTTCGATTTTTTGCTAGAAATTCATATTTTTCCAAGAAGTGTACCCGATACCGATCTTACTGAGACAAATTTTATATGGGTAGGTTTTGATGAATTTTTGTACAAAGGTATTCTGTCTAGACAAAAAAAATACCGAAAATTAACCAGGGAGCAAATCCGATTTGCTTGAAATTTTGTACGTAGGTATGTTTTGGTCCAAACAGCTCAGATCGACATTTTTAGCCATCAACAGCAAGTGTAGAGGTGTAGAGTAAGTAGAACAGAGCTACAATAACGTGTGGCCGGATATCGCAAGTATACTAAGCACTCAAAGGATGAATTTTATTTGCGCTTTGGGACTCATTCAATGAAGGAGATGTGTGAGATCGGAAATGCGAATCATGATCAACAGTATAATATATAACGATTCTTCAGGTTATACGTTAATGAGCTTTATTTGAATGGCTTTTTTTTTTTTTTTTGATTTTGAATTGAATATTTTGTTATACAACACAGAAAAGTGATAGAGTGACAGCTGTTTCGGAGATCACCACATCTCGTCATCAAACTTCTTATGACAGGGATCAAACCAACGGATTCTGACTTCACAGGCGATTGATCTACCACTGAGCCAACGTTAGCCATTTAATCTCTGGCATTACTGACCAACAACCATTAAGTGCGCTGATTTTTCAGCTATTCTTCTTAATAATAATGGGTTAGTGAGTTTCTTTGCTATCCTGAAAAATATATAAGCAGGATTGATTGATTTTTCATTTTAAACTGCCGCCGTTAAATTAATTGTGCGTCTGTGGTCCATTGAAGTATCTACAACTACATATACTACTCTGTAGTGCATTATTCGGCCAATTCATGTATCTAAACCAGCTTAATGGGGGCCAGAACCATTCTTCCGGTTTTCCGCAGTTGCAGTGATTGAATAAGTTTTATATATGTATGTATGTACCTAAAATGTGTATGTGTATGTGTTTGTTTCGTTGGTGAGCACAGATGGCGTGCAGAAGTTTCAGGATAATATTATCCAATGCAAATAGAACAAATATGCATAACACATTGTTACATGCATATTTATTACTATCAATATAAATTTATATAATAAATATTATGTTTTACTAACTTTTCACCAAAGCAGATTGTATTCGAAACTAAAAGTATGCTCGAATGTAATTTTATAATTTATCGTAGATGCTCCATGTGGATAATCCAGTGGTGTAGTTTCTAAACTAATTTCCTCACGTTACTACATGGAGTACTTTGATTTTAGGCAGAGGTCTAGTATATGGTCCAGACTTGGGTTATCGCAATGTTAATTAGACCATATATTTTGTGTGGATTGTGGTTAGTTATAGAGTACTCTATTCATCCGTGCATGGGGTAGTCGCAGGGCAGCGATGGATGATGAGATGGATGATGAGATGGAACATAACAATATACGCATATACTTGTATAGTGATGCATATTTACACATGTATGTACGCATATAAATATGCATTTAAATAAATTTGAATACTTACATATATGTACATTACATATATGCATACACACATTCCATATGCACTCGCAACTCAGCAAAAAGTGGAAAAACCATGTGCAAGTACTGAGTATACGCCCGGGGCCCTGTAACATTTAAAACAAACAAATCACACAAACATTCATACATACACTCAGAATCAAGTGCAGAGATTGGTAGAGGGCAAACCAGTCAAAGTGAGAGAGTCAAATTTCGCAAAAATAAAAGAAGGAAGTGAGAAGAATAAATGTAGGACGAAATACGAGTCTCGTAAAAGATTTTTTTCTTGTTTTTACTGCTAAAATGTTCAAGGCATAACATGCCTCCTGCGTTCGATTTTAATATCCCGTCAGTTGCAATTTCAGTTGACTGCAGATTATGACCCTTAAAAATGGTGAAGTGCACTTCTTTTAGACACAATGTAAGAGCAAATGCGACTATATAAGATTACAAACTTTTCGATAAGCGAGTGGTAGTAAATTTATTTTAGTTAGCGAACTTACCTATTTATGTTAAAAAGAATTCTCATATATCTGCAAATACATACGTGCGAAAAAATGTACAGTAACTTTCTAAATTTATAAGTATAAACACCGAATACTGTGATATGGGCGAAAACCCCTGCGGGTTAGGGGTTCAAGAATTTACCCGCGGTAAGGCACGCCTGTCGTAAGAGCCGACTAAAATCCATAGTTCCCGCGACAGTCGGGTCTTTATACCGGAACGACCCGGATTTTTATCCGGCCAAGGACTGTCACTCCCGCAATGTTCCCCGATGCTCCATTTGGAGAATTTTCTGCGGTTACAACAACCACAACAACATATGGGCGAAAACTTTCGAATATTATTTAATGATATGGTCCCAGGTATTTTAGTCCACACGTCAAAAAAGAACTGCTCTGAGATGAGTTCCAGTTTTTATAACTTCAGGAGCTTGAAATGGTGGGTACATTTAAATTTGGTGTGAAGCTTACCCACCGAAATATATATTTATGCATACACAACAATTGATTTTGTTTATGGACAAACTAAGTGAAATGTTTAGGAAATTTGTAGACATAAAAATCATCACGGTGTTGCCATCAAAAAAGAATCGCTGTCTTTATATAGGGTTTTCTAATAAGAGTGATATGATTTCTTTAAAAAAAAAACACACACACACTAATTGTTAAGGAAATTCAAATGTTTTTTTATTTAATGTGAAGTACTATCGATACAATTAAGTTCTGAATACAAAATCATTCAAATTACAGGAACGAATTCGATGAATCCAGTTTTTGAGCACTTTTTCCACTAAATCAAGTCGTATGTCACGAATAGCAAGTTCCACATTGACTTTTAAAGCTTGAAGATAGTCTGGTTTATTGCTAAAGACCAATGACTTCAAATAACCCCACAAGAAGTAGTCTAATGGCGCTAAATCGCAACTTGGCCATTGGAGGCCATTCAGTGTCACAATTTCTTGAAATAATCGAATTTCCAAACCTTTCTCGCAATAATTCGGTTTTTGCACGTCTTGTTGGAACCAGATGTTGTTAACATGGGCTTCTTCCAATTGTGGTCATTATTCGATCTCTACCGCTCTCCATTGACAGTAACGGTGCTACCAGCTTCATTTCGAAAGAAGTACGGACCAATGATTCCACCAGACCAAAAACCACACCAAACTGTCAATTTTAGGTGAATGTATGAGTAATGGTTGTTCATAAATAATTTGTGGATTTTCTTCACACCAGAATCGACGGTTTTGTTTATCATATCATATCAACCCTTTTGGAAAACCCTTTATTTCTCAAGTCCCTTTTTCTTCGCCATTGGATGTAGTTACATGTGCATTCAATTGCAAAAGATAACAACAATTAATTTTACCAATCCATTAGTTTATATCAGTCGAGGAATTCAAAAGATGTAAGATATTGAAGACATGAAAATTGTTTTATCTTAAATATTTCATATGTTTGCTGAACATTTATAAACGAAAATCTTTTTACATAATTAAAAATCTTGTTCAAATATATTGACAGAGTTCTGTAAAAACCTGCCTAAAGGATCGATAATTGTACTTGTAACGTATTGTTCAATTAAACCAATTTTATTTTTAGGTTTAAGACGAAAATAACTTCATATGCACCGGCACTGCAATGTCCACAGTGTAATTAGTCACGGTAACTACATGAAACTGCAGTTCTCAGCATAGCATAAAATCCACTTTCCTTTACTTCATTATAGCACAAATATCTCTACAGACAATACTTTTTGCATCGGTTCCTTAAATAAAACTTAAATTCATCTATGTTGAGCGTCATATATATGTATGTGCAAGATGTATATGTATCAAAGGATCCGCGCTTTGTACATTGTTCGTCTTCTCGATTCCCACTTGATGTGAAATCACAAAGCGAATTTACATAATAAACATGATAAAGCGAGAGCTTCATAAGTGCTTCGCTAAGGAAAAGATTTTAAAGTTTCTTTCTTCTGTAAGTATTTATCTCACGAGTAAAGTGAAAAAGTTTGAAAATTCATGGAAGTTTCGCGTTCTTTCTTCTTTAACTTGCACGTACATTAAATATTAAAGTTTGCGAGTATATTTGCCTCAAATTTCCATTCATGAATAAAATTACCTATTTTTCGAACTGCACAACGACAAACAAAGGTTGTTAAGCTGTTTGAAATATACAGCTACGAATATGAAAACAGCAGTACCGTAATTTTTTCTTAAAAACTTTAAAATATTCTAATAATTTACGCATTAAATCGAAAAGTTGGTTTTTCTTTAACAAAAATACTATAAAACACGATGCCGCAATAGCGGAGTAGTTAGTACTACGCAGAGAAGATCAGGGTTCTAGTGCTCTCCGTACAACTTACAAAATTATAGAAAATTAATTTTATGATTGTGGTCGCTCATCGGTAAGGAATGTCGAGCTCTCAGAGTGTATTTATGACATGATTTCTGACATAAATGCTCCTCATAAAAATGCATGAGGCTACTTAGTATAAACTGTAAGTCCTTCATTTGCTGGAAGAACACCAAGACATGCACCTCAAATTGGAGGAGGAGCTAGGCCAAAATGCTTCAATGGTAAACCTCTTTTAGAACAATCTATCCGGTACTAACTGCATGGCAGCATAACATTTTATAATATGGGAGCATAACCATGTCGGTGCATTATTTCATATATTTTATAAATTCGACCAATGCTCCTAACGTTTTATCAAAATTAATTGTAGATCATAATTTTTTTATGCGTCATGAATTTAGTCTTTAACGCTGCATTTCGATTAGTAAGCAGTTGTATGGGGATGTCGAACATACTCCTTAAAGGCTGGACCATCAAATATAATTATTTTGGACATGACAGTCGCCACTTTTTTAAGGCCAGTCCACATGTATTTTGACGAGCTGTAACCGATTATCTGTATGTTTTTTGTAAGTAGAGCATCTACCTTGGACTCCGGACGGACAATTTGCATTTAAGCGCATCCTTCTCACAGTTACAATACTTACTGCTAGATTTAATTCAGTTTTTATCTACCTGCCCGATTTAAAGGGGTCCGATGTTGCAATTCCAGCAATGAGATTTTTTTTTTTTTTAATATATTTTATTTGCAATCTACAACTTGACAATCAGCAAATTTTATAATTCTACATAAGTACACGGCAGAACCGATTGTGCTCCATTGAGGCTAATCCATATTTGTACAAAAATTTTTTTTGCTACAGAATTAATTTATTACACTTTTTAAAATCAACTTGGAAGGTCAAAAGTGTAAAATCATTTTAGTCGTCTAACATCCATTCTATTGTCTAATAAATTTATTGCGAGTAAGTTTACGTGATGAGACAGTCTATCCAAGTATCATCGACAGGCTCTGTTGATTTCGTCTCTAACATATGGTATATTTAAGTCTTTGTGAGTTTCGTGATTGCTTATAAACCAATGAGGAGCTGCAATACTTCTTAAGGTCGTAGATTGATATCTTTGAAGAATTTAAATATTAGACTTACCCACCTTTCCTCATAATTGTATTGAATACATCCATACTGGCTTAAGTATTGCCTGGTAGAGTCGCACTTTATTTTCAAGGCTAAGTTGGGATCGCTGACCTAAAAGCCAGTACATTTTTTTCGTTTTCAATTTTTAATTTTCACATTCAGGTATTTTTGAACCGCTTAATAATACGGAGGACATTTCTTAGTTCTTAATGCAAACGTTATTTGGACGGAATTTTGTGTATTAACTTCTATCTTCCTGTCACTTAGCTAATTTTTCAAACATATTAAGCTTTTCTTATAGATGCAGTGGGTCTTCATTGCAATTAAAACTTTTGGCAGTAAATGCTGTTTCATCGGCATAGGTTGGTACCTCTATACCATTGCTAATCGGCAGGTCACCTGTAAATATTGTGTATAAGACGGGACCTAAAACTCTACTTTAAGGAACTACAGCTTCAATCAGATACAATTCTGAATACTCACCTTTTTCAAAGACATAGAATGTACGGTCACTTAGAAGAGACTTTAGAAGTACATAGTAAGGAGCTGGAAGCGATTTTTATACCTTTCATGTACATGAAAAGGTATATCAGCTTACGTCCAAAGTATGTAAGTACCAGAAGGAGCAGAGATAGATCCAGCGAAATTTATACCGATCGCATCAGAATCCAGAGCTGAATTGATTTAGCCATGTCTCTCTGTCCGTTTGTCTGGCCGTATGTCTCTCCATCTGTCTATTTGAACGCAATTTTTGAGATATTTTATTTCCGTTCGGAAAAACATCTAGACACACAGCACAAATTGAAAGAAAAGTTCGGTCAAAATCGCTTTACGGGTTACAAAACCACAATTATATACATATAAACATACAAGTATATTAGGATGTTAATATTGCTGAGTATTCTTTGTATATATATGTATTGTATAATAAAAATAAAAATAGAAATTTTGATGTAAGAAAGAGCTTACAGATATACATATAAGGAATACCGTATGTTAACATAATTACTATATATCAGAGATAAGCAAGGAACTATATATGAGAAGTATTCATATGGTTCGTTGGTTGGTTGATAGAAGAAAGTTATGAGTGTAGAACGCTGGCTGGCTTCAAAGCTTATTAAATTTTATTTACATCTTATAATATGCGAGTATGTCGAGTATGTACATTTTACATTAAATTAGTAATTTCCAAATGACATACAGTTTCTTCTTCAGCCTTTTATTACAACGAAAACGTTCACAAAAAATGCTTCGAATCGTTTATTATTGTACATATATATAGTATACAAAAAAAGAAACTTCTTTGTTGTTGAAGTCATGAAATTGATTGCATTCATCAGCGAATTTGCATGTACTGACAGAATGTCAGGAAACCGACGACTATCCATTAAGTGAAGCTCCTACATAAAATTGTGATGCAGCAAAAATTAGTAAAATTAAAATGATGCAGTGGAATGAATATGAGTACATACTTTGCAGTTTTATTCATCCTTGCTATTTATGTATGTATATATTTATGCTCATTATATTATGTATATATGCTCCAAGTATAAAAAGAATATGTAGCTATTTACTCAGTCAACCACTAGTTATGTGCATACATTCGCTGGTGTTGAACAAGGTTCGAAAAGTTTCTCACATAAAATGACCAACAAAATATAAATATCAGAAGGATTTTTCATTACCATTAATATTAAAACATTTTTTCAATCGAATCTTGTTTTGGTTTCCATATATATTTATATATATTTTTCTCCTAACCGCATGAATCAAGCAATACTAGATTTCGGTATATCATTTGGCAGTTTCACCAACATCTAAATGAGCTCTGTGTTGGAAATCAGTATGCTTTTTAACGCTTTTCGGCTCGTTAAAAGTACTTAGGAAAAATTTTAACGATTATTTGTTAATTAAACGATAAAAAATTGTTACCGCTATCATCAAAAGATTTCTTATTTTATTTAGACAAAACTAATAGTATAAAAATTAAAAAAAAAAAATACAAATCGTGAAGTTACCAAAAAAAAGCAAAAGAAAATATAGTAAAATGTCTTTTCGAGTATTTGGCATAATTTTCATCCCAAAAAAAGGAACTAACGTACTCTTCGTCAGTGGATAAAAGTTTTTTACGAGAATCAGAAAATCCTCTCATCTCGAGTGCAACAGAATTTCGAATGCTATATCGATTGACCCCAGATTTAGTTGAAGAAATGATTTCTCTACTTGATAGCCAATTAAAAGGCAACAGTATAACAGTGATATCTACGGAAAAACATGTAAATAATGTAGCTTTCAAGTGCTTTCTAATTTTTAACACTATTGAATTGTTTGAAAGTTCAAACCGACTTGCTATTTGCTATTCTTTGCAACTGAATGCTCTCAACGTCCGGTTGGAGAGCAGTGTGTGATAGCCATGAGCCAGTGGTTTGTAAGGCGTTTTATAAATATAGTAATTGTTGACGCAATCAACCGCTCAATGTTTTTCGTCAAGCTTATATTTCCCATGACTCAAATAGAACAGCAAGTTGTAAAGGAAATTTTCGCTTCATCAAACTAAACTATTTGTTGGAGGCACTATTGGGGCTATCGATTGCAATCATGTCTCAATCATGAGCACCAGAAATCGTGAAGAAGCCTATGTCAACCACCATGTACCATTATATCAATGTGCAAATGGTAAGAGTAAAATGTTTTCAATATATGTATATCGTACATAGATATGTGATCCTAAGCTCAAGTTTTTGGCTTAGTATTACACCCAAGAGCGTGGCACGAATCTTTTAGTTGGAGCTCCTCTACAGTGCGAAGAATTATTCAGCGTAGTTTGGAAAGTGGAAACCATAATATTTTATTGATTGGTGAACTTTGTAATCAATTGCAACTCATTTATTTAAAATAATTGCTATTACGAGTTTATTTGTTCTTGTCGTTCCCCCTTGCTCTTTTTGTTAAGCTGTGGTGCCACTTCTTTTTTCTTCATTTTAATAAAAAAAAAGAAATGTCAGCTAACAACAATCATTATAAACGTTAGTGCAAACGCCAAAGTTCGTTAGTTAACAACTCAACAAATTGTATCGTCAAAAGTTACAGAATTCTCCTACCGGTGTAGTAAATGAATTTCATCACTTTGGCGAGATGTTTTTTTTTTTTTTTCTCCACCACTAACTGCTGTGTGGTTTTCATGTAGCACTTCGTCATTATAGTTTCTAACTCTGGTTTAAAATTCAGAGCAACCCTCAAAAAAATTCTCTAGCGAATTTCATCAAGCACAAGTAGCGCTCCATTTGCGTCATAACAAAAGTTAAATTTACCATGTGTGATGCCATTTTAATTGATAGTTCTAAGATTGATTATTATTTGAGATTCGACAGAATGAATAACCCTGCTGGCAAGCTTCTAACTACTTAAAATTTTTTCCATCTAATAGTTTTGGTAACGATTAAATTTTCATCTGGTCTGACCAGGATTCGAGCCCATTTTCCTCTACATGGTAGCGCGCAATAAGCTATTGCAACCGCTTTTTAAAAAAGTACAATATTTTGAAAACAGGTATGTGGAACCAAGTAGGTTAATGAAAATTGCTTTCTTGAATATATATTTCCTTTGATCTTCTTTTATTTTCTTTAATCCTTGAATTAGTAAAATGTTTAAACAAAAAAAATGGCGATTACCAGCCAGTAGTGTTTTGTATGGCTAGCTAAGCTCGCTTGACATACCAGTTTCAAAATAGTTTTTACTTAGTTCATTTGACCGCAGGTTTACTGCAATACACTACGATTTTCACTTAGTAATTGAACTTTTCGTCACCTTAATTTTTAACTATCCTAAATTTAGATTAAAGTCTCGTAATATTACTGCAGACACTTAAATTACAACAATTTAACAAACTTTTGTGGGCGCCCTCCCTTAGCTTCTTAGTAGGTATTTAACTAACAGGATTTTCTATTAACATAGATACTTACAAGTATTTTTGTTTATGCATATGTACATTTTAAGCATTTTTTGCAATTCAAACATCTGCCAACGCCGTTCCTTGCACCATATGATGAGCGACTTGTAGAGTTAGGTTTTTGGTGCGTCCAGTGGGGACTATACTTTTCAATCACCTACTCAGTCCAAAGTAGCGCCTGTTGGCAAAAGTGAGTCCGCGTTAAAGGCTGACATTGTTGTTGGTTTTAATAATAGCTTCAAGATAGATGAAATTATCTACTACTTAACAGAAGTTTTTTCGTCCTGTCTTCGTTTACTACCAGAACCATTCGCATCGTGTCCTTTTCCAGTCAGTAGAGAGTAGAACTAACGGACCGCTTGTTTAGACCGATGATTATAGCAGCTCATTTTCATGCTATCGAAGCCTGCTTGAAAATCAAAGAAGATGAGCGGTGTCGAGATTTTGTACATGGTACATGATCAGTTGGAAATTCACCAGGTCTAAAACCATAGTGATATGGTTCGTGCAGTCTGTTAACGGTATTATTCAGTTTTTCACTCAATACTAGATTATATCTTATATGCGATATCCCAATAATTGCTGATGGTAGGATCCTTTTTTTTGTACATTGGCTAAAAAACACTTAGTTTTAAATTGTCGGGAGAGGTTTCGTCCGACTATCTTTCTTCGCCTTCATATTTGAACAGCTCAGCCGGTCGTCATTTTCTATTCGGAGTTCTTATGTTATATCGTCATCTATTGGAAAATCGGGTTCACCATATCTTGCTTAATTCAGCGGGCTAGACAACTGTTCCCTTCCTAAATTCAATATTATCTGGGCATAAGTCGCTAGAACACTCCTTTGGATTCAAAGAAATGTTTGGCATTAATCCCGACGACCAACTTCTCATGCTCTTAACACTCTCGTTTTGACTAACCCTCGCTATCCTCTTCAACTATAGGAAACTTTCATATACAGCGTTGTTTATGGTATTTATTCTCTCCACTGCGGTATGGCAATCTTCATCGAACCACCTTGTAAAAACAAAACAATAGTTTTTTCCCACGTCTACAACATAGAAATATGACGTCTGTCTATCACAATAAATAATCAGTACGCTTACTGAATTCTCTTGTGCGGCGGAATCAATCAGCCTCAACCTATTTGGGGATAATTCGTTATGGATGCCAAATTTTTCGGCTTTTGTGCCAAGAAAGACATTTTGCTCAGCATGGCGTTAACGTCGCCAAGCAAAATTTTACCATCGTGGCTAAGTCAACGCTCATAAGCACGCTCCAGGTGCTCATAAAAGACATCCTTGATCACAACGTCGGAGCGTGGGTCACTCACGGTTCCATGGTGCGCTACGAAGGCGCAAGAGTAGAAATTGGGTATAGCCTTATGTATAGCTGGAACTACATACCTAGAAGCAGGTCAACCACCATTTGAGAATGCAATGAAGATGTGTAGATGATTGCATAAATTTTTATGTTATATAAAATATGCGCTTTATAACCACTAAACGATTTTTGGTTGATGGGTTTTATGAGGAACTTTTCATTTTAAATCACTCATACCCACTGTGCGGTTTACATACCGTACCGAGTATCGACCGCAATTAAATATTAAAAGATAAATTAAATGATTTTAAATATTGTCCACATTTACCACAATATGTGAAAAGTATTCAAGAGTACGATTTGATATCACCGCATTTTTGCAGTTTAAATTCGAATTTTTCCTTCTCTTATTTGTATTAATATAGCATTTTCGCTTTGGCTATAAATATATGTATTAACGAATGTGCTCGTTTTGTGTACTAAGGACGTTTAATCTAATTATATTTAATTGTTTGCATAAATTCTTTGCCAATTTATTTACACTGATTTCACGCTACAAATATGCTAATTTTATTGATTTTGATTCGAAAATTACCAAATAAATTATCGACGAAATTTATGCAATGTTGCACATTTAAATTGAATTAACAAACACATTTTAAATGTTTATTGATGTTGAATAGAAGAACATATTAGTTATGAATAAATTAAATTTTCTAACTGAAATAAAACAAAATTTTCAGACTACATGTTTGCCTATCGAAGGCGCAATGAATATTTAAGTGATTAAAACATTTTCCAATAGCCACGTTATCGTAACCTTTTACAACATTTGTTGGCTTACAACAGTTTCCATTGGCATAAGGGAAAACTTAAAAATAACAATAAGTCAACCCGGCGAACTTTATGGTGCTGTGGATATCCAGAGGTCAGTTCAACTTCGAACTGACTGAAAATAAATCTGTTGAGGAAACGTAGTAGTTTCCGAACTATAACCTCTACCGCTCAGACTGTCATAATTTTTTCACTGTTCCACAAATAAAGGATTCAGCTGATAACATCTAATCAGTTGGTTAATGTTGGGCCTGATTCCTTCCCCTAGCATGCTATATAAAGCCCTGTAGGCGGTATTTGAGAGGCTTTTGCCACTATAATTGGCATATCCCAGCTTTTGTGTTTCATTTCCGCTACAATCCAGTAGGCCGGAAAATTTTTGATAGATCTCCTCTTTGGGTTTAATGTAAGTATATTCCGCCCTTGAAACCATTTCTTATAAGTGTCTCGTTTTCCTCCTCAACTCTCGCACACAGAGCGCGTTGGGATCGATGGCCACATTGCGAGGTAGGCAATATTTTTGTTCTCGACATCGGTATGACAATATTTATCGTTTTTGTCCTTCTGAAGCAAAACCACTTTGTTATAGAGATAATAATTAATTCATTTGTGTTTAGAGCACACAAATTAAGGGACAATTAACCTTCGAATAAAAACAATGGTATGTTGGTAGAGGCGATTTGCAAAAAAAAAACCTCCAACTATTTTTTAACTGGCTTTAAGTAAATAATCTATGATTTTTTGACTTTAACTTGCTGTTTTAGTTTATATAAAACACTAAACGTGATGGCCAAGCAAATATATTTGAACCCCGTATAGGTAGCAGGACACAGTAGCATATTCGTTGTAATGAAAAGGTGGGCGAGCTTTTAAGGAAGAGCATTTACCTTCCATTGTACTCACTTGTGAGCTCAGTGCTGTTGCTAACTCAAGTTGGAAAAGTCTCAATTATTGCATTGTGACTAGGATAATAGGCCGACTTGGACCAAAAGAAGGTCGAGAGAGCTTATCTCGCTAAAAAGTTTTATATGACGCCGCATCTTCTTTTAGGTAGACACTTCTTCTTCTTTTGTTGTTTGGTGGAGTAGGTTGAAGTATCTAGAAGCGGCCACCTCTAGGTATTTGAGCGAACTAGCTGTTTGGCATTGGACATAGGTTTAACTAATGGGAGGATGCTACAATGAGATGGTCAGTGGTATCACAATGATTCCGCTTAGTGGCCTAAGTGTGCTGATGCCCGGCAGCCACTTCAACCTAACCTAACCATCTTTTCTTCAGGCACAATATACGAACTTATTCAGAATGGAAGTCTCCGGTAGTCCTTCTTAAGATTATATATTTTTATACAATATATTACTCATATTTGCATAAGACTTACCTTTTTTCCGAGTAGGAGACTTAGATCAATTTGAAAAAACATTTTTATGGTTCTATTTATGTACTTAAAATGGAAAAGAAATTTTTATTTTGAAAAATTTTATTTATAATTTGATTTGATTGAATTTTGTCTACATATGTATGTATTCGATTTCGATGAATGAATTCCACTGTCAATATTAATTTCAACTCACGTCTTGGATAACTTTTCGATTTTTTTTATATAAATTTAAAGAAACATCTGCGGGACTAAATCAACTTAGTTCCTCAGTCTAATCCGAACGGTATGCATTTTTTCTGGTGCGTCTCTCGAAACAAGTTTCAAAAATTGAAAAAAAAAACGTTATTGAAGTAACCGCAATAGCCGAATGGTTAGAATTGCGTAATATCTGTTGAAAAGCCAGAGTTTGAGTCAAAAATTATAAAATTTTAATTTCTGTAATTCCACTTGTTCCATTGACTGAAAATGTCACGCCCTCTGAGTGTACTTCTGATATGAAATAAAAGATCGTCTTAAAAAACCATCGGAATAAACTGTAGGCCCCTCCATTTGTTGGAAATCATCAAGAGGCATAGCAGAAAGTAGATGAGGAGAACGGCGGTAAATCGCTCCAGCGGGTACAAAGCCCTAATTATGTATGTTCTATATACAAGTAATGTAAAGATTTTCGTAATTAATATCTATGATTTCTCAAATTTGATGCCAGCAGATCTTTCACCACCTCATCGTTCCAACTAAGTGGAGAGAGGACCTCCTTTTCCTCTGCTTCCACCAGCGTATGCTGTATCAAATATTGTCAGAGCAGTGTTTCTGCGTGGGTTCTCCAGGATGGCAATATTATTGGTGTTAATGCTGATTCCTAGACAAACGAAATTATCTACGACTCCGAAGTTATGACTGTCAACGGTGACGAGGAAGACGAGATACGAATGTGCTGACTGTTTGTTTGAATTACAGGAGAAATTTAACCTTTTCCTCTTTTACTATCATACTCATTTACCTCACTTGCTAATCCAGTGTAGAGAAATTAGCACAGTTTTTGATTGTACCTTCTCTATTTAGCTCTGCCGCTCGTATGATGTTCTCCAGCATTAAAGATAGTTTAAGAAGTCACACCCGTTTGGAACCTCGTTTGGTATAGAAGGAGGAATCCCTTTCAATTCTGACTGTCTTGTTCAGCGTCAGTTAGCACAGCCGTAAAAGTTTCTGTAGATGCTCAAATTCGTAAGAAGCGGCATAGGGCCAGCTTCTTTTTCTGCTTTCGAAGGCTTTTTTAAATCGAAGACCTGATATGCAGTATTGAGGAAGCTTATCTCTCGATAATTGGCGTAGTCTGTGGGATCCCTCTGTTTGTGGATGCGTCATTTATCATCGGATTACCTCCTTCCTTCCAAAATGAGTATGCTCCGGTCTTGAGACCTTCCGTAAATCAACCATCTTTTTTCTTCTATTTTTCGATCATTGACTCGAGATTTGAGAATGAGAAATCGATTATTAATTGATGTATAGTCTCATAAGACCTCGTCATTTCCACTTATAACTTATCCTTATAATATTCGCAAACAACTGTATACCGTGTGTGTGCGTATATTCCGTCTAATAGCATGCATGCTGATTCTTCGGAGGAGCATATCATGAACTTGAGCATGTAATACATAAGTATGTATTAGCGACGTGGTGTAAATACACAACTCCCACGTATACGTATAAATATCTATAAATGTGGATATTTGCTTTTTTCCTCGCATACACATTTCATTCACTTCCGTCTCGAATTTCTGACTGGCAGACTGCTTGGTTATGCTTGGCATTTAGTAAGTTAATTGCATTAATTACCTTAATAAATTGAGTTTGCGTTGTTGACATCACATTGCCGTCAACACGAAGTAAACTAAAATAAGCAAACAAACAACTTTGTTACTGTTATTGTTGTTGCTTTTGTTATTGGGGGCTGTTTGAGGTAAATGACATTGATTTCGCTTTAACTCAACTCCATCATAGAACATCAGAAACTATAACAAAATGCTGAAACTTTATTGCTTCCACTTTACCTGAATGCTGTGTGATGTAGTGGAGATACATATATATATATGTACGAATATATATTGTTTCATAGTAATTTTATTTCCACTTTCAAAGGAAGAAGTTTTAATATTGCTTTTTAAAAATTTTTGACTTCGTCACAGGAAAAATTTAAAATTAAAGTCGAATTTAAAATTCACGAAAATTTTCAACACATTCAAATATCTTTTCCGAGACATGCATATCTACCAATATATAATAAATACATATGCATGTATATACGAGTACAAGTA
This sequence comes from Neoceratitis asiatica, assembly GCA_030068015.2. Lineage (NCBI taxonomy): Eukaryota > Metazoa > Arthropoda > Insecta > Diptera > Tephritidae > Neoceratitis > Neoceratitis asiatica. The sequence continues at coordinate 66,423,231 of CM061529.1, read as the reverse complement.
CATACCAAGTTAGTATAAACACATAGTTCTTTACATATGTGTCCTTTGTATGTATATATGAAAAGGACCTCATTCCAATGGCAAGCAACATGGCCATATTAGCGAAATGCTTTTTGTCATAACGGCATAATGTAAAAATGTCTACAAGTTGAAAGAAAAATGATGTTTAAGGACAATGTAATGTTTATTTAAGCCGTGAAAAATGATGAATGCGCCGCCACCTAAGTGCCCCAGCTTGGTATTACTTCATACCTACATATGTTGCTTGCGAGGACAATTTTCTAGGGTTTGGCATTCATATCTATTTTGATATGTGCATAGGTGTGTATGAAAGTATGTTAATGCCTTAAATGGCATGTTAAATTCTCAGTTGTATACATTTGAATGTTTTATTTGTGCATTTAATTTGTTGACAAAAACTTCGGGCAGCAAATAAGCAACAACGAAATGAACAGGTATTTACTGTCTCTGCCGTGGTTGACGGAAGAATCCTATTCCATCCAGGTCAATCAATAATATGAGCAACACTATTGCTGGTTTTACATGGCGGGACTCATGTTTATTTATGTTCCTGGCAGACGCAACAGTCATTGTTTAATAAAAAGTAATCTACCGTATCGCCGCATATTCCGAATGTTCGTAATTAGCGTCATATTCACGAACTATAAATTCGAGGATTTATAGCACGCTTTTCATTCAACGCCTTCAGTTCAAAATATTTTGATCAGTGTTTTTAATTATTTTTTCATTAATATTTTAGAGGGCTGACAAATACCCAGATTTGTTTGAAAGAAAAGTAGTAGCAGGTCAATTGGAAATTAAATAGATCTGTAGTTAGTCCTAACCTTCAAAAGAAGCGTGTATAAATTTGACAGCTGTCGGATCATTAGTTTGTGACATATAGCATTTTAAGTGCAGCAACTTTCGTTAATATGAAAAAATGGATGAAAAGGTATTCCACGTGTTGATAAAATATTGCTTTTTGAAAGAAAAAAATACAGTTGAAACAAACAAATTTGGCTTGATGACGAGTCTCCGTACACTGCCTCAGGAAAATCCATCATCTAGGATTGGTATGCTAAATTTCGACTTCGTGAAATGAGCACCGAAGACGGTGATCGCAGTGGATGCCCAAAACAGGTTGTTACGAACAAAGACATCAAAAAAATCCACAAAATGAATTTCAGTGACAGTAAATTGAAATTGAATGAAATAGCAGCCACTTTAAAGATATCAACTGAACATGTACATCGTATCATTCACGAATATTTGGGTATGAGAAATCTCTGTGCACAGTGGGTACTACGCCAGCTCACTTCTGACCGAAAACAACGACGAGATGATGATTCGGAGGTGTTCAAGCGTAATAAAACCGAGCTTTTGCGTTGATATGTGACAATGGAGGAAACATGGAACCATCATTTCAATCCGAAGTCCAATAGACAGTCATCCGAGTGAACTGCACACGACGAATCTGCTTTAAGGCGTGGAAAACAACAGACAGGTTATGGAGTGTATAATTTGGAATGCGTATGGAATAATTTTCATTGGCTACCTTAAAAAAAGAAGGACAGTGACTATTACAAAAATCTATGAATTTGGCTTCAAATTGCTTCAGTATCCACCGTATTCTCCAGATCTGGCCCCCAGTGATTATTTCCTCAGATCCCAGAAGAATGCTGCTCTCTGGGAAGAAATCTTGTCGAATGAAGAGGTGATCGCTAAAACTGAGGCCAATTTTGAAGCAAAGGAAAAATCGTCCTACAAAAATGGTATTGAGAAGTTGGAGGGTCGCTATAATCAGTGTATTATCCTTGAAGGAAACTAGGTTGAATGAAAAAAATTTATTTTGCCAAAAAAATGTGTCTTGCTATACTAGGCCGAGAACTTTTCAATTGACCTTTTATGTTATATAAAGTAGAATCGAGGTGAATATAGTATTTCCTAAAGCAATAAAGCTTTTACAAATGAAAGTTGTTATCTGCCCCTGCTAAATCCAGTTTTTAGAACTTTGCCAGATACAAAAAATGTCGGGTTTTCCAAAAAACTTCTTTAATCGATTGCTTGGAGATGTTAGTAATCAAAATATTTTCTGTTATGGTATCAATAAATTATGTTCAGCTAGCCATACGAGGTTGGCTCAAAAAGTATGGCGACACAAACACAGTTTTCTGCGATTGCAGGGGCGCGTGCATCATGAGTGCTTGCCACAGTGTCGTACGGCCAGTAAAAAATATTTCCTGCAAGTTATGCGCAATTATTCCACTATGATAGCGCCCCAGACTTGGCCCCATGTGACCTTTTTGTTCATAAAACTGAACTGAAAACTGTTTTGAGGATTGGAAAAAACGAAATAAATGCATTCTACTCGTATCTGGTTCACTTCAAGAAATTTAAATACTCCAATAAAAATTTGGTAAAATTTAAAAGCCTATTTCACAAATAAAAAAGTTAACCTCAAAATGAGTCGAAAATTTTCTTTTGATGTTGACTAGCCGAAAACGACTTTGTAGGTGTCAAAGGTGTCCAAGGAAAATATATGGCAGTCCCTACACCCTTTATACTGATATATCACTCATAAATATCCGACATTACTTATATATACAGAAGATATTAGAAAAAACGTTTTTCACAGGTTTTAGGGTGGTCCAGATTTTTTTTATCATAGCCCCAAGTTTTTGAGGCAAGCTCTGTTCTATGAAGTCAAAACTTTTACCTATTCCTTGTGGAGATTAATAAGTGTGCCCAATAGTGTTCGAAAATTTTCATTTACCGTTGAGCATTTGACTTTACGTTAAAACCCCTGTTCTGAGTTTTATTTCTTTGTTTAGCAGGTGATACCTACATCAGATTTTTTAAATATCAATGACTTTTATATTAATTCTGAAAGGTGGTGAAAATCATATTACTGAGATTGGGGTAGAAAGCTATTTTGAAAAAATCGCCTGCTCGAAATTCATTTTAGACCTATGGTTTTCTCAGAAAAATTGCTTAAAATGATATGTATTATAGTTAGCGCTAAATTCTTTTATGCAAAATAAACTGACCCGCTCCAGTATATTTAATATATATATTAGAGCACTGCGAGCAGCTCGATGCTCGCTCGATACTCGCTCATTGCTCAACTGCTCAGCAGAACAAAAAAATTTTTTATCTTGTTTGTTAAAGTTTCTTTGGCGTTTCAATGATTTTTACACTTTGTATATATAAATTTAAAATTAATTAAAAAAAAGTTTTGAGAAAAATGTCAAAGTGTTTGTCAAAATACTCGCAATGCTCGTGCTCGGCTCGAAATTTTTTCGAGTAATGAGCAATGAGCAGGTGTGCGAGTTCTCGTTGCTCAAATGCTCGCACTGCTTGAAAATGTTTGAGCAAAATCTGGAGCTCTAATATATATGTGTATATATATTCTAAGATTATATTTTTATACTTTAGAAGGCTTGTTAGTTTTAATTAAATTTGGCTTTTCTTTATAATCAAATTAAATACAAATGTTTTTATATTATCACACAGAGATATATTATTCTTATACATTTAAATATATTATTTGATTAATTATTTTCTTAATCGATGCAAATACATAGTATTTAGTTTAAGGTACATAAATATCAAATATTTTTAAATACTTGTTATCTTTGGTATTCAAAATGGGTTTTTTTCTCTGTCTGTTATAAATACTGTTATAAATAGCACTTTATACAGTTGTACGTATATTTATCTATACGAAAGTTCTTAAATTAAGTAGTTATTTAAATGCACAAAATGGATTCGATTTCATAAACTGTATATATTAACAGTTATACTGCATTTTACACTTAGGTACATGTTAAATACATATATACATATGTTTCTCTCTATTCAAATTAATCTGTAAATTTGTACGCAAATACTGCTAGGTGCGTAAGCTTAGACATGTCAAGGGCTTACAATTTGCCCTTCTAATGACCTTTCCGCTCAACATTGCAAATTGCGCCTACAAACGCATGGATGTTGTGGTGATGGGTGTTGGCGGTCGCATAATACTGCTGCAACAACGTTGAAAGACAAGTCGCCAAAAGGCAATACGGAAATCGATGCTGTAAAATGCATAAATGAAGGGATTTATTGCGCTATTCAACCAGCCAAGCCAAGTGAGCACGTTCGTTAGAGCCTGACTGACCAGACGTGGCTCTAGAAACGGTGTGATCAGGTAGTAAATGAAAAATGGTAGCCAACAAGCGATAAAACCGCCAACCACAATGCTAAGCGTTTCTGTAGTCTTATGTTCCTTCCTAAGGGAAATTATGCAGTTGGCCAATGATTTCAATTGTGGTTGCTCCGGTTCGGTGCCGCGTGTCTGCATGCGTGCAATCGAAACGGGTGGGCATGATAGGGCGTATTGTTGTCGCTTGGCATTTGAAGTGTACTGATAGATAGCAGTTGGTGGCGTTTTCCATGACACAGGTCGTGTAAGTCTGTTGTTATTGCCCCCTTTAATTCCATTCGTCGCTGGCAAACTGAACTCTGGCATCATTACCTCCGTCAGCTCATTAATGATGGTTTGATCGGAGTATCTTCGTTCATCTATGGCTTTCTCGCGTGTCAATTCCAAGAAATTTTGTTCAGCGTAGTTCTCTGTATCGGCGTTGGAATAACGTCTGAAGCGCTAGAAATATCATAGTAAAATTAATTAAAAATAATAAATTTGCATTTACAAACAGCTTGGCTGGTATCATAAGTTTTAAGGATGGCTTAAATATAATTTACAATATAGTTATTATATATGAGAATATATATTATACTTCATACAGCGGTTTGCGCTGTAAACTCATCTCTAAATAGACATATTTAAATTATAATATTTGATTATATATTCTAAATGGAAAATTATTGATTAGTTATTTCCATCTGACCATAAGCTGGCATGTATGTTTGTATGCAATTATTATCTTTAAGTGCAGCTCACATTAATTGCCTAATGATTTCGCTTAATTAGAAAGTTATTTAATGCAAGACATTATTTATAATAAATAATATGTAGTGTAAGTAGGTAGCTTACCTTCCAATGTACACCTGTATGTATCATTTTGTCATGCCTCGCAGCGATTACGCAAGAAATACGCGCATAAACGTAAATCATCACAATCATGGGCAGAAAGAACGATCCCATAGCTGAATAAATGACATATCCTTTATTTTGATTGTAACGGCACTCGTTTCGGTCACGACGCCCAGGTTCATACCTATGGTGAGAGAAGTATAAAATTACACGATTATCAATGATTAGCTTTCAATTTGATTGAAAGGTAAAATGTAATGACAATCACAATGGTCGCCTTGCCTTGCCGTGCTATGCTACGTCGCACCATGCAATATATTTTATGATATTTGGTTAATGCATTTATGAAATATACTTATAATAGATTTGAATGGACAACTTACCAACCGAGCATGGGCGGACAAGTTATGGCCAATGCCACCACCCAAACGATAAGTATCATTAGCAGTGCCAAACGTTTTGAACGACGTCTGCGTGAGTATTTTAGCGGCTTCGTCACTGCTAAATATCTGCAAGTCAACACAAATGATTATTTCATTCTAATGAGATATTAAGTCTGCGTTTGTATATATCAATGTTATAAACACGCAACGACATGAATAAAAAAATTTTTGGTGCCGAACCTAGTAATTGCTTCTGTGTTAGGTGCCCAATTTTGTCCTACGTTTAGCTTATATCTACTCTTAATTTTTTTAAATATCTTGTAATTAGTACTTTCGGTCGCACGGTTTCAAACCATCCTATAAATAAATCGATTTTGAAATTATGTCTTAAACGCTAAAAAGTCATATGATCCAAATGTGTTTTGTTATATTTGTGGCACATACAAAGTCAGCAAGTTCATGAAGCCTAAAGGGTGGTCCATTTCGAGGGTCCCTACTTCTTTAAAGGCAGAGACACAGAAAATTCAAATTTAATGGGGAATGCTTATTTTCCTTCGAAAGAACACTCTTTGGCATTTATTTTTTGAAGATTATCTCTTTCAAATGTTGGCCGCGACTACACCTCAGAAGGTCCATCAGTTGATTCCAATTTTCGATGGCAACTGGCGAATGACATGCGCAATGTTTTGCTCCAAGGTCTGAATCGAAACGGTATTGTCCGCATAGACTTTAGATTTTACATACCCCACAGGAAGAAGTCTAACGATGTGATATCACACGATCTTGGTGGCCAATCGATTAGCCCAAAAAAAGAAATGAACTGCTCACCGAAGTGTTCTCTCAATAAATCCATTGATTGATGCGATGTGTGGGAATATTGCGGAGATCACGAGCTTCAATTTCAGGCATAAACTAGTCGGTTATCATGGCGCGACAACGGTCGCCATTAACGGTTACGTTCTCACCGTCATAATTTTTGAAGAAATATGCATCAATGATTCCACCGGCCCACAAACCACATCAAACCGTTATTTTTTCTGGATGAAATAGCAGCTCTTGAATCTTTGAATCTCTTCAGGCTGCTCTTCGTCCCAAATGCGGTAATTTTGCTTGTTTACATACCCGCTAAGCTAGAAATGGGACTCATCGCTGAACAAAATTTGACTCGAAAACGTCGAATCTTCTTTGAACTTTTCAATAGCCCATAGAGCGAAGCAATGTCACTTGGGAAGGTCGGGCGGCTTCAGTTCTTGCACAATCTGTATTTAGTACGCTTTCAATTTAAGATCTCGACGCAAAATGCGCCAGGTCGTTCCATACGTCAGTCCGAGTTGCTGCGAACGGCGCCGAATCGACTCCCCATGGTCTTCGTGTACATTCTCAGCTATGGCCGCTATATTTTCTTCACTGCGTGCTGGACGTGGTCTATTTGGTCGAATATTATCCAATAATGTAGGCTGGGTCTCAAGATGGGTATAGGGATAGTACGATCAGTAGGCCGATTGTGTTGACCATAAGTTGAGCGAAGCGTGCGAAACACATTCTTTCCGGAACGTGAATTTTCGTAATAAAGTTGAATGATTTGTAAACGTTGTTCAAGCGTAAGTATTTCCATGATGAAATGCCAAACAATACTGACAAAAAATTACATGACAGCTTGACACGACTCACGTGTGATCTGTCAAAAAAAAAGCTATTGACAAAAGTACTTCTACTTGGATCACCCTTTATAACTAATTTTTTTTAAAGTGGTTATTATTTGTACTTTAAGTTGCAACATGCATACGAAATCTAGGCGCGGATAATTCAGTTTGTTAGCAAAATGTTCTACGAAAGTGGGTCAGAGGTAGAAGAAGTCGCATGAGACTCGGTCAGCATATGCAAAGGGAAGAAAAATCATTTCGATGGCTGTTACTCTTGCTATGTCGTTTTTCATGGTATTTCTTATTAAAACAAAGATTTATCCAGCCTTACAATTGGCCATAAGACCTTTACCACATTCAGAGGAAGAAGTACCTAATCCTAATCCTAATCATTTGAAGAAACCTTTAGCGTCTACATAGCCAAAACCTTTTACCCAAGTACGAGTATAATAGCCTAAACGTAAGTTGTTGAAAGTGGGAAAACAGAATTTAATAAACCCACCATTGGTTCCAAGAGATCCTATTGCTGATTGCACCTTTGCACATCAAGCTTTATTTAATGGAACAATTTGCAATTATGATATAATTCCCTAGACTTTCCTTAGAAAAGATAAAAGCAGATAGTTTCGATACTTGCAGTGAATTCGTTTGTTAAACTTACTACTCTGTGAAATCACAATTAAAAACACCAAAAACACTGTTGACCACTGTTATGTGTATATCATATATGTATGTATATGTAAAATTAAATTTATAAAATTTGTTTATTTACCTGTCCACACTGATGGCACACAAGCTGAGTATGGATGCGGTGCACAATAGTATATCTAGAGATATCCAAATATCGCAAAGTATCCAGCCAAGACGCCAAGAGCCTGAAAAAAAACATTATTAAATTTTATTTACTTGATCAAGAACAAGGAAAGTCACGGCCTTTAGGTACAGTCAGGCATATAAGGTGCACTTTCAAGAAATTTTAATTTGTTGTACGAACACCACCAAGGTACGAGTTATGTATGTATAAAGATATTTTTCCTTCCTTTCGAAAATTGTAATTACAGAAGTGTAAATGCAGGAAACAATTATTATTCTTTGAAGTGCCCTCAAACAGTTTAAATGATTTTTTTTAACAGTAAAAAAATAATTTTTTCTAAACCCTAAGCTTTTATTTTAATCATTATTAGGCGTATTTAGTTCGTCTTTAGTGATTCGTTATTCGCTATCGTAGTACCGAGTAAGAAAGTACCAGTCGAACCAGCTTGATGGTTGTTTCGTTATTTGGTAACGCTCAAATCAACTCTAAAGAATAGCTTAACCTAACTTTAAGAAGTTCTTAAAAACAGATAACATTCAATTTCTTTTATCAATATACAAAGCTTTCAATAAATTTTTGACATTTTTTTATTTTGTATCAGTTGTTTTGGAACACAATTTACCACGCTACTGAGATAGAGCAAAAAGTATGTTCACAGTTAAGTGTTTTAACGAAGTATCAAATTAACAAGTTCGGTCTGAATACCCCTATTGCTTTCTTTCGTCTAATTTTGAGACTTCAAGCATTGTAACTTTGCATCAGTACTCTTGTGTGTAAGCTTCATAACCACTGAATCGATTTTCGGCCGAGCTTCTCTTCCAATTTGTGGTGGGTGTTTTGATTTTTTTCAGGTAAATGAAGAGATTTAGGGACCCAAAATTGGGGCGGTGGCGGTATCATTCGAATCTTTTCCAATAATTAAAACTTTTCATTCGGTGTGAAAGTCTTTACTAAATCTAACTTCAGTGATTTATTTCGAACCAAAATTCCACAATTTTTTTTTTTTTCATTTTAAGAATATCATTATATGTTTTATAAGTCAGATTTAGCCTACTTGCAAAACCGACCATACATGTGGCACACATAGAAGGAGATGCGAAAATCTGCAAGACTTTTTTCAGTAGTCTCTTCTTCGTTGTGAAACCTGATTTGTCTAGAATATTGCCGTAAGTTTTACCTTTCTGAGCTTTTCTCATTTACGAGTTGCATTGCTTTAAGAGTGCCCCATGTAATGGTTTCCACAAATTTTTAGTCTTTTCAAGTGTTTGCTTGACTGCCCCTTAAAATGCGTAAATACATAAATGGCGTCGCCAAGTAGTTTTAATACTTTTTAATGACTCAGACTACTTCCAACACATTTTGAAGTGCAAAACATGTGTTTTCCATAGTATTACGCCTCCGTACAATACATGAACTGCGGCCATCAAGTGTTTAACCATAACAATTCCATTGTGCCATATGTTTTGTCACATTTTCTAACATTAAAATTTTTATTCTCCCATTTGTTTACTTCGCAATGACTGCGGTTGGCGTTTAATGGGATATGAGAAGAAGTGGCTAAGGCATTTTTTTTCTTTGTAAGTAATCTTATGAGTCCTGTCAACACTTATGGCAATATTTGATTTATTTTGCAACTCTTTAATGAAATCACAGGAAACTTATTTAAAACTTCTCTACAATATTTTCACAGAATATTACAGAACATTACTTCGGTGACAGCATCTTCATGTTAATTTCCGAAAATTTTTAAAATCACCTTATTTTTCTTAACAGATTACTTACTCTTAATTCTCTATGAACTTTTCCAAAATTTTTTAGTATTTTTTATACTCACCAATTAAGTGTACGGCTACTGCAGGAGGCATCACGAAAAGGCCCACCAAAAAGTCAGCCACGGCCAAACTCATCACGAAACAATTTGTAACGGTACGTAGCCGACGCGTAGTTATGACAGCTATTATTACCAATGTATTGCCCAACACTGTGATCACAATTAGTATACAGAAGATTGTAATCAAACAAATGCCCTGCCAGGATAACATCAAGTCATAGAAATGTGTCCACTCTTTGGCAGTTGAGTTAGTAGATATCTGCACTACCTCAGTAACAGTGCTTATAATGGTGCCATACACTGCGGTGAATTGAGATTTGTTAAGTAAGTTTTGATCTAGAAACGATTGAGAAATATTCGTGCTGTTAAGTGTTGGTGTGGTATAGTTAATGGAAGGAGGAGGACTTTGAATAAAACCGTCTCCATTTGATTTGTGTGGATTCATGATGTTTCTAAGTTGTTGACTAGTTAAAATGCATTTTTATTTGATGTTTAATTTGTATATGCTCCGGCATGAATCTGAAATTAAAAAATGTGTATTCATTATTATACAACAAAGGTCAATCAGAAAAAAAAGCCTGAGCTTGAGCGCAGAAAATTGCATAATTTATTGTATACTGAATTGCAAAAACCAGCAACCATATTGTTAAGTAAAATAGCGGTTAAAACAGTTGTACTATTTATAACGAAATTTCTGGATTATGTTGGCCTAGTACTTAGAGCCCCCGTCTTCTGATGAGAAGATATAGTGTTCTCCGGAACAGGTGCCGCCTATATTATATAAAGGGTGATCCAAGTAGAGGTACTTTTTATTGGATAATATTCGATAGAATTGGCCCAGCCCATCACGCAGTGAAGTAAATATAGCGGTCGTAGCTGAGAGTGTACACGAAGACCGTGGAGAGTACATTCGACGTCATTCGCAGCACCTCGGACTGACGTATGGAACGACCTGGCGCATTTTGCGTCGAGATATTAAATTGAAAGCGTACCAAATACAGATTGTGCAAGAACTAAAGCCGCTCAACCATCTTAAGCGACATCGCTTCGCTCTGTGGGTTCTTGAAAAGTTCCAAGAAGCTCCGACGTTTTCGAGCCAAATTTTGTTCAGCGATGAGGCCCACTTCTGGCTCAATGAGTATGTAAACAAGCAAAATTGCAGGATTTGAGACGAAGAGCAACCTGAAGAAATTCAAAAACTGCCATTTCATCCAGAAAAACCAACGGGTTGATGTGGTTTGTGGGCCGGTAGAATCATTGGTCCATATTTTTTCAAAAATGATGCCGGTGAGAACGTAACCGTTAATGGCGACCGTTGTCGCGCCATGATAACGGACTAGTTTATGCCTGAAATTGAAGCTCGTGATCTCCGCAATATTCCCACACATCGCATCAATCAATGGATTTATTGAGAGAACACTTCGGTGAGCAGATAATTTCACATTTTGGGCCGGTCGATTGGCCACCAAGATCGTGTGATATCACACCGGTAGACTTTTTCTTGTGGGGATATGTAAAATCTAAAGTCTATGCGGACAATCTCGCTTCGATTCACATCACTCGTGTCATTCACCAGTTACCATTGGAAATGCTCGAACGAGTCATCGAAAATTGGACTCACCGGATGGACCATCTGAGGCGTAGCCGCAGCCAACATTTGCAAGATAAATATAATCTTCAAAAAATGAATGTCAAAGAATGTTCTTTCAAATGATAATAAACATTTCCCATTCAATTTGAATTTTCTGTATTTTATCTTTAAAAAAAATAGGGAACCTCGAAATTAATCACCCTTTATATTACCAAAAACCAAAAATATTAATTAAATTGCAAGGACAGATTGTCAACTGGCCCGTAAGCGGTCGCACCTAGGCCATTTAATAGGCTGCCTTTTAAGGTTAGCATAATACGATGATTTAAAGATAGTTGCACTCTTTTTTCGCAGTCGACTACAGCTTTTGGAGGCTAATATGACCCCTCTGTATATACATATATAGTATGTTATAGTATTGTAATTTCTACCTAAAAAATATCCCCAACAATAAGTGAAAAATACCCATAATATATATTTTATAAGTGGCAACATTTAAAAATTTTGAGCATGTTTTGAACATGTTTGTGTCAAAACTTTTGAAGTGAAACTACCTTATACAAGTTATGCAGTTTTAAAAGTCATATGTCTTAAAACAATAAACACATGTTTTTTTATGTATGTAAGAGGAACATAGAGCAGGAAGAAGAGTAGAAGCACCAAAAAATGTGATATAAACGAAAAATTACGAATTAAATTCTTCTACATATATATATATATATATATATAAATACATTAAGTGCTCTGTAATCACTGAAGCGATTAGCGGCCACAATAGTCGAGCAGTTAGCAGTGCGTAACGTTTGAAATGCCGGGGTTCGAGTTCTGGTCCGACCAACATAAATAAATAAATAAATAAATAAATTTATAGAATATTAATTTTTTTAAATTCCGGCCGCCCCTCGGCAGTGAATATCAAGGCTTAGAATAAACAGTTTGTCCCTCCATTTTTTGGAAAAACTTCAAGACGCGTACCATAAATTTGAGAGAGCAGCTCGGCCGAAAACTTACCAAAATTCTTACATATATTAATATATATTTTTTTTACTTTTCCTCCAGGAAATGAAAACAGCTGCGAATTACAGATGAAAGAAAACTACATGCAGCACATATGTAAGTACTAGCAATATCACGCTACTTCTGTAAAAAAAAAACCCTTCTCCCTAAACACACACACATGGTGATATATCTACTTCCCGACAACATGACTAACATTGAGATAGTCGTTGGCAAAAAAAAAATCTATTATCTTTTCAACAACAAGTCCTCCAAAAGCGTTAGCACGTGGGCGAGGGGAACAAAGAACTTTTTGAACATTTTCACCGACTGAGCAGCTTTCACATTCTAACAAAATAAACGTGAATTTCAAATCCATGTACATACATTAAGTATGTATTTAGGTATACCGCATGGTTTATGTTTTTTAACATATGGAATTCAGTTTAACGTAACAGGCAAGGGACTATGCCCAATGTAAGAACAAAAGTATATATATATATAAAATATAATATATTTGTATGAACATTACAGTTAGTATGCCCTTCATGAATGATATGAATGAACCAAAGTTTAGAAGCACCAAAAAATTAGTCATATATTTTTATATATATGCATATAAATAGTATTGGAGCTTAGAAATAGTTCAGACGGTTTCTGCCGAGCTTCTTCTCCTATTAGCGGTGATGCGCTTTGATCTTTTCCATAAGAAATAAAAAAAAATGAAAAACTACAGTTTTAAGCCGCCTCAGAACAACTCACATATTTTTAATGGAAATTTTCTTTTTTGAAATGCAATCGGAAGTGCTAATATTCCCTGTCAAGAGGCAACCGCATATAGAAAACATTTCTATGATTTGAATATTAGCTTGGCTAGAATTCAATCACTCGGCAGCAGCAGCCACCATCTACTAAATTAAAGTATTAATGCAATCGGGTTGGCGAGCCGAGGTCTACTATACAAATCCACCTCTCCCTGTTTGAAAGCAAACTAGCTCCACGTATTTAGCGATATCTGAAAGCAATATGAAGTTCAGCCGTAATATTTTGCATTAAGTGTAATCCCCATACATAAACTTTAGTTGAAGAGGGACTTTGACAAAATCCAATATGGTATTTTCTTGCACTTCAACTATACTTATTTCTTACTGTCGAAAATTTCAAACTTAATATTGTTTACCCTAAAAAACTGTTCTAAGAGCTGTAGGTGGTCTCACCATATTTTAAAGTTTGACAACAAAAGCCTTTTTACGAGGATAGAGTGCAGCGTGTGGTATTGTGCCGCGAACACTGGAGACATTTCATCTTGGGTTTCGCTGGTTTGTAAGTGTTTGAAAAAAAGCACTATCGCATAAATAACGCTGTCAAGTTCATCAGAAAATGCAATTTGGCAAAAAGATTGTCTTTTATACATATATCGTATATATATATATATATGTGTATATAAATGAATTTCTAAATGCCAACAATAGGGTGCTTATTTTGCTGTAGAACTTTGAAACGTCCTGGGAATACAATTGACAAATATCTTTAATTTTTTTTTTAATTGAAAAATTATAAAATTTTACGCAAATTTAATCCTTTTTACTTTTTTTTAGTATTGCTTATTTTATTCAATTAATTCTTCTAAATTTTTTTTCGAAAAATCGATTTTTTATTTATTTTACAAATCGAAGCCTGAAAGTGTCTAGAATATGTTAGGAAAATGCTTTTTCGATCCGTGAATTAGTTCCGTCGCTACACGGCTTTAAACGGACCTACATATGTCCTGAGCGTTGGCGTATGCTCAGAAACAAGTTTGCCGCGCGATCCAAAACAAATTACATGAAAACATTTGTTTTGATCAAATATCATATACATTATTCAAGATTACTTTTTGGCCGTCATATTGGATCGGACATTTTCAATTTTCAAATCACACCTAAATTCGTGTTCAACGATCCTAAATATCCTTGTATTAAAAGTTTCATTGATATTAATGAATGTTTCACTTTTTTAGTCCGCCATATTGGATCCATCATTCTGAATTTGTCAAATTTTACGTCAAATTTGTGTTCAGCGACCCGAAAACCCAATATAAACGAAGTTTCATTCAAATTGATAAATATTTTACTTTTTAAGTTCGCCATATTGGATCCGCCATTTTGAATTTTCCAAATCTAACCTCAGATTCATGTTTAGTGACCGTAGAAACCTATAAGTTCACTTACTCTTAGACAAATAGATGGAGTAACTAGAATTGTACACGAAATACTGTTTTCAAACTTTGACATGTGTTTTCTCGAAACAATATTTTTCTAATACGCGGGCATTCTCGTTTTTGGACCATTTAACCAATTAACTTCGCGTTTTGCCCGTCTAAAAGAAGACAAAATTATCCGGTGCAGTAACTTATTTAATCGCAATATTTTTATCAGCAGTGATTATTTACAGCCGGCCAAAGTGGAAAAATCATGCGAAAAACGATCCTTAATTTTCAAGTAGTCGCCATCTTGTTTCTATAACGAATTTTTTAATGTTTTTTAGATTGGGGTACCTCTATGGTATGTAGTCTTCATGATCGTTTCGGTTTTCTACTTGTAGACGACGAATTGCGACATGTATCGTGCCAGCAGATGAGGTCGGTTTCCAAAACACCCTACACTCAAAATTTTCCACTGTATAAAGGTAACCTAAATAAACATTTTGTAGAACAGCGCACATGTCTAAGTTATTTTACTTCTTCAAAAAAAAAAAAAAATCAAACATTAGGTAATTTTTGCACAATTATATAAGAGGGCCCCTTAACAGGGTAATTCTATCTTGTAACTTCCCACAGTCTTTTGAAGTACAAAAACCTTACATAAGAGAGTTGGCTATTCCGGTTACTGACTGACTTTCGTGAAAGCTCATTTGAAACTTTCGAAATACAATTTTAAAAACCTGATATTGAACAGGTATTAATGGCATAAGTGATAACTTTTTAACAAAAAGGTATAAAATTTGAAGAAACAATTGCTGGGAAAATATTAAAAAAAGGTAGATAATAAAATACAATGATAAATAAGTTAATGAAGCGATTGTTTTTGCACAAAATTATAATGTGCCCCGAAATCGTCATCGACATAAATAAGAAGATTCGTTTTGTCGCAATAGAAGAAGTATATTTTAATACCTTTCTCTTGATTTTAATTTTTATGCATTTGTTAGTCATTTAAAATCAGCTGTCAAAAAAGCGTTTCTGTCAAAAACTGTCAAAAAAAACTTTTCACCACATGTGGTGAAAGAGAGAGCTTTTTCCTTAATACCTTTTGCGTCAGAATTTCCAGAATCATTCAAATAAACTTACGAGCGTTATTGGGATTTTTTCGAAAGACATTCTTAATCAGAATAGCCCTGTTAGTTTTTTATTAAATAAAATTCGAACTGGTTTTTTATTAAATAAATTTCTAAGTGCTAAAGCAGATATGAAGCTTACAAGAGTCTACTTTTAGAAATCATGTTTCAATATTTAAATTTTGATAACAAAACTCAGATTTTGTTCGAGAATTTCGAGCTTTTTCGAGCATATCGAACATAAAATTTTACAGTTTAAAAATTTATCTATTAATATTTCCTATGCTATTCATTAAAAAACTATTTATCTAACTCAAATTTATTGTTTAAATGAACCCTTTAATACGGTTAGCTTTTTTAACTACAGCTTACTTGAAAGCTTACTTTCAATCTTCTTAGTTAAAAGTAAAAACGAGTTAAGGTTGTAATAGTTGAATAAATTTTGGACTCGATCTGTATTGCAGATAGTTTTCAAAGCAGAACTGTCAGGGGACCACCCTTAGGTATTTGCTTATTAAATTGTCAGATTAAAATACATAAAGGGTAATCCATTTCGAGGGTGCCTACTTTTTTAATGAAAAAATACAGAATAATCTCATTTAATGGAGAATGTTTATTATCATTCGAAGTAATATTCTTTGGCATTTACATTTTGAAGATCATCTCTTTCAAATGTTGGCCGCGGCTACGTCTCAGATGGTCCATCCGTTGAGTCCAATTTTCGATGACTCGTTCGATCATTTCGTCTGGTAACTGGCGAGTGATACGCGTGATGTTTTCTCAATAAATTTATTGATTGATGCGATGTGTGGGAAGTGGCGCCGTCTTGTTGAAACCAAATGTCGCGGAGATCACGATCTTCAATTTCAGGCATCTAATAGTCGGTTATCATGGCGCGATAATGGTCGCCATTGACGGCTACGTCGCCACCGGTATCATTTTTGAAGAAATATAGACCGATGACTCCACCGGCCCACAAACTACACCAAACCGTTGTCTTTTCTGGACGAAATGGCAGTTCTTGAATCTCTTCAGGTTGCTCTTTGTTCCAATAGTGGCAGTTTTGATTGTTTACGTACCCATTGAGCCAGAAATGGGTCTTGTCGCTGAACAAAATTTAGCTCGAGCACGTCGAATTTTCCTGGAACTTTTCAAGAGCCCATAGAGCGAAGCGATGTCATTTGGGAAGGTCGAGCGGCTTCAGTTCTTGCACAAGCTGAATTTTGTATACTTTCAATTTAAGATCTCGACGTAAAATCCGCCAAGTTGTTCCATGGTCTTCGTGTGCACTCTCAGCTACGGCAGCTATATTTTCTTCACTGCGTCCTGGACGTGGTCAATTCTATCGAATATTATCCAATAATAAAAGCTGTGTCTCAAGATAGGTGATGGTGTTGCGAATAGTACGCTCAGTAGCCCGATTATGTTGACCATAAGTTGAGTGAAGCGCACGGAACACATTATTTACAGAACGTGAATTTTCGTAATAAAGTCGAATGATTTATAAACTTTGTTCAGGCATACGCCTTTCCATGATTAAATGCTAAAAATACTGAACAAAAATAACAGCTTGACCCAACTCACGTGTGATCTGTCAAAAAAAGGGTATTGAAGAAAGTACCTCTACTTGGATCACCCTTTAATTTTTATAGTAAACAATTTATAATATATGTGAATAAATATAAACATATATACGTTGTTATATATAAAAAATAAAACTTTAAGCGCTTGTTTGTTACAATATTTTATTTTTTTATTTTCAGAATAAAATTTTTTTTCTACATACCTATGTACATATGTATGTATTCCTGAATCATATCGCCTCAACTTTCAACTCACTACTTTTACGAACAACATTAATCATACCTTTCAGAAGCTTATCGGTGTGTATACGTCATATTTTTTGTGATATATTTGAAATTTATGATATTTATACAAATATTTATATACTCTTTGGAGGGATTAAGTTTAATGCATTTCGCCCTGCCGCAGACTGCCAGGCAAATATCGCTGAGGTGTTCACGCAATCAAATTCAGGTGTTTGTTGCTGCTCAAATTACTTTTCCTTTCTTTTATATTATTGAACAAAAAATGTATTGTGTATATAATTATGTATACGTTTTTACAGATATTTTCATATGCTTTAAAAATGGATTTTAAAGTTCAATGAAAATAACATTCAGGTGAGATATTGTGGTAAAAAGTCAATAAGTGGTATTTTACATAGAATATTTTGCAGTAGCCGAGTAAATAGCCTGAACGTTAAGGGAATGTCAGCATCTCCGAATGTATTTTGTATATGAGAAAGCAATTTGTTTAAAAAACATCAAGGCACCACAATTGGAGAAGTCGTTGGGCTGAAAATCACTTCAGTGGTTCCAACGTCTCAATTACATATATATACTTATACATAAATTCCCAGAGTCACTTAACTTACACAAAAAATAAAAAAAATTATATTTAAGCATTTTACTGTCGTCGTTTTCAATGTTTAGTATATCTTAACTTCAATATGTACACTTAGCTTAATAGTTAAAAAACATTTTTTGCTGGCGTCTTGATATACAATTTGTTTACTTCGAATTTTAGGTTCAGCAGATAAAGTGCTAAAAAAATCTTTTCGTTTTTATTTAGTGCTCATAGTGATAGCATACACATGCAACGATGTGAAAAAGGAAAATTTTTAATTTTTATAAATATTTAAATGCAGTTTAAATTCCCCTACAATGAACTATTTATGGCAATTTGACTTTAGATCGGCTGTAACCGTATTTTGGTCTACTCTTTATTACTGATTTATTGACACTCAGTTCTTACCGAGAAGACACTGTTAAAAAAAGCTTAAATGAAATGTCACTTTTTTAATGTTAACTTCATTTGTTAATTTTTTTTTAATTTTCCTTATTTAAATAAATAAATATACCATTTTCTATGAGCATTTGTGTGGAAGCAATATTTTTGGTTTTAAATATTTCCCTATACTTTTGCCTCATTAACGTAAGTTATTTTAGATAGATATTATATACCATAAGAGTAGAGTGTAAGCATTTGTAAAAAAAAAATTTCTGAAGGAAATTTAGAAATTTGTTAAAAAAAATAGTAGAGATCATCTAATATGGTACACAGGTTCTAATAACAATTTATAAATTGTATCATATCATCATCACAAAATTAATAATCTAACCTTAATATTTTGCATTAAGCGAGAGGCCAATTTTTTTCGTAAGCCTCCTCCGACCGGCTGGAGGGTTTTTATGAGGAACTTTTTACTGTAAATCAGAATCGAAAAGAACCGCCCGTCCCATCTGTAAATTAAAAAATATTCATATATATGAAAAGCTTCTCCCGTGACAATTTCAATTACTGTTACAAGTTCAATAAAATAAATGAAACTTATACTGTTTTTACTCAATCAGAACTAAATAATTCTTGAGACCACCAGCATATCGCAGAATCCGCTTCATATAGAAGATCTAGTGGTGCGAAGGATATATTACTGAAAACGAATCCCAAAATAGAGAGTGAAACTGACATTGATAACGAAATACAAGTAATTAACAGTGTGCTAGCAACAGCAGAATCTATAGCAACGCAGCTAAAATCCGGGAAAACGAGAACAGCGTAATAGAATACATATTTAGAAACAAGCAACGCTGGCGTCTATCATCCCTTACGACACAACGAAGAAAAAACTATTTAAAATCTTATAACGCTTCTTGTATCCCAATGTTCTCACTAAAAATCGGTTTTGAAAGCAAGCAAAAATTTTAAGCAAGCAGAAACTATCGAAGCAGTATTGAGACTACATAACGGTTCCTATACCAGAACTGAAAAGAATCAGGCAACTTGTTTTGCGAGCACCTCAGTTAAATACTACTTTAGATAATGCACCCCTGTCATTAAATCTTAATCTTTCATGATGCAATGTTCTTTCCAAAACATCTGTTTCTGTTTTCGTGGAAAACATGGCAGAATTGAACAAGTAAATCGTATATATAATGAAATAAGAAAAGCTTTCGAATAGAGAGAGCTTTGCTCGGCAGGTTTTCTTCATGTAGCTAAAGCATTTGACAAGATGGACAAATCCCAGCACGTTCCACAATATCCTTGAATCCGATATATCCAACAGGCGTTTCACTGTATAAGTAAATGAAATTTGGGCTTAGTCTTGACAACAACTTCATTCAATATAACGCGACTATAAAGCCGATATTAATGTGTGGAATCCAGCAATGGGGTTCAGCTTGCGCAAAGAATATTGATATTTTGCATTTGGTACATTCGTGATGAAAATATTTACAAGGACCTAAACAAATGCACCCACGTAAAAAAGGTAGAAATCTTCACACAAAAGTACATAACAAAACTGCTAACACCGTGAACTCCGTAACTCTAGTCAAACCCGCCTGAGGAGAAAAGACGAACCAGCCCCTTAGAAGCAATATTGAGCCAGCAGCCTATTCCTGCTAATGCGCTATAATAGTTTAGTTTAGCTATAAGATTTTATTACTTATTGTGAGGCTTCCGTGGTCGTAGCAGGATCAATAAGTAAATAAAAATGATAATGAAAAAAAAAACATTTTGCAGACTTTCTTCCGAAATCACATCGGCTTAATTCCTGTGTTTTGAATAACACCTTAATATCATTAATGCTTAAAAATCATTTAAGTTACTAAAAAAAACATATTTTTAACTTCTGCAAAATACTACTACATCAGGGTAAGGAAAAACTTAATTACGATTACGCCAATAATCATCCATTTGGATATTGTTTTGCCAATTTTTTCATTTATAAAATAGTAAAGTATCTTAACCAACATTGCAGACGCCATGCAAATGGTCCCTCGGATCGTGGCAGGAAACCTCCTGATGGCGGCGGCGCCCCACTTACACAATGAAACATCTATGCTCCCAGTTAAGGAATTTAATGGTATGCTATTTAAGCAATATCTACCGGGATGCTGCCGCGGGGATCACCCCAACAAACACTTATTAGAAGCCGAACCTCCACCTAGTCACATAAGGAAGGTAGTACTAGGCTACCGCGACTCCGTACAGCAATACTGATAAGAACCGCTGGACAGCACGGCATACCGACAAGCTTTAAACACCATTCACCGAGAGTTTGTTAACAACTTTGTGAACTTTTTTTTTCTGTGACTGGTGTTCTCGGAATCCAACCACCTCCTATTTCAGAACAAGAGCTCGAGCTGCCTCGAGAGACCCGCGTAACACTGGCATAATTAAGGTTTAGGTATTGTAGTAAACTCAACTTCTACCTATCCAGATTCGACCCTGACATAACCAATGTTTGTCCCGCATGCAACAAATCCTCGCACGACAGTAATCACCTCTTTGTATACCACTTAACCCGACTTATCTAACACCCCTCTCCCTCTGGTTCGAACATGTCGAAAAAGCACGCTTTCTGAGTCTACCGTTAGATGACCTCGGCGAGTAGGGCTGGACCTACCTGAACCTAAGCGGTATTAGCGAGCCGCTACAACAACAACAACAACGCCATGCAAATACCAAAAGATCAAAGCAAAGCATCGATCGCGATCTGTTGCCACCGAAAATCGTGAGTAATATTTGCTACATTAGGCACAAACACACAGTTATAAAAATATGTCGGCAATTGCAAAATATACATACATACATATGTATTTGAAGTCACCGCGCTGCCAGAAAGTCTGAACAACTCAACCAAAAACGTTCGCTGATATGTCATTTGTCCCCACTGACACCAGCAGCACCACCATTAGCCCCATCGTTCAGTTTCATTAGCCATACATCTCAACGGCCGTCGTGAACGATTAAGAATTTAACAAGAATTGAATGTCATTTTGTCGCTCACCATTGATTGTGGTCGCGTGCTGTAATCCCAACACTAGTAGAACTTTATATGTAGTAGTTTTACATTTATGTATGTATTTATATTTTCGAATCACTAAGCACTTTGTCGAGTAAATACTTTGATAGTCATCAACAGCAATAACAGTCACTGTTACCTGGCATCACGGTTTTTATACAATTCCTCGCTTTTATTTTGTGCAGAGTTGTCAAACGCCTACGCACTTTATCGCTTGCTATCTTTCTACGAATAACAAATTTAATTCACACATAAAAAGGCACTATCTCACGCACTTGGTGTTT
Source organism: Neoceratitis asiatica (assembly GCA_030068015.2). Lineage (NCBI taxonomy): Eukaryota > Metazoa > Arthropoda > Insecta > Diptera > Tephritidae > Neoceratitis > Neoceratitis asiatica. Next base: position 66,401,464 of record CM061529.1, on the reverse strand, counting down.
GTTTTCTAGCATTTTATCCACCGTTATCAATGTTAATCCTCTACAAATTTCTGAGATTTGGCGATTTCCATGAATTATTAAACAGTGGCGAGTTTACCTTCTTTCATATAATACTTTGCTTTGTCTTCTGAAATTTAATTTCGAATTTTATTCATTAATTGGGCAATGCGAGCGAATATTTTGACTGGAACTCACTGATAAGGGAAGCGTCAACAAACTGTATGCCAATGGAATCGGCTGTTTGTGTGAAATGCTGGTGGCGTCACGTATAATTTTGATTATTTCAAATTGAATTTTATGGGTGTTTCGCACAACACAAACACACCATCATATATATATGTATACGTAGATGTCGCGATAATGAAACTATATGTGCATGATTAAAGCTGATAAGACGGCTGAGTGGTGCTTATGGCAATTTCACGACCTCATAACATATACTTCGTCATACTTACAGTGATAAGTATGGTGGCAACAATCAGCAATCAGCACAAATACTAAGGTAAATGCGTTAACCATCAAGTGAATCCCTAGAAACATTGCACAATTAAGCGGCAATACTTATCAGCTCGTCTCCCATTGAAGGTTTTGAGAAGGTGATCAAGTTTAGATAGTGTAACCAGTTGCAGCTCAACACGGACTAGTTACCCAAATGCATAGTGATACGATTGAATTTTTTCAAAATTAATTCGTATTATTAAACTGCCTGCACCTCCTAGCGATAGAGAGATGATTGTGAATCTATTCAGTCCATTCATATTAAGCGAGCTTAACGTAGCATCCAGACAGAAAAACACAAAAGCTCCTGTTCTTAAATCTTTTTGTAACGTATTCGATAATCATTCCGTCAGCATTTAGCTGGGTTTTTCGATTAAGAAATATTACCTAATTGCTTTAAAGAAATAAATATTATTTTTATACAAAAGTATATTTTATGCATTTTTGTAACTAGCTCATCTTGCGTCAGCATAAAAACACTGTTCGGGAATGTCGAAAATGAAGTAGGTCAATGCCATTTTACTCACCGCACCCCTTTGCAGTGATATAAATCCAACCAAATAAGTACAAAATCTTCAACACGGTCAAACACGCAGTTCTACTGTTGGACATTGAAGATTACTCATTACCGCCAGGTTCGAAGAGTTGGAACATGAGTTACCAGAGTGGTCGACAATCATCGGTCAAAATTCAAAGCTACAAAAAATTAAACAACAAAAAACCTCTTCTACCCTTTACACCAGCTGGACGAAGGAGTACGAGTACAGGCTAGAACTCAATGTGAAAATCGTAAAAATTCCGACCATTAATAATCCCAAGTTACTGGGAGTTTAATTTGACAGCCTGCACTCCCACTGGCCACTAAAGAAAAAAAAATGTTGTTGGCAACATACAAGGCAATTACACGGCCGGTCGTAAACTATGCTGCTCCGATTTGAACGCCGGAGACTAGTGAGACGCATTTAAGAAGGCTACGAGCATGTCAAAATACAGCCATTCGGACCGTGACAGGAGACCTTTTGATGATGCCAGCAAACCATCTACTTTTAAAATAAATAAATGAAATCACGAAGAAATGGTTCTGCTATTTTACTTTTACGGTAATTCACTTCACTTAAGGTGCGTTTTCAATGGTATAACATGCTACAAATGTGACTCTGTGGATATGGTTATTACATAAACATTTTTACTTATCTGATATTTTACTGTCTTCTTTCTGGGAAGAGACACTCAAACAAAGTCTCACAAAACCTTCTTAATTATAAAGGAATTCAATATAATGCTACTTAGAATAATCAGATTTAGTATAACAAATAAATAATATGCAAATAAAACAAAATGTAGGGTGGATACACAATCCATAACTAGATAAAAATAGAAATTATTTAAAGCTTAAAGTGATTGACTTTAAAGTGCCGTCATACAAGACCAGACACAAGTGTTGGAGCCACTTCGCTTTAAAAGTACCTTAGCAAAGCTTACGCTAAAAGGAGTAAAAATTAGTGCAAATTCAAGTAAATACAAGCAATTTTGGAGAAATTTTACATAAATTTTCTATAAATATATATGTCTATAATTTTTTTTTTTTAATATTTAGAGAAGATCATTAAATGAGTACATTAATATCCCAAAACTTTTGAATTTTCAAATAAAGAAAATCTTTGAAGGTTAACAAAATATTTCTCCCCCTCTTTAAATTCTATATGCACGTTTATGAACAACTTTTTACTGATTATGACTTGGAGAGATAACTGCCAAACGCTTATTGATAAAGCAATTTTTTTTATACACCCTAGCAAGCATTCACCTGCTAAAATGTTATGGGAGCCCATTCATATTTTTGATTACAGAAATAATTTTGTTAACGCTATCATCACCTGTCGGAAGGAAAAATTATTTTTATTTTAATCATTTTTGTATTCAGTGTGATTAGGAATTTATTAGATTACACAAATAGTCGTGTTAAGTTTTTCAAAAATAAAATGAATTGCTTGCTATTGAATAGTTTCAATTAAACAACTTTTACGTTTATCTTTGCTTTTTCTTCCAAAGTTTAAATGAAAGAAATAGAAAATAAATGGAACAAAGAGACCATGGGCCTTAGGCAAGAATGAAAATGAGAAAATTTGAACTGTATAAAGGCATAGAAGAAAAAATTCTATTATATACGAAACTGATGTACGTTACAGTAGAGAAAGCAAGTTGCCTTGTGTATAGGTTAGTTGCCTTATGTATATAAGTATACTATTAGTTATCTCACATTAATGAATAAATGTTTTATTGCGTTTTTATACTCGTATTATTTGTTGTACAACAAGGTAGTGTGATATTTTGGGTGTCATTTATTTAGAGATCTAACCCGATCTATATTGCCTTAATTTAAATTTATAATGTAAAGGAACGTTTCTTACGAAATATAAGAAAGTAAAAATCATCATTTTGAAAAACTACAAAAACGTGAAAGATAAAATGATTTGGTTAGTGTCTTCAACTTTTCAAATTATTATAAAGGAAAAGGCGAATTTTGCAAATTTTTGAAAATTACTTATTTATTCATCAATATCTATTTTGTCCACTTCAAAGTAATACTCCTCGGATATAAAACATATTGTGACGGAAATTCCAAAAACGAAGAACAGATTGAAATGAGTAGCCGTATGATGCAAATTACCCGTACCAAGGGCGGGTAGACAGTATTAAGGAAATTCCACGTCGTTAAGTATAAACGGAGCAGCTGCAGCTACCGCAGGCAAACGGATAAGCAGCCTATCCTTAAGCGCGTGAACAGAATGTTTGGGAGTTAACATTGCTGTGAGCTGTGTGTTTGAGAAACGAATAAGCTGTGTGAAGCAGAGAATAATTGTGTGCCATAAAGAATTGTAAAATAAGCCATTGGCTATAGTAAAGAATTGTAATTATCAAAGACTTAATAAACGTTGAGTTAATTCCTGACGGTTAAGAGGCCAAACGAACAAATCTTGGGAGTTTTATTTAGCAATCCAGTGATCGGACTCGAAGGATTTGGGAAATCATCGAGGTAGCAACGAAAAACGTTACAATATAATACACTTGTGCCAACGCCTTTTCCAATCTTCGAAGTACTTCTGAAATGGGCTTTTCAGTATGGAAATCAGCTCTTTCTTCGATTCTGATTTGATCTCATCAATTGTGGCAAAACGCTTTCCTTTCATTGGTTTCTTTAGTTTTGGGAATAGAAAAAAGTCGCAGGGAGCCAAATCTGGTGAATACGGTGAGTACGGTTGAGGCATGATTACGATTTTGTTTTTGGTCAAAAAATCACGAATAAGCATTGATGTGTGAGCTGGTGCATTATCGTGATGCAGGATCTACGATTTGCTTTTTTACAATTCCGATGTTTTGAGCCGTATTGATTATTCCTTATTAAGAGTGTATTCTAGTCTAGAATTCTGGGAAAATTCGATTTTTTGCATATTTTTAAAGTTTGATTATTTAAAATATGTTTGTAAGAGGATTTTTCAAAATTCAAATTATTTTCGGAGATACAGGTATTTTTCTGACGCGGCATCCATATCGGATCGGCCTTCACTCGGAACTTTAAACGCGTTTTTCTCGTAACTATTGCAGTAACCACAATATCTCAAGTTCTAATTAGCCGTATTACTTGAAATTCGGCATGAATATTCTTTAAATATCTATTATCACACGAGGCAACAAAAATAAAAATTTCAAATTTGTAATCTTTTTAAAAACTTCGACAAAGTTGAAAAAATAATGAAAAAATCGAGCTTTATTTTTTAGCAGCCGCCATTTTATGAAAAAATATTTTTTTTCCAGTTTTTCAGGCTTATGAGATAGCGACATTCGTACTACTTAGGAATCCATCATTGTTTTATTTTTTCAGATGACCACAAGGATAGAAATCATAGTGACAAGGGCACTGCCTTTTTTCCTCTCTATTTCAAGGACGCATAATTCCATGAAAAAAAAATTGTTTTTAATTTAATTTTGTGTACTCTTGAAATACAATTAAACAAATGATAAAAAAAATGGATAATATAAATTGCAAATGCTTTTATTTTATCACTTGCCAAGAAACGCTTGAAATTCGGGCCTCTAGACTAGAAGATTGTGAACTTAACTGTACGACCTTTTGTCAGGAACTCAGGATGCACCACACCATGTAATCAAAGAAAATAGTGAATAAAGTCTGCACATTTGATCGAACTTGGCTCATCTGGCAGCTTCTATTGGGCTGTTTGAGCCTTGGTTTCGACGTCATAACCATATACCTACGTTTCAACAACAGTTATGACCCGTTTAAGCAAACCCGGATTGTTGCTGACTTCGTTCAATAACTCCTGAGCGATACTAATGCGACATTGCTTTTACTCAAAATTTAGCAATCTCTTAACACACTTTTCTGCAAAACATGCCCAAAACATTCGATAAAATTGAATGACATGAGCCAATTGATATACCAGCATCGTCTCCAACTTCCCTAATAGTGATTCGACAATTTTCAAGAACAATTTTTTTCACTGTTTCAATGTTTTTTGCGCTTGTGGTCGTACCTCCAGGACGCTCATCGTTATCAACATCTTCTCGGGCGTCTGTAAAGCGCTTATACGACTTATAAACACTTTTTCGAGACAAAGTGAACTCATCCAATGCCACAGTCAATATTTTGAAGTGACTTGGAGCACTTTATTCCATTTCTAACGCTAAATTTAATACATATTCTTTGATCAATTTCTTTCAAAAGTGAAAAAGCGAAGAGCACACAAAAACGTGACTAACCTCTTCTGTTGTCAAATCGTAATTGGCTCCTAATGCAAGCGCATGATAAACATATGTGCCCGATTACATCAAAATCAAAATATCGTTAATCGAATGTACTCAGCCCGCGAAAAATCAAAATTCACCTTTTCCATACATACCTCGAACATACCTCGTATAAAAAATTTTTATTTTTAATAAAAACCATCTAGTATACGTTCATTTTAAAATATCATAAAATTTCCGAAATGTCCAATTATAGTCACTTCTCAATATGTTTAAAAAGAGTTCAAATCAAAAATAGAATAAGGTCACGAACAAGAACAACCATCTCTGAATAACAACTTCAAAAGGAGGCCTCGTTATGCTCAAAGTCCATTGAACGCTTATTTTTACTGCGCCACAGTGAGTTCATATAAAAGGCCAATGCTTTCAAAGACATATGTACATATGTATATCACAGTATTTGACCTATTAAAATTATATAAAATTAACAAATGTTTAAAATTATTCAAACAATAAACGCATACAAATGTATATACGAGTACAACAAATACAGATGCGAAATAATCTCCTTGAACTGCTGTAGAAAGCTCTTATTTTCCTAATTATTGTTTTACCCATTAAATGGCTTTGACTACGAACGCAAGCGTGTATTGTTTTTCGCGAAAGGCATTGAAACTTTGATATTTGATTGAACTTGAAAACTTTGTACTGCAAATTTTGTTTTTTTCCATATTCTTCTATACATATACGAGTATGCAGTATGTTTTTTTTTTTTTGCTTCTATTTCTGTTACATTGTGCCATGCCGAAGGAATATCGATGCACAGGGGGAAGATTGTAATCTAATTTTAAGAAAAATGCATCTCAAGTGCTTAGACATGTAATAAAACAAATTTCAAATTGTTTTCTTGTTCCAAAATTTTATCTAGATAGTATTCAAGTGTTTCCCCAATACGCATCATTCTCTTCTTTTACACTTCTGTACATTTTTATATGGAAACGCGTTTATTGTGTTATTGAATTTCTGTTTTATTAGCTATTAAAAGTCTCGGCCATATTTTCTGGTGGCTTTCTGTATCGGCCGCAACAAACGAGTGAGTGCCTCGTATTGACTACTAACATTCGGATGACCAGAGTTTTAGTCCTGGTCCGTACAATATCCAAAATTATAGAAAAGTCATTTTTATAATTGCGTTTGCACCTCGGCAGAGAGCGTCACGCCCTCCAAGTCAATGTCTGACATGAAATAAAAGCTCCTCATAAAAATACATTGGACGTTCGCGGGCGGCTTAGAATATGCTATAGGTCTCACCATTTGTTGGAAAAACGTCATGATTCATACCACAAATTGGAAGAAACTCGACCGAAAGTCACTTCAGCAAAGTGACAAAAATCGCGATATTTTTTGTAATTGTTTTTCTCGTTTGTTTCAAAAATATGCATAACAGATACCTAGAATGTAGTGAAATAATTCTTTTTTTATAGAATGGAGTGTCACATGAAATATTTTTTTTTTGTTTTTGGTGGCGGTTGCAAAGTGTAAATATGCACGTAAGGCTTTTTTAGGTATATTGAAAACATAATATCAATTTCTTCAGTAATATGATCGAAAATTTTTAATAAAAACGAAAAGGAACTTATAGGTCGAGATACAGAGTTGTTGGAATTTTATATTGTCGGGATTTTGCCTTGTCTGCTTATTGTGTTATCTGTGTTTTGTCTTTTCGTGATTTCTTCGTATAATTTTAATGTTGCGTCGGGATTTTGTCTTTTCTGGTTTTTTTAAATTTTCTGAATTATGTACGTCTGGATTTTGATAGTCGGGATTATGGAGTACATTCTCCTAATACTTGATTGGAAGCTCTTTTGGAAAAAATAATAGGCTTTCCCAGCTGGAGCTATGTAACTTAGTAGCATGGTGAGATGTGAACTGCACGTGGTTATACTTAAATAAGTGCAAATCTTTCCAATTCTTCGTCTTCGTGACTCTAGATATATTTAAAAAAAATAATTTTAAATCAATAGAGCTGATAGGGCATAATTTTGGAATGTTTCCGAAACCGCAGTATCTGTTTAATCCCTTGTGATGACCATAGCAATCTTCCTCCTTACAACATTTATTCAAGGTCTACTACCCCCCTGGCCGTAGAAAGATGCTCGGTGATTAGTTATTAGCCCTTGACTTGTCAAGTTTTGAATTCGAAGAGGACAGCAGTCCGAAATTGTTATCGGAGCACTTAACTCATTTCGTAATAAACTTGGTTTTACACACACAAAAAATTCATCTCTGAGTTGCTTAGATCAAAGCTAGAAGACAGCAACTTACTTTTGCCAGGAATATCTTCCATCTGGTTTAGAAATCGTGAAAAACAATTCGCCTTTCACTTTGCCCAAGAGAACGTGATGTCTTTTCATCAATTCTTCAAAAAGAAGCTTACCATTGGCAAAACTTCGCATAATACAATCAATCCCGATTGATGCTGCAATTTGTTAAGTCCAAGGAATGGAAATTAATTAAAATACTTAATATCACAGTTCGCAGGCCTCCCAAAGACAAATTTGAAGGAAGGTATTTTCGTTGGATCAGTTCTCAGACGGCTTATAGGTGATACACAATTCGTCATAACATAAAGAAATTTTTAGGCAATAATGATTGAGTTCAAAAGTACATTTTCTTCTTTCCCATCTCAACTTCTTTGCAGATAATTAAGAGACGTGTGTAAAAGTAAGGGAGAGGATTTCATCAAAAATATTAGGGAATTGAAAAAAAATACCAAGGAAGATGCAGCGTATCAATGAGGGAAGGTTTCTTTTGGACGCGTCAGATAGACCTTCTGGACCTGGAAAGATTGGTCTTGGTACTGACTAATGAATTTTTTTTAGATAAAAACAAGAATGAAGGGATGTCTTCGGCCATGCCGATGTCTTTATACCTATCATGAACATATAAAATTTAATGCAAATTGCAAAATTCGGTGTCGATGAATTTATTTCTAAATTTATGTCCAAATTTCACGCTCCTAGATGCTTTTTTTTGTGGATTTTCGACCCAAAAGCCAATATCTGAACAAATCGGTTGTATGGGGCTATATGATGTAGTAGTCCGATTTCGACGATTTTCAGAACCAATGTGAAATTCAATATATGTATATGTGTAGTATACCAAATTTTGCACGTTCTTAGGTAATTTTTTGACGAATTTATTACCCAAGTCAGAAAAATCGGTAGTATAGTATATGCCATAGTGGCCGATCTGAAATAATTCAAAAAACTGAGGGACTTGCTTGCACTCAAACAGACAGACCGACCGAAAGACAGAACAGACGGACAGGCGGGCATGCCTAAAATGATAAAAATTTCGGTGGGTCTGTCATGTACATGAAAGATATAAAAATAATGGTTGTTAAGCAAATTTCGTTGCTCACTATCTTTCATTTTAAGATGAAAACTTGATTAATATTGTTAATGTAATATTAATATACAAAGCATCAGAAAATTCTAATGTCTTAAAACCAAAACAAAAAAATGCAATGAAAGCTCAAAAAAAGTTATGTGAAATTTATGGTAAGGACTGTCTTACTGATTAGATGCATCATAACAGCCTTGACTTCTTCAAATGTAGAATTTTTCAACTTACCGATAAATGGCAAAGACTGTTCATCAATTCATCAACAAACATCCGAAATATCTATTCTCTTTGTGTGTTTTTGGAATTGCATAAAGTATAATCTATTATCATAATTTGAACGATATGAGGTAAGGTATATGAGGTATGCCGGCTGCATCAAGAATCACTATTTATTTCGCTTTTTTCAAAGCCAGTTAAATGGTAGAATTTTCGCTTAATACCAAAATTGTTGAGTTATTCTCTGAATAGCTTTTGTGTCGTAAAATCTATAGTTCACATGGGAGTATTTCAGCGAAAACCTTCAACTATAAAGCGTTTAGGTCTATCGCTGGAACACATATTTAAAGAAGCGGACTGCTACCGGGGTAAACTCACGGTGGAAATTGGTGACAATTCTTCCTAGGACTTCCGAGCCATCTCATCGGTCGGTCTTGATGGGTGACTTATAAATCTTGACCAATATTGCTTCTTGTTCTTGAAAGCCAACAGATTTTCAAAATTTTAAGGTATAACTTTTAGCAACAACACCGGGCTAAGAGATGTATTAGAGTAATGCTTCTGAAGCCTCAATTCAAAATATTCGATTTAATGGTAAGCAGAAATTTTAAGACGTTCGTATTGCGGAAAATTTACAGTAATTTGAACAAACGATAACATTGGCATAGTTCTGCGAATTAAGAATTAAGAGCCAGCGGCTATGCTAGCTACGTCACTCCACCTTTGAAAGTATTCGATGCGGGTGAGGAAAGCAGAGAAAGAAAAAGATCTCAGTTCCGTTGACCGTGACTTAGCTTCACTTGCTGTTTCGAATTGGCGCCAAATAGCAAAAATTCGCCTATAATGAAGAAGACTAAGCGACTACATTTGATGTCGGTCTTCTATCAAATGTTTTCACTATCTGATTTTATGCACCAAAAAAAGCGCTCAACTGCCGTGAGCGTTTAGATATTGGCCTGGCCATGCCACGCCCTAACAACTCGTAACTCTTTTACGAATGCTATTTTGGAACAGCAATCCCATATGTTTCCACAAATTTATGCGATGTTCGAGTAATATACATTTTATCTCAGTGACTAACTGAAAAAATTTTCGTTTAAAAAATCGAGTATTAATTTTATGGAACACTTTATTTCATTTGGAAATCCACATAAATGTTTAATGTGTCTATTTTGGCGAGAAATTAAATCTTTTCATCCTTTTTTTTTAAATAGCATTCTATGAACAAATTAAACGGACTAATTAGTGCAGCGGAGCAAATTTAATTATTTTAATGATTTCTTGTTTAATTTTATTTTTAGAAACGTTTTGACGGTAAATATAAAAATAGATCGCGTTGCAATAAACACTATAGCTAATGTGTGCGCACATGATATCAACAACGTAAAAAAACGTTATGCATAAGTAAATGAGAAAAATTTACATACATACACATTAAAGACTTTGTCAATCGCAACGTTTTTGAACTTATTCTAGCATAGCTTTATTAATTAATTAGCTAAAGCTGTAGTTAAATATTTCTTTTTATTAATTTAAGAAAAAATACTACAAAAAGGCTCAGCAAAAATTTTGAGCCAGCAGCTGCCATACATGCAAATGAAAACAGATGTTCATTATCACATAAATTTTATGAATATTTAAATATATGTAAATATTTTGCCATGATGTGGGATTCCAGTTCGTTTGTTTAAACATTAATCTAGTGTAGCAGGACGTAACATACAAATATATATATAAATTATTAGGCTTTAATTTTATAAGCATAAGTTCGTGTCATTGTGTATGGTTTTACTCTATTTCAATTAATTATACCGAAGAAAATATAATTTTACTAAAATGAGATTATTAGCTTAAATATTAAGGTATTAGTCAACATTTATGCTTGCAAAAGTATAATGAATTAGAGCCACCAAAGAAGGCAACAGGTGGAGAGTGTCTGCCGGTTAGGAAATTGCATCATCAAATCAATATAATTTTTTTTTGACATGCTTCGATTTCTATGCTGTTCATGATAATTGACTTATATAAATTATTGCGTTCAATTAAAATAATATTTGCGATAAGTAAGTAAAAAAAAAGTCGAAGAACTTAATACAGAAACACATGATTTTCAGTATGGCTAGTGGAAAACGATAAGGCATATACTAGATAGACGTGACAATTATCTAAATCAAAGTTAATGAATTAAAATGCAATATCAGCTGCTGCAATGCTAAATCCTCATATTTTTTTAAGAACCCAAAGAAATATTTACTTAAAAGTTACTCATACGCCATGGCGGTTTTTTTTTTTAATATAAATTAATATATACTTATGTATGCTCAGATGCGACTTTAGCAGCGTGAGCTGGAAATTAGAGAAAATCACAAATTTCCCAAATCGCATTTAACACATTTAAAAATAATAATAATTTTTTTCGGCTAATTCGAATATGAAATAAAAATCTTCATTAATGGGCTAGGAAGGCAGTAAATGAATTAAATTGCATTTATTAAAACTTACCCGGAAAGCTTAGCACTCTCTAACCTCCCTTTGCGAGAATTATTACTAATATAATCGACAGTAAGTAGTTGGCAAAAATGGAATTTATCTCAGATATTCTCTAACTTCTACGCAGTTTTATTTCTATTTATTTTTTTATTATCACCATAATCTAAATTGAGCTTTAAATATGTGCCAAAACGTATACAAACATATAGACAAAAATTTTAATTACCTTTATAACAATCACAAATTGAATGTGTACATACATATGCATGTATATGTATTGTTTTATATCTATAAATTCACGATTTAACAGAAACCGGTATACACATGAACAAACCAATAATTAATAAATTGATTTTCATCTCATTTACAGTCATTAAATAAATGTTTTACTTAGTATTTACTTTAATGGTATTTTTCACTTTAAATCTTTCTTATTCATTCACTTTAAACAATTTTCATCACATTCGTATTTTACGTTAAAATGCTATTTTCATAGCGAATTCATAGCATCGAGCACTTGCACTTTACTTTCACTATCCTTTCAGCCACAAACAACCACTTCCGTTGAATGTTTCCAAAGCACTGTTGTTGATGCGACACCGTACAATGCCGGCTATGTGCGTCTCTCGGCCCTGTTGCTTTCGTTTGGCTCTGCGTCATGGTTGCCATTTAGCCTTATCGTTTTGCTTTTCCACACGCACAACATTCGTCTACTCCATTAAAAATGTTATTGTTGCGCTTTTCCGCTTTTGTGATTTTCCACCAAATAAAATAAGTAAGGAAGAGCTAAGTTCGCGTGAAATTGAGCATAATGGCGAATTTTACTTTTTTTTTTTGGTTTTCAACAATAAGTTTCGAGTTGCAAAATATGTATTTTCGTGTAGCAAGTGGAAAGTAAATTGAATAAGTAACCACGACTCTTTGCCGGGATATATATAAGTATATTAAACAATGTCATCCTCTGTTTCATGAACCAACACACCAAATAGGATGACACTAGCCTCGTTACTGAGCGTCTTCAGTATTGTTACATAAATGCGGACTATGGATTTGTTTACCCTGTGAGCACAGTTCTGTGTTCTATTAATATATAATAACGAATATCCATACGAAAGTCTTTTTACTCCACTTTTTTTCCGATGGGCCACTAGGCATTCTATTGACATATTTTAAATATTTTTCATTATTCTCTGAAAGTATTAATGTTTTGTATTTTATTTTACGAGCTTCATTTCATTTATAATATGTACGTACAGTCACTCAAACTTCTGACCGCCAATAACAATTCTCTAAAAAGTTTGAATGACCGTATATAGTAGCGTGGTCTATATATGCTTAAGTAAAGGGTGCTTTTTATAGAGGTATAGAACTTTAAGTTGCAATAAAACAACGAACGATATTCGATTGACATGAATTTTATTTATCCGAAAGATAATCTTGTGGCATTACATTTTAAATATGATTTCTGGCATATGACCGCCACGGCTGGCGCGGATGTAGTCCAATCTGGACGTCCAATTTTCGATGACTTTTTCCAACATTTGTGGCCATATATCGGCAATAACACGGCGAATGTTGTCTTCCAAATGGTCAAGCGTTTGTGGCTTATCCGCATAGACCAATGACTTTACATAGCCCCACAGAAAGTAGTCTAGCGGTGTTAAATCACAAGATCTTGGAGGCCAATTCACAGGTCCAAAACGTGAAATTAGGCGGCCACCAAACGTGTCTTTCAATAAATCTATTGTGGCACGAGTTGTGTGACATGTTGCGCCGTCTTGTTGAAACCACATCTCCTGGACATCATGGTTATTCAATTCAGGAATGAAAAAGTTAGTAATCATGGCTCTATACCGATCACCATTGACTGTAACGTTCAGGCCACCATCGGTTTTGAAAAAGTACGGGCCAATGATTCCACCAGCCCATAAAGCGCACCAAACAGTCAGTTTTTCTGGATGTAACGGTGTTTCAACATACACTTGAGGATTATCTTCATTCCAAATGTGGCAGTTTTCTTTGTTGACGTAGCCATTCAACCAGAAGTGCGCCTCATCGCTAAAATCGATAAAATGGACGTAGTGCGCGATACGTTTTCCGCACAGAACCATTATTTTCGAAATAAAATTGCACTATTTGCAAGCGTTGTTCAGGCGTGAGTCTATTCATGATGAATTGCCAAACAAAACTGAGAATAAATCACTTGACAGCTGTTAAATCGGTCGCCATCTTGAAAAGTAATGCCAACTTAAAGTTCTATACCTCTATAAAAAACTTTAGTAACGTGGTCCATATATGCTGTACTCTTTCATCTATTTGTGGTGAATGTCTTGATGTTATTCCGACTATAGATTTTATAAGGAGCTAGTACAGTGGCAACTGTTCGAGGCCGTGAACCTCCGAATGATAGGTCGCCCGACTAATCACACTACTATTTCGGCCGACTATTAATACATGAAAACTTTGGGGATAGTTATATCGCCTCTGTGGTTAACTGCCAATTTGCTAAAAGGGAATTTTTACTCTTCGATGAAATACACTCGGAGGTGGTATTCTCTGCCGAGGATGGCTGCAATGAAAAACAAATCTATTCTATAATTTTACTTTTTGGTCTGGTCAGCATTCGAACTCATGACTCCCTTGCCAGCTTTCACTGCTAACCATTTTGTATGACGTTGAAAATGCTGGGATCACACTAAAAACAAGCATTAACATTGTACCAACCAGTCATTACATTTCTACAAGTAATAAAAAATAATCAATTTTACGGATACTAAAAATTGATTTTTTATAGTGGTCAGTTTAAAATAATTAGTATGCTTGTCTTAATTAGCAGTTTGTGTTATTTACATAAATTTTAAAATTATATATTGCATATAATTATCTAGAGTATTACCACAATTTGCAGTTAACTATGAAAGAATATAACTCGATTTTAGAAAAAGCTTATTTGTATAAGTAGTTTTTATTTCACTTAGTTCTCGCTTCGTTAAAGTCATAAAAATAGCGAAACTCAGGTATTTAATAAGCTGCGCAAAATGACTTCAAGTTTTCCAATAGGGCTGATATGATACAATTGGATAAAATTGATCTTAACAGCATCTGATTCCAACAAGACGAGGCTACGTGTCACACAGGACGTGCAACAATCAAATTATTACGAGATAAAGGTTTGGAGATTCGATTATTTCATGAAATTGTGACATTGAATGGCCTCCAAGAAGTTGTGATTTCACACCATTAGACTACTTCTTGTGGGGTTATTTGAAGTCATTGGTCTTTAGCAATAAACCAGACTCTCTTCAAGCTTTAAAGGTCAATACTGAATGTGCTATTCATAACATACGACTTGATTTAGTGGAAAAATTGCTCAAAAATTGGTCTCACCGAAATCGTTCCTGCAAAAGAAGTTTTGGAGGCCCTTCGAATGATGTTATATTCAGAACTTAATTGTATCGATTGTACTTCACATTAAATAAAAAACATTTGAATTTCCTTAACCATTAGTGTGTTTTTTTAAAGAAATTTATATACATATTGTTGCCAGCAAATTTAAGGCAGCAACTACGCTGGACAATTCATTTCATCCGTACAAATTGAAAGTACTCCATTTTTAAAAGTTTCCGATTCAGTACCCACTGTTGGAATTAGAGACAAAGGAAGATCTGCACTCCGTTGTAGAGAGTGGGTGTAGTGAGATCCGACTTTACTTAGTTTCCCAATCCTGCTGTAATGTTGTTGACTCGCCTACAAATTCCTCGTATTTTAGGTTTTCTTTGAGCTAACTTCTTAGCCAACGACATAAATAGACAACAAAAACTTGATTTATTTATAATGAGCAAGTATTTGAATATTCAACTGTAGACTAATTTTTAGTGCAGAAAATATACTTATAATCCTCCAATAGGATTAAATATTCGGAATTATTTTTGCAATATTTTGCCTATTTTGACTTGGGTGTCACAATGGGCCTTAAGCTAGATTTTAGAAATCATATAAATTCTTTAGTTAATAAGGCTAAAAGAGTCCTAGCTTTCATTTAACGGTAGGCTAAGGAGTTTAGTGACCCATAAGTTACCAAATTACTCTACACTTCACTCGTTAGGCCCATTTCGGGATATGGAATCCACATTATCAATTGCATAGTGATAAATTTGAATCTGTGCAAAAAAAAACTTATTATTCGTGTTAAGGAATTTATATTAGATGCGAATAAAAATCTCCCTCCTTATAAGAGCCGATTAAAACTTATGAATCTGTCTTCACTTCAGAGGCGACGAGAGATGTTTAGAGCTTTATTTTTAACTGAGCTAATAAGAGGTATTGGCAATAGTCCGTTCAATAGTCCATTCCTGCTTAGCGAGCTTAATGTTAGAATTCCTTCGAGATTATCTAGATACTTTAGATCGCTTTAGTTGTATTTTTGCAAAAGACGATTGAAAAAATGATCCAATGCTCAGTTGCATGGTAATAACTAGATTCACTATCCTCTTCAACTGATATTTATTATTTTAGTAAAGATAGTTGTGCAAAAGTTAAGGGAGTTCAAATAAATAAACGAAGTAAGCATTTTTCAAAATTCTGAGTATATCGGAACAAATTCTTTATAAAAAATAAAAACTATATTTGTTCTCATTGGAGCAAAAAGTATGACTTTTAGCTGCATAACACTTTGGTATAGCTTATTTAAGCCGCCTTCGAACTGCTGATGGTGCTTTCATTGATGTATGCGTTTTGAATATCCACCTGATCCCATATTTACCTCTTGCTTAGAGATTATCTGAACCAAGTTGCTTACCTCAGTATCGCTGGTGATAAGAATTGCTCGTTCAAAGCTTGTGGAAGCATTTGATTTTTTCTCAGATAAGGAAAGTATTAATAAAAAAAAATTTCACAAATAAAACGCTTTTTGAAGTTCAAATAAATTAACTCAATTTAGGTTTTTATTAAATATTCATTTTGGTCTTACAATAAGCAGCCAACATAACCATTGTCCCAAATCACTTGTGCTTTGTTATTTATTTATTTATTTATTATTATTTTTTTTTTAATTTCACTTTCAGAATTTGTTAATTACACATTCATTTCGCATTTTCAAATGTTCTCTTTACAACATACACTTATGTGTACATACATATTTATCTAAATTCATTAATTCAATAATGAATTTTGCTATGATCGCAACTTAAACGGTCACCATTCACAAATTACAAATACAATACAAACATATTTACTTAGTAGTCATGTGTGTTTGTATGTAAATTGATTTGCTGAATTCAACAACACTTAATTTTTTTTTTTTAATACAACAATAATAACACAATTATTAATTTACATACGAGCATCCGCATATGTACATATATTGTATATACGAGCATATGCAATTCATACAATTGCTTCAATAATACAATATATAAGTACATACATAGATAAGTGAGATAATTAATTAATGTATGCACACATCACTTATCATTATAATACTTATTTATATAAATTACGTTACGTTACATACAATTCAAATACGTTACAATACACAAAATGAACGCAATAAATTCACATCGAAAATACAATATCAAATGATTTCTTGTACTCGCACATTGTATACTTATATAGTATCTGTGTATAAGTATATTGGTATAACAGTATATTTATTTTCGCCTGCAAATGCAACTCTGCATGATTTATATGTTACATATACTTGCATATATATATAAGTTGCATGTCCCAACATTTTCTTCTTCTTTCCTTTTTTCTTTATACGTTTACTTAAGCGTTCCTTTGTGCATAAGTAGTGGTAGCAACATCTCAACACACATGCATTGTACACTATGTTATGTATTTATTATATTGTATTTATGTATTTTTTGAAAGTCTGGAAGCACAGGCAGCAGTTTTTGAGGATAGTTAAGTTTACATACAATTTCAGTGAAATTGAAAAGAAAAAGTTGACAAAAAGTTAAAAAGAAACCAATGAAATTGAATTTTCTATAAAGTATTATTTTATATAAAGAAATGAATTTAGTTGAAATGAATTGAATACATGAAAGTGAATTGGAATATTTTTCTGGTTTTTTTTTTCGTTTGTCTTAATCCAAATCCAAAAATATTAGTATAAAATTCTTACAAATGTTTACAAGTAACTACAAGAATGAGCTTTAACATTAATACACACAAAAATACTTAATCAACACACATTTTTTTAAATTACAAATTCACTTAAATCTTCATTTACTAAGTATTTTTACGCTCGTATTTAAGCGTTTTTATTATTGTTTTTACGCTTTTGTTTGGAAATTTTATTAATAATTTCAATGAAAGAAAGACACCAACTATTCATTTCATAAAAAAACTAAAAAAAAAATTAATAAATGTTCATATATTTATAAACGTAACTGTAAGAAATTTTCTATATTTAACATATTTTTAACTATTTCTGTTCGTTTAACTCTATCGTAATACCTCAATTTTTTTCTCCTTTCTCTGTATGTATGTATATGAAAATCTCTTAAATAAATTCATCCATAATACAGATTTATATGTTTGGTTTGCAATTATTATTTTATATTGAAAACATTTAGTAAATTCAGATTTTTTTGATAACGGTAATTTAAATATCATCTTTAAATTATTTTTCAATAGCAACCGTAAGTGTATAAATATTTAATTAATTCGTTAGTTTTTCATTTATTCTGAATGCAATTAGCAATTTTTAGTTTTCGGTTTAATACTATTTAGTATAAATGTTAACCAATTTTTTGTAGGTGAATTTTTACGTTTGATATTTTTTTTTTTTTTGAAACAATTTTTTTTTTCTTACTTCTAATATAAAGAATATACATATACACACACGTACAGGTCTAAAAACTAAATAGCGGTGTTTTGAAAATATGTTGTGTTTGCTAACGTGTTTGCCTTAATGCCTCTACAATTTTTTTTTTTTTAGACACGTATGATGGGGCGTATGAGTAATCATTGACATTTGGTGTGAAAGTGTAAAATTTTTGTTTATTACGTTTGCCCCCTGATGCAAAAACAAAACAAAGACCGTTTCATCCAATATGAAAATAAGTGATTTTTGACAATAGATGAATCTATGAATCTATATGAGAATGAAATTAAAATAATTCTACTCCTTTATCAAAATTCCCTTGTGACAACGTTTATCTGATCTTAAATTTTGTTTAGAAAACTTTTCATTGGTAGCATAAATGGTAAAACAAGAGTTTTCAGATAGTCATATCCTTAATTTGGCTGGCAAAAAATGTCAAGTGGAAGTACCTTTTTTTATCATGGTTTTCGATTAAAATTTATTTCGATTAATTAATTAAATAATTAATAATTTTTTATTTTTTATTTATACATATTCGAAGAAACCTTATGCTTGTTTTAGGTTATTTTCTTCCTCAACCCAGGCGTTCATATGAACCACTTAAGACAGACAATTTATTGAAAGAACGTCATATTATTTGTATTTTTCTTCTCTCCAAACCTCGTTAGCAGCTCTTTAAAATGCATAAAAAGCTATCTAAGAAAAATTTGAAAAGACTATAGAATATAAGTAGATGTAAACATGGGTGTGTGTTGAAGTTAAAAAAAATCTATATTTTATTATTGAAATATTAGCTTAAAATCTAATTTTAAAATGCAAGTTCTTTCAAATGCCCATAAGACTATATTCAGCATAATAATTAAATGGCAATGCTGCACAAAAAAGAGTTTATTTTTCACTTTGAAAATGAATTTTAAAAAATACGACTCTGAAATTCAGGCCAAAATTACAAAATTCATGTGAGTAATCCGAAAGAAATTAAATATTTTATATAGTTTTTAGATGATAATTATTACGAAACGATTTTTAAAAGTCTTTTGGACACAAATTTAAAAATAGAAAAATTGATAGAACATTTTACAGCCACTTTCACATAAATCAGGTATATTGAGTCGAAGTTCCAAAAATAATGGTCTCACTATTCAGTTATATATCTACACTTCCATTAATTTTGCACTTCCTAAAATTTTTATTTTGAAGTTTTAGTGTCAAAAAAGAGAAAATGATTCAAAAGTACTGAGTAAAAAAGATAAAATTGTTAG
The DNA here is from genome assembly GCA_030068015.2 of Neoceratitis asiatica. Classification (NCBI taxonomy): domain Eukaryota; kingdom Metazoa; phylum Arthropoda; class Insecta; order Diptera; family Tephritidae; genus Neoceratitis; species Neoceratitis asiatica. The sequence goes on along the minus strand of CM061529.1, from coordinate 66,381,997 downwards.
CGAAAAGGCATTTGTGGTGAGTATTGTAAATTTGTTAGTTTATTGTAAGTGGAAGACTTGCAACACAAATTTCTGTGATTGTCCGATTGTTTAATTGCACTGTTTATAATAAACCAAAAAACAAAAAATATGTACAATTATTAACCAAAACTCAAGTTTTTCTAATAAAATGAAAACAAATTTGACTAGATTGTTAAATAAAATCACAAGTATATTTGAAATAATTTCTTTTTTAAATAGTTAACAATAATTAACATATAAGAAGACGTGCATGTAGGTGTGTGTATATGTATGTATATTAAATCGGCGCATCGTTTTTGCCGCCTCATTGTTAGGAAACATATTTTTTCTCGTACATCATGCTCTAAGCATACATACATATATTGTATATTAAACTATATCTGTTAAAAATATTTTCGAAATTTTGACACTTCATTTCGAACCCATTACTTATGGAAAGCTCGTAGAAATCTAATAAATATTTGTTTTTACAAACATGCACCGGTACTTTAGCATCAATTTAAATATGAAACTTTTAATTTTTTTTTTTTTTTTTTGATAATTTTGAAAAGATTCGCATAATTTTTAAAGACATATCTTTCTTATATACATGCATACATATGTATGTAGAATATTATTTTTTTTAATAAAAATGAAAACGAAGAATTTCTGCAAAGTTTTAGTTTCAAATATTTCATTCTTCAGTTTTATAGCGCAAAATTTTCCAAAATTTGTTGGAATGGATAAAAAAAAGGTCACTGTTACGTCGATTCGTGCATATTTTGAGTTATAAAAATTAGCTTAAAAGTTTTTAAGTTCACCTTCCATGATAACTTTCTTGACGAAAAAACTGTAAATTTTGGGTATGTATTTCAATTTATTTAAAAAGATTGCCTTAAGATGACTAAATCTTTTGAAGTTTCATCAAATAAAAGCAATATATTAATGATGGTGGTTCTTCAAGGGGGTATTCTAGTCTAGAATTTTGGAAAAAATCGATTTTTTTTTGAATATTTTTGAAGTTTAACTATTTAAAAGTATATCTGTAAGAGGATTTTTTCGAAATTCAAATTATTTTCGGAGATATAGCTGTTTTGCTGACGCGGCATCCATACCGGCTCGGCCTTTACTGAAAACTTTAAGTGCGTTTTTTCGATTTCCACGATTTCTCAAGTTCTACTGTCCCGATTTACTTAAAATTATTGGAGAGTCATCTCTATATAGACTTCTCTATGTCAAGAACTACGCTCATCCGCAAATTTATATTTTTAATATTTTTAAAAAATACGAAAAGTCAAAAAAAGGTGGAATAAATTTTTTTCCAAACAGTCGCCATTTTGTGAATTTTTTTTCGACTTTTCGTATTTCCAAACATTTCAACATTTCTCTAGATTAATAATCTTTTTTTGCAGATTGCTAGAAGGGCTGAAATCGTGGGTATGGTCACTTGACAATTTTTCACGACCCCCTCCCCCTCTATCGGATGTTAATTCGTAGAATTAAAAAATTAAAAATATTAATTTTAAATTTAAAAATTTTAAATTTAAAATAAATTTTTTTTTGTATTTTTCTGATGTTAATAAATAACTTATAAAAAGATGAATGATAAAAATATTAATTGCTTTCTTTTCACGGAACTTCAAAGATTACCTAAAATTCATCCCTCCAGACTAGGTTAAGAAAACTTCCAGTTAAATTAGATTTAAAAAAAAAGTGGGACTGAAAGTACAATAATTCGCAACCAGCTGAAACTTGGTAGAATATTTAAAAAAACACTTCATAAATGAAATTTAAAAAGTCTTCATCGTTCAGACAGCTGCAAAAAAAACTTTAAAAGGGGTCAAAAGGTAAAAAAAAACTATTTTTTTGCTTTTCTCAGTAAAACAGTAAATTTTATCATATGATATGATTGTGTTTAACCTTTAGAAAGACTATAAAATACGTTTTATCTAATAGGCCTGGGCTTTTCTGCGAATCAATTATCGTGAGCATAATGTTTCCACATAGAAAGCCTTAATTATGTTATGACACTCTTTATATATATATTATGTTAGGGCGTGCGCCAGATAACATAATTTTAAAAGTTTTTTTATACATATATAGACGTGCATATATATGTTATATGTGCACATATATGTGTATTTATTTATAATAATTTGTATTTATTTAAAATAATAAAATAAAAATAAAAAAATTGTATACATATATGTATGTATGCAAGCCAAGGATGCACAATTATTCTCAACTTTTAACGATAAACGATACATTTTAGAATCTACTGAGTTCTTTAAAATTTATAGATTTTCATAAGTTCACATTTGCCCACTACATGTCACGCCAATTGTAACTCTTTATTACAGAAAATGTCGTATGTAACATACAATGAGCTTTCCACTCGTTCCACCTCATAACACATTACTTAAGCTAAATATATAACACTTTTCTAAATATAGTACATGTGTAATTGTTTAGTTTTAGAAGAATTTTTTTTTTTTTCATTAAGTTCATTATCTTGATAGGCCATTTTCCTTTGATTTAATTTAATTGAATTTATTTGTTTATGTTTAATAATGACAAATATAATTAATTAATTTTAGCTTTTTCTTAGTTAATAGTTTTTGTAAATAGTTCTTAAAGAGTAGTTTTATTTAATTATTGTTCAATTTGTTGAAAAATATTTGTGGGTTATACCAGTTTGTACCCTTATATATATATGATTTTTCTAGGTATATGTATGAGTTTGATTTCAGTTTTTTTATGTAAATCTAACTTTTAAATTCTTCTAAATATTTTTAAGCTGCATGACTTACAAAAGGATTCTTTTCACTTATGTATATATGAAAAATACAATATGTATTTCTTTTTTTGTTTTCCCCCTCAGCTTATTTAATTGAGTTTTGAATTTTTTTAAATGAATTACATACATAAATATACATCGTCCATTTAGTAGTTTTTTTATTTATAGTTCTTTTTTTTTGGCTTTTAATGTATGCAATTATTTTTTTCATAATTTGTTTAGCAAAGGAAACACATTTTGGCACATTATTCAGTTTCAGTTCAATAATTTAGATTTCTGTTTTGTTTGTGTAATACTTCATTCGCCGATTTGCTAATATGTACATACATTTGTATACATATGTACATTTGTAAGTCTAAAGGTAAGTATGTATTTACTTAGATAATTTTATAAAAATCTGTGTGATATTAGTTTCTTCATGCGTTTAATATAAATATATTTTTGTATGCATAAGGAAATGAGTTTGTATATAGAAACAATATATATACATATATAGAAAATATAACGTGAAATTAAGACTTTTATGCACAACAAATTTGCTTTAAATTCTACTTTTTATGTATGCACAAATATTTTATTGTATGTTTGTATGCAAATAGCTGCTTAGAACGGTACATAGAAGTTTATGCTTACGAAAGTTATACAAATGTGTGTATGTAATCATTTTATCTATGTTTATCTAATACATAATTATACATGTATGTACATATGTATGTGTTTAGGTACACAGATTATCAAATATTGTTTTTGCTTCACTTATCAATTAAAACGTTTTGCATAGTCGCTTATCAAATTATTATCGTTTAATTTTTATTTACGACACATGAAGCCGTGTCATGGAAATCTGCCACAGGGTATGCTTGTGTGCATGTGCGTATTAATTTTTGCAGCAATAAAAAAAATTCATTAAGATCAATCTTATTGACCATTCATTAATTTGCTGTGCTCATGTTTCGGGTTTGGTTGTTCGACATTTATCCTTTGTAGTAACCGTACGGTTGCCGCGTAGCAGAATATGAATTATGAACGCACTGGCACATTGTATTTGGTTTTAGATACTTGTGCTAGTGTGTCGATTAATTCCACGCTTGCGACGATATCCGCCCGGACTACGCTGCCACCACTAGTTATTGTTTTTCCAACGTGAAAGCAGTTCCTTCCAACGATTCTTGCGGCGCCTACTTCAAATTTGCCATATCAATAAATGATTGGTGCTATCCTCGCGTCCGGCAATTTCACTTAATGAATTCGCTCCCGAATTTCGGAAATCCTCATAACCATCACCACCCGAAATCACCAGTATGGTGCTTGACTCTGATTTTGGCTTCGAATGTTTGGCGGTACTGTAAAGTGAGAGCCAAATATAAATGGTAACAACTTTTCTAACAGTTAATCTCATGAGCACTCACCTTTGACTGCGGTAATCACTGCTGTTTACTGTATTTTCCGTATCGCGGCCTACTGAGCCGGTACTGCTACCACTACCTTCTGCGCTCAGACCGCTTGTCTCAACGAATGTTAGGAAGCGTACATGTCCCGTGTGACCGTGCGGAATGCCAGTGGGTACGACATTTTGTACACCTTTTTCAAAACCTTGTGCCGGTATGGTGAGCAACACCCCCGCACTGGTGCCAATCCAGATGAGATCCCGACAGGAGAGCAACGATGTGACGCGCAAACAAGCGGCCTTATGTTGTCGAATAATTTCGTCACAATTTGATAGCATTTTGTTCACAGCCGGCGCCAAATTCACTTCGGCAATTAATTGATGGCTGAAATGTGTGATGAAATGGGATTTATGAAATTATAAATAAGTGTAAAATTTCTTTGTTGCTTTACAAAAACAAAAATTAGTAAAATACTTAATTGCAAAAACACAACACCAAAAAGAAAGTAACTAAAATATAAAAATTTATAAAACGAATTGAAATGAAGGGGTAAAAGGATTTCAACAGCTACCTTTTCTTAAGGATTATATCTATGCATGTGAGGTACCAAGGTAAAACTCGAATTAACCTCATCCTAGTCTCTTTGTCTGTCTGTCTGTTCGCGATGAACAACTGACGGATTTGCATGTGGTTTTATCAATATATAGAATGATTCTTCAGTAAGATTTATGTAAATAATTTATTCATTCCTCTTATGGTTGGCGTCGTTAACATAAAGTGACGACGGCGTAACAAAATTGCTATTGCTGTAGGATTTATCGATATTTATTGACAGATATTCGCAAATATCAGCTACTGCCGTCGGTATCGTCGTTGTCGTCCTCGACGTTAAACGACGTAAAATCTGTCGACATCAAATTTGCTAACAACTTTACAAAAAGAACATTTTAAAATTCAAAATTTTTCATAAAAATCGATAAACTGTTGTGTCATTAGAACATTTTTCGGCAGTACCTATTCAGCTTCGACGTGACGTTTTTAAAGAAAAGGATAATGAATAACAATATCTTTATATCGGAAATGTCATTCCGAAAAACATTAAAAGACGAGTTGTTTTATAAAGTTTCGTGTTATGTGTAAGTCCAAATTTAGTAAAAGGATAAATCAGAGTTCAAATATGTACCGGATTCGAATTCTATGAAGCATTATCTTATTTTCGTAGAATATCTTTTTTATAACTTTCATGCACTTGAAATGGTATATTAATTTCTGTTCGAAATATGTAAGTACCAGAAGGAGAAGAGATAGACCCACAAAAATTTATACCGATCATATTAGAATGACGAGCTGAGTTGATTTAGTCGTGTCCGCCTATTTGAACAAAAGCTAATCTCTCAGTTTTTGAGATATATCAACGAAACTTGAGGGTTTATTTCGTATTGTGTGAAACAGTACCCTCCACACGCTATGACAAATAAATATTAACACAGAAAATCATCGAAATCGGAAAACTATATCACATAGCCTCCATATAATCAATGCGTTCAGATATGAAGTTCCGGGCCAAAAATCTACAATATATCTAATAAAGTAAAACTAGTGGCTAGCACACGTAAATTCAAATAAATATTGTCATAGAGAAACGAAATCACCGAAGACAACACTTCTTTCTTCAAGTATTTTCATAAGTATATTAATGAAAATTATCAATTTCATTGCATTTTTCACGGCTTCATGACCGTCAAACCATAAAGATACTAATAAATATATTTTTCTGATGATTTAAGTAAAACTTGTTTTCCAATCATTTGAAAAGCAGTTTGGAAGAATTTTTCCATATTATCCAGCCATGTTAACTGAACAGTATAAAATTCATGGACTCTTTTTGCATATAATCCAATCATATTCAGCTTCATTTTTATTTATTTTATTCTATTTTTTTCCTTTCTTCATCATCGTCGGAAGCTTAAGAATGCATTATCGCCTTTGTGACGGTAGCAAAACCTTGAGTCGCAATTTTTACAGCACATTTGGTCGACACAGTTTTGTATTAAATTAAACAAAATCGAAAAAAAAATCAGAAATTTCATGAAATTTTTTGAAGCTTAATAATAATATTTAATCATTCTTTACCTATCCCTTCTTGTCGTTTACAATACCAATGGGAAATTTAGTAATGCATATTGTAAAACTATAAAACTGTCTCAAAAGCAAATATAAAACCATAACTAAAGCAAATTGTTCTCTTAGTTTAAGCTATTAATTTATAATACATAATATTCAGTTTGAGCAGGCTTAGCAAAAATATTAATACATTTAAAAAAATTTAATATAAAACTTACCTCATGGAATGAAAACATTTGATATGCGCCGAATTTTGTATCGAAATCCAGACATAATTATTTGATACTGTCATGTTGGTGATTGGTTTCGAATCGGAAGAGATTTGTATTTGATTAACCACCTTGTAATTGAAAAAAAGCATAAATTATTACAAACCTCAAGGAGAAAATAATTTACTGTTATGTAAAAAATCAATGTCTGAAAAGTTAAAAAATTTATTTGCTATGCAAAACAAAAATGCGATTTTCCTGCCTGTTTGTATATACACAATATATTTAATCACATTTACTAAATATAAAATTAATAATTAATAATAAATTATAATTTTAGAAAAAAAAAGTTTATATTTTCGCTATAAGTTCATAAAAGGGATTACCTGCTTTAATGAGACTATTGAGATACTTTTTTTCATAAAAGTTTCTTTTAAATTTTTTAACTTTTCCTAATTCAAAAGGCATGCTTTATTAAATAATTTAGTTCATCTCAAAATATGAAATATTCAAAATCTGTTTCTATTAAAATATACTAAATTTTTAACTGTATTCAAAAAATATATTATTTCAAATTTACGTCGATTTTCTCATATTTACATAATGTGTGTAAGTACAATATCACCAATTTGAAGGCTCCAACTTACCAGCAGAGTTTCTGTATCCAAAACCTTTATAATACCCTGTATAGAGCACCACAGCTTGCCATGCACATTGAGTAGTTTGGTGACGGGACTTGTTACGGTACCGATTGAAAGACAATGCGAAGAACTAGTATTCCAAGCAACTAAAGAAGTTTCAATGATGTATTAGCACAAATATGTAAATTCGACAAAAAATTTATATTTATAAGTCAAAAATATTCATAACAAAACTTAACACCGAAGTTGGAAAATATGTAAACTTTGTTTGTAGAGACTCTGATAGACTTCTCGAGACTATATTTTACAACAATATATGGGCAAATTCAAATATTCCATTCCATTTTTACTTTGCGTCCACAAACGAAGAAACATGCAGTTTTAGGCCACCTCCAAACTAATGGAGCAGCCAGAAATACACTCGAAGAGTTTGACATTTCTTTCCGAGTGGCGAATGCATTTAGATAAACTGATTATAAAGATACTCACCGCCATCTCGCAGATAAACACATATATCACCATTAGCTAAGGAGACAAACACTCGATTGTCCAGGTACCTAAAAAGCATATAAAATTCGTATGTAAATAAAATGGATATTTACGGTTAGAAGGGATTCACTCATTTTTACTCACAATATGGAATATACAGCTGACTGATGTTCAATCTTTATTCTATTCTTCTTAATGCGTATATTATCGGTGCTATTGTAGACATGTATACAACCATCCTCCGTACCAATCCACATTGTTGACAAATTCCCATCGCCTTCATCCGGATTTGAGTCCTGCAAAAGGCAAAGGTGCATAATTGAGTCTAAGTGCAAGTAAATTGTTTAAAAAAAAAAGAATTTATATCGGCATACTTGATGCGAGTGATGCGATGGTGTACCGCAGTTGCTGCTACCCGGCAATGTTACCGAGCCAACCGTTTGCGTCGATGGAGCCGGACTCGGTACGCGTTCAATTGCATCATTACCATTACTGCCAGCAATGATACCCGTATCGGTTTCGTCATCACTAGAGCTTAAGTTCAAGTCCAACTGATTGTCACGGCTAGGTTCGCCATTTGTATTGTCTACAGCGGTAGTTGTATTCACTGCGCCTGAAACCGATGCCGAGGGCGTTTTCTTCTTTTCAGGTGTACCAATAGTAGTAGGCGGTTGAAAGTTCGGCGAGATGCTTTTACGATAGTCGCGCAATTGTTGTGTATAGCTGTGTTGTGGTGTCGTGCTTGCACTGCGTGTGTGTGATTGTTGTGCTGGCTGTTGTAGCTGGGTTGCACTGCCTACTGAGTTTATATTGTTCGGATTGTAGGCAGGTACTGAAGCGACACATAATATGCGCGCATTGCAAACACCATTGCAACTGGTGACATTCGGCTCGGGGTAAAGTGACATAATGCATACTTGTCCCACGTACCCATCACTGTTACACACCCACACATCGCGTTTTTCACTCAGCGTAGCTGCGGCACAAGTAAACTGTAAGCCGGCACGTGTTTTTCGTATCGGAATTGACATTAAAAACTCGGGAATGGGATGTCGTTCGAGGGTGGCAGCTGAAATACAGTAATATAGAAATATTTTAAATATTCTTAAATGTTTTATTAACTAATTATTTTTATTTACATTAAATTAAATTAAATGAAACTTTTTAAAAACTTCTATACACATACATATGTAACAACAGAGAGATAAAGTACGCGTAGATAGGGTAAGTAAGCTCACTTAGGTCTGAAATACTCACCCAACTTCTGTTTAGCTTCGTTGAAGGTCTCCTCCCACTGAGTACGTTTCTCAGCTTTACTGAAGACGATCGAAAGTTTTTGACTCCCATTCCTAGCATACAAAAAAAAGAAATAAAAGATTGTGAGTTGAAATGCAAAGATAAATTATTATCGACATTAGCCTACGGTGAGTTGACAAGCAATTCCAGCATATTTAGTTGCGCGTCATTTGTCTGACGCTCCGATAGCTGCCGTTGCACATCTCGCAATAATTCACGTATGACATCCTCAAGATACTGATGTGGATACTTTAGTGATGCCGTGATATCGGCGATTTGTTGTAGTTTATTACAGTCTTCGGCCAAATTTTCGATTTCGTTCATTATGCGTTTTACATTTTCATCTTTAGCTAAAGCGGAAAGAGAAAAGACTCTCAAAACTCAAATTTAATTGATGTTTTTGTTTAATGAGTGACCTACTTTTCACAATTTCTAAACAGTCCAGTGAGATCTTTGTAAGAAATTTGTATTTGTTGGTATCTAATGTCGAAGCGACAGTGCCAGGGCAGGTAGAGCTGTTAAATAAAATATATATATAAGTGCAACCAGCAGTCATTGTATATGCACAAATGCACGAGTACTTACGGATTTGGCTTTCGTATAGTGCCGCTGCGCTTCTTGATACTTGTCAGCACCAAGAGATCATTGAATAAAAAGAAGCCACGTTCCTTTCGTGCGCCCTGACCAGACGGCATTGAAACCAAATCGAAAAGTAAAAATTGTCGATCGGGTGTTATGAGATCCGTGGTGCCCTCAATAACACCTTCCAGCTCCCGCAATGTTGCCTCTCGTTGTCCATTTTCCAAAATCTCACGTTCTTTACAATTTATATGAACAAGAATATCGTGAACAAGTTTAAGTACATCCTGCAAATGCTTCTGATCAGGATGATCACGATCGGTGTGTTTTATCAGCCTTTGGAAGAGCATTTCATAACTACAGAGAGTAAGAGTAACCGACATACAAGGATAAGTTCACAAAAACTTTGCTTTTCTTGCCAAAGAAATGATATAATATTGACATAAAGGAAAACTTACTTCGGGAACTTCTGAACGGGTTTAATTAGTAAATTGTCTAAAGTCAATTTGCCTTTATGCTCGCGTGACATCGTCTCCAAGAATTTTGCAAACGATGGCCGCTGATGTTTTGTAGAGCGGATAGCATTCTTTGCGCGATTGCAGTTGTTCACAAAAGACGTATACACTTCCAAAACTTCCAACTTCGAGAACTATTCCAATCAAAGTAATAGAAAAAAGAATTTTTATTAATAATGATAGCGAAAATATCACATTCTGCAACGACTCACCGTTTCCAGGAAAACATCACCAACTTTTTGAGTGGCCTCCCAACTATCCCAACGTGATTTTAGTTCGGCCAAAAATTTCTCATGAATCTCCAGTATATCGGGCACCATAAAGAATATCTCATCTACAGTACGTGTGTCGATCATGCCAGCATGCTCGGGAGATTTTAATACCTTAAAATATTTTGTGACAATCGTTTGCAGTGACTCCACATAGGATTGTTCGTTACGTAAGATCTCCTGTACAACATGTGTGCGTGTATCCTAAAATCAATAGATTTGCAAAGGTGAATTGGTGAAATGCATACAAAGAGATCATTATTTTTTATTAATTTATTTTCAACTTAATTTTCCGGTTGCATAAACTTCAATAATGGAAATTTTATAATACTCAGTCTGAGTAGTTTTAACTTACACCATCGTAGCCACTATAATTCCAACGATTATTCATTTCTAATTGTGCTCGTCGTTCGGAATCGTCTTCGGAGTCGGAACAGGTGATCGATTGCATTTTCTTTAGTCGTTCACATTTGTCATTTTGATGTGCGACAATAACTTTATTGATGCGATTTACAGCGGTTGTGATGGCTTGATTGGCTTGATTGGCCATCACTGACATTGTTTGAGAAACGCTGATGTTATTACTACTACTACTACTACTACCGTTTGATGTTGTCGGCGGGTTTTGTTGCAAATCAAGTAAACTCAACCGTAGACTTTCACGATTATGTGTCATTTTGTTGATTAATTATCTTTTTAAATTTTAGTTAACTATTTTAGTTTATTTGACTTTATTACTTACTCTAGATTATTATTATTTTTTTCACTAGTTTGAACTCTTTTATTATCTTTTGTTGTTCTTTTTTTTTTTTTTTGCTAATTGTTTAGGTAACATTTCACTTTAATTTAGTTATTAACAGCATTTTCCTTTGATGAGCTCTACAAAATGGATTTTATCTAAAATTTACATTTTGTTTCTTATACCCAAGCATAAAATTTTTTAAACGGGCCGTAACTTTTCGACTTTGGCCTTTAAATTTTTAGACTTTTTTTTTTAGTTTAGTAGATTTACATTCTTGAAATTTCAATGCTTTGTTTTACAGATGAGCCCCAATTATTATGCAAATAGAAATATGCTGCAGAAGCAGATGGAAATAAAATAAGCCTTAAAAATACCTGAATTTTGACATAATAAAGATAAACTTTTCTTTCTAAACCTAAATTTTTTTAAGTTTTTAGAGGGATATATGTTGAGAAACATTTTTCCTATAATTTTTGATGTTAGCCTGACCGGGACTTGAACTATTCGGCCAATTTCGTCAGAACGAATACCATTCATAATAACAAGAACGAGACAAATCTAGTTTGCCATCAGATATAATTAATAAAGGCAACAACCAAGAACAGAGCCTCGTAATAGATCTTTATATTGCTAGATAGCAACAGGTGACGTTCGGGAGGCATATATGTATATTAACAGGTATACAAGAATATGCGATTTGAATATTAAAGGGGCTTAAGCTCCATTCGTTTCGGCGCTCGACAACGAATATCAAACATCTTCGATTGTTTTTGTGACACCAAACCAATAGATTTACATAGAAATGCATTAGCCATTTTTACTGCACACATTTCCCAAACAGGAGGAGAAATCTCAGTAGCACACAGTATTCAACCCCTGTATATATTTATTTGTGTGCATTATATTTATTCAAATCATTTATATAACTCAAACACTCTCCATACTCAGTACTCACACACATACCTGAATTTATAGTAAAATTCAATAAAAACACATTTTCAATAACTAAAATATAATATTTTCACGCAGGGCCGTGTTTAAGGGGGGAGCAAACACTAAAGCTAAAGAGCAAAGAGCTTCTTGTAAATATTATACACTTTTCACCAACGAATGTGCCGGAAAATAATTTTGATCGTTTTTATCTGAGTCCTTTTCGAGTTGGAAAAATGCAATCGAAGCTTCTGAAACACTCGCAAAATGTAGCACTTATCTAGTGTCATATTTGCTGACAATTTTTGAGAGCCTTTAAAAAAAATATTAGATTAGATTTGACGCGAATCCCACAAATACAAGAAAACAGAGAATAGCTTGTAACCATAATAAAATTTTGAAAAGATTTTGTGAGCGGCAAGAGTTATCATTACTCGGAATTGACGATAAAGATATCAGTAAAAACACCGAATCTAATTATGGTAATTTCCGCGCAATCTTGCGTATGAGTATGGAATGTGGGAACGTGAATGCCAGACGTGACTTATATTCAATAAATTTAACCCATTTGAACACTACAAAAAAAATACCGCAATGGTTTACTTAGATTTAAAGAGAGGCTCTTATTATAGAGCTGGTGTATGAATCTGATATTGAAATTTCGTCGAAGGAAAATGTTTTTTTGAAGTCTTTTGTATGCAGCGAGTTTATTGTAAGCGTTTTTATGGCAACAACATTAATAAAGCTCCCATTGCCATTTTGTAAACTCTACAGTCACCTAACTTAGATTAAGCAAATTTCAAGATTTTCTAACAAATGTGGATTGAATTATATGGATTTCTAATTAGCGACGAACTAAGTTTATTAATGGAAAACTAACCCTCCTGTGAATTACCTTATCGAAAAATGACAAAGTAAATGGTACACCAAACGATCCAAGAGCTTACTACAAGATGTCCATAGCAGTAGCAACTACAAGAAACCTGTTCAGCACAAAAACACCATTTCAAAATTGTCTTTTTTTCTCCCATCTAAATGTACATATAATGGACGATATCTCCTTCAGCGACTCTGACTTCAAGGAATTAAAATTAAGCAAAAATATTGGCACAGAAATAATCGTCACAGATATTTTATTTTTTTATAAAAAAGGAAAGGGGTCAAGAAAGTACTGTTATTCGTGAAAAAACTGCGCAAGTAGCACTAAATAATAACCTAAATCAATGCTTCCCAAAAATTTTCTGTTTACTAAAAATTTGCGAAGCATTGTCTGTCAATACGTGTACTGCAGAACGTTCATTTTCAACTATGAAACTTCTGAAAACCTATTTACGGAACTCGAGCGGACAAGAAAAATTAAATGGCTTAACCGTAATATTGTATTTAATTTAATTTTTTTTTTTTTTTTTTAATATTTAACTTTTATCTGTTTTTTTTATATATTACTGCTGTTTTTCTCTGAATAAAAACCGTTAAATTAAAAAAAAAATATTCATAACCCCTACCGAAAAAAATCCTGCCTGTGCCCATGTAATTTCCAATTTAGTCTCCTATTTTCACTAACAGTCCCAAGTGAGTGTCCATTTACACCAACAAAATATTTTATACACTGTGCGCAAATAACAATGCATCGCTGCCTCGGGAAAGGTCATTTATTGTTCAGCCCGACGAAATGTCTTCATAATTATTTTTATATTCCAGCTTTCATACACAAAGCCCATGTTCAGGTAGCTAAGTAACCGCATTAGCCTGAATTTTTTATATTAAATCTACCAGGTGTCAGTGTACGAGCGCGGTATGTACGAGTATGTCTTCTATGTGTACTTGCACTTGTATTGTACTTGTACATAGCAAATGTGCCGAGCCACTTGTTGATTTGCGCGGATAGTTACGCAGCTGAGCTCTTTATATAGGGCAATGCAGATAATACATCATGCACTAAAGCTGTTAGAGGAAATTGCTTACTTAAAAGCTATAGCACTTAGCGAGAGTATTTTTATATAAATAATTCAATACATACATATATATGTATATATGTATGTTCATTAGGATGGTTCGAAAATATTTAACTACTTCCCTATGAATATTCAGCTGGATTTTAGTAAATGAAGGTTTTTGTTTAATTTTAATTTTAAAATTATTTTTGTTGTATTTAAATTTCTTCTTGTGCCAATAAAATATGTGGAAAAGCGTTTTTGCCGCTATAAGTATCTTCTAATCATTTTGAGCAATAAAGAAAGTCGAATTTGCAATCTCATTATTAGTATCTGCGTTATATTTCAAACCAATTAAGATGCCTAATGGGAAGCTTATCCACAGCTTGCTTTTGGATTTAGTTTTTCTATATTATGCTATTGGAAAGTTTTCGCGCCACCTTAATGCACAGGCAGTGTTGTTTTGATTATAAACATTAATATGCACATAACAACAAAATCATTGGCTATAACAACAACAATATTAATAATAATAATAGCACTGAGTCCTTATATATTTATACCCGTCAGTAGAGTAGCAAGTATGCAACATACCTGCAAGCTTTGTAAGGGAAATACAAAAAAATGCTCTATATTATTACTATATTGCTTGTTTATTATTGTTTTTTTATTATTTATTATTGTTCTGTCTTTCGCTTGTCAAGGCTGTCAGATTTTGCTCGAAAGCTTGCTTTCACATCTTTACAAAAAGAGGGTTTTCATAGTTTCCTGTGCACATACTCGCACACTTTGAAGTGGTTTACTCAAGGCTGTCATATGCAAGAAATCAGTAGGATATATGGGTGTATGTATGTAAGGAAATGGAGGGAAAGAAAGACATTTCACTAAAATATATACATACATACAAACATGACGGCCGAAATAGCCGAGTGTTTAACTTAAATAAAAAATTAAGTTAATTTCTCTCATTGCGGTCACCCCTTGGCAGGAAATGTCAGTCCCTCCGAGTGTATTTCTAGCACGAAATAAAGAATCCTCTTGAATATCCATCAGCCGTTCGGAGGCGGCCTAGAATAAACTATAGGCCCCTCCATTCGCGGTCACAAAGCTCCTATTATTTATATTCACGATTATATCTACATATATATATATATGTGCTTTTTATAAGTTGTCAACAAAGTGTCTTCTTTACCGATTTTGTCATATTTTTAAGTTTAAAAGTAACTAAAAATGCAAAATCTCCTTTCCAAATCAAATATTTTTACCATAAATGTCTTTATTAATTAAAAAAAATTTGTTTTCACATATTTAAGCACTCTTAGCCATTTTCAAAACATTAATTTTCCACTAAGGATGAGCAAAATATTACTGAAATGCCATTCACACAAGTGTCGATGAGTAGAGAAAATATTTAACTAAACAATAAAAGCAACACAAATGAATACGTTGCTACAGGTGACTTGCGATTCACAGTATTGCCACAGAGTTTTATGTGTGTGTGTGTGTGTGTCTGCGGGTATGCGTACATGGCGTATGAGTATCGCGTTAATAGAGCATATACAAGTACTCGCACCAAGCATGGCATACAATAACGGCAACAATAACGAAGTTAAATGGCGTTTGGCGATGACGGACGATCATAACGAAAACTATAAAAAAAACTGCAAGTACATATGTATGTACATATTTATGTATGTATGTATAACGGCTCTATGTGTTTACTATAAACAACCTGTATTGGGGAAAATGCGCGGTTAACAGCATTTATGGGAGCAACAACAGCGACCCACTTACGCTTGTATAGTCCATAGGCTGCAGCTACACACACACACGCACAAGTTTTGTGTGTATATGTATACTCTCTATTAAAAGCTGAAAAAATGCATTTTCTTGCTACCCTATTTAACGGAACAAGGGAATATACTTATAGTATATGTATTCAAAAGGTTTCCTATAAATGACAAGCTATGGCTTTATGTTATGTTGCATTACACATATGTAGAGGTATATATATATATATATATATAAATATATGTATATATTAGGAGGTAACCAGTATGCAAAGTTAATACTTGTGAGCTAATACACCACTAGTTTCATCCAAAACCATCATTTCCCTCAAGGATTGGTGGTATTGACAAGGTGATATTCTATTGCGTCTGACTATACATCAGTATCATACTATTTTTACTATGTAAAATGGATTATCATATCGAAGGAGTGAAAAAAGTTCCACAGCAAGATTCGAGACACCCTAACGGCTTTGGCTATATTTTGAAAGTTTCAATATGCCTAATGCGGTGCCTAAAAGCTAACAGAAATATACAGAATTGCCAGAATTTAACCTAATACTGAGCTGTTTCGGTTTTTTTATATTTTTACTGCTGGGTGCTTGCATATATAAATAATATATTTAATATTACCTAGTTATTCATATCTAACCAATCCAAGCCCACATACAATGCGCTGCAGTCTCTTCGAACGTCATTAAATACAACAATTATAGTTACACAATTTGAACTCAAATTCATACGCCGTCAATGCAGCGTCTACGACAACACTATATGAATACTGATTGATTACTGTGCAGCAATCGTGTTATAAAAGGGCACAGGCAAGGAAGAGCCGACAGTCATCGGGTTGGAAAATTAAATATTTTTTGACAAATATTGAATTTAGTTATATTGCAAGTATAATTGATTATTGTAGTCTACGCTCCAACTGATATCAATCAACGAAGCACATCAGAAATGGCACAA
The DNA here is from genome assembly GCA_030068015.2 of Neoceratitis asiatica. Taxonomy (NCBI): domain Eukaryota; kingdom Metazoa; phylum Arthropoda; class Insecta; order Diptera; family Tephritidae; genus Neoceratitis; species Neoceratitis asiatica. The sequence goes on along the minus strand of CM061529.1, from coordinate 66,365,325 downwards.
ATTGGAGAACTGTTAATTGTTACAGAAGGATAGAGAGAGATTTGTTTGAAACCTAACCTTAACATACAAATTTTTGACGCAATGGTCCAGAGATTCGAATGATAAGATGTGTAGACAACCAGATTTTCAAAATTCAATACCAAGAACGCCGAGTGTGGATAAAACGAAACTATGGCTGAATATCAGGCATATCACTGACCATTAACAGCTTATCTATCACAATAATTTTAGGAAACAGTTTTCAATGGTTTAAAATGGTTTAAAATGGTTTTCAATGGTGCGTATAAGAGGTTTTAACACATTATTTAATTTCTTTCACAAAAAGTTTATGTGCATGAGAAACGAATAAGATCACATCAATTTGCCCTGCCATTCGGAACATTTTTAGTTCCATATAAATTTTTAGCTTATAGAAAAACTTAATGTGCCCTTCGCAGCAAGTTACGAACAGTTTTAATTAAAAACAACAAACGCTTACATGAAAATTATCTATAAGCTCAAACTGTCTTGTCGCGTGCTCGCAACTACACATGTGTTAATACTCTCACAGAAGCGTTAGTGGCCATTGAAGGGTGCTTTATTCAGTCAAAGAGCTATAGAGTGGCTACTGGCAGGGTATATAGTGATAAAAAAAAAGATTGGTGGGGCTGCCGATAACACTGTCAATTATTCTCCTTATATATTATTGTATTTATATAGCGGTTGTGAAAGCAAAGCATTAACTTTTACTGAATGCAGATGTTTATAATCTCTGCGGTGGGTAGTTATTGAGGGGTTGATGGGTGAACATTATTATTATGTTTTATACTATATTCGCAGACGCCTGTTGGAATGAAGCAAAACACGCACAGGCATATCATTGATTGTTAATATATGTATATCAAATCTCTTAAAGATTTTTGGATACTCAGACAAGTACTGGAAAAATCGCATAAATATGCCAAATTATAGTTTTTAAGTATCCAAAATGAAACACTCAAATATGTTTACATAAATTCTACAGTATAAGAAAACAAATTAAAAATAAAAATTATCTCTCTCACATAATGCCATGAGCTGAAGGGTGGTACATTAGAAAGAAAGAAAAAGAGATTCGTTTGAGCACAGAAGAACAAATACTGAAGAATGTATTAACATTGAACTGTTTTTCGGAGAAATGCGCTTAAAGAATGGAGAGTGTACATGAGAATATTTTGTAAAAGAAAAAAAACTCAAATACATATACACACAATTGTTCAAAATATTTTGATATTACTAAAAACATGCACTTCAAAATGATATTTGGCAAACAATTTAGGTTAAAAGTTTTATAACTGTATGCCAAGGCGTATTATGTTCCAAAGGACATTCCACAGCATCCTGGAATTCTTCCGTGCGATTTCCCACTCTCCCACTGTTGCAATTTCACATTTTAAACTTGAGAACTTAGGCACAGAGCGCTATAGAACCCACCACAATGTGTAAATATAAATATAAATATATATATATGTATATATATATATATATATATATATATATATATATATATATATACTTGTATATACACTGCTGGCTAAAATAATAGACTCTTAGGCTCCAAAAGCATTCAGTCGTTGATGTTCCAATAAAAAATGAATTCCTGACTGCTAGTTTTCTTATACAGATTTTGTTTTCTATATTTTTTTATGAAAAGCTAAATAACGGCGTTGCTAGCCGTACAAGAAAATTAGCATCCAGCAATTCATTCATTTTTTAAACATTAACGTCTGAATACTTTTGGAGCCTAACAGTCTATAATTTTTTCCACCAGTGTAGTTAGGAGTGCTTACACTTGTTGGTATGTATATACATATGTATCATATACGCAGGTGCGATTTTTATATGTACACGAAAAAAAAAAATTTATACTCCACTGACTTTTACGAGCATCAAAGGAGTCTACGGTTTTTTATATTCACTATTATGAAAAATATGTATGTATACCTAAGGATATACATACATATTAATTTATTGTAACCATTTTCGTCGAAAATCCTAATTCCTTTGATTTTTAGTACTTTTCACACGGTTGAAGCGTGGACAGATACATTTTTTGGATTTATTGAACACTATCGAACACACAAACTCGTAAGACAAACTACCATGCCTGCATCCAGAGATTGATTTGGTCATATATACATAACTATAGTTGCGTCTTGGATACTTTTCTTGTAATTGCGTTTTAACTACAAATCACTAATATATGTAAAGGCAATTCGTTTTCTTAGTTTTCACATTCCCGTTTCAATAGTTTTTAAAATTTACATCTATACATACATACATACATATATCGGCGAAAAATATGATTTTCGTATTTTTTTTTAAAGCCAAAAAGACTTGTGACCTGCTTTTCTCAGGTTTTTTTTTTGTGGTCACTTTCGTTTCATCTCGTTTTTGTTATATTTAATTTTTTGTATTTATATTGTATAGCTTAATCCATTAAAAAGCAATTGTTCCTTGCGTTGTTTAAATATTTGACGCCGAAAAATAAAGCAAATTATAAATGTTTTTTCACCACATACAACGCTTGTAAAAAGGCTAAATTTTCGCTACGTCTCTACAACTACCACTACAATGGACTCTTCTTCTTGATAAACTCGTGGTCTTCTTCTTCTTTCCATTATCTGTTTTCAGCGATTTCTTCTTCTTCTTCATCACTTTACTCTTTTAGGTACATTATTAACCAAATTCCGTAGAAACTTCTGCGCACTCACCGCGCAGAACTAAATAGGAATGTACCATTTGTGAAACATGTAACGGCAACAACAAGTGTTTCGAGCTCAAAAAATACACATTACATTACGGAACTGTGTTGCTTCATTATCTGAGTACAATTACTACAAATACCGGCCACAAATTCATTATTTACTATAAACTAATAAATATATGTTTGTATGTATCTAAGATTTGTGAAGTGGATGGATAATAATTGTTTCATCATCGACTACAAAAAGTTGGGAAATTCAAAATTGTGGTTCTACAATCCAATAAACATGAATAGCACTTACACTAGCATACACATGAATTTGTTTATATTGCAAGAGACATTGCGAAAGATTTTGAGCAAATACATGCAACATGCGCATTGGGTTCCAAGTACTCTCTCAAACTTTGCCTTTACTTTTTTCCATTTCTCTTTGAAATGGGTTTCTCTTTTGCAAAATACCCTCGATGAAACGAAATTGGTTAGTATGAAAATAACCAAAAGCCATATGCCAATCTGGCAGCACAAACAAATATAATTTATTACATTATATTTTATTTTATTTTATTTTATTTTATTTTATTTCATTTCATTTCTTTCATTTCGTTTCATTTCATTTCATTTCATTTCACTTTATTTTGTTTAATTTTATTTTGTTTTATTTTATTTTATTTTATTTTATTTTATTTTATTTTATTTTATTTTATTTTATTTTATTTTATTTTATTTTATTTTATTTAATCTAATTTTAATTAATTTTATTTCGTTTTATTTTTTTTTAATTTTTGATTTTTTTATTTTTTATTTTTTACTTTTTTTTACGTGTTATTTTAATTCATATTATTTATTTTATTTTTTATTATTTTTTTTCAATTTTTTTTATTATTTTTTTTTTTTTTTGTTTATTTATTTATTTATTTATTTTTTTTTTTGTTTTTATTTTTATTTTTTATTTCCTTTTTTTTTTTTTTTTTGTTTTTTTATATTATTTTTTTATTTTTTTATTTTTTTTTTTTTATTTTTTTTTTTATTTTTTATTTTTTTTATTTATTTTTTTATTTTTTTATTTTTTTTATTATTTTTTATATTTTTATATTTTTTTTATATTTTTTTTTATTTTTTTTTATTTATTTTGTATTATTTTATTTTATATAATTTTATTTTATTTTTTAAATTTTATTTTTTTTAATTTATTTTATTTTTATTTTTTTGTTTTATTTTAGTTTATTTTTTATTTTTATTTTTTTTATATTATAGTTTTTTACTTATTTTAATTTAATTTAATTTACTTTAATTTAATTTAAAATTAAATTAAATTAATAATAATAATAATAATATAATTTAAAATTAAATTAAATTAAATAATTGACTTTAATTTAATTTAATTTATATTGACTTAATTTAATTTAATTTAAAGTAAATTATTTAATTTAATTTTACTTTAAATTGAATTAAATTAAATTAAATTAAATTAAGTAGAACTAATTATTTTATTTCATTTTATTAAATAAGTATTTTTTTTAATTTTTTTTCTGATTTGAATTTATTTGTTTTTATTTTATTTTACCCTTTTTACATAATTGTTATATTATTTTATTTACTCAACAGAGAGTGTCGCGTAATCGGATTTTACGAATTATCCTGAGCTATAGCCAAATTAGTATCATAAAATACAATTCAAAATTTTTGTGTTTGTCACTGTTTTTGCAACCGTAAATTAATTGTAGCTTTGTCACTTACCGCAGCCATTTTTTGACGCTGTTCAGATATCAACTTTTCGCTGGAACCTTTCAATAGTTCTGCCAGCAGCTCCTGTGACGGCACAATAGTGGAACTTTTACCAGTACCACTTTTGGTTTTAGCATTTCCCGTGTTCGCATCAAGGCTGCGTTTCGCCTGATGAGCGATGTGGGTATTGCTGGAGATCGTTTTTTCACCACCCATAGACTGACTTCGTTTGCTATGAAGATTTTTTTGGGCTGATGCTTCAGAGGCTGCTCGTTTTATATCACGTTGATGGTGATGATGGTGTGGATAATGATGACCCGCATCAAGATAATCCTTATCATCGCTGGTCACCGAGTTATCCACCGTGCTTTGATAACGTTTTTCATGCACATTAATCTTCTCTAAACTACCAGCTCCACTACCTTTATTCAAATTTTCTATCTGCGATGGCGTTGATGCTGCTCGCGTATGGGCAGGAACAGGCAGAAACGTGTTAGACTTTCGAACCCGCATTGAATTTGAATGATGTGGTATGTTACGGGAGGGGTTCGTTTTTATGGCGCTGGAATCATCACAAGCGACACGGGGTCGGCGAGGCTGTGATGAACTGTGAACAATTGATTAAAAACAAAGATATTTTTCTGTATTAAAGGCACAAATATATGTTAAGTGTTTCACTAATAAATCTAAAAATAACTTATAATATAAATAGATAACTAGACTGAAAATGTTTGCTGAACTTACATATCCGACTCCCGAAGATCCTCAAGAATTTCCTCAAAATGCATTTTGTTTGGCTTCTTCATTTCCTTTTCCAACATTTGGCCATATGGTCCACGCAGTGGTCGTTTGGAATATCTTTTGAAATCGTAATCACCTGGTATGGGGCTGGGACTGGCACGATCGCGAGAAGTACCCGCTCCTCGGTCACTCTCGTTGTCAGACACTGAGTCTGTACGTAGAAAAGGAAAACTTTTGTTGTTACGAGAAAGACTACACATCGAAATATCGTCACTACCTCCGCTAACATTTATGCCAAGGGAGTCATCCTTTTCTTCAGAACTTTGCAGGCTAAAGCTTGTAAGGCGATCTGCTTTGGTCCACACTAATGGCTTTTCGACTTCCGGTGTGCTTACTTCTGGTGAATATAACGAGCCTGGTGTCTTGTTGTCATCAGTAGGTGGGCTATTTATATACATCATACCGCATTCCTCTGTTGCATCCGGTTTGATCGCATTAAAGTTGGCCAACGAAATATCTAACGCCAAGCCTCTGTTATGTGCTTCTACATTCGCTGTCTCACTCCATGCAGCATTATCAATATACATTCCTTTACGACGTTTCGATTTATCAATACGCTTGCGTTCATCTGCACTATGGCGCGTGGTAATTGCATCTAATGATGATCGCTTCTCCATGTCGACATCTATATCATCGTGACTGTATCTCTTGCTAAGCTCAGCAGTATCTATAGAAGCTTGACGTCGTTCAACGGGTTCACTGAACTCTTCATCAAATGTATCTTTCCTTCGCAAAATACACTTTTCATCGGCCTCCTCCGAAGATCGACTCACTGAAATAGTTGGCACATTTTCCACTCGATACTCTTGTGCTGTTTTTGGTATGGCCTTCAGATTTACACAATCATTAAGAGATAAGAGGGGCTCAATAGTTTCCGGAATTATACCAAACTCTTCAGGTTGAACTTCCACCCACTCCTGTGGGGGGTTTTCTAAACGCCACTCCTGCGCTGCGCACTCATACACTGGCACCGGAATTAGGCAAGTGGTCGCAGTTTGCAGCAAATTATCAGGCGGCGATTCTAACGGAATTCTTTCCTCCATTAAAGTTGCCACATTCGGTTCCATAACATCGGCATTAATAGGCTCTAATACAGTTGGTTGCTCAAGAATCTTTGCCTTTTCAACTGCACCCTTTTCTGCATCCACAACAGCAGGCACCGGTTCAATAATAACAGCAACTTCCTTTGACTCGATTGCATAGTCATTTTCAGATTGTATTGTATCCGTTAGCGATTCCATTTTGGCATGTGCTATAACAAGATTGTGTTTGAGTACTGCTTCCTTGCAGTCTTCTATAATACTCGTTGCATGCTCTAAATCTGTGTTGAATATGTCTTCTTCGGGTATGGTATCTGGCGATTCAATAACATCTTCCAAACTACTCATATCTTGACCGTAATTCAAATTAATACTCATTTCGGCTTTCTTTTTTAACGGAATGTAAATCCAATCTGGTTCGGACTTCACTTTCCCATCGGCTCCCACTAGAGGAGACAAAGCTGCCGACGTTTGTTCACTACTCGCTTTCTTCGCAGGGGTTGCTGAATCAACTGAGCCAACAGTTTTGTCGCGCCACAAACGATCACGCAATGCACTCCACGAAGATTTTTTGTATTTACCAGACGAAAGGTCAATTTGAGAAAACGATGCCGATCGAAATGGTATGCCCTTTTGGGTATACGAACCGATTACCGTGCGCGATTCTGGTCTCGTCAGTTTAGTAGCTATGTCCGAACTGTCGGCTAGCTGTACACCGCCAGCATTTACAGAGCTACTGGCGCTGATATTAGCAGAGGATTGCGGAGGCGGCGATTTTGATTTCTCTCTACTCACCAACATTAACGATTCAAAATTCGACAGACTCATATTTGGTTTGAGTGTATCGGAATGAAGATTTGTTTGTGCTAATGAGTGTTCTCTGTTTGTTGATTCTCCAGCTACTGAGGAAATATTGCTATTACTACAATCTGTATTGAAATTTTGCTTAGCAGAATCATTAGCATTTGATTGCTTTGTCTTAACCATTGTCCTTGCATTTAAGTCAGTCACTTGCTCTTCATGATCCATTAACATGATATCATCAGACATATACGAATTTGCTGAAGAACCCGCAGATGCAGCTCTCGTCACTTGCGCGTGCACTTGTGTATCAGCACGCTCCAAACTATTGCATGCCGAATGAGATCCATTGCGTGGCTTACGTGGAGGTGGTACAGGCGGTGGAGTCGGTGATGATCTATTGCCACGCAGTAATTCGGTTAGTTCCCTCAATCTTTCTGATTTTTCATTTGATTTACGATTTCGCGACGAACCACTGCCTTCTGTTGATGCGCTGCTCGAAACAGGAGTCGATTTTCGACCAAAACCTAAACGTTGGAAGCGATCCAAAGTATTCCTACGCTTCTCCATATTAATCTAGAATGAAAAATAAACAAAATTTCATTATTACACACAATGAACATTTCATCATAGCAGTTCACCGTGATCTTCTCTCCCTATCCATCGATCACTTGACAGTTTAAAAAAACATTAGTTTTTATAGTTATATGGGTTTAACACACATTTCCAAAACGCCTTTCAAGGCCCATTTTCTCTAAACACCACACCCAATCCACTTTCATGGAGGATTTATCGGTGAAAATCCGAGGTAAACACAGAATTTTTTGACCAAAATATGGCGAGCATAGAAAAAGACACAAACTTACTATAAGTACATATGTACATATAAATACCGAAACTTACAAATTTTATTTTATGAGCATATCTACTACATATTCAGTATGCTCATAACATATGTAAGTATATGCATACTTATGTGCATAACAGGCCAATTGAAAAGTCCCCGGCCTACCATAGTAAAACACATTTTTTGGCGAAATTCATTTTTTTCATTCAACATAGTTCCCTTTAAGGGTGATACACACACTGATTATAACGACCCTCCAACTTTTCGATGCCATATTTGTGGTACACTTTGTCCTTTGCTTCAAAATAGGCCTAAGTTTCGGCAATTACCTATTCATTCGACGAACGAAAATTTCTTACAAGCGAGCATTCTTTTAAGATCTAAGAAGAGGAAATAGTCGCTGGAGGTCAGATGTGGAGAATACGCTGGATGCGAAGGCAATTTGAACCCAATTCATGGATTTGTTCTATCGCTTTCACTGACTTGTGACACGATGGATTGTTTTGATGAAACATCAAATGCGGCCGTTTTTCGGCGTTTTCGCCATTCAAACTGTCCAATAAAGCCATGTGATAGTCGCTGTTGTTGGTGTTTCCTTTTTCAAGGTAGGTAATGAAAATTATTTCATGTGCATCCCAAAATATAGACGCCGTAATGCTGCCAGCCGACTGTTGCATTTTTCCACGCTTTGGAGCGGGCTCATCGTGAGCAGCCCACTCGGATGACTGTAGATTGGTTTATTACGCTAGAACATCTTCAAAAACTCCTCCGAATTATCAACTCGTCGTTGTTTTTGGTCAAAAGTGAACTCACGCGGCACTTATTTTGTACAGATCTTTCTCATACCCAAATATTCAATACACGTTTAGTTGATATCTTTAGAGTGTCTGCTATTTCATTCAATTTCAAAATATGGTCATTCAAAATCATTTTGTAGATATTTTTGATGTTTTCGTCGGTCAAAATCTCTTTTGGACGGTCCATTACGTTCACCGTCTTCGGCGCTCATTTCACCACCTCTAAACATAGCATACCAATTCTTGATGGTTGAATTTCCTGGAGCAGTGTCCGGAAACTTGTCATCAAGCCAAGTTTTTGCTTCAACTGTATTTTGTTCCCTCAAAAAGCAATATTTTATCAACACGTGAAATTCCTTTTCATCCATTTTTTTTTCACAATAACAAAAGTTGCTTCACTCAAAATGCTATAATTCACAAAATAATAATCCAACAGCTGTCAAATTTATACAAGCGTCTTTTGAAGGTTAGGACTAACTAAAAATCTTTATGGATTTAATTCTAATAGAGCCATCTATGTGCCCCGCCGGGAACTTTCCAATTGATCCGTTATTTATGTTTGTCAGTTTCATCATATTATTTTGCTTTTGGAAATAATTTTCATATACTGCTTTTACACTAACAATGTCTTACTCATGCCGCCTTCACACAAATAAAAACTTTATCTAAATGTGTATGTATGTATGTATGTAAGTTGTACATAAAATACATTTGAGTGCATAGATCTCTGTATATAATTTTAATTTGTTTATTTCAGATTAATTTATTTATACAAAACCGATGGGCAACTTAATAAATTCTTTGCAATAAATATTCACTTGCCACGTATTAGTACATACATATATGTAAAGGGTGTTTTTTTTATAGAGGTATAGAACTTTAAGTTGGCATTACTTTTCAAGATGGCGACCGATTTAACAGCTGTCAAGTGATTTATTCTCAGTTTGGTTTGGCAATTCATCATGAATAGACTCACGCCTGAACAACGCTTGCAAATAGTGTAATTTTATTTCGAAAATAATGGTTCTGTGCGGAAAACGTATCGCGCACTACGTCCATTAGCGAAGCGCACTTCTGGTTGAATGTCTACGTCAACAAACAAAACAGCCGCATTTGGAGTGAAGGTAATCCTCAAGTGTATGTTGAAACACCGTTACATCCAGAAAAACTGACTCTTTGGTGCGCTTTATGGGCTGGTGGAACCATTGGTCCGTACTTTTTCAAAAACGATGGTGGCCAGATCGTTACAGTCAATGGTGATCGGTATATAGCCATTATTACTAACTTTTTCATTCCTGAATTGAATAACCATGATGTCCAGGAGATGTGGTTTCAACAAGACGGCGCAACATGTCACACAACTCGTGCCACAATAGATTTATTGAAAGACACGTTTGGTGACCGCCTAATTTCACGTTTTGGACCTCTGAATGGCCTCCACGATCTTGTGATTTAAGACCGCTAGGCTACTTTCTGTGGGGCTATGTAAAGTCATTGGTCTATGCGGATAAGCCAAAAACGCTTGACCGTTTGGAAGACAACATTCGCCGTGTTATTGCCGATATACGGCCACAAATGTTGGAAAAAGTCATCGAAAATTAGACGTCCAGATTGGACTACATCCGCGCCAGCCGTGGCGGTCATATGCCAGAAATCATACTTAAAATGCCACAAGATTATCTTTCGGATAAATAAAATTCATGTCAATCGAATAATCCATCGTTGTTTTATTGCAACTTAAAGTTCTATACCTCTATAAAAAACACCCTTTACATACATATTAAAAATATATGTAAATAATATGGACGTCCTTTTTTTACCGATTTTGACCATTTGCGTAAAAGAAAGAATATTAAAACCCACATTACTTTTAACGAGTTTGGTATTTATTTAAATTAATTTTTTTTTAATAAATTATCTGGCTGAATATAATTCTACCATGACCACTTTTTATGAGGAAATTTTTATAAAAATAAATTTCCGGTGCTCTAGAACCGCTTAGACGATTTTCGAGTGAATTTCTTCCCCGATTCGTGATGCACGTTTTGACGTTTTCTTTGAAAATGAAGGGACTTACATGTCGACACTTATTAAGCTTTTAAAACGTGGTTAAAGTGGTTTTTTTTTTTTTTTTGTTAGAAATTATATGATTGATCTGATAGTTCTTTAAATACTGGATGTTAGCTCACAAATCGGTCCAAGATCAGAGATCTGTTCGAAGACTCATGACAGTAGGTTTCTACAGATGTTTAGCCTTCCATAAGGAAACATATTACAAGCATTAGTCGAAGCTAAATAATCAATACTAAATTAAACATGGAGTGAGGTAGAGACATTGTTAAATGCTGCACAGGTGAAGTTATGCCAAAATTATTACCATTTTAGATACATACATACTTTCGGGGTAGGCAATAGGAAATATGTGTACAATATGTTATTGCACTCTGTGGAGCGATTCGAAATACATATGTACGTACTTTGGAACCCAAAATTAATTTAATTCCCATATTTTTAAGCTCAGGTTTATTTTCGTTAGTGAATTCGGTAATAATTGAATGTTTAGTTTATTACAACGTTTCTTGCCGTTATAGGTATATGGAAGGTGGACGTGATAGGTCAGCTAATGTTTTTTTTTTTCAAAATACTTCCATGCTTCCATTGCTTGCACGAATGAAAATTCAAACTTTTCACAAAACCTTCATTAATTATTCCTGCGAAATTTTATGTACATTTGGTCAGCTAACTTAAAAATATTGAAAAGTTTATTTATCATTTAGACCTACAACGCTTTTCCATTGCATGACGTAGCTTTTCATAACAAATACAGCAGTATTTTTAGCATAAATAAAATATATATATATATGTGTGTGTGTGTTGTGTATTGTAACGATCTGATCGGCGCTGAATTGTCGGCCACCAATTATATTTTGATACACCGAAGACGAACCGTGAGATGAGCGAATAATAAAAACAACGAAACAACCCCATGTATGTACATATGTATGTTATGTATGTACATACTCGAATGTATGTATAGATTTGTACAAGTATAGGTAGGCATAAGGTCGAATGTACGAAACACGTATTCCGTTTTGTATGTATCCTTATGTATGTACATATATTGAAAGATTTTCCATGGATTTTCATTGTTGCTCTTCTTTGGCCTTTTTTTTTATCAAAGTTTTCTTTTCTTGATACTTTGTCAATTCCTTAGTTATTGTCTACCTTCTTAATTGTGTTGTTTCATTCAGTTTATATTTAAAATTTTGTTTTCTTTTCATTATATACGAACGTATATGTACGAGTATGTTAATAAATACGTACATATGTATGTATGTATGTAAATTCATATTTCTGCATGCGGTGTTTGTAATTGTGTCTATATATTTTTGCGTAAGAACGCAGTAGGTTATTCACCACCAAAATTACTCAGCAGATGTTATTGAATTTTACTTACGAATATTCACATTTGCTTTATTTATTTATGCATGCATGTAAGTGTGTATGCATATGTATTAGAAAATAGAAATAAAAGTTAATATAGCAATGTTTACGAGTATGTGCCCGTTCAACCGTGAAACGGTTAACTCGAGTAAAAATTAAGATATCTTCGTGAAATCTGGAAAACGCAATACTCGGAACTCGAAGTACTGCCAATAGTATAATGTTTCATATTTACATACATAACAGCATGAAACATAAAAAGCCGATTTATAAATTCAATAGGGCTAAGGACTAGAATTTTTGCACTTTTCATAGGTATAAGCGTAAAACTTATTGATACTTCCAGTAACCCTAAAATGGTCATATCTATCATGCATCATATCTGAGCTAAAACCCAATCCAATGAAAACATAATGTTTTGAAATGTTAGTCTTTTATACGTGAATTTATTTGAGGAACAGAGTACTTTCAATCATAATCCAAATAACATCGCGCACCATATTCCGAAGACTAGATACAGCGGCTCACAGCCAAGCTATTTATAAGCAAGAAAGAAGGGCTGTCTTCGGCCCTGCCGAAGTCTTTATACCTTTCATGAACGTATAAAATTTATTGCAAATTGCAAAATTCGACTTCGATGGTCTTCAGCGTTAATATACTTTTGAATTTCTGTCTGAAGATTACCAAATTTCACACTCCTAGATGCCTTTTTAGCGGATTTTTTTTACCAAAACCTGAACCTGACTCTCTGAACAAATCGGTTATATGGGGCTATATAATATAGGACTCCGATTTCGACATTTTTCAATACCAATATTCATTTTGATTTACTTGTGGCAGATACCAAATTTCAATTCCTTATACATGTGTAGTATACCAATTTTCGCGTTCCTAGGTACTTGTTTTTGACGGATTAATTAATTAATTAATTAATTAATTTTGACGCATATATGTTATAGTGGCCCGATCTGGTTCCTACAAATGATCGCTTAAACGTCGTATAGGTGCATCTTTCTACCAAGTTTGGTTGAAATATCTCAAAAACTGAGGGACTAGTTTGCATTCAAACAGACAGACGGACAGACGGACATGGCTAAATTAACTCAGCTCGTCATTCTGATACGATCGGTGTTAATTTCGATGGATCTATCTCTTCTCTTTCTGGTACTTACATACTGCGGACCCATACGGATTTGTCTGAATTTGGTAACCCTGAAAAACTTATAAGACAATGTAAACTGACGCTGGACAATACGACAAGCGCAGTCAGAATTGAGAAAAACCTCTCTGTGTCGTTCAGTGCCAAGCGATATTTTAGACAGGGCAACGCTTTATCGCATGACTTCTTCGACCGAATGATCTAATAAGAGCTGCAGAACTAAATAAGGAAGGTACAGCATTTTACAAGAGTGTACAGTTGCTGTGGGCGATGTTATTCATATCATTGGCCATAACAACCGCACCGTTAGTTCTGCTTTCTCTGGTTAGACAGAGAAACGAAGCGAATGGGTCTCGTGGTGAATGAAGACAGGCAACGCATTCGTGCCTGCCACAATGACAAATACTTCATTATATCACATGTGTTATATGTCAATAAGGTAGATTTGGTGAAAAATTTCTAGAAACGAGAAAGATGATCATGTCACCAAAGTTCAGAGCATATTTATCTATTTAGACTTTTTTCAACCAATTTATTTACAACGAAAATGATAAACCCGGAGATGCAAAAACCGAATCTTTGCTGATATTCCATTACTTGAGTACGACGAAGTTCGTATAACACGAAATAATAGTTACGCCGGGCATTGGCAAAATATTTCCAATTTGTAATAGATAAGCCAAATTTAATTGAGATTTTAAAACTGTTGGCGCTTTGTAACAGCTGAGGCCAGTTCCTCCTCCAACTTGTGGTGGGCGTCTTGATGTTTTTCCAATAAATGGGGGGGGGGGGGAATTTAATGAGGAACTTTTTACTTCATTCCAGAAATACACTTTGAAGGCATGACATTTCCTGACGAGGGACGACTGCAACTAAAAAATTTAACTTAATTTTGATAACTAAATTATTTTTCTACAAATTTGGATGTTGGTCGGACCAGTCGACCTTCCGAATGATAGTACACACTGGGTTTTTACGGCTGCCAAACTGCTTACTTCTAAAAATTCTCGATTGGATTTTGATCGAGTCAGCTGGGATTTTTTCGCTTGTGATAATTAACATTTTACCACGACGGCGTTGTGCTACTCGAGAAACTTCGAAAATTCAAAGAATTTCAATCTTAAATATATCAAGATTAATGGGTTGATCTACAGTTGCCCCGTTGCTTTACTGTGATTTTTGTACAACATGGATTGGTCTTTTCATGTTTTTATCTCTACGTAAGCTGTATTAATTTTTACAAATTGTACGGTTTTCAAGCTATTTCTATGAGTCAATGACAAACACGCTTTAATTTATTTTTCGATAGAAAATCTTCGAGATTTCTTCTTATTATAGCCACCAAAGTAAAGTCGAATATTTTAAATTAAAGGGCCGTCATCCACAAATTAAATGCCAATATCCTTACTATATCCGTTTCAAGTTTGGCACTTTTTGTTTTCATTTAGACTTTATTGTATTTTTTTAAATATTACTTTATTTTTAAACTTGACAACGTAAAATAAAATATTCAGAAAAACAGAAGCCCAAGTGTTTTTGTCATAAATTATGAAAAATTAGTTCCAGCGCTATAGCGTCTTTGCAGCAAAACATGGTGTGGCACACAGCAAGTCAGTCCATTAGTTGCAATTCAATAAATATCGAAATGCAAATCTTATGAAGATAAACAACAGTAAGTAAATAAAAATTTCTGATGATACTATTATGCAAATCTACATACGTCATGTGCATGATGCACATGTGCATGCGTTCTTTGGCGAGGCATGCATAGGTGCATTGATTGCGTAGTAAATTTTTTTGGATTTTTATAGAAAATTCATTTTGTTGAAGAGCAATCGTCATACTAAGTCACCCTAAAACTATATACATTCAAAAAATATTAGAAAATATGTGTAGCATATTCGTAGTCCCGTTAGAGTTGGTTCTAACTAAGTTATAGTTGGATTTAAGTAAGAGTGTGCTTTAACCTAATCGTATTGTAATTATTGTGATTTAGTAAGAAAAAAAGTGTGAAATATAGTTCTTTGAAGAATCTGAAAAGAATTCAACATTTTAACGGTGATTTTATCCATTTAATTTTTCTAGATAGGTGTAGCATGGATAAAGCCAGAAGGATTTTTAATACGTTTTTAAATTTTTAAAGAAAGCGTGATCCATTCCGAAGTTTCCTACTTTTTTAAAGAAAAAACGTAGAAAATTCAAATTTAATGGAGAATGTTTATTATCTTTCGAAAAAACATTCTTTGGCATTTATTTTTTGAAGATTATCTCTTTCAAATGTTGGCCGCGGCTACGTCTCAAATGGACCATCCGTTGAGTCCAATTTTCGATGTCTCGTTCGAGCATTTCGATTGGTAACTGGCGAACGACGCGCGTGATGTTTTCCTGCAAAGCCTGAATCGAAGCGGGATTGTCCGCATAGACTTTAGACTTTACATAGCCCCACAGGAAAAGGTCTAACGGTGTGATATCACACAATCCTGGTGGCCGATCGACCGGCCCAAAACGTGAAATTATCTGCTCACCGAAGTGTTCTCTCAATAAATCCATTGATTGATGCGATGTGTAGGAAGTGGCGGCGTCTTGTTGAAACGAAATGTCGCGGAGATCACGAGCTTCAATTTCAGGCATAAAATAGTCGGTTATCATGGCGCGATAACGGCATCACCAAAACGTTGTTTTTTCTGGATGAAATGGCAGCTCTTGAATCTCTTCAGGTTGCTCTTTGTTCCAATAGTGGCAATTTTGCTTGTTTACATACCCATTGAGCCAGAAATGGGCGTCGACGCTGAACAAAACTTGGCTCGAAAACGTCGGATCTTCTTGGAACTTTTCAAGAGCCCATAGAGCGAAGCGATGTCGCCTTGGAAGATCGAGCGGCTTCATTTCTTTCACAAGCTGTATTTTGTACGCCTTCAATTTAAGATCTCGACGTAAAATCCTGCCCAGCAAGCCGAACTCGCCTTCAAAAGATGGATCAACCAGACGTTTAAGAGTACTTCTATTGGGCTAAAGCTGTATTCCGCAAGTTATTAATATTATAAGAGTTAGTTAGGCTTTAATTGTGCAATTCTAGATTTAATTAAAATTCAATAATTACATTTATTTCGTATAAAAAAATGTTTGTAGTGCAATACAAACACTAAATCTTTCTGAAATTCTTCTTTCTTTTTTTGTTATCATATGTTCTCAAAGTATTTCTTTTAATTACTATGATATTTCCCAGCCCAGCATTTAAAAGTATTTTAAAAAAAATTAAGTAAATTTTTCTAACTTTTTTCGCCCCTCCCTAGACAGGGAATGTCAATCCCTCCGAGTGTTTTTCTATCATGGAAATAAAAGCTCCTCATGAAAATCCATCATTATATTGTCATATTACTTATGTGCAAACCGATCTGTACTGAATGCACTAGATCCGATTGGTGGAAAGCAAAGCACCCTACAAAGGGGCGTCGGTAGAATTTTTATATGAATGCTGGAATAACAAGGAACAAACAGAGGAATGCAAAGTAGCATTAGTCTCACATTTCCTTGCAAGTCAACAAAGGGATTCACGATATTAACTAGGTCCGCTTGTTTTTTATGACCCAATACCATTAATAAACACATTGGATCTAGTACGGAAGTAACTACTTTTATCGCCATAAATCAATTTGAGATTTTTCAATGTATCTCACCATTGTTAACCTTATCAGCATTAAACAGTCTTTTCTAGAGTCCTTCTGATTATTTGAACTATCTCGCAATTCAAAAATATTTTTCTATTTTTTTTCGTATAATAAGTATAGTTTAAAGTCATAAGGTTCATAAGAGAGAAGATTCATTTTAAATGTGGAACAATTTGAAGTGTAAACTCTACTCACCTCTTTTCCGGTGTTTTCACGAGCATTAGCACTGCTTTCCGAGCACGCTCCGATTGACGGAATATAACCAAATGATTGTATAACAGGAATGCGTTTTAGCACAACCGGCCCTTGTTGGGCACTGCTACCTTTTTCAACAGCTGTTTGTGACGTAGAAGACAATGACGTAGCCGATAGTGAACACTCGTTGTCAAAATGAAAAATAGTTGTCTGATCACTACAGTTCGATTGCACCTCGTCCGAAACAGTTTTGCGCTCCTCCAGACGCGGCGATCCGATAGTTTCACTGCTAAACCACAGCGGACTTTGAATTCCCTTCGATTGTGGAACACTTGGCAGCGATTGTGAATTCTTCTGATTCAAACTGCCAGATAATTTTGGCGGCTGCGGTGAGATCGGTAAAGTTGGTGAAGTGGATGATGTCGTTTCCGTTACAGACGAGACTTGTTTGGACGAACACTGACAAGGCAAACTACAATCAGGCCCAGCAAAATTTTCTGTGAGTGAGTAATCACTAAAGAAACGCTTTTCACTTATATTATTGCTCTTTTCTAACTTCTCTTTATGGTTCGACACAAAATTTTGAGTATCACTAAACGATTTATAAATCTTTTGTTCTGGTAGTATAGTCTTTTTAAAATTCAAGTTCAGATTACTATCAACCGCAAAGTAGGATGTGTGATGCCGATCAGCTGTTGGCGTCAACACTTCTTTTGTATTTGTATTTTCTAAAGTCGAGATCTCTGCTGCACTAATACTATTTTCATTTTGATTTTGCACAATTTTTTCTACATTTGAACACTTTTGTTCTTGTTTATTTGCAATTTCCAAATCTAATTCTTCACTCTCGACAACACAGTCTTCGAATTTATCGCTTAAATAATTAAATTTACGGCACAAAACTGGCGTTAATTTAATATTAGTTGCCGATAATGATAAGGCGATATCGTAATTAGGAGGCGCGTGGACATTTTGATGCGTACGATGCAGACGTGTCTCACTAGTCGCTTTGCGACCATTGGTCAGCGATCTCGTGGTAGTTGGAAGACGCGAAACACGTTCCGATTTCAAGCGACCGTAACTATCGTAACGCAACGTATGTTTCGGCAACGGAGATGACAAGTAGGATACTGATGACTGCGTACTTTGTCGCGATGAATCGCCAGTTACGGCATTAAAAGGATACACAGGTGACGCAGGCACCGCAGATGGTGAATTTTCGACGTGACACCTTGTCTTGCAATTGTAGTTGTTATTGCATTCCCCGCAGGCGCTATTACCAGCACTGTTAGTTACGGGGTGTGTGGTAAATATGTCAGTCGGGTCGTCAAACGCACCGTCACTTACAGTTGCCACAGTATAAACACTTGTCGACGCTGATTTTTTCCTGTTGGTTGCACTTTGCTGAATGTGTTCGGAGTCACCACAATTACGCCGTTTATTATTAATATAATTATTACTCTTGTTATTGTGATGAGCGCTCAAGGGTGGTGTTAATGGTGTTGGTGGTATTAGTGGTTGTACGAGTGCTTGATTTTGTTGGTGTTGTTGTTGTTGTTGATGATTATTTTTATTTTTGATGGCACACTTTTCATTGGCAATCGGCGTTGCCACCGACACCAAACAGCTGCTTTCGCTTAAACTACGCGCGACAGTTTTCGTTTCCTTGTCGTTGGATATTTGTTGTTCGTTTCTCTTTAAAAAGTCTTCGTTTTGGCGGCTAATGTCGTTGCTTCGTCGTGCGTCATCTGTTCGTTGTTCGTCGTATTCATTCTTATTTATTTTAGTTGTGATGTTTGCTGACTCGCCTCGATTATTTTTAACTGTTCCAAAGCAACTCAATAATTGACAATGCTCTGGTGAAACAGACCGTTCGAGGGAGCGCGATGAAAGCGGCCAACGTTCCTCTGTATTGTGAAACTCATCAACGGTATAACTTCCAGTATTTTTTGAATTAATAGAGGACGTATAACTTGGCGATCGCAGGGTGCTAGCTAGTGATGTTGACTGCTCAAACTTTTTCAATTTGCTTTGGATATTTTGACCATTACTACAAATCCGTTCGCCGTTATGAAAATAGTTTATTAAAACACTCTGATTGTCCGGCGTTAAAGGTTTTGAACTCGAGTATATGGTAGTCTGGTAAATGGTTCTTCCCTCTTGTTTTGGCTTGGGAGGCGGATCTGGTGGTGGCGGTTTGTATCTTTGAGGCGAGCACAGTGCCAACTGATAGTGATTTGTAACACCTTTTCCACTACCGTAATCACTTGGTAGCGAAGTAGATAAAATCACTTCATGACATAGAAACTCATTGGAGTCTTTCGCTTCCGAAGGTAATTTATAGACACTCCTATTGGAATTAGTTACTGGAATTGGCAAAGGAGCTGTTTGGGATATAGTATCAGGCGTGGATGTTGGTAGTGTTGTATTTGTTATTTCATTCGGTATGTATTCCAAAATAGCCGTGTTATAATGTATGCTGACAGGTTTGTCTATTGTATAACAACAAATGGTGGGTGAAGCGCGACGCGTCGCTATTGCTTTTGTTGTTTGTACCGCGGCGGGTGACAACAATGTTGGCAACGGAACGCTCGTTTGCACGGACGACGACGATGATTGTAATGGTGGCGTCGTTGACGGAACTGAACACGTATGCAAGTGCGTTTGCTTTTGCTTGCGCGACGGGGCGGAGGAAAAGAGGCGACAATTTTTAGTTGATATTCCTTGCTGTTTTGTGCTGTTATTATTGTTGTTGTTGTTGTTATTATTATTATTATTATTATAGCTGCTGCTGTTTCTTTTGATTTGGTAATATCTAGTTTTATTATTGGAATTTTCCACTGTGGCAGCTATCTCGGTAGCGGCAACAATACACGTACTTATTTCATCCTCATCGGAAACGAATCGGTATGACGACAGATCAGAGACTGAATCGGTGTACTCGCCACAGTTTCGATCATAGTCTACACCGCTGAAATTCTTGTGCTCGGCGTATGCGCCATGAGCATAAACACTGCTAGCCATACTAGCACTTTCACAGCAATGCTCACAGAAAGCGAGCGAGTTTTTGCCAACAACTGCTGAGTGGGTTGAGATGGTTGAGTTGGCGGATGTGGTTGTTATTGTCGATGCTGCGTTGAGTGCGCCTGTTAATGGGACCGGCTGTGGCATGGGAAGTGGGAGCCGAGATAATAATAAGGGCGCGTGGCCGTTATTTTCGTCATTTTGATCGTTCTCCTTGCTGTTGATGATTGTGTTGTTATTGTTGTTGTTTGTGTTGTGTTTTTCGTTTGGTAGTTGTGTGGGCAAGTTGTTTGATTTTGCCAATGAACGAGGTGACACAGTCAACGTGCTTTTATTCAGATTTTCCTTGCTATTATTATTGTTGTTGTTGTTGTTGTTGTTGATGATATTATTCGTTTTTGTTATGTCGTTTTGCGTTTCTGCCACTGTCGTTGTTTCTCCATTCGCGCCATCCTTATCGACTCCCACTGCCGGCACCACATTGCCAATGATCGTTTGCTTTTGATGCTGCTGCTGCATTGACAGCTGTAGCTCCTGCACTTGTTGTTCTTGTCGTCGTCCCAACACCTCGTTACTAGTTTCGCACGCAGTATTTTCCAATTTCTTTGCTGACATCTGCAGCTGTTGCAAGCTGTTTGCATACTGTTGACTCCTCAACTGCCTCACATTATCAACCGCACTTGCGTCCTCCAGCGGCAATTTCTGGTATTGCACGGGTTTCGGCCGTCTCAATTGACTCAGATTTGGCGTTGTTGGCAGCGACGTAGATATTTTTTTGCTCACGCAATCGCTCTTTTGGTGCGCATCTCGCCGGGGGCTCGCTAGATATATGTGATGGCTGCTGTTGCCTGCATTTCTGCCGCGATATATTCCCAATTGTGATGAAATTACTGTTGTTGTTGCGCCTTCAACTGATGTTGTCACTTTGGCTGTTCTAGCTACATGCAGTTAGTGAAAAATAGAAATCAAAATGGAAAATATGAGACATTTGTTCTAAAAATAAATCACGGATGCTAACTATAAAACACAAAACTCAAATTTTATTATTAAACTTAGTTTTTATAAATAAGTCCACAGATACATATGTATGTATGTCTGTATATACGTTTCATTTGCATACGTATGTATGAACATATATACTATTTGGTGTTTTGGGAGTAAAGTTTTTCTTAGGGTTGAATACGAATAATACATATATGTGTGAAATGAAAGGTGAAATGTGTGCCAACTCTCCACATATAGGAATATAATATATAGGAGTACATATGTGTCTACTTCTATAATTACATATTATGTAGTTATATACATATGTAAATAAGTTTATATATTTTAAGCATGATTTTTTGATCTCACCTATCCTGTGTAATCTCAGCTACCAAACAAAGAAAACCCGTTTTATTGAAAAATCAGTGAATTTTTTATGAAAAATCTTTTACTATAAAAGAGGATGTAAGTATGTATGTATGTATGTATGTATGCATGTATCTATTCAGCCTAAAGACTCTGAAGCTAGCGAGCCAATTTTGTCCGAATTTTCGGGATAGGTTCATTGAAACCCGGAGAATATTCCTGTCAAGTTCGAGTTTTTTTTTAAAAGAGTTGCCATCCGTCTGAAAAAAATCTTTTAAATAAATAAAAATTTATCAATTTAGAATATTTTTTTTTTTTTAAATTGCTCACAGCTGTCAGGAGAATACCTTTTTCTTTTCCTGAAAATGGGCGAGGGAACGATTTATCTTAAACATCATATTTATTGTTCAATATGGTTCAGAGGTAGCTTTTTGCCTTAATTCAAATAAGGACCACTTTTTCTTTCGGGAAGTGGACCTGATATCGATCTATTCAAAGAAAATCAAGCTTATGGTACGATTCACTACTGATCAATATACATATCTATTCGTATTCGTGAATTGTTCAGCTGTGATAACACCAAAGAAATTTATTAGTTTGACAATAAGTTTAAAAGGGTGATCCCAGTAGACTTTTCTGACAGATCACGCGTGAGTCACGTCAAGCTGTCAGGTTATTTTTGTTCAGTATTATTTGGCATTTCATCATGAAAAGACTTAGACCTGAACAACATTTGCAAATCATTCAACTTTATTAAGAAAATTCACGTTCTGTAAAGAATGTGTTCTGTGCGCTTCACTCAACTTATGGTTAACACAATCGGCCTACTGATCGTACTATCCCTATACCCATCTTGAGACCCAGCATTCATTATTGGATAATATTCGACCGAATAGACCACGTCCAGCACGCAGTGAAGAAGATATAGCAGCCGTAGCTGAGAGTGTACACGAAGACCGTGGAAAGTCGACTCGACGCAACAACTCGGGCTGGCGTATGGGACGACTTGGCGCATTTTACGTCGAGATATTAAATTGAAAAATACAGCTTGTGCAAGAACTGAAGCCGCTCAACCTTCGCAAGCGAAATCGCTTTGCTCTATGGGCAAAGTTCGAAGAAGATCCGACGTTTTCGGACGATGAGGCTTCTTTTGGGCTCAATGGGTATGTAAACAAGCGAAGCATTTGGGACGAAGAGCAACCTGAAGAGATTCAATAGCTGTAATTTCATCCAGAAAAAACAACGGTTTGGTATGGATTCTAGGACGGTGGAATCATCGGTCCATATTTCTTCACAAAAATGCCGGTTAGAACGTAACCGTCAATGGCGACCGTTATCGCGCCATGATAACCGACTATTTGATTCCTGAAATTGAATCTCGTGATCTCCGCGACATTGGGTTTCAACAAGACGCCGCCACTTCCTACACATCGGATCAATCAATGGATTTATTGAGAGAACATTTCGGTGAGCAGATAATTTCACATTTTGGGCCGGTCGATTGGCCACCAAGATCGTGTGATATCATACCGTTAGACCTTTTCCTGTGGGGATATATAAAGTCTAAAGTCTATGCGCTTCGATTCAGGACGCGTGTCATTCGGCAGTTACCAGTCGAAATGCTCGAACGAGTCATCGAAAGTTAGACTCAATGGATGGACCATCTCAGACGAGACCAGTATCTGAAAAAGATAATTTGAGTTTTCTGTGTTTTTTTTTTTTCATTAAAAAAAAGAGAACCTCGATATGGATTAGAAACTAAATAACCAGTTAATTACAGCTTTTTTCCATTCGTAGTAATGGACGACAGAAAAGATGTTGCTCTTCAAAAAACAGACAGATCCTTTCTTCGTAGGCATTTTCTGCCTGATGGGTAGGATAAAACGAATTTAGATAATTTTGCAGTTTCGACGGTGTACCCGTGATGTTTCGTAGCGGTTTTGATTGAAATCGCTGTATTATATGGCACTAGTTGCGCAAGTGGGGCCCCGCAATAGTATTCCTTACATCCAGTTTGGTTTTTAATAACTGAGTTAAGTAAAAAAAATGTATGATCCAAGCATAGAGCTCAATTTTCGACCAATAACCAATTCCGGCTAGCGGTTTTAATTATATTTTAGCGGCTCTTCCAGATCAATCTGGGTGGCTGCCAAGGTATTTAACTTCACTTGCTTGGGGTATCATTTCATTGTTTAGCTTTAGTCTTACGCCAATTTGACAGCCAATTTCCGATAAATTTTAAGTACTTTTTTAGTGTATTTGAAGCTTTGATAAGGCATTGCTCTCGCACAAAATAGCGGTTCCGTTGGGGTTATTACTTTTGTCCACATTGGAATGTCTGCAGTCCCGAAACACTAATCTTGAGGAACAACAACCATAATTGGATATTCCTCTGGGATAAATTCCTTTACTTTCACTATAAACCGCCTGTTAGTAGGGTATGATATCAAAATCTGACGGAAGCTTTTCGGGAAGGTCATTTGAATACTGTGCATGAGGATTAGAAAGAACCGGCAACGAGCAGCGTTGCGTCTTTTCCGTGTTTTCTATTCCCTTTATAATGACTACTAGGCTCTTCGAGCTCTTTATCTGATAAGAATAAAAACTTATATTATCATTCGAAAGAAATGTAACGTCTGAGAGAAAGCTTTTTCATATCTACACTGCCATATTTTATTTTATTTTATTATTATTATTATTTTTTTTTTTTTTTGTAATGTTGAATCCGCTTTCGCAAATAAATTGGTAGCGAATTAGCAGCTCCGAACTTTTAACCAGCGGATCTTCCTCAATGAGTGCCGCGAACCGATCAATAACCGTCTGTAATGCGGTAACTTTTTTATTTTGTGCTTTCTCTGCTGCGTGCATTTTCTTCTTTTTTGGTGTTCGAGTAACTTGTAGCGATGTGGGGAAAAATACCTTTTCTTGAAAGTGGTGGTTTGTCCTAAACTTTGGTACATTTCTAAGTTCTCAGCAATCACTAACTGAATTCGATAAAATTTGATACCTATAATTCTCATGGTCTAGCATGAAAACGAATAAAATATGAGTGCAATAGGGCGCAACACCTACGCCTTTGGCCTATATGGAGAACTTTTTACTTGCCACCCACACTGGACTCAAGAATCGAATATTTAAGATATTGATAGGTATACTACTTTAAATGGGGATTAGGGTACTACTAAAAATGGCTGACAGAGAGGCAATAGACCTACCTATCATATAGGGTGTTTTTTATAGAGGTATAGAACTTTAAGTTGGCGTTACTTTTCAAGATGGCGACCGATTTAACAGCTGTCAAGTGATTTATTCTCCGTTTGGTTTGGCAATTCATCATGAATAGACTCGCGCCTGAACAACGCTTGCAAATAGTGCAATTTTATTTCGAAAATAATAGTTCTCTGCGGAAAACGGCGAATTAGCCGAGGAGCTTCGCCTCGACACCATGAGCTACGGAAATCAACGTGGCTGCATACTCCGCCTGCGTGGGAAACATGGAGTAAATACGGTAGTCACAGCCCATGCGCTGGTCAAAAGGAGCTACATGCGTGTGAGTCCCGCAACTAACATTGACGCCATCATTGCGTCAAGTTATACCCACATTCGCCTTGCGGACCCCCGGTTTTACTATTCAGCACCGGTACGACTTGTTCTGGGAGCAGATGTTTATCCGCAGCTCATTCAACCGGGCACGCTACCCAACACCTTTGGCCCGCTCGTCGCACAGAGCACAATATTTGGGTGGGTACTCTCAGGGTCGTGCCGGTCATAACCGCATGACTGTCGATTTATTTATTTTTTTTATTTCCATTCCTTTTTATCAATACCCTTTTTTTTATCAATTACATATTATAATGAATTTTTTAAATACAGTGCAAAAGTCAATCACGTCAATTTTTTGTTTTCTTTCACAAGTCTTCTTATTTCTTTAAAATAGTCAACAGGTTCTCAACAAATGGAGGAACCCGATCTCCTGGGCGAGCTGCAGAGGACCGACAAAACTTTCATTTTATATTTACGTTAATATTAATGTATATACAATTGTAATAACACAGGTGTGGCAGCGGAAGTACTACGTATTTGAAAGAAGTTGCTTATAGCAAGGGGGCCGGTATGTTTAGACCTTCGGGCTAAATCCCACTTTCTAACACACCACTCTAATCTAAATGCTCCGTGTTGTACACAAATTGCGTTACACACTCATGCATGCACACATGCACTACCATGTTCATATAAAAAACCGCACTTTTCCTGGTAGTGCTTTAATTTTTGCATTTCCCCTTTCAAAATGGAAATAACTAACCGATTTGAGGGTTAGTGGAACTTTCTCGCTTTCTCACTTTCTTCTTGTCATCTCAACCCGCAAAGGATAAAGACGTTCCGCCGCCACACCGCAATTTTAAGGTAAAATTAATTTAAATTTAATTTATCTATTATAATATATGAATCAATAAATTGTTTTTGAAAGATTATAAATAAATCTAATTCAGAAAAACTAATTCATTTCCTTTTTTAATTTCCTTGAATTTACGCGAGCAAAACCACTGGAGTATATATCATATTATATACTTCACGGGTTTTCAAGAATTTTAAAAATAGCTTTGTATGATTTCTCAAATATATTTTGAACTGCTTCTTAATAAAAACGAAAATGTAATAAATATAGTTATGTAAACTTGATACTAATTTTTAGACTAATGACTTGATACAACGTAACGAATTCCATCTAATAATATGTAATTCATACCATCTAGTGAAAAATTTAAATTAATGAATAAAAGTAAAAAATATTAAATAAATATTTTGGTTCCCTGCTTATCCGAATTCAGTTAATTCGGTTGTCATTTCACGAAATAAAGTTGTCCTATTTGGCTTTCTCTGTTCTACCACAAGGATGCAAACTATTGTCTTATTAAGACCATTTTTTTGGACTTCAGAAAACATAATTTAATTTTTGAAATTTTGAAAGGCAAACATTTTTTAAGAATAGAAATCACTAAAAGAAACACTAACTTTGCTTTAGAAAGTTTCCATCGTAAAACAAACTAAAATATGACTTAACAGTTTGCTAATACTGTTAGTTTTTATCGTCCGCCTTCTAATGGTATTTATTGTTGTATTTTTAACTTTATTAGTTGTTAAATATGCATTTATTTGAACTGTAATTCAATTACCTACCATTTATGTTTAAACCAGAAGCATGCGAACTTTCTCGAATTAATTGTTTTCGTTTTGTTTTCCAACATGAACTGGAAATTTCTGAGTTTTTTGGACAACAACAACCCGCTTGCGTCTCGAAAAGAGAGTCGGCGCTATCCACTGATTGACAGCGGCTCTCAACGTTTACTTTTGATTCACTTGATCCTACCCCAAATGGGTCGCGATGATTGTTTGAAATGAGTTCTTCTGGTGACTTCGTTCGAATGCAATTCGATCTGAAAACAATTTATGATAATTTATTATAAAAGAATAATATAAATTACGAGAAATACTTTGTAGTTTATGTTTAATAAAGGGTTTTCCAATAGGGATGATATGATTTCTAAGTGTCGTTTTGGTCATTTTTAATGTATCATGATCTGTCTTTTTTTCATTGTATTCGGTAATGTTTACAGTTTCATCATGGCAAGATATACACAAGGACAACGTTGCTGAAAATCATCTTCTCTGATGAGGCTCAATTTCATCTGAGTGGTGCGTTAAATAAACAAAACTGTCAATTATGGTGCGAAGAAAATTCACAAATTATTCACGAACAACCATTACATTCACCTAAAATTGACAGTTTGGTGTGGTTTTTGGTTTGGTGGAATCATCGGTCCGTACTTCTTTCGAAATGAAGCTGGTAGCACCGTTACTGTCAATGGAGAGCGGTATAGATCGATGATAACCAATTGGAAGAAGTTGAACTTAAGAGCATCTGATTCCAACAAGACGGGGATACGTACCACACAGCAAGTGCAATTACCGAATTATTCCAAAAAATGTATGGAGATTTGATTATTTCAAGAAATTGAGACATTGAATGGCCTCCAAGAAGTTGTGATCTAACATTATTAGACTACTTCTTGTGTGTTTATTTAAAGTCACTGGTCTTTAGCAATAAATTAGACTCTCTTCAAGCTTTAAATGTCAATACTGAACATGCTATTCACGACATACGACTTGATTTAGTGGGAAAATGCTCAAAAATTGGGTTCATCGAATTCGTTCCTGCAAAAGAAGTCGTGGAGGCCATTTGAATGATGTTATATTTAGAACTTAATTGTATCGATTTCACTTCACATTAAATAAAAAAAACATTTGAATTTCCTTAACAATTAGTGTGTGTTTTTTTTTTTAAGAAATCATATCACTCTTATTGGAAAACCCTATACTTTCAGAGATTGTGGATATTAGAATACACTCACGGCGAGCCAATGTGTAAGCGCCTAAAGGTATGTTAGATATTTTAAATTCAAAGCATTTCATAAGGTAAGTGCGCAATTGACGAACGAGTGCAATTGTCCAATAGAATAGAATGCTACACATGCATACACATTCATATTCTCGAATTTGAATATAAGCTGAATCACAGCATTTAAACTAAATATCTATAGACGACTATATGTAGTAAGATTTTAATTGCGAATTCGTAAACATGCGGAAGGGCCAATACAAGCATGCAGGAAAAAATAAGAAGGCAAAGCCAAAAACATCTACATACTTGTATGTATGTATATAAATATTTATTTGTAATCGTGAATTTTTCACCTGCTACAAGTGGTTCCCTCTTTACAGTTGTACACACTATTGGCGCTGTCACTCGAGTTCACTTCAATGGAATTCTGTGTTTGGTTTCCTTTGGCAAAATCAAGGCATTTTTCCGGCATTTTTCTTACTTTCCAATACTCCAACTGTAATTTTACAAGTGAAAAGGGGATATACATACATACATATAATGGGTATGTGCTCATATGCGCAAATAAACAAATCAGCGAAGCAGAGCCACAAGGCGTTAGAACTCAAAGTTCCTCAGAAACAATGCAACCAAAATTTTTGTATATTTTCGGTTGATAATAGCAAACAAGTGGATTTACTTACATAAATATACGCTGATATAAATTTATATGCAGATCTGTATTCATACATACATACATATATACCTACGTAAGTAACTTACATATGGTTTTATGGAGAAGAGACATTTAACCCACATTTACACGTCAACATACAACAACCATATGTACGTACGTCGGTATTTGCAAGCAAGTGGATGCGTTGAGACGCCTTGCCCATTGGTAAGTTGTTGCAGTTATTTTTAAATTTAAAACAAATGAACGCATTTTAAAGTGTTGACACGCATTATACACAATGATATATGAAGAAATTTATTTATGTATATACATACATATCAGAGATGGACACCGATGCATCGGAACTATAAATACACCGCATATGCACTACTACTACTACTACCGTTTTCATACACGCGTACCCTGCGGATAAGGCGAGTACTCCATGCACGCGTGAAATATATAATCCACGCGGACAATAGAGTAGTCCAAAACCTGCCTCAATCCATACAAAAAATATGGTCCAATTAACATTGTGATGTCCTAGGGCTGGACCATGCAATCCATCTCTGCATAACACCCGAGTAATCCATGGAGTACCTGCAAGAAAGTAGTTTTGAAACTACTCCATAAAATTTAATCCATGGAGTACTTATAGGGGATTATATTTTGGAGTATATGCGGAAAATCGCATTCGAACATACTCTTTAGTTTCGAAAAGCTTTTTCTATGTTGAAAGTTAATAAAATATAATATTTTTTATATAAATTTATATTAATATTAATAGACTATTGTTAATAAATATATAATATATATTAGTTTGCGTATTTGTTATACGTATTTTCATTGAAATAATAATGAATTATGCACTCCTTTTGCGTACCAGTACAGCTCAACAACGAAACGAAACTAACTCAGTTTCATTTCCACACATTTTCTGTATACGAGTGTTGAACTTATTGCGCAATTGTAACTTCGTGTAATGCTTGCGATCGATATAACACGAAGAATGGTCGTGACGCACAAAGTTAGTGTAAAGACATAAGTTGGGCCAAAATTTGCCACAGTGGAGTATATTTATAAGTACTCCAATGGACCATATGATCCATAAATATTTGCAGGGTATTGAAGCATTACTACAAAAAACTACTATTGCGCTTGTTTACTCGTTTTCTATTCTGTTACTTTCTTTGTGACGACTACTTGCCAACAGATGCTACTCTGGACTGTGTAGGCAATTGAAAAGTCAAGTCCTCTCTCGGCGAATCAAAAAACTAACCAAACTCTAAGCGTGAACGTTCTCGACATCCAACGAGACGGCACTAGGAGTTTTCGAGAGAAAGATTTTGTGGAAGATTTATGGCTCCTTGCACATATGCAACGTTCAGCTGTACGAGTTATACGAAGGCAATGATATACATACGTAGTTCAGCGAATAAAAGGACAGCGGTTACGCTGACTAGGTCATGACGTCCGAATGGATGAAAGCCCTTCCAGCTTTGAAAGCTTTCGATGCAGTACGCGCACGTGGAAGCACTCCACTTTGTTAGAAAGATCAATTCCAAAAGAACCTGATTTCGCTCGGTACTTCCGATTGGCGCCAAACTGGGAAATGAATAAGCGAATGGTGCGCAATTATTGATTCGGCTATAATCACGCAAGCGGTACATATATTAATGTAGTTGTAGTAGTAATGGATTTCTTGATCCGATTTTGCATTTCATTGGATACAAACTCATTTTTTGTTGCTGCATTTATACACTACTTATTGTCTTCCCTGTAAACATTTGTGTACAATATGGTCCATTGGAGTACCTATAAATATACTCCTCTGTGTGAACTATTGGACCAACTAATGTTTCTATACCAGCTTAGCGCTGCACGACTATTCTTCGTTTTTTACCGAGTACTTGCGTTGTTTGCAGGGTTGTTGCTTCACACACGCACGCATTTTGAATGCGCTGTGTAAACACATCCACTGCATTCTTGGTGGAGTTAGTACTGCACACGCGGCAAGAAAGGTTAATACACTAGTAGTATTAAAAGCGCATCTCTGATACATATGTAACTACATAATTGTGTACGCATGACTACTTGTGTGTATGTACATACATATGTTCATATTGTTTATTTTTTGCGTCTAAAAGAACATTTTCTCTGAGTCAGAACTGCAACAACTGCGTACTCTGTTAGTAAGTATGTATATGTATGCACGCATTCTATAAAAAAAACTATTTCAGCTACATCTGAGTCAAAATTAAATTTGAAGTAATAAATTTGCAACAAATGATATTTCGATTGGGACAAAAAGTGGAATCCAAAGGAAACAACTCAAAATATTGCAAAACCTTAACACATAAAATCAATTTCCTGGCCAGACGCCAATATCGTAAAGTAATCGGACCTCTGGTGGTGGAGGGAACCTCGAAAATTAAACAGCATCGGGGAGAGGACAGCACCCTGCGGAGCAGCTTGTTTAATTTTTCGTAGCTTCGATGTTTGACCTCGAATGTTAACCGATGATTGTCGACCACTCAGGTAATTCATGGTCCACCTCTTCAACCCTGGCGGTAATGAGTAGTCCTCAATGGCCGATAGTAGCACCGCGTGATTGACCATGTCGAAGTCTTTCGACAGGTCCAGTGCTACTAAGGTAGTTCGCGCACAGGGCCGATTTTGATTGAGTCCATGGACTATCTTAGTGTGCATGGTGTGTGAGAAACGGGAGCAGCAAGGCCTCAGTTGTCTTCGCTACTGCGGAAAGGAGTCCTATCGGCCGATATAGGACTCTCCTTTGCAGGCCTGAGCAGGTCTTAAGTGGACCCCAACCATTGCACAGGTTGCATCTAATCGGGATGGAAGAATGGTGGAGTCGTCTTTGGCACACGCACCAGAAATAATCGGTTGGACCAGAGTTGGTTTCGACGCCAACCATGATAAAAAGGATTTGAGCAGCTCTGCTGCCTAGAAAGCTAAAAAAAAAAAATATTATAAAACCTGAATTTTTCAAGATGATTGCGTTCATACATACAGTGTTTTCCAATTGCGATGATATGATTTGGCCATTTTTAATGTATCATGCTCTGTCATTTTTTTTTCGTTGTATTCAGTAATGTTTACATTTTCATCAAGGCAAGATATACAAGTACACGTTGCTGAAAATCATCTTCTCTGATGAGGCTCACATTCATCTGAGTGGTGCGGTAAATAAACAAAACTGTCAATTCTGGTGCGAAGAAAATTCACAAATTATTCACGAACAACCATTACATTCACCTAAAATTGACAGTTTGGTGTGGTTTTTGGTCTGGTGGAATCACCTTTCTTTCCAAGTCAAGCTGGTAGCACCGTTACTGTCTGTCAATGGGGAGCGGTATAGATCGATGATAACCAATTTATTATGGCCACAAATGGAAAACGGGAGAAAGGTTTGGAGATTCGATTATTTCACGAAATTGAGACTTTCAATGGCCTCCAAAAAGTTGTGATTTAACACCATTATACTACTTCTTGTGGATTTATTTGAAGTCATTGGTCTTTAGCAATAAACCAGAATCTCTTCAAGCTTTAAAAGTCAATACTGAACATGCTATTCATGACATACGACTTGATTTAGTGGGAAAATGCTCAAAAATTGGGTTCATCGAATTCGTTCCTGCAAAAGAAGTCGTGGAGGCCATTTGAATGATGTTATATTCAGAACTTAATTGTATCGATTGTTCTTCACATTAAATAAAAAACATTTGAATTTCCTTAACAATTAGTGTGTTTTTATTTTTTTAATGAAATCATATCACTCTTATTGGAAAACTCTTTACATACGTATCTTATATTAATCAATATTAAAAGGAAATGTAAGAAATTTCGTTTATATTTGTATAAAGTATTTTAAGGACGAGGATCCCTTTATATTAAAAAAATTCGTTAAATTTAAGTTGCTTAGGCTGCTTTATTCTTTCTCAATCTAGCTAGATCCTACGTGGCGTAAAACGTACATATTTTTGTAAGGAGGCGCTCGCAGTCGCACCTCTGGTGTAGAGATGCAGTAAGACTTCAGTGTATCCTTAAACCGAAGATGTTGGGGTGAAATCTTCAGTTCACTTTTTGGAAAGCAGATACACATGTATTAAACTAAAATGTAACGCTTTGACATAATTTTTAGAGATATAATAGATTTTATAACAAATCAACAAATTCACAACTAAAAGAAAGAAATTTTTGACGTGAACCAATCAAGGTCGGTTGCTTCATTATAACATCATCTACTATATGTTTACAAAAGACGGCCGATTCGTTACACCTTATTTCCGTTTTGTTAAGAGGTCATTTACACCTTACACAAATAATTTATACCTTTGTATGCAATGTTGAAAACATCCAAACGAATTTTTCTTACAGCCGCAAAGCTGGAGGTGAATTTATCACTAGCTAAAAGTACAAGTATGTATGTAAACGCATGCTTATACTTTTATATACATACAAATACACATGTACATATAAAGGATGATCCAAGTAGAGGTACTTTTTTCAGTAGCATTTTTTTGACAGATCACTGGTGAGTCGTGGCAAGCTGTCATGTTATTTTTGTTCAGTATTGTTTGGCAATTCATCATGAAAAGACTTACGCCAGAACAACGTTAACAAATCTTTCAACTTTATTACGAAAATTCAGTTCTGTAAAGAATGTATTTCGCGCGCTTCGTTCAACTATTCGCAACACCATAACCCATCTTGAGACCCAGCGTTCAATATTGGATAATATTCGACCGAATAGACCAAATGTCCAGTACGAAGTGAAGAAAATATAGCAGCTGCAGCTGAGAGTGTACACGAAGACCGTGGAAAGTCGATTCGGCACCGTTCACAGCAACTCGGACTGATGTATGGAATGACTTGGTACATTTTACGTCGAGATCTTAAATTGAAAGCATTGAAGCCGCTGGACCTTCCCAAACGACATCGATTCGGTCTATGGGCTCTTGAAAAGTTCCAAGAAGATCCGATTAGGCTATTTCTGGCTCAATGGGTATGTAAATAAGCAAAATTGCCTCATTTGGGACGAAGAACCTAAAGAGATTCAAGAACTACCATTTCATACAGAAAAAACAACGGTTTGGTGTGGTTTGTGGGCCGGTGGAGTTATCGGTCTATATTTCTTCAAAAATGATACCGGTGGCAACGTAACCGTCAATGGCGACCATTATCAGGCCATGATAACCGACTATTTCATGCCTGAAATTGAAGCTCGTGATCTCCGCGACATTTGGTTTCAGCAAGACGGCGCCACTTCCCACACATCGCATCACTCAATGGATTTATTGAGAGAACACTTCGGTGAGCAGATAATTTCACGTTTTGGGCCGGTCGAGTGGCCACCAAGTCGAATTCTCGAACGAGTCATCGAATATTGGACTCAATGGATGGACCATCCAAGATGTAGTCGCGGCCAACATTTGAAAGAGATAATCTTCGAAAATCAAATGCCAAAGAATGTTCTTTCAAATGATAATAAGGATTTCCCATTAAATTTGAATTCTCTGTGTTTTTTTTTTAAGTGGGGAACGTCAAAATGGATCACCCTTTACATATGTAAACATCGTTGTGTATATATCCATACATATATAGCTACAGCGTGAATCAACTGTTCGAGATTCGTTTTGTTAAATTTAATTGCTTAATTCCTTCAAATCGTTTTCGACTTTATTATTTACACTCGTCAGTGAACGCCGACATGCTCAGAAGTGTTATTTTTAGTATGGCCAAAATACGTCATTAGATATTTTCCAGAGAAACACAAACTTGCATACATATGTATGTGTGCATATATGTACATTAATATGTACTGCATGCACGTATGTATGTATGTGTTTAATTTAATCAATGTGTACTCCATTAACTATTTCCAAAATTTCACTTTTTTAAACATTTTTGTAGACAATTATACCAATGTATGTTCAATTAGAATCATTAAAGTTCTGGGAATCGCAAAAAGCATCGAAGCTATTATCTTCAAGAAGAGAAAAAAATTATCTTATATTTTCTCATTTACCGAATAAGTGTACCAAAATGGATATTATACAATAATAAGTGTTAGGAAAGTTCAATTTTAACATAAAACTGCATTGACTTATGTACTTATATATCGATCTTTAACTCGACGGTTCTATGTCGATACAAATAATCTTTAGGTGAATAAAGTTATAATACCTATGAAGACAAGACCACAGGGTATAAATATGCAGTTATTTAGAAATGTGTATTATAAACAAAGGAAACTAAATGATGACGATGACAGCCGGTACTGCAAATACAATCCAGATACAAGAGAATCAACGAAAAACTTAGGAGACGAGAAGTGGGCGCAGTCGATTGAGTTCTATTAACTAAGAAATTCAATCAAAGCAAAGAGAAAAGAAAACAAGAAAGAACAGCTGTCTTCGGCCATGCCGAAGCCTTTATACTTTTCATGCACATATCAAATTTAATTCAACTCACGCTCCTAGAAGCATTTTAGTGGATTCTTTACCCAAAATCTCACATCTGAACAAATCGGTTGTAGGGAGGCTATATGATATAGTATACCGATTTCATGATATGTGTTCATAATACCAAATTTTTCACGGAGGTTTTACTCAAAACAAGTTTGCGTTCAAACAAATAGACGGACAAACGGACATGGCTAAATCAACTCAGCTAGTGATTCTGATACGATCGGTATAAATTTCGGTGGGTCTATTTCTTCTCCTGGTAAAGCATCTAAGTTTTCTTCCCACATGCACTGCTGACATAACATACGTAAAGATTTCTAAATATAAATGAAAATTTCTTAATCATACTTTTGTAAGCCAAAATTTCACGGGAAAATATATGAATTGTATTTCATTTAAATTTAAACCGAGACTTGTTGCCTAAAAATAACCCCTTTTTCAATTCAGTCGCAATCACTTCTTTTATAAAAAAAAAAGTTTAACAGGAAAACGAGAAAAATTGGCGAAGTCTATATAACTGTAATAAATATAACACTTAGGTATGAATATTAATACGATATTCTTCATTTGCATTATGTAATGATAATAATTAAATTATTGAAATACACTAATTTAAGTTCCTAATTATGAAAATTATTGTACGGAAGGTGTATGACGCAGTTGTTTCGTCTGTCAGGCTCCCACAAATGATTAATAAATTAAAGAAAACCAACTGCATACCAAATTTTTTAGAGTATCTGAAATAGTCAACATTTTCGTGAGTTCATTCATCCCTTCTTCTTCTAGTACTTATGTTATGTAACTCAGACTAAAGTTAATTATCATTTCATGGTCATGTAAAGTTTAATATTAGGAATAGAAATTTTGAAAAGATTTCGATAGAAGGAAATCGGTTTGCATCCAATTGATTTGATTTGTCTTCCAAACTTAAGTGAACTAATTGAAGTGAAAAAATATAGCAAACAGGAAAGATCTTCTCAGTCCCCCTGCGGGTTAGGGGTTCCAGAATTTATCCGGTGTAAGGCATGCCTGTCGTAAGAGCCGACTAAAATCTATAGCTCCCGCGACAGTCGGGTCTTTATACCGGATTTTTATCCGGCCAAGGACTGTCACTCCCGCAATGTTCCCCGAAGCCACTTTTGGAGAATTTTCTACGGTTACAACAACAACAACAACATCTTCTCAGTCGTTAGAGCTATTGAGTTTTAAATATTCAGTTACACAGTGCCACAAAGTGAAGGTTCATGGCTACGTATTTGATGAAACCTCAAGCAAATGAAGGTTTACACCTCTCATAGCAAAATTCCGAAACGAATTTTTGACTTATACATCACACTTTTTATGTGTATTTAAGCACCCTGTATACAGGAAAACTTTTTGATAACCTACTGTTTTTTGAATCGAGAAATTCATTTTCCCTTTTTTATGTTTACCTAAAGCTCCCGTTAGGTGGCACTTTCGTAAAATTTTTGCGCTTTCTTAAAGCGTTTCATTGAAAAGGAAAAAAAATTGGTGATTTTTAACCCTATAATGTCCACGATCATCTACAGGCAGCTTTTTCAAAAACCGTTACGAAATCTATTTAAACCTATATTTTTTTCAAATATGCGGTTATAACTGTTTACAGTTATTCGTGCCAATAGTCGGCGCCATATTCGTCTACCTGCTACGCAACTCATTACTGCTTATTCGGTTATTGTGATATAAACGTTTGCGGATAATTATTAATATGGAACATAGTCTTAGAGTACCTAAAGAAATGTGCAGAACTTGCTATGATGCTCTTCGCCTCTGGTTTGGTGTTCCAATAATTTGGAATGGTCCAGGTAATTAATTGATTTTTGTTTAATTTCATAGATAAAAACTTAAATATGTATTTTATACTATATTTTATATCGTTGGCGATAGGGTGAGCATAATAAAGCAAATTGCTATTTGTATGCATTTGAATGTGATTCAAAGTATTAAGAATAACTGGTTATCGTAATCGTAAGGCATTTATTTGTTCAACAAGTTTTCTCCGTCAACGAAGAAAATGCATTCGTTTACAGCAAGGATAAGATATCGCAAAACTTTTGACAGAAAAGGGTATAAAGTATGTTTCCTCATAATAGGAGGTTATTCATTCATTGATTCTTTAAAAACAAATATGAAAGCAATTTGATTATACTACAACAACAAGAAACCAAGCAATTCTATAGCATACAATTCGAACATAAAATATACATATGTATAAGTGTATATATGCATATATGTATGTTGTGAATTGAAAATG
Source organism: Neoceratitis asiatica (assembly GCA_030068015.2). Lineage (NCBI taxonomy): Eukaryota > Metazoa > Arthropoda > Insecta > Diptera > Tephritidae > Neoceratitis > Neoceratitis asiatica. The sequence goes on along the minus strand of CM061529.1, from coordinate 66,327,931 downwards.
GTTGCTCTCGATTGGGGATTACAGCGGGATATACGAAAAGCATGTGCTTTATTTGTTTATGGAAGACACGTTATAAAGGAAACGATCACCAGCTAATTCTGGTAATAAAGTGTTATTCCCTCCACTTCATATTAAATTGGGCGTATTTAAAAAGTTTGTCAAAACGCTTCTTATAAATGAACAAAATTTCCTCGACTCAGTGCTAGCAAAATAAAAGAAGATATTATATTAGCTACTAAGTAAATAAATGATTTTATGTTTATCGATATTGTTACGATTTCGCCAAATTACCTCGATGATTTCCCAAATCTTCGAGTCCGATCACTGGATTGTTAAATAAAAGTCGCCAAATATGCTTGCAGTTTCTTAATTAAAAAGAATTTACTCAATGTTACATTATTACACAATACTTAACAATTCACTTCGCTATTAACAATCACTTATTTTCAAACTTTCAAAATGCACTATTTTTACTTCATAGTGGTGTTATCACCAACGAGTTCGCTTTACGACAGAGTAGCTTTGCAGTTGTGTTTCGCCCTTATACAGTAATCTCACAATTAACGCCTGGAGTGGAGAATGAGCATTCTCGATTCACGTTCTAGAACATGCCAGTTATCGGCTTCTCTCTTCCATCTGGCATTCGTTTTGCATTTTCGCCACAATATGTATTTTCAATATTTTTTAAAATTTCACATGTATATTTAATAATGCAGACATTAAAAATTTGATGAAAGTTAGTCGGTTTGATAGCTCTTTAGATCAAAATCAATTAATTGCATGGATTACAATAAAAGATGTAATCACTAATGTTCCTGGTAAACATCGAGAAAGAAATATTAAATAAAAAGTTGAATATCTTGAAAGCGTTTGAGTAACTAGGTTTGAGCATGAGCATAACAATTAGTTCCCCCCCTCCACCATATGGAGTAGTTTGAACACCAAACTTCCCGCTGAATCCAATGAATAAGGAGAACGTTTTCATTAAGCATTGACCATGGACACTCGATATAAAGGAAAGAAACTAAATTCCATGATAGGATATTTGTGATGGTGGCTAAACAAACCATCGTATAAGAATAAAACGATGATGAACAAGAACAAGAACAGGAAAAATAAAAAAATAAACGGAACCATATGAGAGATTTGGTACTCAAAGTGACACTGAGGGCAGTAACGATGTAAATTCACAGGTTCCAAAAAGTCCAAAAACTGTAATAATATTATAATCTTATATATAATATAGCATAAGTATTACAATAAGTAGACATAAAAAATTAATTACTCAATCTTGAAGCGCTACAAATACTACTATTTAGTGAAACATTATCAAAAATAGCAGACATTTTACAAAAGTGCCACCTAACGTGAGCTTTAGGTAAAAATAAACAGTTTTCCTGTATACCGAGTGCTTAAACTTTAAATACTCATTAAAAAAAAGATAGATCTACAGGGCAAAAATCCCTTTTGAATGAATGAAGAACTCATTATGTCATTGTCTTTTGCATTTGGTTTCATCATATACATATGTCAGTAGAATCCTTTTGCAATTTATATTTAATTGAATTCACGCTTTTGAGATGCTTTTTTACTAATTTCTGATTCAAAACATAATATCTGAATAAGTCAGTTGTCTGGGAGCTATATGATATAGACGACTGATCTTGTTTCATTCAAATATCTCATAAACTAAGAGACGTTTAAAAAAAAGCGGGCGGTCGGACAGACAGAGAGACGGACGTACAATCGGGCATAGTTGTATAAAACCAGCTTGGCCTTCTAACCATATCATGCATACTTCGGTCAAATGTTAATATACCATTTTATGGTCTTTAAAGGTTTTAATAACACAACTATGAGTAAACATTAGTATGAGCTTAGTAAAAATAATTTTGCATAACTTTGGAGTTCACTTTATCCTTTTAATGTCACTGTAACAAATGTGTACTCAGACACTTTTTTACAGAAGATCAATTACATTGCTACAGTTGAGTTGCTTTTATAAGGACCATTGAAAAATGGGAATATTTGTGGAAATATTTTCTTTTGTTAATCACCAGAACTCACGAAAACACTTTATAAATCCGTTGTGTTTTTTTCTGTTTCATTGCAGAATAATTAGAATATAATAAATTCGCACTCACTTCATTCAAATGTAAAAGCCAAACTGATTTTATTATTTGATTAATCATTGCAGAATTACATATCTGACCAATGCAACAAAGATGTCTTACTTTACTTGTTAAAATGACTTTCGTTTTATATTTGGCACTCGTTTTCGCCAAAATGAAATGTAAAAAAAAAAAACTAAAAATCGGCACTTTGAGCGTCGCGCAACGCACGTTAATGAAACGAAACTTAATTATTAATTACGGTACATTCATTTTGACTTAATGGCGATTTATAATTTTTGCAACGTTATTATATATTTTTTTCGAAACCGTAATGGAGAAATCAACGCGAAATTCAAGCGACCCCGTTGCATATCGTCAGCGGGTGCCCTCTTTTGCGCCTTTAGTGACCGACTAAATCTAATCTTTTGAATTTATCGCCGTTATCTCCTCACATACTGCTGCTGTTGCTGATGTTTTCTATTTATCTCAAGTAAAAAAGTATTATCTACTACCTTCAACTTACCAACTGGTATCTTACATCATAAATACAAACATGTATGTATATGCGATAAATAAATACTTATATACACACATATTATATGAAATTATATTTTATTTTATTTTATCGTTTTCATTTTGTAAAACTTAGTTAATATTAAAGATGAATGAAGTCGTATTACAAAATGAGAAAGCGAGGCTATTTCATTTATTTTGGTTTTGTCTACTGCGTAGCAAAAAACGTCAAGTTATTATGTTAATACGTATCAATCACCTGCGCTTCATAATTATCTATCAATGTTCAACGCTTTAACCACTTTGCAAAAGCTTCATTCATTTCATCACCAATTTTCACGCTCATTCTGACCTTCTTTCACCATAGACGAATAGCATTAAACAACAAAAATAAATACCATTATGCATATGTTGATAGATATTAGGGTGTTACAGGTACTTATATTTACATTAGCTTATAAAGGGTGATCCAAGGGGAGGTACTTTTTTCAATAGCCTTTTTTTGACAGATCACGCGTGAGTCGTGTCTTGCTATCATGTTATTTTTGTTCAGTATTGTTTGGCATTTCATCATGGAAAGATTTACGCATGAACAACGTTTACAAATCATTCAATTTTATTACGAAAAATCACGTTCTGGAAAGAATGTGTTTCGCACGCTTCGCTCAACTTATGGTCAACACAATCGGCCTCCTGATCATACTATCCCTATACCCATCTTGAGACCCAGCATACATTATTGGATAATATTCGACCGAATAGACCACTTCCAGCACGCAGTGAAGAAAATATAGCGGCTGTAGCTGAGAATGTACACGAAGACCACGGAGGGTCGATTCAGCGCCGTTCGCAGCACCTCGGACTGACGTATGGAACGACTTGGCGCATTTTACGTAGAGATCTTAAATTGAAAGTGTACAAAATACAGCTTGTGCAAAAATGAAGCCGCCCGACCTTCCCAAGCGACATCGCTTCGCTCTATGGGCTATTGAAAAGTTCCAAGAAGATCCGACGTTTTCGAACCAAATTTTGTTCAGCGATGCGGCCGATTTCTGGCTCAATGGGTATGTAAACAAGTAAAATTTGCCGCATTTGGGACGAAGAACAACTTGAAGAGATTCAATAGCTGCCATTTCGTCCAGAAAAAATCACGATTTGGTGTGGTTTGTGTGCCAGTGGAATCATCGGTCTATATTTCGTCAAAAATTTGCCGGTGAGAACGTAACCATCAATGGCGACCGTTATCGCGCCATGATAACCAACTGATTGATGCCTAAAATTGAAGCACGTGATCTCCGCTACATTTGGTTACAACAAGAAGGCGCCACTTCCCACACATCGCACCAATTAATGGATTTATTGGGAGAACATTTCGGTGAGAAGATAATTTCACGTTTTGGGCCGGTAGATTAGCCACTAAGATATCACACCGTTAGACTTTTTTCGATTCAGGCCTTCGAGCAAAACATCACGCGTGTCTTTCGCCAGTTACCAGTCGAAATGCTTGAACGAGTCATCGAAAATTGGACTAAACAGCTGCACCATCTGGGACATAGCCGCGGCCAACGTTTGAAAGAGATCATCTTCAAAAAATAATTGCCAAAGAATGTTCTTTCGAATGATAATAAACAATCCGCAGTAAATTTGAATTTTCTGTAATTTTTGCTTTAAAAATGTAAGGAAGCTCGAAATGGATCACCCGTTATATACCGTAGAAATATTGAATTTGAGATAAATCGAGTTCATGCCTGGGAATCATTATTAAAGAAATTAGATAAAACTGCCATCAAACAAAATTTGTAATTTGGTCTGCGTTTAAATACCATTTAGTACCAAACTTTGATTTTGAGAAATATTAGCCTCATATTTGATATAAAAAACTTATTTTGGTTTCCCATTCCTCCAAAGAATCATTTCTGGCTGAGAGTGATCATGGAGAGAGCGAGTTTTTTTAAATGTCAAATTGATGGCCCAATTCTGGCTGTTTTTATTTGCTTTGTTGTGAGAACTAACAAAACAGAATGTAACTATACTGGAACGTACGAAAAGAGATAGATAAAATGTGACTTTGCTTTAAGCGCTTGAAACACCGCAAATTTTCATAGATCTATGCTTTATTTTTCAGTGATTTTGTCTGGCCGAAAGTTTTGCAGCGTGCTCATTTAGTCATACAACCATTCAAAGTAAGACTAGTGAAGGAAAGCTATTATAGACAGTTCGCCTTGGGTCCTTTAATATTTCTCGCTGAATATTTCACGATTCAGCGTTTATTTGATTCGCTTATTTCTTTAAATTTAGAGTATTTTCATTAGTTGAAGAATAATAACAATAATAACAATAAGCCACACTATTTTTTCACTTTTATAGTATGAATTCCGGTTCTTTATTATTCAATTTTATGTGAGACCGAACTTCGAAGTATACCCTATATATGAAAGCAAAAAGTATCCTAATCGGGCAACGAAATCAATAAATTATTCCCACATTCCTACCCCTTTGGTAAAAATTTTTTCCAAGTTTCTGCGGGGTCAACTTCAAAAGATACCCTATCCAATACAAGAAGAATTAGCAAACTCGGACTATTCGTTAAAGGGGTATCCGGATTTTTCGTTTATTCCGGATTATTAAAGAATCATCCCGCTTTTCCTAACCTTTTGTTTAAATTTTTTTCATTTCATTAAAAAACCAAACCATGATATCAAATTTATTGCAAATTGTAAAACTCGATTTCGATGATTTTCAGTTTATTTGACGGATTTTTGATCCGAAATCTCATATCTGAACCAATCGGTTGTATGGGGGCTATATGATATAGTCTTCCGATTTCAATGATTTTTATTATACCATTACAGAACAACAAATTAGGATCTAAAATCTCAAATCTGAAAAATCGTTCATATATAAATTAAATTGGGCCGATCTGACCGGTTCCGATAAATGATCGTATAAATATAAAACCAAAGTTAACATGTATATTTTCTGTTTATAAAGGTAAAGCAACAGAATCTGACTAAAGGAACATTTGGAGCGCCTCTCTGTTATAGACGACTTCGAATGCTTTTATTACCAAATTACCATTTTGAATTCTGTCAAAATTGGTAAATTTCTGCTAAAGCGGTAACCGCCGTTCTATTAAAAACTTTGCAGTGATTCAAGTGCTTAAATCCCAACTATGTGTTGACATTTGGTCTCTTTTCATACGTTTCAATAGTTCAATTCTGTATTGACAATTCTCCCAGCAACGCAAATAAAGCCAGCCGGATTTGGATTAGGGTCTTGTTTGCATTATTTTGGATTTTTCAAAAACTTGAACCTTAAGGAAAGGGCTTTTATTTCAAATACATGTCTATGCGTAGCACAAACTTTTTGCTTAAAACAAAAATAATCACAAATATCAATTAAGTATCTTTTGAGAACTATAACATAAACTTTTTCAAGAATCACTCTATAAATTGGTGAAAATCGAATAGCTAAATATGCGAAATCTTATAATAATTTTCAAAACTTATTGAGTCAGGTGCTTCAACAGGGTTCGGTTGACCTCTTGCTCGTAAAACCATCATCGATTAACTCTTTCAAAAGCATTGCTCATTTTCTTTGTCCTGAATAAATGGCTACAAAAACACATTTTCAGTTTAAACAAAAATCATCTAAAATCAATTTTAGTTACAAACAGCCACTTTTGTTATAAAATATGCTCATTTGAAAGTCGTCGGCTTTTTCGAAGTTACGAATTCATTTTTACTTAAGTTTCGCACAATTTACAGAATATGATTTTTTAACCTTAATTCTTTAATATGTTTATAATTGTTATCACAGATTTTCATATATTTTATTGAAAGTAATTTCAGAGGAAAAATACTAGTAAAGGGTGTTTTTTATAGAGGTATAGAACTTTAAGTTGGCATTACTTTTGAAGATGACAACCGATTTAACAGCCGTCAAGTGATTTATTCTCAGTTTGGTTTGGCAATTCATCATGAATAGACTCAAGTAAGGCGTAGATTCGTCGAATGGGCCCAAAACGAGATTACCGTTGTTGCTGATTTTCATAAGCGAATTTTGTTTAGCGATGAAGCGCACTTCTGGTTGAATGGCTATGTCAACAAACAAAACTGCCGCATTTGGAGTGAAGGTAATCCTCAAGTGTATGTTGAAACACCGTTACATCCAGAAAAACTGACTGTTTGGTGCGCTTTATGGGCTGGTGGAATCATTGGTCTGTACTTTTTCAAAAACGATGGTAGCCAGAACGTTACAGTCAATGGTGATCGGTATATAGCCATTATTACTAACTTTTTCATTCCTGAATTGAATAACCATGATGTCCAGGAGATGTGGTTTCAACAAGACGGCGCAACATGACACAACATGTCGTGCCACAATAGATTTATTGAAAGACACGTTTGGTGACCGCCTAATTTCATGTTTTGGGCCTGTGAATTGGCATCCAAGATCTTATGATTTAACACCGCTAGACTACTCTCTGTGGGGCTATGTAAAGTCATTGGTCTATGCGGATAAGCCACAAGCGCTTGACCATTTGGAAGACAACATCCGCCGTGTTATTGCCGATATACGGCCACAAATGTTGGAAAAAGTCATCGAAAATTGGACGTCCAGATTGGACTACATTCGCGCCAGCCGTAGGGGTCATATGCCAGAAATCATATTTAAAATGTAATGCCACAAGATTGTCTTTCGGATAAATAAAATTCATGTCAATCGAATAATCCATCGTTGTTTTATTGCAACTTAAAGTTCTATACCTCTATAAAAACACCCTTTATATAAAAAACCTCTGGTATAAATTTACAAACTATATGTGCTTACATTTAATAAAATATGCAAGTATGCAATATCTAGTGTATATTAGAAATTAATTAGTTTTCGGACATGGCACCACAACGAATCTTGAATCTGTCAGACACTATTTGAATTTGATCTGCTATGGATTTTATATTAGAAATATTATGAAGTCTTGAAGTAGAATAGTGCCATGGAAATCCGAGTATCATTTTTAAGATTTTATTTATATTTATTTTTACGAAGTTCATATTTTTAAATGAAATCGTACGTTTTGTCATTTTGGTAGCGGTTGGTAATCGTACAAATTTTTTCGAATATTTCTGTATACCTCGTTTAGACTTTAAAAGCAAATATGCACATAATATTATGCAAATATACTTGTATCTATATATATCTTTATGGAAAGGGTGTGAGAAATTTCATTTAATTTTGTATTAAATTTCATGCATACATACGAGTATGTTATTTATGTACTTATTAACATTTATAAAAATTATTCTTAATATAAAGTTGAAAGCATCCATATCATCTGTTACTTCTTATCGCTGTTTAAATACTATCAAAGAATGTGAAAAATTCCCTCAGTTCAAATATTTATTTTACGCATTCCTCATTCTTATTCGCAATTTTTCATATGCTAAACGCTTTTAATATAACTCAAAACTAATATAAATAAATTATCATTTATCATGAGCTAGATATATATATATTTTTTTAATTACTAAAATTTATATATATACATGAACGTTTATGTATATGACAAATCAACACCTACAAATAGTGTACAAAACACTCTAAATATTCCGCTTTACTAAAGGGTTTATACGTTTCCTTGAACCGAATGAGTGAATGTAATGAAAAGTACATAATAATTCCAGCAGAATAGAAATGTAGACGTAAAATGTTTTGTGCTTAGCACGGTGGCGGAAAGCTTTTTTTTATCATTTTTGAATCTTTTGTGAAGCAATAAATTCATTAAACAATCGAAAAGATATGAAGGAGCAATTACAAATATACGGATGTGTGTACCACAAAAAAAAAATTATTTTATATAAATAGATCTAAAAATTTCAATGAAAAACACTTTTTGTGTTTAAAATCTTCCTACTAAATCTACTATGGTTGACTCTTCCGCTCAAAGCAGTCGACTACTGCGGTAGCCCAAAAGCAATTTGAAAATTTTGTTAGTTTTTATTTGATTCAGCTATACAATACTTCATCTTATCTCTGAAGGATGCTTCACAATTTCTAATGGACGATTGGACATTTTCAGACGATTTTAACTTGTGTCACCTATAGTGCAATCCTCCCAATATATTTACAAGTAAAGGGCTTTAATCAAAGGTAATATCAATGTTAATCGGAGACTTCTTAAGATTGAGAATTAGCACGCCGAGGGCTCAGAACAAAATATATTCATCAACTTTCTCATATGAACCGTTTCTAGTACTCGTAATATATGTACATTTAGCATAAACACACACACACGCATATATACAATATAAACCACTAACAAATCAAATCATTACTGTTTTCTTCCAAACCTGCTGCCTTTTAATTATAGGTAATTCAATTACAAAAAAAGGTATTATTTCTTAACCACAATCATTTTGACATGCCGCGGACACTTTGCTGTCAGCTACACTTCATAAGTTAAAATTACAACAATAACAATAATTAATTGCCTCAACGGGCCCATATTCCCTTCAACCTTTACTGATTCGCTTAAGGTGCATTTTGCTTCATCGCCTATATGGAAATACATACCTAGATACATACGAGTATTTACTACTTATACCTACTACCACTATTAAGAGACCCCCTTTAGCTAATGGTTGCACACTTAGTTGCTTGCCATCTTCACCAAATGTGCCGCCTGTTATAAAGCAGTTTATTATAAGCTATTTTCAAAGATATTTTCTGCACATAAAATTTATTGTTAGTGAATTTTACGGTGTTTTTATTTCACACTCATCTTACTGACTATTTTTACTTGGCTTGACTGACATTGACTGACAGTGCAACAGAAGGGAATCCATTTAGAGGAATTGTACGCCATTTTTGAATTCCTCCCCAAAATTACCATTAGCATTGGTGACTCCTCTTCTTGTCTGCTGGGCTATGCATATGTGACCACATGCATCTGCTCATAATGCGCTATGATACCGTCGTATGGTTGCTTTTTTAGATTTGCTTTAATGGCCTTTGTTGTTGTATATTGCAACAAAGCACTACTTTTTATGATTAATATTCACAACGGACACCGGCAACACCTTCACAACATCACACGTCGCCTGTGTGATTTTTTCGCAACACCGCCGGAGGATGCCAAATTGAAATCGAAACTGAAACTGAAATTGAAAACTACAATGATCAAGCTGCTGAAGCTAGATATTAAAAGGAATTTGGGTTCATAAATTTACGTTTATACATATGTCATACATATGAGCCAAAGGATGATGGTTCGAGCTCTAGCCAGACAAAGGTCTAGAAAATTTGTAAATAACAAGATTTTATTAGTTGGCTATAGGTAGCCAATTCGACATATATTCTTCATTGGAGCAGGCAACGCTTGCGCGATTATAGCCGCATCAACAATAGCGCGCCACTCGTTCCTTCTCTTTGCTGCTTGGCGCCAGTTGTAAATACTAAGTGAATCCAGGTCGCTCTCCACCTGATCCTTCCAGCGGAGTGGAGGTCTTATTCTTCCTCAGCTTCTACCAACGGATGTTTCATCGAATACTTTAAAAGCTTGAGCGCCTTCATCCATTCGGACGACATGACCTAGTCAGCGTAGCCGCTGTCTCTTGATTCGCTGAACTTCTAAAGCCCACTCATGTTCATATCGTCCAGGCTTCTGCATCGTATGTCAGGACGTGAATGATAAACGAGAATTGTAGAGTTTGATTTTTGTTCGTCTAGAGACTTTTCAATTGTCTACGCATTCCAAAGTAACACATGTTGGCAAGAGAGATTCTGCGTTGGATTTCAAGGCTGACATTATTGGTGTTGTTAATGCTGGTTCCTAGATAGACGAAATTATCTACGATTTCGAGGTTATGACTGTCAATAGTGACGTGGAAGCCAAGTCGCGAATGCGCTGACTGTTTGTTTGATGACAGAAGATATTTCATCTTGCCCTCGCTCACTACCAGATCCATTCGCAGAACTTACGGTGCGGTTGTTATGAACAATTATATAAATATCATCGGCATACGCCAACAATTGGACACTCTTGTAGATGATTGTTCCTGGTCTATTTAACTCGCAGTTCTTATGATTTTCGCCAGCATCAAGTTGAAGAAATCACGCGATAAAGAGTCACCTTGTTTGAAACCTCTTTTGGTATCGAACGGCTCTGAGAGGTGACTTATACTTTTTTTTAATAAAAAATATAAAATTGGCTTATTGAATTTATGACTATTGAAAAATCAAAAATATTTTCAATTAGTTATAAATTATTTTTAATTATGCATGAATTTGAGAAATATGATAAAAGTAGTGAGTTATTAAATTTATTTAAAATTTCCCGCCATAACTATCACAGCACACTGATGAGACTACTTCAGGACTTTCAAATGCGCGCTGCGGACTAGTTACTTCAGAGAAAAATTATCCGGCCACACTGTTGCCTAGCTGAACAGTAAACGAAACTGCCTCCAAGTATATAGAGGAGCAACTGTTGACTATATGAATATATATACATATCTTGAACAAAATTATACTAATGTCCTCAGAAGCTGCTTACTTGAATTGGTAATGGACTAAAGGTGACACCGTTGGCATCTTTTCTTCTGTACCAGACCGTATACCTCCTCCACGTACTAATGTATGTGTATTCACTTTGTGCTTGTGCCCATAACTTTTCACTAGTTTATTTTCACTGTTGACCTTTATTAATTTCACTTTGCGTTCGCATCTTAGCTCCTTCCAAATAAACACACGGCATATGCTGCGCGTAAGTTTAGCGTAAAATCAATCAGGCCAACCATATCTCAACTTTTCGTTTTGCGTGTGCAACACTCGTTGTACCTGATGAACACAGTGAGTTCCTATGTGTGAAATTTGCAGGAAGGTTGGTGAGTAAGGTGTGTGAGGGTGTTTTCCCAGACGACATGAGAAATTAACGGAAGATTTTGTTTCTCTTTTTTAACTTAATCCACACAATATTTTCTTCTGTTTGAGTCATGCTTTAATGGATTTGTAAATTGTTTTCGACACTAAAAAAGATGATCAATTATTTTGGTATCGAAAGTGAAAACATTTATACTCCCTGAATTCTGAATATTTATTTTCATTTGTAGAAGGCAAATTTGGTATTTATACAATGACCAAGTTACATACATATGTACATATATGAGTATATATGTGAATATGTATAAATAATACGATATATGGATACGAGACAAATAGGTAATGAATAATGTAATAAGAGAGGTAATTTAGATGTCCAGCGAACTGCCTTTTTATGAACAATCCACGACAAACGATCTTGTCTTTCCGTATCCTACCATATGTGAGTATGTATTCAGCCTCTGCCACCCTTTTCACCAGCTGGACGAAGGAGTACTGGCTAGAACTCAAGCTGCAAGCATGTCAGAACACTACCCTTCGGACAGTGAGGGGAAACTTCTAAGTGGCGCCGGAGCATCACTTACACAGTGAAGCATCTACGCCACCAGTTAATGAGCATAATGTTACGCTGTGTAAGCAATATCTCTTGGGATGTTACCGTAAGGATCGCCCCAACAAACACCTACTAGAAGCTGAACCACCACCTAGGCAGGAGTACTTGACTACCGAGCAATACAGACAAGAACCGCTAGACAGGTCGGCGTACATACAGGCTATAAACACCATTCATCGAAAATCCGTTAACACCTTTGTGAACTCTCTTCCTGTGAATGGTGTTGTCGGAATCCAATCGCCACCCATTGCAAAACATGAGCTTGGGCTGCCTCGAGAGATCCGCGTAACCCTGGCACAATTATAGCAGGCTTAACTCCTACCTATCCAGACTCGACCCTGACATACTCAACGCATGCTACGAATTTCTGCACAATACTAACCACCTCTTTGCATGCCCACTCAACCCGACTCATCTAACACCCCTCTTTCTCTGATCCGAACCCGTCGAAACTGCCAAAGAGACCAACGAATAGACAACCGAATGGATAGGAAGGGGTTACATGAAGGGAGGGAGAGGTCTCGGAAGACCTAAAATATGACCGTGTGGTTTATGAGTAATCCCTACAAGAGACGGCTTTAGTGCATCCTATAACTAATAGTGTGCTTTATCTTAATAATAGTTGAGTTGAAAGCTTTTTGCATAAATTACCACCGAAAACCGATCTATTTCGAAAAATCGTATTATTTGTTCGGGTTGCTTGAATTTTTGTCCATATATATATTGTACAGATACTTATATATCTGTGTGATTTCCTCACACGATTTTGTTGTTTGCTTGACTATGCTTTCTATTAGACGACAAATCCTTAATCAGCGCAATATTGGTGCAGTAATTAGTCAGAATGTCTATGATGATCAAATTTGAGAGGAACGCGCACAAGAAAATAAAAAGATTGTGACCATGTTTTTCGCACGATCAGTGTACTCGTGCATTGCCTATTCACGTGTTGGCAAACCGTCTTTGTTGTTTGTTCTTGCGCTGAAAAAATTATCGACTTCTAACAAAGTCCCCTAAAAAGGCATCTAGGAGAGTGAAATTTGATATTATAAAGACATAAATTCAAATTCGTATTGACACTGAAAATTATCAAAATCGAATTTTGCAATTTACAATAAATTTGATTTCATTTCATGAAAGGTATAAAGATTTCCGTTCTTTCTTGTTTTGTCTGGATTATGTCGTGTCTGGAATATGTCTGATCTGAATTTGGTCGTGTCTGGATTATGTGTTACGGGATTTTGTATTTCAGATTTTTGTGTGTCGGAATTTCATTTAACACCCAGAATTATTATAAAACCTAAAAATAAATAAATTTAATTCAAATATCTCTTTATTACATATACATATTTTAATTCAACCTAAAAAATAGGTATTTTGTAAAGCAACCCTGCTATACTATGTGATCTCATCTGTTTTGGAATATAAAGAAAAAAAATAATCGACTTCTACCATATCGATCTGTACTGATTTCGATTCCATTCTAATAAATTACATCTTTATTATCACTCTGCAGAAAATCAATGACGTGGAAATCAGACAAGGCAACGTTCGCTGAGTCTGCTAATAAAATTATAAATATAGAAGAATCGATAAATAATAGAGGTATTCCAGTGGCAGAAAATATTCAAAAGGAATCGATTACACATCGATTCGATGTTGTCGCTGTGGGTGCTCGAGCTTCGTGTGCCTTCTATGCATATTTTTTCTTTTCCTTATTATATTTATAAAAAAAACACATTTGAGTAAACGTCAAAATGGGAAATAGAGGCAATAGAGGCATTGAAGAAGTAATAGAAGAATGCATAGAGTATGCTTTTGGTAGTGCTTGACGCTGACTATGTATGAGACACATAAAACACATTTTAGTGACATTCTAACTAAATTGCACTCCAACTAAGGAATAGGATTATGATCCATAGTGTTTTAAGCATAGAAAATCAGTATGTTTCGTTACATTTAATATTGAATGACTGAAAATATGCATACGCGAATGTAAACATAAATACAAAATAATATAATAAATACATTTTTTTTTTTTTATAAATATTATACTTAAGCAAGAAGAATTTTGGAAATTTTTCTTTGTGCTTTCATTTCTTTGAATGTGCATTTCAGTTTATTTAAAAATAAAATATATATAAAAAAATTCTTTTTTTCTTTTTAATAAATAAGCACACGAAATAGTTGTGAGCCACTGTATATAATATGTTTATTCGATAATATGCAAAAATTCGCGTTAGATGGCGCAACTTTGTATCACGAAGACTCTTGGCGCGAAATTCAATATTTCAGTTCAAGTGCAGTTTAAGTGTATAAATTTTGCAATATACTTTTTCATAACAATACTAAATAAGAGAGACACACATGCGTAATGGGCACACGTTCCAAATTCCCTGTCAGCGTATATTGTCAATGACTGAGTGCAATGTATATCACTAGATAATTCGCTATTATAGAGATATGTACAGTCTGGTGAAAAAGTTGATAAAACTGTCTGCTCCTGTTTTTCAGAAATAATATAATAGTATTAAATTCAATTTAATGATAAGATGACATGATTCCATTGTAAAAAAAAAGAAAATGCTTCAGAGTGGAAAATGTTTTCAATTTCCAACTTTTAATAGTTTAACGCTGAAATTTGGTTGGAATATCAGATTTTTTGCACAACAATGTACGCACAAAGAGAAACATTGAAGCTGCAAACAAATATATATTACGGTAACAATCTGACAACAAGGGTTGACAGAAGGGAAAACAGAGGAAAATAGCAGTAACAACAGAAAATCTGTGACAATCTTGGCAATGTTGGTAACAAAGGCGAATGAGCAGATAAACCGCAGAAATAAACACCTCAACGCTCATGCATATCATTTTCGGAACGTTTTGAGAGCGTAACACAAGTTGCACCTAGAATCGTCAGTTATTTCAATGCATACATATGTGCATTTGTATATGAATATGGATGTATATGTATCCGAAAATGGATAGTTACTGTAAAATCACCTGCAAAATCTACAAAATAAAAATGAAAAACATTTTTTATTAACAATACCGCGGGAAGAACGGTTATTAGATTTATATATGGATTTGTAAGTTATGTACAAGGCATAAATACATATATACACATTTATATATATGTATATACATATATTTCTATACATAACGTAATAAAAAAAATTCTAGTCACACGAAGCCACAAAATAATTACATTGCACAGTGTACATACCTACGCCCGATCTCTATTGGCAATTTATGTCAATCTAAACATCGAACCATAAATATGTACCAAAGCTCAGGTAAATCAAAAAATTTTTTAATAGGCCAGGTCTACTTTCCGTAGCGTTAGTGAAAAATTTCTAATATACGTGAGAAAATGATACATATAGCATGTCATATATGGCAAAGAGAGATGTTATATCCATTCCTACATACTCGAAAATTGGACCTTGTGCATTATATATGATGATTGAGTGTAGTTCTTATTAGAAATTTTGAAATTAAAAACTTTGGAAAAAAATTATTTGAAAACAAAAGTGATTAGAGCAATCTTCGTGCATTTGAGCATTTGCTGCATTTGTGCATTGAGCAATAACTAAAAAAATTATTCATTTTGGGGGATTGAAAATATATCAAATATTGAATTATGAAAATGTGAAAAAAATTTCGGTTTTTTCATCGTAGCAAAACTCTGGCAAACTCGCATTTGACTGTCAAATATAAAATGATAATTGCTGCGCGCTAGTAGACAGGCAAGCTCGACGATGCTCAAAGTAGAAGAGATAGACCCAACGAAATTTCTACCGAACGTATCAGAATCACGAGCTGAGTTGATTTAGCCATGTCTGTCTGTGCGTTTGCATGTTTGAACACAAACTAGTCCCTCAATTTTTGAGATATTTCAAATTCACCTATACGGCCGGATCAAACTACTATGTGTACTTATATATACGACCGGTTTTTCACATTTGAAATATTTGGTCATAAATCCGTTATAAAAGTACCTAAAATCATCGAAATCGGACTGCTATATTATATAGCCTCTCTAAAACCGATTTGTTCACATATGATGTTTTGGGTAAAAAAATACGCTGAAAAGGCATCTAGTAGCATAAAAACTGAAAATATGAAAATCATGTAAAAATCATCGAAATCGGACAAATATAACATAACATACATACAACCGATTTAATCAGATGTGAAGATTTGTTCAAATGTGAAGTTTTTGGTCAAAAATCCGTTAAAAAGCATCTACAAGCGTAAAATTTGGTATTATGCACACATATTATGAATTGACAATTGGCCGAAGACAGCTATTCTTTCTTGTTTTATCTGGATTATGCCGTTTCTGGATTATATATTGTTGGAATTCGGTCGTCTCTGGAATTGCTCGTGTCTGGATTATATGTTACGGAATTTTATATTTCAGGATTTTGTGTGTCGGAATTTCATTAAACACCCAGAATTATTATGCAACCTAAAAATATGTAAATTTAATTTATAGTACGTTCAAACCGACCCCATTTAACTTGTTAAATGACAAAAGCCAGTTCATAAACATGTTAAACCACGTGCAAATGTTTTCGTAAATTGAACTTGTTAAACCATTTAACAAGTCAGAAACCAAGTTGCAGCAAAAAGCTTTATGGAAAGCCAATGAAACAAGCTTACAAATGACTTCTGTCATTCTTTTAAAAAGTGAACAAGTCTAAATCTGGCACTTTTTATAAATCTGATATATTTTTGAAAGTTAAAAACTCAAATAGAAAATTAAAAAATTAAATAAAAACGAAAACAAAAAATAAAAAATTTAAAATGAGTGCAAATTTCTGGAATGAACACATTATTAATATTTTTATTGCTGGCGAATTTATATATTCGCTAAATTATTAATAAATTTGACAACTGACAAAGAGCTGTCTGGACGGTAATGTTTAAGAAAAAACTTTTTTTAATTAAACATGTTAAATGAGGTGGGTTTGAACATGCTATCGTTGTTTTTTTTTCATTAGATTGAAAAAATATATATATTTACCTATTTTTAGCCTACAGAGTAAATATTAGCGATGATATCAAATATTAAATTTTAGAAATGTGAAAAAAATCAAGTTTATCATGGTCTACACAAAACTTACAAAAGCAAAAATGTGTTTTAGCAACTCTCTCTCTTGCTTTAGCAGGACGTTGCGGATGGTACATAGGTGCAGCAACCCATGATACAAACATTTAAAGGTAGTTTCATTCTCTATTCGCTGTCGACTTCATAGCTATCTGACGCCATTACAAATTTTTATCGATTAAAATAATAATAAAAATTTCATCGCAATGATTAGAACCGTATTTGAAATAGCTCTAAAACAATAAGATATTTTTGTATTTATACAAATATGTTTACATAATTTGCGCTTTATACTCGCGTAAGTGATTTTTGTTGCGCGTCTTGATTTATTTCCAACAAATGGAAGGATCTCCAGTTTTTTCTAAGCCGCCACCAAACTGCTGATTGATTTCTATTTTATTTCAATATCACAACCGCTAGGGTTGGCATGCCCTGCCAAATGGGCGACCCAATTAGAAAAATTAATTTTCTTGGATGTTGACCTGACCATGACTCGAACTGCCAACCGTTCGGCTAAAACTAAATTATTATACCTTTCGTTTAAACCTAACTTAGCCAAAGAATCTGAATTATATTTTTTTAATATAGATAAGTAAGGCGCATAATAGATATAACCTATACGTACGTTTGAAGTATTACGTCTTTTAACGCCTTTACTATTGTAAATGATACTGAAGAGATTGGATGGATTCAAACCCGTTAACCTTACCAAGCTTCCAAAAAAGTGCAGATAGATTTTGACTGAAGCCAAGAAAATCATTATGGGAAAATAATCAAATTTCTCTTGAATTATCCTTAGAATATCCTACTAATATAAATTGTCCAATAAATGTTTCAAAATCACAAAATACTCGTTTTTTATTTGAAAAAAAAGCAAATTATATTAATCTTAGAAATGCGATTTCCTGGCCAATGTACAACGGTGATGTAGGGGAAAGTGTTTTTCACATCACATTTAATCTTTAGACATTGTGTACCTAGAGCAAATAAGCCAGCTCGTACAACATACGCCTTATGGTTCAATGCGGAATTAAAGTACTTGAAATACTATTCAAGCTCTACGAAAAGTCCAGTAAAGCTTCTGACTACTTTATTGTGCTTATTCTATAATTAGACAGAAGTATATTTTAAATAACTCGTGCTACAAAGACACATATGACAAGAATTTGTAATAACATTACCGCAAACCCGAGGTCATTCTATAGCTTTGTTAATTTGAAACGAAAGACTTATGGGTTTCCATCATCTATGAAAATGAATGATGAGATATCTAGTGATTGTTATAGAATCGCAGATATGTTTCCAGATATCTTCGAATCTAATTATGCGCCGAGTACACTTCCAACCACACAATATGTTTCTTACCCTTACAAATTACCCTCCTTCGATTGCGTAAGAGTTCCTTGTATTACCGTCTAGTGTACTTAAGTTCTGTGGCGATTATCTATATCTACCATTAACGAAATGCTTCAATGCTTCAATCAGGCAAAATATATTTCCTTCATTATGGAAAGAGTCTACATAAATCTGGTAGGGGGCACTGCAAAGTTATGTTTTATTCTCAAAATTTTTGAAGCTATTATAACTGACCAACTAGCTCACTCAGTGTCATCAATAATTGACACTTCACAACACTTGTTTTGTAAAAATAAGTCCATCTCATCGAACCTACTGCAATTCACTACCCATGTCAGTAATGATTTTAAAATGGTTATCAAACCGATGTTATTTATATTGATTTCAGCAAAGCATTTGACAAGGTCTCACACTCAATACTTCACTATAAACCCGATATGTTTGGGTTTCCATCATTCTTACTCAAATGGATTTCATCATATTTGACAGGTAGAAAGCAAAGGGTAATTTTTAACTCTATTACTTCACGTGAAATATCAGCAACATCTGATGTACCTCAAGGCATTCATCTTGGTCCCTTACTATTCCTCTGATTCATCAATGATCTGCCAAATTTGATTCGTCATTCTAATGCACTTATGTACGCAGATAATGTCAAGCCCTTTGAACCAGTTCATTCTATAGAAGATAGAGAACTCTCGCAACTTGACCTAAATAATGTGGTACGGTGGTGTGATGTAATGGCTGTATATCGTGAAATTTAAACAAGTGTAAATATATGTCCTACTCTAGAAAATCTTTGCAATCCTTTGCCCATATGATTCAAAATCACAATGTTAAACAATTTACTGACTTGTCATTGTCTTGGGTGTCACAATGGATTTTTAACTAAGCTGATAAGAGGTATTATCAATAGTCCATTCCCACTTAGCGAGAATAACTTTAGAGTACCTTTAAGACAATCTAGATACTTTAGGCCCATTTCCATGTCTTTATGCAAAGCAAATTTTGAAATGCACGACCCATTCAGATGTTTGTGTAACGATGTTAATTCTCATTACGCCAGCTTTGATTTTTCTGAATCACATTTTTTTGTATAAAGAAATATTTACTGAGAGTTTTAAGCTAATTAATAATCTCTTTATTCTCAACATTTCGTAATCGCAAACTACTTTATAGCAGCCGCTGAGCAATTCTGTAGCTGCTCAGTGTAAGGGGCAAGTGTAGCCGCGATCTTCCGCGATCGGTCTCGGATTCAGGACAGTCGTAGCTGCACCTGGTTTTCGGCCAGCAGTCTGTTGGATTTTACGTTTATCCCTCAGGCGCGTCCTTCGGTCAGTTGAGCGTGAAGTTGGGCAACACTGGGTTGGTCGTCGAAATGTGGAGCAACGGTGCGATGATACGGAAACCCGAAATAACAATCTTTATCATTCTTATAGCGAATTTATTGCATTTCATTCGATAAATTAAACGGATTTATTCCTTCATATACCCCGATATCCCCAATTCTACTGGTTAAAGCTTCAGAACCATTCTGGTACTCAAAATATGAAAAAAGCAAAGAAAACTTAGAGTTAAGAACAACAACATTTACAAACAAGATCAGTTTATTACCAAAAAATATTTGGCACTGAGAATAAGCAGATTTATCTTACGTCCTTTTTTCTGGTGGTTGTTTTAAAAAATTGCATACAGTTTTATTAGCTTCAGTGGATTACATTCTGATTTGCTGTAGAGAAATTAAAATTCTTATTTTCCAATATATTTTCCTATATATATTCTGACACTGCAATTCGTCATTAATACATAATTATGATTTTTATTAGGAAGTATCAGGTATCCATTACACGATTTATTTGTACTCGTCAATATTCAAACTGTGTACCTATGTACGTATTAAAACCGAAACTAAAATAATTTACGAAAATGCTAATAAATAATCTCTTCATGAAAAGTGAAAAGACCCTTTTGAGTCTTTCAAGAAACAAGTCGTAATTCAATTTAATACTTATGTAAGTAATACGATTACGCTGATTATTTGCATTTATTATTGTTATTTCATGTCTCCGCCAGGAGAATAATCAACACACAATGCATAATAATAAAAATAAGAACAAAAACAACAATATTTGTGCCCTAATTGGCTATCGACAACCGTGCGGTCCGCAAAACCACAGCCACAGTACCAATTGGTACTAGTGTGAACGCCGTCATCCAAGAGAAGGGCATTGAGTAAGTATTTAAACAGTCCCAACTTAAGCCTCTGAATCACTACTGTCAGTGTAATAGCCGGTCCAAAGTTAAAATGCAAAAGATTTAAAAGTTAAAAATATTTGATTTATAATGATGGCTTTTACTTTTCATCGTTTTTACTCAGTTCGGCCACATGCCGCCACATGCACAATACAAACTCGTGTACACAGTTCGAATTTGCATGCGCCTCCGTCCAATCAGAATATATCTGGCACGCGTATGCCGATCATGCCAGACCATACTAAAACAGGCCAAGCACCCGCTAACCGTTGCCATCATTGCCGCTGCTGATATCTTGGAGTTCGGCTGCAGCGCAATCGCGTTCACTTTCATGTAAGACGCGGCACAGCAGTGCTCAGCGCAATAAACTACAAATTATGGAACATTTCATCGTTATCGGCGGCCTCGGTAACGAACGACAACAACTACAGAAAAAAAAATACCGCCAAAAACAGAAAACAGCTTTAAATTTGCTAACAATCGACCTGAACGACTGGAGTCAGGAGTGGCGCGCGAGGTGATGTAAGTTTGACCCTTTTTGAGGCATTCACTTTCGCGTTTTACTTTTCTTTTCTTTTTCTCGTTTATTGTACTCCAATGGCTGGGATTCGCTAGACGAAGTGTTGACGTCACAATGCCTGGCCATCTGCATTTCGGCAAATTTATAACCGTCTCACTTCAGCCACCCAACTCTTCTTTTTTTGTGGTTCTACATGGCAATTGTCCCTATTTGTAACAATTTTATTGTTTATGGTAGAGTTTTTGTTGTTGTTGACATTATTGTTACAGGGGTTATCGTTAATACAAAGTGAATGAAAGTGAAATGCAAGGATTGCATAGAGTTCAATGCGACCGTTGGGTGCATTGCTTATGGTTGGATCTGTTGTTAAGTTCAAACCGGTCGGTCAACAGTGCAGTCGTATTTGCAATAATGTTATTAATTGCTTTGGTTATTAAATTTTTTTGCTGTCTGTTGGTACGAGGGGCGCTTTTTCAGTGCTGAGATCAGCAAATAGAAAAACAGTTATTGAATACTCGAAATAGTTTTATTGTTTTTCAAGATATACTTCCTGGAGAACTACACATTTTTTACATTTGAAAAATATTGGGGGATGAAAAGCGATATTTTATTGTTTTGACATAATAAGAATCAAACTTTTTATTCTTTTCCTTTGGCGTAGGCAGTTGGAAATATCAAGTGATACCTGATCCTTCAATCGGAGTGAAGGTCTTCCTCTTCCTCTGTTTCCACCAGCGGGTACTCCATAGAACACTTTCAAAACTGGAGCGCTTTCATCATTCGAACGACGTGGCCTAGCCAGCGTAGCCGCTTTCTCTTGATTCGCTGAACTATGTCAAAGTCGTCGTATAGTTTGCACAGCTCATCATTCCACCGTCTACGGTATTCACCGTTGCCAACGTGCAAAGTGTCAAAATCTTCCGCAAAACTTTTCTCTCGAAAACTCCCAAGGCCGACTCATCGGATGTCGACATCGTCCAGGCTTCTGCATCATATGTCAGGACAAGAGAGTAATTTACTATTCGATTACCTACTAAGTCCGAAGTAGCAACTATTGGCAAGTTCATAATATTTGTGCATAAGACAAAATTACGCCCCTTAATGTTTTTTGGCGGAATTTTCTACAAATCTGTTGTATGGGGACTATATGATATCATAGTTCGATTTCGATGATTTTCACTACCAATATGCAATTCACAATGTGTGCTTAAAACCGAATTTCAGGCTCCTAGTTGCTTTTTGAACAGATTTTTTACACAAAACCTCATTTCTGAACAAATCGGTTGTTTGAGGGCTGTACGACATGGTTTTCAGTACCAATATGCAATTTATAATATTTGTGGATAAATATTCTTGTTCCTAAATGCTTTTTTGACTGAGTTTTGATCAAAACTTCATATCTGAAAATATCGGCTTATGGGAGATATGTGTTATATTCGTCCGATTGCAATAATTTTCAGAAGCAATATGCAATTCATTTTGTATGTGTAGTAAAGCAAGTTCTTAGGTACTTTTTTGATGGACTTATGACCCAAAATTTCAAATCTGAAACATGACATGGGTAAATCAATTCAGCTCGTGATTCGGGTACGATCGGTGTAAATTTCCGTGGGTCTATCTCTTCTTCTTCTGGTACTTACATATTTCGGACCAAAGTTAATAAGTTCATGAAATCTATAAAAATGGAAAACATCAAAATTCAAAATTCAAAACTCCAAACTGTTATATATGTATTTATGTGTTGAACTTCTAATTCACCAAAACTACGCGCTACGATGATAACCTCTAACCACTTGGCTATCGTTATGATATAAAGAACGACGACATATTTCACACCTGTTGAAGTGCTTAGTAGGAAATGATATTCATCGGTGGTGGAGTACTACAAAATTACAACAACATACGAATGGCGTTGGGGTGAAAATTAATTATTCCCGTTACTAGCGAACCGCTATATAAGTAACGAGCTGGTATGATTCCATCTTTTTTCATACTATTATTTAACTAGAATTTTTTAGGTCTTTATGAATGGATTTATTTGTACACATCTACATCAATAAAAAGTTCGTTAATAGCTATTCACATGCATACAAATGTATGTCTATTGTTGCTTTGTTGCATGTTACCAACATTGTTGTTGTTGTAGCTTGTTAATGCATTTTATTATCCCTGTCGAAGTCAAAAGTCAAGAAGGATAAGTTGATTAATTTTTTACCACTTTCTTTCTAGTTATACATATTCGATTTTCAAGTCGAAGTCTTATTATGTATCGTATAAATCGTACATTTGACGTCGAATGCTTCCTCTTCTTGTTTTCTTGTTTCCTTTTTTGCATTTCCATTTTTTTTTTGTTGTTGCAAATTTCGATTTTGCAATCGCGATCGCTTCATCAAAAATCGTGATAACAACAGGCAGAGTCGACAAGCCGTGGAAAAGTAAACGTTTCTTGTACTTTCATAACAATTTCTTTCGTTACAAGTTCCGCTTTATTGTTTAAGGCCAAACTTAATATTCACTAATTGATTGTTTTTACGTTCAGCTTCTTTTTTTTTACTTCTATATTTTCATTTCAATTTTGTTGATCGCTTTTGAGTCAAGCAAAAAGGTCGGCGAAATCTGAACTAAAATAAAATGTTTCGAAAGCAATCGGGTGCACGTACTCAATCGATGAATGGTGGATTGTTGCTGTTCATTACTGAATTTGCGATTAATGCGGTGCAAGAAGCGTGAGTAATTTTAGGGCGTAATTGTAATTAAACGTAATGAAAATTATGAAATGAGAGAAAAAGATAACATAAGGAAATAAGCAAATTCTTTTTACAGACATATTCACTCATTCACTCACACGAATATTGCTGCCCAGAATTTACACCTAAATTTCCTTAACCTCCAACCAATTAGTTCTTTTTCCAATGTAATCGAATTATGAGAGCTGTAAGAAGCTTAACTACTATATTCAATACATATGTGCATATACCAGCAATACCAGCCGACCCGACCACACGTAGGTTCGTTAAAGTTCTAATTAAGCAACATCTAAATCAAAATTTTTAATTTTTTTCATTATTTCGTAATATTGATCTAGCTACGTATATGTAAGTGCGTTTCAGTAATTCACTACTTAAAGATTTTCACGAAAATATTATTATGAAAGCTTCAAAGCAAAACGAACGCAGCCTTCTGTTACAGAAAAATTACATGACGCAGCGAAAAAAATACATCCAAATTATCGAAATTTTTGTCTGTCTGTCGGTGAAGAAATATTTCAAGCAAATTGAACTTTTTGTCTGATCCATGGTCCATTTAGACATATCATCTAAGATTTTCACCAAATCGAAGCATAAATCAATTTTTTCTCAATTAAATCGGGCCACAACCTGGAAATCATCATTCACGTAAATCGAACCATAAATAAGATTTCCAATAGGTCGGCTCATGAAAAATATTTCCCATAAATAACTATTAAGTCCATTTAGGTAATGTAGATATTGTCGTCAGTCTAATAAAATATTTTCTATAATAGCTATATAGATCTTCATTTTCACGTTGAAAATTTGCATTCGTCGCAATGCTGTAGTAAATCGCACCTATCTCTTTGCCAAACATTATAGGAAACTACAATTTTACCGTAACAATTAGGTAAAATACTTATATTTCTTTTCAAAAAGCTTTCACAACACTTTTTGTCATGTCTGTGTCTAAAATCCTCATCTCGGTCAAATGATGTACCCATTTTAGTAAGAAACCTTCTTCTTCTTTCGATAATACTGCTCAAGGTACAGCAGAAGACTTTGCATACTTGTTCTTCTTTTTATCTAAGACGGTCTCATATGTAATATTATATAGTTTTGATACCTTTTTGCATATCATTTTGATTGATTTGCCTGTCTCAAATCCTAATCTCAAGAATTTCTGAGTATATTTCGGCATATTTATGCGAAAACCCTTTTCTGTTACAACTTTCCTATAACTTACATAGCACAAAATTATATATATAAAAATATATAAAAAATGTGAACTTTATTATGTAATTTGGTAATTTTAGATAAATAAAGCTTTTTATATAGATTTTCTGTATGATAAAATTCTAATTATTTAAACCATTCATGAACTTGAAATGGTATATAAGCTTTGGTCCGATGTAAATTAGCACTAGAAGCAGAAGAGATGGACAAACCAAAATTTATACCGACCGGTTCAGAACGATGAGCTGAGTCTATTTAGCCATGACCGTCTGTCTCTCCATCCGTTTGTTTGTACGCAAACTAGTATCTAAGTTTATGTGGTATTTGCACGAAACTTAGTATGCAGATGTATTTCTGTTTGCTCGTAATGTATTTATCATTTTCGAAACCGACTAAATCGATCGACTGTACCATGTAGCATCCACACAACCGATTTGTTCAGATATGTATAAATAATTTTCGGTAATCTACACATGTATGCTAAATTAAATATTGGTACCGAATACCATTGACAACTGATTAGTTCAGATATGAGGTTTTGGATTGAAAATCCGTCGAAAAACCAACTAATATTGTGAAATATTATATTCTCCACATGTTATGTGAAATAAATATTTACACAGAAAATCATCGAAATCGGAAGACTTGTATCATACAGCCCTCATGGTTCGAGACCAAAATTCCTTTAAAAGCATCTAATGGTGTGAAATTTTGTACGTTATATTGATACAAAATGTCATCGAATTGAATTTTATATTTTACAACAAATTTAGTCTTCAGCATGGCCGCACTTCTTTAACTTCTTGCATAGCTTATTTTAGTTGAGAGTTTAGTTTCGGTTCAAGTGATGTGGAAGGTATTTGCACTTCATAGGGAGCGACATTATTTAAATAAGAATTAACATTATTACCAAATCTTTTTTCGATTGCAAGTTTGGTTACCGAATTGTCACGATTTGGGTTAAAGTACCTTGTGTATCCAGTATAGCCAGGTACATAAGGACGTTTTCGATGCACTAATTGGTTACTAAGCATAGTCAACCCATATTAACCCATTCGCAATATTTCCCAAATAGTACACAATTACTACATACTTACGCATACATATACATAATAAATCTACTATAAAAATTTGAAAATTTTTTTCAAAAGCTACTAATATATATGCATGTAAAAATGTATATTTCTACGCATACATATAAATAACATATATTAACGCATTTTACTAATATCAAGCAACAATGAAAACAACAAAAACAACAACGGCTGCTCAGAAATAAAAGTAAATGACAATAACAACAATAGCAACAACAACAACATTTGCAACAACAACAATTGCAACAATAGCGGAACAGTTTTGCCATTTGAACACTGCTGGAGATGGCAGTAATGTGACCATTTAAGACCTCTTTCTGATGGCTTATAGAGTGAAAACGTCCTGCTGTGTGAAAACAAATTATAGGCATGTAATGTTGCATGTTATGTATTTCATGCGCGGCCAAACCATGCTACGCCATACAACTCTAGTACACACTTCCACACACAGGCATGCTACCTCTACAGTACTCTCTCACCAACCAATTTCCAACTAATCGAGTAAACCAGACAGCCCAAATAACAAAAATCGAAATACTCACTATTTAAACTCCGATGGACTAAACGGGAAAATAAAGTAAATGAAAATATTTAACAAATATCCGTACTAAATACGAATTCATATGCCTTATTCGAGTATGTATGTATGTATGTACTTATACGAGTAAGTATGTAGGTACAGAAAAAAATATCAAAATCAAATAATAGGAACCTCGCTGATCCAAAACAAGCTGCAGCTTCGTTGATTGGACGCGGCGGCTAGCGTTAAATGCTCTACGTTGTAAGCTGGTAAAATATTTTATGGTGCCATGTAGCATGCGCAGCGGAACACAAACCTAACTCCAACTATATACATATGTATGTATGTATGCAGCACTGCAACTCCAAATCTTTAAACTACAAGCGGCGCGGCGGGCACATGGCGCATAGTGCATAGCGCAGTAGAGATCATGCAGAGATCGAGCGCGCGAACGAGTGCATCAACTAGCCAGCATTTCGCGTTGCACTGGCATTAACTGTCTTATCAGATTTGTGAGGATTGCGCAAAACTATTTTTATTTTCGGAGCAGCAGCGACGAGCTGTGGGTCTAACTGACGTTACTGTTGCTGGTGCTGATGCTGATGCTGATGCTGAAGTTGGTGCTGGTGCTGGCGCAGTTTCTGTTGCATTGCTTTCCGTTTGCTTTTGTTGGTGTTGTTATTTTCGTCTATTGCCATACCGGCACTCTTTACCGCGCCATTCCACCGCAACACTTTAGCGCACTACACACAACATAACTTCACCTCCTCCTTTACGCATTCATTAAAAATGAGGATATTAGAGGTGACTTAGTTCGTTATTTTGCTAGGAATTGACCAAACGAAAGCCAAAACATCGTCAGAAACCGCATTGAAACACGATTACTGTAAAGCATTGAGGATGATGATGTTGATGACGCTGACAATGACGGCAAAAGCGATGCCGATAGTGCGAACGTTGACGGCAGAAAGGAGTTAAATGGAACATCAGCAGCGTAAAGATGCTCATAAAACTCTTTTAGCAAAAGGCAATACTATGCAGAAATAGTAATTAAAGTCATTTATATGGTGGCTACCGTCCAAACATACATACATACATTTGTGTCGATGGTTCAATGGCAACTGGCATTCGCAAATCGGAAAGCCTATTTTGCGCTCATCTAAAACGTCGAAATTAACAGGTCGGTCGGTAGAGGAAAGACGGCCAAAATAAATAATTGTAAACACTCCTTGGAAGCGCTCTTTATTTTGGTTTTAAAATCGCCAAAACTAATATGTATGTATATAAATTTTGTTTGTCAGGGAGAAAAGGAATGACAGGAAAACTTTTTGTGCTATATTCATAAGTACGAAGTTTTCTTAAAATAGCAGTGGAATAATGGAGCCCTACATGGCTTTGAATACTCAGCACACATTACAAAGCGTCAAAAACGCTTTTTCGTCAACAAAATATCGCTCTTCAGATAAGGACCGAAAAATTTCGAAATACATCTTTGAACTTTAAAAGGTTTGTAAAATAATATTTTTAGTTTAATAAAGCTGAATAAAATCTGGGATCGAATCGTCTTATTCGTGAATAGATGAACGTTCGTATGAATAAAAATTAAATTATCCGTTTACCGTATGAAGTGAATGGGATTCGCTTCATTATTCGTACGTTTACGAGTGTTTTATTGTGTTCGTATGAAAGATCGTAACAACTGTACGATAAGCCACCCGTTCACGAATATCATCCTACCCAACACACAAATTACTTTACGAGTTGTAAGTTCACGGAATAACAGTCGATTCGACTCCCTTATATTTTTAGAACGAAATACAAAAAAGGAAAAAAATCTTATTAAATATTTTAAAGTTAAAATAATACGATTTATTATTTATAGGGCTGCGTATGATACTTCACCAGTATCGGAAATATTGGTGAGTACCATCGTCACGCTTCTGGTACGTTATGTTAATTTTTTGCAAATATTTAGCTTTCTGGTAGGTTAAGAGTTGTCAATAGTTCGATTCTCGTTGTATGAAATTTTTATTTTTATTTCTACTGAGTATAACTAGTGTTAAACTACTATCAATATGATGCCATATCTAACAATTAAAATTTCGTAAAATATTGAAGTGTTTAAAATACCAATTGTTAACATGGCAAACAGATGGAAGATGAATTTCTTTTAATTTTTCTTTATTAGCATAAGCAACGCTTACGCGATTATAGCAGAACATCCGTGATCTTTCCAACGGAGTTGAGGTCTTCGAACTAGTAACTACAAAAATGAAAACTTATTTCAGCCTAGCTACTAACTTGTACTTTTCCCTGCAGGGAAGTCAAATACATTTACATATATATTGTATTTACAAAAGTGAGCGCTGACCTGCACGTTGCAGTTGGCAATTAAACATGACACATTCCAGCAATAAGATAAGTTTTTTCGATAATATTCCTGTTAATGTATTTTCACGTTCGCATAGTTTTTTTTTCTCGATAAGTCAAACCAGGGGAACATCGGATATGAGGTCCGATAAATTAAAATCTCTTGGATTGCTTAAATTCCGATTCCGATAAAAAAGCACGGATTAGAAATCATCTCTAAAAATTAATTAAGCGTTACTTGGCAAGGCAAGACTACAAAGTAATTTTTTACAATCTGACAATCTGTGTCCATAATTCAACTCAAGAATCTATGTTTTACATTTGCAAAAATTTAGTTTACTCGATTGCGATTTCGTCAAATTAAACTTTCCTTATTTAAAACTTTCGAAATTGTTTGATTAATATCCTTTATCAATCATTTTCGCTTTATGCAGACATTCCACCGTTGCAGCGAAATTATATTGTGATTTTATTTATAACCATTGACTTATCAAATGATCTATATTTCGATCAAATGTGAAGGGCCTATAGCCAAGCTAAAATAGTTTAAATATTTTCAGAAATAATCTACAAAAACCGATCCTAAATAAGAAGTTCCCGAGCTAAATAGCGAGAAACTTAACTATATTGAAACGATGATACCAAATGCGGAAGGCAGTTGACATCCCAGGATGGGATGGTTTAGTACGCTGTGTATTACAAAGAGGACAAACTGTGTAATTACAGAGAATTGTAAAATAAGCCATAAGGAGTAAATAAACGTTGAGTAAATTACTGACAACTAAGAAGCCGAGCAAACAAGTCTTAGAACTTTTATATAACAAGCCAGTGATCGGAGTCGAAGTATTTCAGAAATGCTAGATGTTAATTACGAAAATCGTTACAATATCTACTTGGGGAAAGAGTAAAATGGCAAAACTTTTATTCATACTGCGAATCTCAAATATGATTAATAGAAGTACCTGAATGATAAAGTACAGAGATTGCACCCTCCAGGGCACCGTTATATTTTCGATTCAATCTTAATAGCGCATAGAAAGCAAGCGGATGGTTTTAATATATGCCGAATTTACGTTTTATATGTATGTATGTGTTTTTATAATAGAACACAAGTGTGGAAATGGAGTGCGCAGTGTTTGGTTGTGAAGCTAAATATAAAACAAGGAAGTAGGGCTGTCTTCCACCATTTCGAAGTCTTCATACTTGCATGAACAAATCAACAATTTATTGCAAATTACACACTCTTCGTCAAACGCATAATTGTGTTTTGTTTTTGAGTCATCGGTCCCATATTCCCACATACAAAATTAAATTATATACATATATGTTTGTATGTATATAATTGACGCTTTATAACCACTAAAGCAATTTTATACCGAGCTCTTTTCCAAGTTTTAGTGTGCATCTTGATTTTTTTCAATTTACAGTTCATATTAAGACTCCTCCATTGGCTGATGGATTTTGACGAAGAGCTTTTGATTTCAAATTAGATACGCACTGGGGATCGGCATCCCCAGCCAAAGGGCGACAGCAATTATAAAAACTAACTCAATTATATACTATATTGTGGATGCTAGTCGGGCCAGTACTCGAACCCAACACATTCCGCATAATATTACGCACTGCTAACCACTCGACTATTGCAGCCGTAAATATGAGCTAAATTTCTATGAATAAATATCGGCTTCTGCTTACAAGCTTATCATACGCGATGCATAAAGGGTTTCCTCTGAAAGGCGGCAACAAAATCTTCCAACTGGAGGCTAAATATGTTAAATGATCTTGAACTTGTTACATGACGAAAGTCAGTTCATAAACAAGTTAAATCTCTTTTAATTGTTATTGTAAATTGAACTTCTTAAAAAGTTCAAAAATCAACTTTTCGTTGCAGCGGAACACTCTGTCATTCTTTTAAAAATTTATATAATTTTTAATTACTTTAGAACGACTTCACCGAGTTCAACCAAAATTTAGGTTGATGCTCTAGTTATCATGCAGACAGTTTATATGACGTTAGCGAGTTCTGAAAGCAGCATGGCATCTCTCATACAAACTAAATTATAAAAATTGGTGAAGGGTTGATTTGTTACTTTATAAGTTGAGAACGGCTACATAGAATTCAACCAAATTCATACAGCATGTTTGGGGTATCTTGGAGATGGTTTATGCTAATTCTTTTTTCGAATTCTGGAAAGGGGAAGTGGCATATTTGATGCTATACATAAAAAATAAGTTCGTTACCTCACAACTCGAAAACAACTGCACCGAATTCAATTAAATTTATGCAGCATATTTGAGCTACCATACAGATGGATTATGTTTTCCGGAATAATTGTGGTGCCACCTGATTTAATATTGTTTGTATCATGCTAAATTTCTAAACCGATTTTCATGAAAAGTTAGTTAAGTATTCAAGTGGGCTCAATTCAGATATGCACCTGATTTAGTAAAGCAACAACGTGTTTTGAAATTTAAATTTGAAAAATCTTATAAATGAATTGTTACAATATGGGTTTCAAACTAAAGAGATTAAGGAAAGGTTTAATGAAAAAATATGTTTAAGCAGTTACAAAAAAAAACTTAATTTAAAAGCATTGATAAGATACATTATACATATACATTACTTATGGAGAGATTTCCAAATGTTGATGATGAAGACATTTTTGAGTAGAGTTGCAATCTCACAATTTTAGTACAGTTAAATTGGTAAGTTAAATGCAATGTTATATTATGGGCATTCAACTAAAGCAGATTTTGATATTTTATAGAAAAAATGTTTTTGAGGGATGCTATATTTTGAAAATCTTAATTACAATCAAATTGCTAAGATAATAAGTAATACATACAATATGAATGGGGAAACCCGCAAAACCTTCGTGAAAGGAAGGAAAGAAATTGAGCAATATCACCATTGCAATACTCCTCTCCCAAAAATCAATAGGCACGCTTATGTACCAGCTTCCTTCTTATTGAACTTGATCTATGTCATATATACTCTACGAATTTTAAGTCTGACAACAGGGAACCTCATATGCTGCAATGATTAAAATACTGACAAAGGTACTTTGTGTATTTTTATTTGTACGAATATGCCACATGCCACACTTTTTCATCCATCGTCTTTGACATGAAGCATTCCAACTGGACGCCAAAGCAAGTTAGTTTTCTTGTCTTTCGTTTTTATGTGCTATTACCAGCTCTTCCCACTTTGGACCGACGGTCTGCTGTTTTATTTGCTTATGTTAAACACAATCAAATGTGGATAGAACGGGTAAATAAGTTAAGGTCCAACAAAATTAAAAACCCACTTAACGAAATAAAACTGCAAATAAAAATGCGAAAAGAAAACAGCACAGTTGAGTAGTGTGTTATTTGCGCCTTCTACTGCCTTTGGGTGCAACCATGTCTGCCCTGCGTCATTTCGTTGCCAAGCCAACAATATACTGTTGGATGTTGAAGTGAATGCTGTTATTGCCACTCACCTGCTCTTGGACCGGTACCTGTACTTTACAATGGTCAGTACGCGCATGCGTAAAGTTATTGTACAGATCTATAGGGGAATGATCGAACAGCATGCTTAATGGGTGAAGCTCAATCGAAAATTTTTGAGCAGCTGCAATGGTAAAGTGGGCAGAAGTATGTGCTGCGAGCGAACCGAAGGTGGTGAATCTCGACCAACCCAATATTAACTTTTTTTAATATAATTGTTACTCAGGTGGCTAAAGCAGTAGCTTAAATTTTATTACCGACACCAAAAAGCCTTCAAAGTTAACCCCTCATTTACATATTTTCGATAGAAATATGTCTAATTTTTCTGTTCTGTGTTCTCCTGAGTAGACAAATAAGCGAATCGAATGGGTCTGGTGGTGAGCGAGGGCAAGATGAAATATCTCCTGTCATCAAATAAACAGTCATCGTACTCGCGACTTGGCTCCCACGTCACTGTTGACAGTCATAACTTCGAAGTCGTAGATAATTTTGTCTATTTAGGAACCAGCATTAACAACACCAACAATGTCAGGCTTGAAATCCAACGCAGAATCACTCTTGCCAACAGGTGCTACTTTGGACTGAGTAGGCAATTGACGAATCAAAACCAAAATCTACAAGTCGTTCATCATTCCCGTCCTGACATATGGTGCAGAAGCCTGGACGATGTCTACATCCGATGAGTCGACTTTAGAAGTTTTCCAGAGAAAAGTTTTGCACGTTGGCAACGGCGAATACCGCAGATGATGGAATGACGATATTTATATAGTTCAGCGAATTTAGAGATAGAGGCTACGCTGACTAGGTCATGTCGCCCGAATGGATGAAAGCGCTCCAGCTTTGAAAGTATTCGATGGAGTACCCGCTGGCGGAAGCAGAGGAAGAGGAAGATCTCCACTCCGTTGGAAGGATCAGGTGGAGAGCGACCTGGTATCACTTGGTATTTCCAACAGGCACCAAACAGCAAAGAGAAGAAACGAGTGGCGCTCTGTTGATGAGGCTATAATAGCGTCAGTACTACTTACGAAGAAGAAGAATATTAGATATTTGATACAATCTACCAAATCGAATATTTCATTTTGACTGAATTTCCTTCAAAAAAGCAAATATCATGGATGAAGTGTCAACAAGGACTATGGAAAAACCAGCAACGGCTTACATGCAAACGAAACCGTAAGGCAAACACCGAATGACTTTCGATGGAGGGTTTGCATGGAAAATATTTTGGTATGTCTGTTCGGGGAAATTTTCCGAATTGAACGTTTAGGGGGTGCTTTTTATACATACTCACTGACAAAAATTTAACAAAATACTTATTATGGCATTTTTAGTTTTACTAATTGACTATGAAATCATTTACAACTCACCTGTCCAAAACATATTACACATGTAGTTAGGTATCATATACGTATGATTGTATGTAACGGGAAGAAAATTTTACCTCCAAAAGCCAATTTTGATCAAATAGCTCATTTTTTTTCAATTTTTTTTTTTTCACTTCATTTCATTGAAAACTTGCTCTTGTTTTTTTTTATTTATTTATTTTTGTTGCTTTATTAATTGTAGTATGCTCATATCAATGTTGTTGCTGTAGTTGCTTTTACTGTTACCGGTATATTTTCGGTTTTGGAAATTGCTGCTTCTGCTAGTTTTATTTATTTCTTTCGTTTACATTGAGAAGCACTCTCGACACTTTTTTAATACTCGTACAATACATACATATGTATGTACATCCATCTCTCTATAGGTGGAGTTGACGTTGTTTTAGTTTGATTTTATGCTTTTGTTTTTGTATTTTTTTTTTTTTTACTTTTGTTGATATACTGGTACACAGGCAATTGTAATATTTTCTTTACACTAGAGATAATTGTTTTTTTTTTTGGTTTTTGTTGTTTTTGCTGTTCTTATTTTTGCCATGGACTTTGACTTATTTGCATACGAATGCAAAGTACGATGGCCAGTCGCGCGAGCAGACGATTGTGGACTGGTCCCCAGTATCTTGAAGATACGTACATACTCACCGATTTTGATATGTACCCAGGCATGTGCGTATGGATGTATGTACGGTTGCTCTCATATGATCATATGTGTACATCTACAAGTATATACAAGTACATATGTACATATATATGTATGTGCAAAATCTGGCCTCTTTGGAGTTTTTACTTTTTTATATTTGAAGCAGCGAATATGCTTACATACAGCCATATGTACATATATATGTGTGTATGTATGTATGTATGTAGATAAGTATATTTAACTTCTAGAGTGTTTTGATTTTTTAACATACATATTTGACTTATTTTAAAGCACTTAAATTACTTTTAATGGGACACGTTAAATGGGTCGATGAGAGAACGGCGTGAAGGCATATTACGCGTATTTTGCCACTTCCACTACCACGATCAGCGATATCACTCCCTCCCCCATTTACACCAGAAATTGTGTCAGTACAAGTATATTTATTTTATTATTCACTCAACTTTCTTTCAACTTGGAAATATTTCAGAAGCTGGCAAACCAACACTTCTCGATGTCTTTATAACATCTTTCGCCAAATTTCATTTAAACACTTCAGTGATTTTATGCATCTTAAACATTTCGTTTTGCTCATTAAAGACGAGTTATCAGTTATATTAAGCTAATTTTTTCTAATACGAAGTTGGTAAAACAACATGTCTTAATTTTTTGTATTTTTGGGTAAGCCACTTTTCCGGAAGTGGTTGCTGATGGGAATAATTGAGTTATAATTATTTGTATCTTCATGGGCTTATGAAAAAACTATTAATTCTATTAAGTTTTCAATACACAACCATACGTTTTTTTCTGAAACCCTTTGCTACGTACACTGGTGGTGGTGGCAAGTTTGCAGCCACTTAGGCTTCGTATGAATTCAGTCGTTGATTTTCCAATAATATATGAATTGATGTACATATGCTAGTTTGACTGTAGAGGTCTTGTGTTGTTAACAGCAACACCATTATTTGGCTTTCCATCAAAAAAGAATTGAGAAAACACGATCGGTTGGCAAAAAAATAGACTCTTCAAATTATTTTCGTTTAATATATAAAAAAAAATTAAGTTTAACTAGAATTAAGGTATGATTATTGCAATAGCAGCTTAATAATTAATTGCTGATGCTTCGATATGAATAAAGGATCCACATTTCGCGTCGTTTAGTGGCCCAGCCGTTGACAGTACTTTTTCGTGATGAATTACCTAATCAAGTGAACGTTCGCCCTTAAATCCGTTTTATTAGATGACATTTTTGTATTTTGTACAGCTTCCGCCTCATAATCCCCCTTAAACTTTTACCAGAATTAAGATTTGAGCTCTGCGAAGGCCGTTCTATCACCCGAATACCTTCACCACCAACCATCTTTTTGTCACAGTAGCCGATTACTTAGGATCATAACAGCTAGCTGATATCGAATGGTTACTCATATAAGAGGTAAACATATGACTCGGACCTGCAAATTTCCATAGGTCCGAGACTCGTCTTAGGAAACTTTTCTAATCACTATAAAGGGGGAGATAATGAGATGTATCCATGTTCCGTTTGTTTGGAAGTAAAATTACGCGTTGACGGAAATTGTTTCAAAGGAATCGACAGCTGAGTGATCAGTTAGATAATTTTTTTGTTTTTACGTTATAACTTGTAATGATATTAAGAGATATTGGCAAATATTGATTCAAATTCTCAGTGCAATTCATCGAAAAAATTATCTATTTATTTTCCAAGTAGACAACCTTAACACATATTTATTTAACTATTAAGCCTTTTCCAAGAGTATTTCAGCTCTCAAATATTCAAAAGCATTCCTATAGTTGTTATGCTTTACTCATAACTAATACCAACCTAGTCAGATGGTTCTCCTTACGATCACTTCTGGACAATGAAATTCTGAACTCCATGCGCACTTGTTTGTAAATATGTCACTTGAATTTGTTATTAAAAAGTTATATTAGCACTCCACTGCATATAATAGAAGCACGCTAAAAAATACTTTAATAATAATTGGCACTAAATCTAAATAAAGAAGTGTACAATTTATAAAGCACTAAGAACGTCTAGAAAGACCTCAGAACGCATAACCGTTATCCTCTCATTTACCATACGAATGGCGAAGAAGACGATCATGACCAACTACGCCCAACCGAAATCCTTAAAACACAGTGACAGCGACATTTTATGGGTCTTAAATTTATGTCACACAATTTGAATGCACTTTACATTTGATGATAACTTGTAATAAAGTTAATGCCCCTTGAAGAGAATCAAATAAACTCATCAAATTTGTATGTGATTGGTGTCATCGGCTTTTGTCGGCTAAACGAACGCTACACAGTTTTGTTTTCGGCTAGATGAAAACCAATAATTTTTGATATTTGAATTTGACGGCAGAAATTTTGATCGTCTTCATTTATGCTGCGACTAACCAAAAACATAGCGACTCGACTGTCACAACCTATCTTTTGAGAGTGTCATGCAAATGAAAAGTGATCACCGCTTGACGATACAGCAACGATTTGATTTTTTTCCGTAAAATTGTCTCAGCTGATTGCTCTCTTTTACAAGGTTGCTAGTATTGACTTTTATGAATAAACTAGCGGGTCCCGGTGTACTTTGCTACACCTGTAAAAAAAAATTAAGAAAATCTACTGTAAACTGCTAGCTTTGTATGAAGAAATGTCAAAATATTTGTTTTAATCGAAACATTTTTATTCTTAAACCAGAATTTAAAAAAAAATTTTAATTTTATTTTCAATATAATTTTTTTCACTCTTTCTTTCTCTCTTTCAACACCACATACAACGTAGTGTACGCATATTTTGGAATTATACATGTATTTGTTGTTGTTGCATGTATTTTGTATGGATAGCGACCAATGTTCACTAAAATGGTTATATCTCTGGAACGGCAAATTCTAGTTATAGGCGTTCATCAAAATTTGCTATGATTTTACATACATATGTATATATAGATTTGAAAGAAACTAAGAAATTTCACAGTTTTTTTTCAAAATAAATGAAAACTAAAGATTAGCGCACTTAATAGTTGTTTGTTTTTAATGAATTAAATATTACAACAACAGTTTACAGTTTACATGGCTGATGTTGACTCAGTAGTAGAGCACTCGCCTGTGAAGCCCGGATCCGTTGGTTCGATCCCTACCGTAAGAAGTCTGATGAGGAGATGTGGTGGTCTCCGAAGGAGATGTCACTTTTACCATTTTTCTTTGATGTATAACAAAATATTCAATTTAAAATAAAAGGAATAGGCCTTTCGAATAAAGGTCATTAACTTGCAATATCGAAAACTGAAGTCATTGTTAATTACCATTAAAAATTGTGAAAGCACACTGCCCGCTAGCAACATTTCGATAACTTATCATTCTTCCAGTCGGATGGTATGGCTGGGAGGCATTTAAAATGGCTAGTTCGGAGCTTAAACCCATACTCATAGCCACGACCACACTTTAGTTGGAGTGTCACGAAGAAGATAAATTACACTCCACCAGGGGATTACTTTATGAAATCTTCTACTACTTTTCCAAAGTCTGTTACAATCTTTCGCCCAATTCAGAGTTGCTTATTTCTAACTATTTCTTTAATCTGTACGGGGCCTTAAAATGGAAAAGAAACTTTCATAACTGTTAAATCAGTAGCGGTGCATTTTCCGTATTTAAATAGGATGAGAAGCTGCAATAAAAAGAGTGTTCTTCCTATAAATCTAAGACATAAAGTCGCTTTTAATATGTTTTTGACATTCTTGGTAGACGAATATTTATTATATAGTATTTTCAAAATTAGACATATTCACTTTTTCGTACGATTCAAATTGAAATTTAATTAGATTTGGCATTTTTCCGCTGACGGGCTCTAAGCGAAAAAGTCGACTCTATCTCGACTCTGATTAAGATAAACGAAAATCTCAATTGCAGCATGCCCTAAGTTGACTATGAATACAGCTTAAAATGTTAAATCATTGAAATGAAATGAATAATGTTTGAGCCCCTTTTAAACCGCGTAAACTTTGTTGTCCTCTCTGTAAAAATTTTAATCAGAAGGCCCACTTCAAGGTATATGCATATATGTACCTACATACACTAAATATACTTTACACCAACCCATTTCTGTAGCTATTGGCCTGTAGTTATCCCACTACTTCCCGAAAGCAAACATATACGCGTATACATACATATGTACATAGAAATGTGCATATTAATATTCAAACAAATGGGCCTGCTACCCACTGCACGAAGTCAACATTGCAATTCGGATACTGACCAAAACTCACGCAACTGTTCGTCCGCGCTATCATTGAGACGCCCATACACCTAAGTTGCACGCCTCCTCAGTAAAACTTTGACTTCATTGGCATGCACATACACATGTACATATTTGTATACTTGTATAGTCATACGCGCAGGCAGCAAATGGACGGACATTTTACCCAATATTCATTATAAGCACTCTTATTTTTGTATCGCAAAAATTTATAGGATTCGCACAACTTCGTACATTTTACCCAATTTAAATCTCTCATTCGCGCATTTCTTCTTCTGTTATTGAACTTATCAAATATTCACTGCTCTGTCTTCTTGACTGTTATTGCAATATATTCATTGCGTTTTGTTTACTATCAATTCATATGGGTATTTTCGCGCGTTATTCCTTACATTAAACGAATCTCACAGTACACATAAATACCCACTCCACATGTGCGTCTTGTAAGTTAGCACAATAACTTGATGCTGCAGCGGAGAGAATACAAATGAACGAAACTGAAGACTTATGACATAGCTAAACCCAATGTAACGAAATGCAATTATACACAGCACACGCCACAAATAAAGGCAACACGAAACAGAGCGAAGCGAAACCAATTTAGGCTGGAGCACGGATGTACGTCTCCACGCGACACGGCGCACTTTTGTAATGACGATTGGCGCTCGCTTGCACGCGTTAATCTACTGATGGCGCTCGTTGGCGCACTCAGGGCGCTCTCACTCTGCACTTCAGTAGTTAGATGCGCGCGGCGTAGGTAGTAGTAGATTTTGGTACCTCATGCTTGCCTATACTTATCTGAGGAGTATAAGACATGCATATTTCTGCTACTTTTTCTTAGGCTCCAAATAAAAAGGAGAGCACAAAGAGCATAAAGCGATCACCGGATATATGTATGTGAGTTTTTATTTTATAAAGTTCTCATCAGCGGACCGAATGTGTACATATGTATGTACCATATCTTGCTCGTATTTTTGGCGCATTTTTGAATTTTTTGAATTTTTCTGCCGTTGATATTGGTTACGTTAACATTTATAATTTTTCCTTGTGCACTTAACAAAAACGTTCATTCAATTTTTTTAATCACCAATATCGAAATTTGTCTTAATAACAAATATAAAACTGGGCTGAAGTTTCTTATTTATACATATGTACGTATCCAAAGCTATCCGCTTGCTAACTAAACGCCAGTGTATATTATATTTGTTAGGAAAGACAAAGGACAACCAAATAGTGCACCATACATCTCATATTAATTAATTCCTGACAACAGCGACAACTACATGTTATTTGGGATTCCCATCAACGATTATGCGATCGCTGATCTGAAAGTAATGTCTCTGTGTTACTCTCCCTTTCATATTTTCTCCTTTCCTTTTTAGGCACCGTTGCCGCAGTTATAGCCGAATCGGTCGAATCGACATTATTTCTTATTTGCTGTTTGATTACTAATTATAGGCAGGCAATAAGTGAAGATAGGTCCTGTCTAGAGTGAAGAAGGGAAATCAATGAATAGTCTTAGCGGCGCATATCAGGCGAATGTTAGTGTCATATAAGGTATACGCTTGTTATTTCGCGATCTAAAATCCTACAATATCCTGAGGCTAAGTATGCTAGCAATAGCCGATTGGTTAGCAGTACCAGGGTTCAAGTCCTGGTCCGACATTCATTTTACAGAAAATTAATTTAAATAAATAAATAAAGTAAATTTTTCTAATTGTTGACGCTCTGCATAAAGGAATGTCAACAACTCTTGGTGTATGCGAATAACGGAAGTAAATAAATGTATCCTTTCAACACACCAAATTGAAGAGAATAATTGCAAGCAAGTAATTTATCGATTAAAAATGTAAGCATCCGATGTGAATAAAACTCTTCATTTAATATAATTTTAAATAGTTTATTGTGTTGTAGGCCTTCTCAAGTTCATATTGGGGTATTATCGGAAAATTTTCAGGTCATTTTATTGTATTAATTTTATGAAGAAGATTTAAAAATAATTATCGACTACATATTTGCCGTATTAATAAGAACTATGTTCAAACATGTTCGAAACCGCTGTTTGTCACAGAAGTTTGAAACGCCTGATTAAAGTTGGAAATTTAGCAACTTTCAGGCGTCCTGGACTGTTCAAAATTGTGGCTGTGAAGACGATGAAAGCTTGTACAGCCTGAAAAGAATGGTGTGAAAGCGCAGCTTAAGACATCCGCTATGTCAAAAATCAACCAGAAGACACTAACATGCGCAAAGAACCTCTCCTCCAAGAAATAGTAAAATTACAGATAAAAAAACATAGATACTCAGGTAAGACAACATGGTTTGAAGGCCCCAGAACAAGGGCGTAATAGTGTTAAAGAACATTGGCAGAGAAGCAGTCGTTTAAGCTATCGAGACCAACTCCTCCTGTTGGAGGACAACAGGCCCTACGACCTGACTGAGGCTCTAAAGGTGATCAGAGTAGCTGTGCTTTCTAAAGATTTCGCTAATGAGTTTTTTCGCGCATAGCTTTTTGAGAATCAAAATATTATCATCTTATAGATGGTCAAAAGCTGGGAGAAATCACTGGGCTTCACAGGAGTCAAAACCCTTTGTCTAGACAAAAAAAAGATAACTTCGCATAAAAGTTAAACAAAATCGAGCCGTCATTTGTCTCAATAACAACGGCATCGAAAAAGTAGGTGACCATGAAAGTCTTTATTAAACCATAGCGTTAGCTGAATATTTTAAGGCAGGGAATCCTTCGTTTGGTTTGGACGACGTTTCAGGACGCCCGAATGTACGAGATGTACACGGACGGATAACACGAATTGAAATATTGATCCATCAAGATGTCAGCAATGAGTGCCAACATTACAGAGAAGTTGAATGAACAGGATGTCAACATGTCACAACATGAACGCTCTGAAACTGTCACTCACAAGCAGAACAGCTTGCAAAGTCAGTATAGGGTGTTTTTTATAGAGGTATAGAACTTTAAGTTGGCATTACTTTTCAATATGGCGACCGATTTAACAGCTGTCAAGTGATTTATTCTCAATTTGGTTTGGCAATTCATTATGAGTAGACTCAAGTAAGGCGTAGATTCGTCGAATGGGCCCAAAACGAGATTACCGTTGTTCCCGATTTTCATAAGCGAATTTTGTTTAGCGATGAAGCGCACTTCTGGTTGAATGGCTACATCAACAAACAAAACTGCCGCATTTGGAGTGAAGGTAATCCTCAAGTGTATGTTGAAACACCGTTACATCCAGAAAAACTGACTGTTTCATCATCATTGGTCCGTACTTTTTCAAAAACGATGGTGGCCAGAACGTTACAGTCAATGGTGATCGGTATAGAGCCATTTTCATTCCTGAATTGAATAACCATGATGTCCACGAGATGTGGTTTCAACAAGACGTCGCAACATGTCACACAGCTCGAGCCACAATAGATTTATTGAAAGACACGTTTGGTGACCGCCTAATTTCACGTTTTGGACCTGTGAATTGGCTTCCAAGATCTTGTGATTTAACACCGCTAGACTACTTTCTGTGGGGCTATGTAAAGTCATTGGTCTATGCGGATAAGCCACAAACGCTTGACCATTTGCCGTGTTATTGCCGATATACGGCCACAAATGTTGGAAAAAGTCATCGAAAATTGGACGTTCGGATTGGACTACATCCGCGCCAGCCGTGGCGGTCATATGCCAGAAATCATATTTAAAATGTAATGCCACAAGATTATCTTTCGGATAAATAAAATTCATGTCAATCGAATAATCCATCGTTGTTTTATTGCACCTTAAAGTTCTATACCTCTGTAAAAAACATCCTTTAGAATGGCAGTAGAAGCACCATATGTGATGAACGAAATATTGAAAACTCTAGAGTCGATCGATGGGAAGAAGAATGCTTCCAGTTCCAACATGAAAAATGAAGCTGAAAAATGTTTTAATCGTGTGAAACCAGATTACAAGAACATAAAGGAGGGCTAGAGAAAGTGAATCCGACTGTAATCAGCTGTTAAACTTAAGGACATATCCTGCAATTGGTAGGAAAACGACCAACGTTGCTAGTGGATATGTGAATGGGCCACAGGGAATATTAACAGTGGATACATTCGAACTGACTTGATCACTAAAGAAGTAAGACCATTGCCTGGATCAAAATTGACGACGAATTATGAAGTCCAAAAACGTGGAATTACCACTTATTATTGGCTATAATTCCACATACAGCAGCAAGCAAGTGGTTTTAGAAGGCAGCGAACAGATGCCCAGGATAGATGATACTCTGACACAGAATGGTTCTCAACACTCGA
The DNA here is from genome assembly GCA_030068015.2 of Neoceratitis asiatica. Lineage (NCBI taxonomy): Eukaryota > Metazoa > Arthropoda > Insecta > Diptera > Tephritidae > Neoceratitis > Neoceratitis asiatica. The sequence continues at coordinate 66,284,526 of CM061529.1, read as the reverse complement.
ACTTAACAGCGGCTATTGGCAAGTGGAAGTGAGTGAAGAAGATAAATAAAAGACAGCCTTTAGTGTCGACAACGGCCTTTGGCAATTCACGGTGATGCCCTTTGGTGTATGCAACGCCCCTGCCACTTTTGAAAGGCTAATGGACCATGTGCCCAAATGACTACATTGGATGACTTGTTTGGTGTATCTTGTATTGAAAAAAGGCTTCGAGGAACATCTGAAAAATTGGGCAGAGATTTTCAAGAGAATAGCTGGAACTGTCCTAAGAACTGCTGCTGGAAATTAAGTCCTAAGAACTGCTCTTTATTCAGGAAGGAATTATTTAGGCCATCAAGTAACCACGAACGGTGTTTGTCCTATAGGAAAAAATATAGGCATTGAAGGATTGGCCAAGGCCCAGAAATTTGCATAAATTAAGAAGTTTTCTTGAGTTGTGCACTTACTATCACCAATTTGTTCCGATTTTTAGCAATGTATCTCATAGTCTCCATGAGCTCACTAGGAAAAAAGATCTTTCGAGTGGAACAAAGAACGAGAGGCTTTCCAATCTTTGAAAGAACGGCTATGCACTGCCCCTATGCTAGTGTGCCCGGTTCCAAGTGCAACATTTATTCTGGATACAGATGCTAGTGGCTATGGCATAGGAAGCGTACTTTCACAAGTAATTGATGGGCAGGACAGATAGTTGACTACAATAGCCGATATATTGGAAAATCAGAGCGGAAATACTGCGGAACTCGGAGAGAACTACTATCGTTGGTGGATTGCATCAAACATTTCCCCAAATATATATATATGGTCAACATTTCCGAGTTAGAATGGATCATGCAGCGCTGAATTGACTACTGCAATTCAAGAATTCCTAAGGGCAACTAGCCCGTTGGATTGAGAAACTGCAAAATTATGACTATGACTTCACCATCGAGAACCGCAAAGGAAATGCGTTCTGTAATGCTGACGCTATGTTCCGTCGACCATGGAATTTTGAATGTAAGCATTGTTCAAAAGCCGAGGGTAAGGAAGGCATAATAGACATCCGTCTAAGTACAACTACACTAGCAGAAGAGTGGGAGGCAAGTTCTATCGCGAAGGCATACTAGGCTCAATGGAACAGTTTAGAGTTGATATCTGGCTGCTTGCACAGAGTATAGGAAAGTGAAGATGCCTAGAAGGCTAATAGTAGTTCCGAGATTAAGAATTCCAAACGTACTCAGGGATTTCCATAATGGTCCTAGTATGGGGACCTAGGCATTACGAAAACGCTGGAAAACATCAAGCAGCGGTTCTATTTGGTTGGTTGTCGTCAATCGATCACTAAGTGGATTGCGAACTGCAAGGAATGCATTTCAGCTAAAGGTACAAAATCATGAAGTCATGGCCAGATGAAGCAGTATAAAAGAGGTGCACCAATTGAGGAAACAAATACGTTCTTGTGGTTATGAACTACTTTAGTAAATAGCCTGAGGTCTACCCAATACCAAACCAGGAAACCAAAACAGTTGTAGATGCATTCACTCACAACTGGCGCGCCTATATAATTGCACTCGGCCAAGGAAAGAAGCTTTGAATTGCCGGTGTTCTAGGAGATGTGTCTGATGCTGTGTATTCGAAAAACCTACACGATAGCTGCATCCTCAATCAGACGGCATGGTAGAACGATTGAACCGAACTCTAGACAATGGACAATGGACTCAAATTATGATTGACAAAATGAAGGACAGGTATGAAAAGGCGATGAACTCCGATACTTATAATTCACAAAATGGAGATTTAGTGATGCTATAGAATCCACAAGGGAAGAAATGTTTTTCCCCAAAATTTCAATACAGTTGGGAAGGTCCCTAAGAAAAAAGAAACGACTAAACGACGTAGTGTATCGAATCCAGACCGTTGGAAGTCCAAGAAACAAGATGAAAGTGGTCCACCTAGAGAGACATTGCATTTGAAACAGCAAATGTGTCTGATCGGGACGATTAGACTTAGGTGGAGTTCAATGTGGCGAAAATGCGAAGCGAATGTCAGATGAAAGAGGGAAACCGATAACTGGCATGTTCTAAAATGTGAATCGAGAACAATTCGATCATTCCAGTTAGTTGCGAACAATCGATTAGTATATAAGGGCGAAACACTACAGAGTTAACCAGTCGTAAAGTGGACTCGTTGGTGACAAGACAACTGTGAAGCAAAAATAGTACGATGTGAAAATAGTTACTATGTGGTAAAGTAATATTGAGTAAATTCTTTATAATTAAGAAACTGCAAACATATTTGGCAACTAATATGTAACAATCCAGTAATGAAGCTCGAAGGATTTGAGAAATCATCGAGCTTATTTAGCAAAATCGTAACAATATGCTTGCAGTATTTCGACCTAGTAGTCGAAGCGTCAAAACCTAACCGATCCAGTCAACTGTCAACATTCTTAAGAAGCCACATACACGTTGCGACCGTTTCATCAACTCGGTTGGTAACGACATTGCACATTTATAATAATCTATATATGCACGCTTTTCTTCAGATCCTTCCATTCTTATTATTAACAAATAATTGCACACCACTACCATATTATATCCCTACCACGCAGTTCACACAAATGCATTGACGTTGCATTGTCGAGCACAACTATCTCAAGTTGATACAACGGTCGCAACGTGTATGCTTACATCACTTTCCAATCTCTTTATCTCCCTCTTTGGTTTGTTTCTTCATTCGTATCATTCCAGTTTATTCTGAATCAAGTATCAAGTAGCGATTTTTATTGTTTACTTCTTTATCCACAATTAAATAAAACATTTAATAAATTACCACTTCTTACTTTATTATCCCAATCGAAAAAAGGTATCACTAAAAATATTATTAAAATGCTTCCTAAGCATGAAAATTAATTGGTATTCATTGCAAATATAAACATAATATAGGGCGTGACTAGGAGCCACACCTAATTGGTTTAACGTGGTTTTAAGACTTACGAATACATATGACTTTCATTCGTATCAATCTTCTTTTCTAATTCTATCAATTTAATTTCTAAATAGTGAAATGGTTGTTTTGGAGTCGTGCTGGTCACCAATCATTTGGTCCAACTCGGTGAAGACTGGAAGTTATGCGGTGGCTGCGTACACAACGGCTATATCCATTGTTCTAATCACATTGGTATGTATATGAGCTACAATATTTGAATTAACAGCAAAGTGTTTATACAAATTTTCTTAGATATGTTATATGCTAGCCGGTGGAGAATCAGCGCAGTTATATTCCCCTCTATTTGAAACTGATATTAGATCGTCGATGCCAGTCTATGGCGGAATATTCATTTTTTACTTTATACTCCTGATTATTGCTTCTTACTTGGTATATTACGGCATTAAAATAAGGTAAAAATTATCTTGTTTTTTGTCTCCTATTTTTAATGATTTCTTTTTCACTAGCACGAGAGGTTGGCTTTTGCCGTGGCTTATATTGGTTGGTGTAGGAATTTTATTCCAGTTTTGTTGGGGACTTTGGCTTATTGGAGGGTATTACATATACGTAAGTATATAATAAAGATAAACGAGTCAGTTAACATTTTCATCCCTATTGTCTTTTCTTTTCTTTTTTTTAGCTGGAGCAAACGTTGTCTGCGCTCTTAACCTTTTGTTGGATGGCTTACAATGTAAATATAGAAACAATTATTAAATAAAATTATTTAAAAAGTATGTAATTGCAGATATATTGTTGGCTGTGTGTGTTTTCCCAGTACCAAATATTTTTGGAGATGCAAAATCCCAACATTGTGCTTTTGGAGCCATTTTAAGAGACACAAAATTCGAAAAATGCAATTGCCGTAAACTTTTATAGTTTTTAGCTCCATTCCACACAAAGAGTCTAAAACATTTCGAATGTTATAACAATTCATGCATTTATTACATATGCATATCAATCTTAAAAAGACTATATTCTCCGTCCATAATTATATAAATATTTTATATTAAAACTAAAAAAATACGCCCTTTGCTTAAAAGGGTATGTTATTTAAAAATGAAATAGTTTTAAGAGCCTTAACGAGAAAAATGTATAACAGTTTTGTACGTTGAAAATTACTATATATGTATTTGCGCATAAAGTTTTCATAGTTAAAAAGTAAACTCAACATATATATCTTAATATGACTTTCATAAAATATTTGGAATAAATAATATAGAAGCTACTATATTTTTAGTGTGATTTTTTTGATAAAGGTAAAGGTCTAGAATTGTGGATAATCATTTTTAATCCTTAGTAGTAGTTTTACAGGATGGTGTATGATGCATGCAACTTTGAATGTGACCAAGCATCTCCTTTGGCTTTGGGAAGCACTATTATTAACTAACGTTAAGTGCCTGGAATCTACAAATAAGAACTTAAATTTTCAGATTTTTTTATGTCTTCAAAGAAGTAGTCATTTACAAACACATATATATTAAATTTAGTTTGGATAAAAAATATATGTAATTTAATTATATAAAGACTCAAAAAACTTCATTTTTATAAATATAAGCCATACTGTAACGATTTTCGCTAAAATAACCTCGATCATTTCCTAACTCCTCGGATTATTTGTTGTTCAGCTTCTTCATTGAAAACACACAATTTACTAACTCTATAACACATCATCAACGTAACTGAATTGTTAAATGAAAGTCGCCAACTATGGTTGCAGTTTCTCAATTGTTAAGAATTTATTCCCTTATATACTGAACAGATTGCTTGTAAGATGGAGATGTTTTCGAGAACGAACATTCTCGACTCTCATGCATTTCTCTTTCATTTGACATTTGATTCGCATTTTCGCCACAAAAGAATTCGAAAATCTATTTTAATTTATACAAATTCGACTACCCTGAAAACAATTACATTTTTTATAGCTGCCATTATTGCATTCAGATAACTATTGAAAAGATTTTGGGCTTAATTTAATTTTTCTTTTTTGGTAATGATATTATATTGTGGCGAAAATGCGAAGCGAATGTCAGATGAAAAAGAGAAACGATAGCTGCCATGTTCCAGAGCGTAAAACTAGACGTTATCGTAAAAGGAAAGATTTAGTTATTCTAGGCGGTTGGTTGCGAGCAACCGGCACACTACTGCAGAGGAGTCAGTAAGTAATCAGTAGTAAAGTAAACGCGTTGGTGATTACATTACAGTAAAGTAATAAAAACAGTACATTGTGAAAGTTGTATACAAGTGATTGTAAATAGTAAAGTGAATTGTGAATTACTGAGTAATAAAAGGACATTAAATAAATTCGTTATAAATAAAGAAACTGCAAATTAAGTTTGCGATTTTTATTTAACAATCCAGAGATCGTACCCGAAGGATTTGGGAAATCATCGAGGTAGATTCAGCAAGATCGTAAGAATATTTTATACAAATGGGCATCATAGAAATTTAGGGAAAGAGACAAAAAGTGTGCATTGAAATCTGTGTTACGCAAGGCGTCTTGTGAGAACACAAGACAAAAGTATAAGAAATGGAAGTTTCAGTTATATGGTGCTTTTTCATTCTTACACATATCATGTTTGCTTTAACCAGCTGATGACTTGACATATACTTAGTCTAGTTGGCCTTGTCTTGTTATTCTTGGGATACTCGTCGGTCATAATTAAATCGTTTGTCCCATCGAATTTTTCGGCCGTCGTTTTATGAAGTGTTATTGCATTGGTTATGTCTTGTATGTGATTGCTTCCAATTTGTCAAAAGATTTCGTTGACTTTTAGTAAAAGACTTGTACGCTCCAGTAAAATATTGAAATAAAAAATAATTTAGCCATAAAGCGAATGCCATACCGTGTGAAGACTATAAGAAAAACACATATAAGTGGATAAGTAATAAAAGGAAACGGAGGTAGCACACAAGAAAAAGCAGTAAAGAATAATCGCAGAAAGAAGTAAAACGAAACGATTTCTAGTTGTGTTCGTGTAATAAGGAAAAAATTTTGCTGCCAATTTAAAATTTGTAAAAATTGTTAATTTTGTTGTTAAAACGCGTAAATACGCTATAGTAATAAAAGGAAAATGTCAACACCCGCACGCAGGCGTCTTATGAGAGATTTTAAAAGGTGAGTAATGCAAATAAATCTATAGGATCCCAATGAGGAGGATGGTGTATGTAGGTGTGCAACCCAATTTCGGATAGAAAATCTCAATTCAAAAATGGCTTATGAAAATACAGAATAATACACGGGAATAAGAGATCTACATGAACAATTGCGTGTTATATTTTTCAACACATGTGTTAACTATTTTTATGGTTTTTCTTTTTTACTATTGCTCATCATAGTACATTGTAAATATGTATGTACATAAATATACCCATATATACATACATATATAATTATTCGTTTTGCGTTTCACTTGGTCACAAAAATGCTGGCATTGGCATTGTTATTTTGTTTGTTTTTTTCGGATTGTTTTGCACTCTGCTGAACTTTTACGCCGTCCCTAAAAATCGCAAAAATATTCAAGTGCCTATTAGTATTTTATTTTATTATTTTATTTCTGGGAAATAAACGTTTAATTCGAGTGATTTTAAATACACTTTCATTTTATTATGAAATCGCTTGGAATGTATACATACATATATAAGTATATTTGATTAAAAAAAAACTGGCAAGCGTATAGAGAAGAGCACATTTCGATGTACCTACATACGTATCAAAATGTTATTTATGGTGCTTACACATTAGAATATGCAACTGTTTTCCTAATTTCTTTAACATAAGTACCAAACGTCCATGCATATGTATATTGATTACATGATATATTTTCGATGTAGAAATTTCTGCTTTTACTTCCTACTGTAGTGAAGGTATTCCCAACTTTTTGGTAAGTGGGCACTATGTAGTTTCGTTTTATTTTATTTATACTTCTTATACATTTTTAAAATGCGTAAATTCATGAGGTTCAGTACACAGTATTATCCTTGATATATCATTTCATATCATTCATATTCAAATGATTTATCGTAGAATCGAATGTAGTTTCCTTTTTCGAAAATGTTACCACGTAATTTGTCTAGCTACGATGTAAATGCGGAATTTTCAAAATTATACTTGACTCAAAATTTAGTGCAATAGTGCTAGCTAATTGGCATTGGCGTAGACAGTCAAGTGAAGTCGAAGGATCCTTCAAATAGCGTCTACTGCAGCTTCTACATTCAAAGTTGGAGTTTGTTTGGCCTAAGATAACAAAACCGCAGCCCTTCCTAAATTGGAAAAAATATGTATTGTAAACTGTATAGAAAAGTCATATAACAGGCCTCAGACCTAAACATTCCAATGCAAATGTGATCACAAAAATATCAGCACATTACAGGAAATATCATTTTTAAATTCGCTTCTTCAGTTAAATAATAGTTTTTTTTTTAAATTCTTCCATTTAACATTTCAAAACATCATGTTTTTTTCCTTGCTCCTAATATTTTTAGCCCATTTCATGTGGGTTTCTTGGGAAGTTAACTGTTGTTTTCCATTGAGTAATATTTTTTAATTTGATTTATGCATTTCAAAGCTTGTCCTTTTGAGGTTTGGTTTTCATATAATTTCAAATATTAAATTTTACTAAAAATTTACTAAGAAAATTTGCTTCTGAATTTAGAACTTCTCAGGCAATAGTTGTAAAAAAAATTCGAAACATAGTTTTAAAGATGTTAATCAAAGCTCTTTGATCAAAATGCAAAACTCACTCATAGCTCGATATTTATTATTAGAGTGTATCAGAATAATGGACCAAAACATTCTTCAAAGCTGTTCTGCTCAATTTCCTGATATCAATACTATAGAAAAGTTGTTTACATGTGGGAACAAATGCCCATCGAAATCTGCGGATGACTTATTTTCGTTGTTGTTGTGCAAATAATTTGTGAGATAATTTTAATCTCATATAATTAATAGAGTAAACTCGACAAACCTCACATTTTTAACACTAAACCTATCGACAACTTTTTATGGCTATGGCTACCCGCTACAACAACAACACTTTTTCTATAACATCCTAACGACGCGGTCAAATTACCCCTGCGAGTTAGGGATTCAAGGATTTTATCACGGTAAGACATGCCTGTCGTGAGAGGCGACCAGTTCTTGCGATAGTTGGATCTCTATACCGGAACGACTTGGATTTTTATGCGGCCAAGCACAGTAACTCCCGCAATATTCGACGAAAACCAGTTTAGGGAAAATTTTTGTGGTTGCTACAACAACAACAAAATCTCAGTCAAATTAACCGGTTATTAAAAAAATTATTTTCTTTATTATTAAGAAAAGAATTTTCTATTTTTATTATTAGTATTTTTTTTAAGTATTTTTTGTCCCAATTTGAAAAAATTATTCATAATATCAAAAAATACGCCTTATGCAGCTTACTAACATTGTTTACAAATATTTTTAGTCTGAAATTATGCATACTTTTCTCCCTTCGCACATATTTTTGTTGTTTTATAACACTACAAACTTTCATTTTTATATATTTTTTCTCACCGGTCACATTCACCGAACGCAGTAGCTAGGCAACATAACATTTTTTTTTTTTTAAATATTCAAAATGCATGCTTTTGTGGTTTCTTTTTTTTTCATCTTTTTTTAATGATTTTTGTGATTGTCCTCCATGGTGTGCATACATATACATCTATATGGTATTATGGGTATAATAAGAGCTTTTGACTCTATGCACTATGTAATAATTTTGGAGCACTGGAATATATTAGACCCTATAATAGGTATGGTCATATACACATCAACAAATTAAATGAAAGATGCTTATCACCCAAGAGAGCACGCGGTATAATTGATTGCATTGACAAGTGTCTGCATTAGCTCTACTATTTTTTTTACTATTTTTATTCCGTCATAACATTTTAGTATTAGTGGAATCCACATGAAAGTCTTTCAAAATAGACCAATTTATCTACAGGAACGTTTATATTTAACCTTCAATTATAGAAATGTCATGGGACTCGGTGACCGAGTGGTTAGCTGTGGGTAGGCGAATGCTCATGGATTCTAACTATGCTCAAACAATGTTAATATTCAAAAATAAAGAACACAAATTTAAAAAAGAATTTTTTTTCCAGTTGTATGTATATACATTTTTAAATATTGGATAGAAAATTTTTGAATTGTTTAATGAGGCATGTAATTGTTTGTGGAAAATTGGTAGAAGTGACAGCTGTTTCGGAGATCATCACATCTCCTCATCAGACTTCTTTTTTGTTTATGTAAATTCAACCCAAATAAAACAAATTGAAGTTAATGGGGCCTTAGAATAGGTATTAGCTGTGTTCGAACAGAGGTTCAGTCAAAATTAGCCAGCAAGTTGTATATAGCAGGTTCAGTAAAATGGAAACAATTATTGCCTTTTACTTCTTTATGAGATTTTATAAACTATATTTTGCATCTGAAGATCGCTAGAGATGAAATATGTTTAATGCTGTGTAACCTTAAGTTATCACTTACGTTAGATCGAAACTGTAGTAGACCGTCCTTATATGTAATTAATTTGAAGGTTGATGTACTTCCATTGTATAGTAATTTTATTATCAAATTTATCATTATCATGGAAATTCATCATTATTATTTCCATATATCAAGTTAGTTCTTCTAAATGTGTATAGCATTTGAGATTATTATTACTATATAAAAATTACTAATAACATTATTCTTCTTAATTTCAATTAATTATATAGACTTCAAGAAGATCCACCAACTGGAGTTTCTGGAGCGCCTACAGATAATAATATTATGATTTGGAACGCTGTGATTTTCGGTCCACACGACACCCCTTTCGAAGATGGTACCTTTAAATTAACAATAGAATTTACGGAAGAGTATCCAAATAAACCGCCAACGGTTAGATTCGTATCTAAAGTATTTCATCCGAATGTATATGCAGATGGTGGAATTTGTTTGGACATTTTGCAAAACAGATGGAGTCCCACATACGATGTTTCAGCTATTCTAACATCTATACAGGTATGTAGTGTACATAATTTCTTAAGCTCGGTAAATTAATTAATGTTTTTTTTTAACTTAGTCTTTATTGAGTGATCCTAATCCCAATTCACCAGCTAATTCCACAGCTGCTCAGCTCTATAAGGAGAATCGTCGTGAATATGAGAAGCGAGTGAAAGCTTGCGTTGAGCAAAGTTTCATCGACTAGCCATCAGCCACAGCAGCTAAATCACGCAAATCAACTGCAGATGCTAGTGCGGTAGAAGCGAAAACTACAACTAGAGCGTCTACCATGTTTTATTGAAATAAATTCGAAGAAAAAAAATTAAAATATTAAAATTTATCATACATATATGCATATATATTATGAATTAAAAAACACTATATATATAAAAAAAAAAGTCATACACATTCGCACATCCTTTTCAGTCGGTGTAAGTTGTGTTGCTCAGCATTGAAATAAAAATAAAATCGAAAAGAGGCAACCCGTAATTATTATAGCTGCAATTTAAAAATTATATTCGAAAATTTAGCAATGCAATTGCTATGCTTAACTCCTTAATAACCGATTGGCAAGAATAAGCTGTCGAAAACAAGCCAATGTTAAATCATTAATACGATGAATGGAACACCTTTATTGCTAACCTGCAAAAACCACTTCGTCGCGCTTCAGAAATATATAAAATTTGTAGATGAAAATACATTAATAAATAAAAATCAATTACATAAATATGTGTATGACCTTAATGTACATTATATCAGTGCAGCTTTTGATTGGATATTTAGAATTTAAAGCCGTCAGAGCTTGCAAGTGACAAAGCGTCGTTAAATTTCGGCAGAAGCAGTTTAATCCATTTAAGTCGATGGGAAAAAATACTTTTTCAGAATATTTTTTAATTAAAATTCCAATAAACGGAAACTATGCCGCCTATTTATTTGTCTTTAAATCTTCCTCACTTCCTCTATCCCATTTGTTATTAACAATGTTGAAAGGGTGCTTCGGTGTTTGTTTACCATTTGAAAATAAATAAAATTCTTCAATTAATTCGCCAGACAGTTTACCAGAATATCAAATATTACTAACATTAAAACACCAGTGTGTATATTTTTAAGAAGAAAATGTAATTTACCCTGCATTCATTGTATTTGTGTTGGAAAAAAATATATTCGAAAGAGTCGAAATTAAATCGATGTTCACAATAAATTTGTTAAATTTGCTTTATTGAATTCACTATAAATTACCAATAAGCTTTTCATTTTGAAATTATTTTGTGCGTGTGAACCTAAAATTGTTGTATATTTAAGTACGCTATACACGATTTAATAAATCCGCAGAATTTATTTTACTATGTTTAAGCAATTACAAATAACAAAACATATAATATTTAACATAAATAAAATTATTATAGAAATACATTTTAAGAATTACAACATGATAAGCATTTTCCTAATTTAATATCAAGAAGCAAAATGTTCAAATATCAAAAAAATCGATGAACTATCTATGCTACTTTAGCAACAAACCCTATATTCTGAGCCAATATCTAATATTCCACGACATATTCCATAATGTTTTTATTTTAAGCAGAAAGAATGTGAATGTCCCATAATTTCAAGCAACGTTACAGTTGGTGGATACACCGACACCCAAGTTATAAGAGAAATAACTTGTGAAGTCGCGATAGGGAATGTGCTAGTGTTTCACAAGTTCATAGTCGCGCAGATTGCAGATGAGGTCATCACAGGAATAGAATTGTGGAATACAAAAACATGGAATTACCATTTATCATTGGCTACTACTATTCCACATAGAGCAGCAAGCAAGTGATTCGAGAAGGCAGCGAACTGATTCCATCAAAGTCAGAAGCAGTTGTTTGGGCAAAGATTGATGGAGATTGTGGAACTTATTGGTAAAATCATGGCTAAGACGCAAAAATATGGACACATCCCAGTGAGAGTATTAAATGACTTCAAATCACCAATAAAAGTTCAACTATATTAGAGCAATGTCAACAGGTAGGCGCCATCATCCACTGCAATGATTCGTCTGAAATCGACTCCATTGGTAGGAAGGACATGGAGGAAGACATAAATGCATGGAAACAAGGGTTGGAAGGCAAGTACAGACACAAGGTCGGGCAATTTATCCGCAAATACTCCAAAATATTCGACAAGGATGGCAAGAAACCAGACAGGACCAACGTTGTGAAAGATTGTATTGATACTCGTGACGCTAGGCTGATTCGCCAAGCTCCTCTTAAGTGTTCCACTGGCCGAACAGGCAGCTTTAAGCCAAATAATAAAAGAAATGAGCGAAAACGTCTTATCGAACCATCGAAGTCCATGGATCTAACCGGTAGTACTTGAGAAGAAGAAAGATAGAAAGTCGGAGTTCTGCATGGACTATCGGAGACTAAATGATGTGACAAAGAAAACCAGTTACTCTTTGCCCAGGATCGACGATACTACGACTTGTTAACTGGCGCAGAATGATTGTCAACGCCCGACCTTAAGAGCGGCTATTGGCAAGTGGAAGTAAGTGAGAGAGATAAGGAGAAGACAGTCTTCAGCTTTGGCAACAGTGTTTGGCAATTCACGGTGATGAAATACTCCTGTCACTTTTGAAAAAGCTTGCAGTTGAAGCAGTTGGGACAATTTGGAGGAAGTTTTTCAGAGGATAGCTAGCGCTGATCTTAGACTTAATACTAAAAAGTGCTTGATATTCAAGAAGAAGGAGAATTACTCAGGTCATCAAGTAACCACGAACCACGTTTGTGTTTGTATAGCAAAAGAAAAGATAGAAGCAGTGAAGGTTGGTTTTTAACATTAAACACTGCTCAAAATCTGAGGATAAGGAAGAAATAATTGGCGTCCGGCTAATGACAATTACATCAACAGAAGTGCGGTGCGGTAGGCAAGACTTTTCAGCAGGAAGATTCGCACTTGGAGCTGTTAATGCACGCCAAGTAAGGTACAAATGGCAACGGAAAGTCAATCGCGAAGGCATACTAGGTGCAATGGAGCAGTTTAAAATTGATATCTGGTTGTTTGCATCGATTGTGGGAAAGTGAAGATGGCCAGTACTCCCCCACTCTAATAGTAGTTCTGAGCTTCAGAATTCCAGACGTTCTTAAGGAACGCCTTCCTTAATAGCTAAAGTGTAGGACACCTGAGAATTACGAAAACCTTGGATAAGATCACGCAGCGGTTCTGTTGGGTTGGTTGCCGTCAATCAGTTGCGGAATGTATTATTAACTGCAAGGAGTGTATTGCAGCTAAATGGCCGAAATTTAGAAGTCAACTGACTTATAAGCAATATAACTAAGTTGACCATTCGAACGCGTTGCCATGGATGTAGGCGGTCCATTCCTTATGAGCAGACTAGGAAACAAGTACATCCTGGTGGTTAAGGATTAGTAAATGGCCGGAGGTCTACTCAATTCCAAAGCAGGAAGCTAAAACCGGTGCGGTTGTATTCACCCTGTACTGGGTTACCAGATACGGTGCACATATGGAACTGCACTCTGGCCAAGGAAGGAATTTCGATTCAACGGTGTTTCAATAAATGCGCCTGATACTGGGTTTTCGAAAAACTTGAGCGACACCCCTGTTTCCTCAATCAGACGGCATGGTAGAACGATTCAATCGAATCCCGGGAAAGTACAAATATCAGAATATCCACATAATACTTTTCCTGATGGGATATCGGTCCGCAGTGCATGAAACAACGGATAACACACCTGCAAGGATACTCATTTGTTAGTGATTTAAAATTTGCAGTTAATGTTGATGCAAGAAGAATTGGGAAAGAGGAGTATAGCATTCTAGAGGAAAAGTTGAGAGAGATATATGCTCTTGTGAGACAGCAAACTCAAATTATGAGTGTCAAGGTTTCCAACAAAGTGTTATACAATCCAAAACCGAAAAAAATGTTTGTCCCTAAAACTTCAAAGTGATTGGGAGGGTTCTTATAAGATAATCAAACAGCTAAACCTTACTGTTCTCGTCTTTTTGTACCTACTCAAGACTTGAGTGATCCGTGAAAATACGAAAAGTTAAGCCTTCCATATATGGTCTAATGCGCTTAACGCAAATTATGGTCGAGAAGCACTCCAACTTGATTACCGTATAATTTCGCGGAGCGTTGTTAAGTTTCTTCGAAACAAAAGCTATATTATGCTCGACTCATCGAATAATATTTGGATGCATCACTCTGTTCAATTATTTCTTTGGAAAAAGCTAGTCCCGCAAGAACGGGTGCTGAACACAAGGCGTCCTTGAATCTGGCGAATGCTTCCATTGCTGGACAGTCTACTTAAATGGACCAGGAGGGTTATGAAGAAGTGGACTGCACACGCTGAACCCGCTCCAAAGCGTGGAAAAACGCAACAATCGGCTGGCAAGGCTAAGGCTTCTAAATTTTGGAATGCGCATGGAATTTCATTAACTACTTTGAAAAAGGAAAGACCGACAACAGCGACTATTGCATTGCGTTATTGGACCGTGTGAAGGACGAAATCGCCGGAAAACGTCCGCATTTGAATAAAGAGAAAGTGCTGTTTCATCAAGACAAAGCACCGTGTCACAAGCCAGTGAAATCGATGGCAAAGAAACCATGAATTGGGTTTCGAATTACTTCAGCATCTGCCGTATTCTCCAGATCTGGCCCTCAGCGACTATCTCCTGTTCTCAGATCTGAAAAGATTGCTCGCTTGGAAGAAGTTTTCGTCGAATGAAGAGGTAATCGCCGAAACAGAGGCCAATTTTGAAGCAAAGGACAAATCGTACTACAATAATGGTATCGAAAAGTTGAAGGGTCGCTATAATCAGAGAATAAAAAAATTAATTTTGCCAAAAAAAAGTGTGTTTTACTATGGTAGGTCGGGAACTTTTCAATTGACCTTTTATGTATATATGTATACAATAAAAAAAACAAGCAATTTTTTGCGCATCGTCGACTAAATTAATGGCTCAAGTAGCACATTTCTCCCTCGTGTTTCTCTTCCACAAACCAAAATGCTGAAGAAGTTTGTATATTCACTCGATAATTGTAAAACGCATTTCAGATAATGCGAACTGAGTTCTTTACAATTGTTAAACGAATGTGCAGCATAAAGCATTCTTGGTCTTTAAATATAGATTTTTGAATTAAGAGACTTGAAAACAAATGTGATGTAAAAAATAATGTATACAGATGCAAGCTGCCTAGTTCAAATTTGATGTGAATATTCGTGGTACACACAGTTCACTGTACCTTAATTCCTACACCAAAATGCGAATATTAAATTTGACTGACTTGAATCGAAATCATGCGATTTTCCTTTGTGAACAAAAAATCCAAATATTCTTAAATTTTTGAATCTCAGCATTTTTTCATCAGCCATAAAGTAAGTAGCTTGTGGACAAAGGGCATACGGTATGAGACAAGGAAATTGTTTGCTGGGCAATATGAAGTAATAGGCGAACAGCAAAATTAGCAGCACGATGGCGATTTGCTTTATTTTTGTAGGCGATCATAAAATTTTTGTCAATCATAAAAATTTGAAGCAATGCGCTTGTGGATGCCTCATGTATGTATGTTACGAGTTGGAGTGAAAAAGGCAAGCAATATATGTGTTGTTTTTGCTTCACATTTCGCAAAGATGGTTCCTTTCTTTCTATTCTTTTATACTGGGCTAAACAATGTTATGTATAGAGAGTATATTAAGTTTGTTCAGCTAGGTATAAACATATGTATATAAAACTTCATGGAATGACGAGACAAATCGATTACTTCTTACTGATTGATATGATTTTTTTTTTAAATATCGTCAATTTCAGAGATGTTAAGAAATACATGCAGTTTTATATAAATTGTTAATTTTACTGATGTCCTGTTTCATTACCTCATATACCACATCATGAAAACATTCTCCCCCGACATTTATTTTACAGTGCTTAGTGAAAAATGTGATTCTTTGCTACAGTTAGAAGCAAATGAAAATACATACATACATATCGGCATTTACCAATTCAAATTTAACACCTGGTACACCTTCATATACATACCAAACATTTTGGTTTATTTGGATCCAACATCTTTTGTTATTGTTCTGAAAATATAATATGAAAAACCGAAAGTAATATTTATTGCTGCATTTTTCAAAGCCAAACCAACTCTTCGTTACACAAAGTATATTTATTTTATTTGGTACTATACATGATCTAGATTCATTTATTAGTTAATAATCGATTATATAAGTGAAAATATATATATTAACATTATATATATTCATAATTTATTAATTTGCTCAGTTGTACTGTATTAAAATCAATTTACATTACACTTTCACAATATTTTCAAACATTTTTGATTTTTTTCCTTTTTGAAAACTTAGATTTTCAAGTTCATATTCATTCTTTTAGTTAAAATTTAGTACATAAAATAATACTAAACCATTTAAAAATATATGCACTTTTGGGTCGCCAGTACAATTTTATGGAATTTGTTACGGAAATATTTTTTCCTAAACATAAATTACAAATATAAATGCAAATATTGAAATGTTTTGTTTCTATTTAGCTACATTTTTGATTTTATGTTGCTTCGGCGTGTACATGTAGTAAGTATTCATACAATAAATTTTCTTCGAGGGGTAATTAACTATTGAGTTTAAGTATTTATGTTTATACGCGCTGCAGAGAAAGCTGGTTGTTCGCACCTGCAATGTTTTAGCTCGCATTCTTACGCCAACTAATTCATTCCCAATTATTATCCAATGTTATATGGTCTAATGGGAAAACCCATTAACTTCATTTATTGCGCATTACAACTGAGTCTATATAAAAGTAGAAAAACTCTGCGGTTTTGAATAATTTACTCGCGGTAAAGCAAGCCTGTCGCAAGAGGCGATTAAAATCTAATAGTTCCCGCAACTATCGGGTCTTTATACCTAGAACGACCCAGATTCCTATACGAACAAGGACTGCTGCTCCCAGAATATTCCCCGAAAACCACTTTGGGGAATATTTTTGTGGTAACTACAACGTTAGGAACCTAGAAGTAGTTCCCGTTTATGACTTGCCGAAAAATAGCAAACAGTTATGAATTCATTAAATTCTAGTTTAGAACTGCATACCAAATCAGCCTTTCCCTGCAGGGTATCCTTATAAAAAACTACACACGTATGTACATATGTAGCATATACAGTATATATATGTGTAAATAATAGAAAAATATTTTAATTTTAAGGAATCAAATATTAATAGAACGAGTACGCTCTTAACAGATAGTTGTTCTACATAAATAGGTATATATATATATATGTGTATGTAAACTTTTGTTTTATGTAAATAGTAGAAAATACTTAAGGCACTTTTTTAAAGCATTTTTGTAGCAACTTATTTCCATGTATTGCTTCATATTTTAGTGGTGTGTGTGTGTATAACACGACATATGTACATATGCAATTCTTTCATATTGCTATTAGATATGTACAAGAAATCTTTCCATAAGTTTTAAACGTAGACATATACAAATACATATACAAATATGTAAAAAAAAAGCTTGTCAAATATGTTTAAAACACTGAATGGTCTTGTAAAAAAAACAACTTACTTTACATACATGAAACAAATAATATTAAGACGAACGTTAGCTCTAAACTACAAAAACTATAATGATATACAATTGGCGCCTTGTAACAGCGATTTTCGACTGAGCTTTCTTATCCAATTTGTCGTGTGGTTGTTGATGTTTTTCTAAAAAATGGCGGAACGTACAGATTATACTAAACCGACTCCAAATTATACTAAACCGACTTGATGGATTTTTTAGAGATATGTTTATTTTAGAAATACACTGGGATGCATTGACATTTCCTGGCTATAATGTGAATCGTAATATACTGTAAACAGTGCGAGCTACCATACGGAAAGTCATGAGTGGTTCGAGTGCTACCAGACGCACACCACAACAAATTGGAGGCACAATTTGGACGAAAACCGCTTCAGCGGTTATAAGGCGCTAATTATACATATATATATATTCTGTTCTTATGTTGATGACTTCGAATTTGGGACATACAAGATATTATAAAGCATCGTTAAGTCATAAAGTCGTAAAATTTTTCAATAGTTTCAAATATTTGTTTTTCGTTTGCATGGAGAAACAAGTTAACACCATTGCTACTCCGTATATCGTTATAACTTTCGTTCGTTTGCTTTTGTATGAATCGGCTGGTTTATCGCAACAAATTTATAATCATTGAATCTTTTTAACATTATAATTTATGAGTGATAATAACTTTATGACATCTTCTGAGCCCCCCAATCCCTTTAGCAAAATAGTTGTATTATATATGTATGTATGTATGTATATAGACACTAACATTTCTTTCGTGTAAATACATATTTATGTATGTATGAATGTGTAGTAGTATCCCATGGATTGCAAGAGGTGAATACACTGCCTCGATTTTAGTGAACGGTGGTTGTATTTATATTCTTGAAATCTTGCGTTTGTGTAGTACTTCGTAATACTTCAAGCCAACTGTAAACAATAGACGAAGTTTTACTAATAACTTAGCAACAAACATTATTACGATAAGAAATAACATACCGATTGTAGGTGTGGACGCTTTCAGCGCGGAAGAAATAAACATGATTCTTAAATGACAATTTGAAAACGAATTCCTTTTGTACAGCATCTTGGTGGCCAGGTGGGCCAACAGAATATCCTAATAAAGGCAAACTCGCTAATGCAAATTCATCCTGATAACTTTTATAGAAATACAAGCAGAACGAGGTGAAGACTACCCATAGCTTTTGCCAGCCAGAACTGTTCTTGAATTTACGCAACAAATAACCGGATAACTGATTTTCAGCGGATATTAGATGATCGCCCAAGCCGACGGTTGCGCCACGATGCCAACAAACGTGTAGAGCAGTGTTGCTGCGCGAGGGTGGCGTTTTGTTTTGTAAATTTTGTTGTTGTTGCTGTTGTAATTGTTGAGCGGTCTGGCCGTTTGTTAAACCGCACAAATCGAGGCCCTCCTCCGACGAGCCTGTCATATGTAAAAAAAAAGATATGAAATTATTATATGCATTAATTATATTATACTTGGTAGGAACATAAATAATGTTACAACATTTCAATAGAAGTATTGAGCATACCACATAATTCCCATATGATTTATAAAATATAACCTGTAAAGCGTTAGTCTGTATCGGGAATTCTAAATTGTGTGAGTTTTCAACATGGAATGGTCAGATAATGAAAACCGTATCGCTGTTATAGCGCTTTTTAAGTGTGAAATGAAAAAAGGTGATATTTTCAAAACACTCCGTCCGCTCGGCATTAGTCGCATGTTCGTCTACCGGTGCATAAAACTGTTTGGGGAGACTGGGGATGTTAAAGAGCGCCACCGGTCGGAACGCCGCATGTTATCAATGCTGTCAAATCAAGAATTCTGCGAAATCCGCTCCGAAAACAGAAAATCATGGTCCGGGAGATGAATGTTTCGCAATAGTCCATGAGTCGAATTATTAAAAAAGACTTGGGACTTGGGGCTTTCAAACGCCGTACCGGACATTTGTTGGCTGCAGCTTTGAAAAAAAATAGGGTGGTAAAATGCAAACGTCTTTTGGTGAAGCACGCTGATAACTTGCACAGAAAAATCTTGTTTACCGATGAAAAAATTTTTACCGTGCAGGAAAAATTTAATAAACAAAATGATAGGTTGTATGCACAGTCATCTAAGGAAGCATCTGCACTGATTCCACGGGTCGAAAAAAGTCATCACCCAGCTTCAGTCATGGTTTGATGGGGTGTCTCTTATGATGGGTTAACTGACTTGCATTTTTGCGAACAAGGGGTCAAAACATCGGCCAATCATGGACTTTTCAGCAAGACTCTGCGCCGACCTATAAAGCTAAAACGACTCAAATCTGGCTCCAAAACAATTTACCAGCATTCATTTCCTTTGAAGAGTGGCCCTCTGGCAGTCCTGATTTGAACCCGCTGGATTACAAATTGTGGACAGTTTTAGAGGACATGGTTTGCCACAAAAGATACCCCAACATTGATTCTCTTAAGACAGCTTTGATTCGTGCTGTGGCCAATTTCCCAATGGAGGAGGTGCGTGCGGCTATTGATGATTGGCCAGTCCGACTTAAGGCGTGCGTGAAGGCCACAGGCGGGAATTTCGAATGAATACTGCTTTTTTGTATACAATATATATCAATAAATATGTAAAAAAAAAAAAAAAATTGGTCCAAAACATGCATTATTTTTTATTTTGTAGCATAAAATGTGTAACAGTATTTATGTCCCTACTAAGTATATATATCTGAAAATTTACAGAAAGCACAATAACTGAATTATTTAAAAAAAAAAAAAAGCGAATCAATCATGGACAAGTTTAGCCTCAACAACTTACATGGAATTACACCTTCCTTTTCTTGGCAGCCCAGAAAATATTTTTAGAAAAATTTCAATTACAAAATAGTGTGGTGCAAGCCAACAAAGGTCAAAAGAGAATTGAGTTTAAGTTTAAGTTCTAATATAAATTAAATTAATTTTTAAACTAATTTTTACTCACTGCAATTTTTCAGCGAAGTTAAGGTTAACTGTGCTGGTGGTTTATTTTTGATATCCGCTGCCGCCTTCGATAGTTCAGCCAACCAGAGTGTTTTTTCAGCAGTGGTGCCCGCACTCACTGTAATTGCACATTTCCCACCAAATATAGAGAATGTATTATGTTCAGCATTTTCTGTGAGTAATGAGCGAACTGGTACATGACCGAAAATGCGAAATGACTGATCCACAGGTGATTTGGTGCCGTAAAGAAGAATGTCTGAAAATAAAAAGAACATACGCTGTTGCAGTCCCCGTTTCGAATGTTTGAGTAAACAGCCTTGTCTGATCAGTCTTCGTTGATTTTGAACCAACTTGTCAAAACCAGAGATGTCCCGTTGCAATTCGCAAAGTTGTACGAAATTTTCCGATTCAGGCAATTGCTCACGAATATGCTTTGTAGTTCTTAATAGAATGTGATAAACAGCTTGACAATCACCGTAATCAATGTGATCTTCAGTGTAAAAATCACACAATCCTATGGATATAGAAACAGATAATGATAAGGAATTATTATAATTTTATTGCACTATTCCCATGAAATAATGCCTAACTACTCACGCTCTAGGATGAGTTGATAGTGTAGTATGCGATTTAGTGGCTTTAGAAGTAGTTCACCAATTGGTAGGTAACACAGTTTTTGTTGTTCAAAATCTTTGTATATCTGCTGGAACCGATCGTCTGTTTCAAACATTTCATTAATGCAATGCAGGATTTCTATGTGCGATTGTACATATTCATCGTAGATTGGCAAGACCGCAATATTTTTCATCATTACATCGCCAATCCGATGGGTATCGTGCGTTCCACGCCCCTCCCATAGCACCATACGATGTTCGATATCACGTAAGAATGTGTTGTGATGCTGAGCCATTGAGTCGAGGAAATCGAAAAGAGGTTGCAAGTTTTCTATATCTTGTACAGACAATTCCTCACGTAATGATTTATTCAGTATTTCCAAGTCTTTTTTGTACGTACGCTCCGTCATTAGCAATTCCTTAGCCAAAAAGTAAGACTTCTCTGTAGGCCATTTCTAGCGGATTAGAAAAAATATAATGTTCGAAATATTCGGTATTAATGGAAAGATAACCGCGTTTACAATTTTGATATTCGCTCATGCTCATAATAAGCATAATACATATGCATGTATATACATACATACATACTAGTAGGCACGACCACACGTGGCTGTGACTTTCTTGTATGAGTATTCCGTTCAATAATTGGAATTATGGGTTAGAAGATGGATAAAGAATGATTAAATGTTCCTATTAAGCTTCAACTAATAAAAAATATTAAATTATTGTTTATTATTGTTCAAAAATATATATTCTTTGC
Organism: Neoceratitis asiatica; assembly: GCA_030068015.2. NCBI lineage: Eukaryota > Metazoa > Arthropoda > Insecta > Diptera > Tephritidae > Neoceratitis > Neoceratitis asiatica. The sequence continues at coordinate 66,262,609 of CM061529.1, read as the reverse complement.
ACACTGCATAAAGTATTTGGCGAAGTACGAATGATTTCGATAATCAATCATCAGCTGTAGTATACTGGCATGACGTAATGAACATACATCCGCGATCTTGTATCCAAATTATAGCAATTTTCGTCGATCTGTCTCTTATGCCTTTCCCGGAAAGAAAGTATTCTAAACCTTAATCTAGGTAAAAGATTTCTGTTGTACCAATTCACAAATAAAGTGATCCATAATAAAACTTTTTAATATAGATCGTTCCCACCTCAATAACTCCAAGCAAATCGAACTGTTCATATGATTAACTACAGTAAATCTGACTCTGATCTACTTTCCGGAAGAAAAGATGTTCCGCATGCTTCCAATGCACCATATTTCAAGTAAATTGAATTTTTTTCGAATCGGTTCATGGTCCACTTCCCAAAAAAAGAAGCGGTTCTCACCCATCTTCAACCAACTTAGATATACACATAATATTTTATCTGCCTAGCCATTTATAAGTAATTAGGAGACAAATTTCGTCATGCGATTACTATTACTAAACTGATACCATTATATGAACAACAAAAAGTATTGATAAAATCGGTAAGAATGCTATTGAGTTATTTGACATTCCTCACATGTGGACACGTTGTACTACCGGAGAGTACAGTGCGATTATCCAGATAAAATAGCGCAATTTTTCGCAAGTGAGAGTGGAAAGGTCGCTGGAGATGATCTCATCCCAATTACTTTATTGAATTTGATTAAAAGTCGCCAAGGGAAATAAAGTCGACAAGTTTAGCAAACGGGAAAATTATATAGTAATATCCCTGCGGTCGACGGATCGTCCGATATGGCCATATTTCACGATATTGTGGAAAATAAAAGCTTGTTTCAAACCCGAAAAGCTGATATAAGAGGTCGTTTAGCTGGGTTTCACGGCTTATGAAATCAATTATCTTCTCATCATTTCCTTAGGGCCCGCTGCAGTAAAATTCCGACAAGCTAACCCAGTTTAGGTCAGCAGTCAAATACAAATACACTCCTATATTCATTACATGATGTCTGATATAAGTATGTACATATATATTGTATATACATTTTTTATTTATCGACTCTCACATATAATCGATAGCTCAGCAAAGTTAAAACTTTTGGTATACCCAGTACAGTCATGCATAACAATAAACGTTTATAAATAGTTCAAACTAAAATATATGATTATGATAAATTCTTCTTACCCTCTTCTTTGAATCGTTTTCAACATCCAGCGAGTTGCCAGCACTTGGACCATTATTGTTATTAGACATGGCAACACCTGTGGGCAATTCATGTCGCTTTGCATGTTGTATCTCGGCTTGTATTACATCATAAGTACCGGCTTCTGAGCGAGATAACGATGACGATTTATCTGATCCCAATGTAAGATCATAGCGATTTTGCGGCGTGCTCACTTCTCCACGTCGATCCAGTGACATGTTGCCATTAATGCCGTGATAATCTGTGAATTGTTTAAATATGTATTAATTATATTTTCTAAATAAATTTTTTTTGGATTTTCAAATACCGTTTGATGACAAAAACTTTTCATCTACAATTTTCAAAGATATTTACAATAAATAGTTTATATTGATAAGTAAATACTCTAAATTAAGTCTCGTACCAACAAGAAAAACTGCTTGAGCGTAGGATTAACACTACACAAGACACCTTGTATAAAAAATATCATCCTTTGAGGGCACCCTAATGCGCCTCCTGCAAAACTCTACGGCGACATAAAAGCAGCACACGGAGATAATATATTCAGTAAAAGTACATCATCCTTTAATGTAAATAAATTTTTAATAAAATATTTGTAAATAATAAATATAAATAATATATAATTCCTATCCGATCGATTAAGAAAGAGAGTGAGATTTATACAATAATAAAAAATCAGTGTTACAGTTCATTCAATTTTATTCAACTAATCAACTAATTTTTAAATATTTTCATAGCGGAGCTTTTAAATTATGTATTTTTCAAGGATTCACAATATTAATATTCTACGCCTTCTAAAATTATGTATGACAGGTCAATTAAAAAGTCCCCGGCCTACCATAGTAAAACACATTTTTTTGGCTTTTTACATAGTTCCCTTCAAGGGTTATATACTGATTATTGCGACCCTTCAACTTTTCGATACCCTTTTTATGAAATCAAAATTGGCCTAAGTTTTGCAGATCACCTCTTCATTCGACGAAAATTTCTTCCCACGAAGGTTAGAGCTAACTACATATGGATTTGGATTTAATTCTAGTAGCGCCATCTATGTGTCAGACCGGGGACTTTTCAATTGACCTGTTATAATTTACAAGACTTAAATTCCGTATTTAAAGGATACAAGAAAAACTATACGATTTAGTGTTCCAATAATTTAGAATAATCCAGGTAATTCCGCTTTTTTTTTTTAATTATTTAATATATAAAGACTTTGACATGTATTCTGTAGTATATTTTATATCGTGTGCAAAGCGGAGAGAGCAACTAATAAAGTTTTACTCCCTTCGCTTCATATTAAATTGGGTGTATTTAAGAATTTTGTCAAAAGACTTTCTATAAATTGTCTGACTTTTTACATTGCAGTCAAAATTTCTTCGACTCAGTGCTAGCAAAGTAAAAGAAGGTATAATATACTGTGACGGAAATCCCAAATACGAAGGACAAACAAAAGAGTAGACAGTGTAAAGGCAATTCCCCGAAAAGGACCGAAAAGAAAAGAAGCGGCTGTATAATGCAAATTACCCGTACCAAGGACAAACAAAAGGGCAGACAGTGTAAAGGATAAACGGAGCAGCTGCAGCTACGGCAGGCAAACTAATAATCAGCCTATTCTTGATCTTGTGCACCGAATGTTGGACCATCGCTAGGTATAAAAGGAGCGGCAGCAACTATTTGCGGACAATGAAGTTGAAGACTCAATACTAGTGTGAACTTAGCGTGAAGAAAAAAGATTAAAAAGTTTTATAAAATAAGCCATTGGCTATAGACGAAAATTGTAATTACTGTCCAAGTAAATTCCTGACGGTTAAGAAGCCAAACGAATAAATCTTGGGAGGTTTTCTTAGCAATCTAGTGATCGGTTACTAAGAAAATAAAGATTTTAGGTACAAATTTATTTTGAATTCCTTTTTAATTTCACAAGTATGGTCCAGACATTAGAAATTTGATGAAAGATAGTGGGTTTGGTAGCTTTTTGGATCAAATTCAATTGCATGCATGGCATGGATTGCAATAAAAGATGCAGTCACTAATGTTCTTGGTTAACATCGAGAAAGAGATGTTAAAGGCAAACTTGATTATTTCTTGAAAGTGTTTGTGGAAATAGTGAACATGAACACCAACTTTCCACCGAATCAGAAGAACAGTGATTAATCTTTCAATTTACATAAAAACTAGATCTTGTTATGGGAGGTAAAAACCTTCATCATTTGGTTTCATCAAATATGTAGTAAGCAGTAATCTTGTTGTACTGTGTAATTAAATAAAGTTTCAAAATAGTTCTTTATTACATTTCGTGAAAAAATGCGAAAATCTTATGGTTTCCCATTGGATAATGGGGAACGATATAAGAAGTTAAAAGCTCTGAATTAAAATATGTATAATGTAAACAATTTCGAAGATTAATTGACAATTTGAAATGCACACCTTTCCAAAGTAATGACACGTCCCTCTTAAGCATTGTTTACATTATATTTACATACAAAATTTCGCTATGTGGTATTTAAAAAAGTATTGTATAAAAGAGTGTTGCTAATGTGAGCAATCAGTTCTCAAATGCTAATGCATAGAATTCGACGATTTCTATAAGTGTTCAGAGTAAATGAGTTTGTGGAGCACAAAGATACCGTTGTGGCCATAAAAATTGCCATAAAAATTACGCCTGCCGCAGAAAGTCCGGCAGTGTTCGTAATATTAGGGTTATTATGAATGTGAAAATAAAATTTTCGTACGATTTTACCATTTTCAAAGATGCTTAGAAGACATTATTTATAGATGAAGTAGCGAGTATCGTAGAGAAACGATCCCTTCTGAATTATGAGCATCAATAACAAATAAAGTACTAATATTGTTGGTAGTAAATAAAATCGGTTTGATAGTTTTGAAATCAGTTATAAGTTCCCCACATGCATACAACCTCTTTTACATATTCATTTCAGCTGAAAATGCCAAGCCTTTAAGACAATATAAAAAAAATTCAAAGATCGATTATAGAATTTCTTTATTTATCTTATGTAATCTTTAATGGAATTATTATTAAGTTTGTAACATTTTTTTTATCTTCATTTGGAAGTGTTTTAAGTTTCATATAATTTTTCATTATATAATTCATGTAGTGTAAGTGTATGCATTGGTCCAGCAATTTGCAGGTAAATTTACAGAATTTTTTGGGAAAACTTCTCTACTCTTTGCAGAAGCACAGAGAGGGTCTCAGAGAGGAAGTCAAATGCAATTTTACCTTCGGCACATTGTTCCTACTAAGCCATGCAACCAGAATGCTACATGAATAAAGTATCAATCGTGATTGATGTTGTTATGGTTTTAATGCTTATTAATCCTTAGAAATTTGTACCACAAATCGTCTGGACTATACCTAAAATGTATATGTGATATTTATGTGATTGTGTTTACTTAATGCGTTTAAATGCATAACTGCCTTTTCATTTCATCATCATTAATGTTGTTTAATGGTCTTGATTAGATTAGATTACATTTAATTTGTTTTCATTATATTTATGTTAAATTTTTTTAATATAATAAAAGTACTTTTTAATTTAAATAAATACGGAATAAATAAATTTATTTTTATTTTAAACTATGACTAACAAAATTCATCGTTCTTCAAGTAACATAATTATACATATGTGTATATGAATGCATATTACACATATATATATCTTTAACAATTGGCACAGTCCTTACATTGAACATAATTAAATGTTTTTGATTAAAATTTTTTGATAATCGTCAACTTTATATAAATTAATACTTATTCGAAATATATTCAAAGGTTTATATGTAAATAAAATAAGAACATATCATCCTTAAATTCTCCTCATAGGCGGAGATGATTTATTTTTCACAACAAGAGCATTCAAAACCATGAATTTCATCAAATTATGTTGTATGCATGTAAATACTTTTATTCATTAGAGTCTGTGCAAGAAAACTAATGTAATTATATCCTTTTTGTATATCATAAATTAACCGTTATAGTATAATTCTGACATACTGCATAATAATTATATACTACCATGTTCATTACTCATATATTTACGAGTGCGAGTTCTAGCTTTTTCGAGCATTTTGAACACAAATTATTTGATTATTTGACTTCTTTCTTCGAATTTTTCGTAATATTCAATTACAAGATGTTTAATTCATTGAAAAATTAAAGTTTTATGTAAAGTAAATACAACTGTCCCTACTATTTCTCAAATAAAAATAGTACGAGTGTATAAAATTTTATAATTGTATATTATATACAACGAAACAGCGAAATCAAATATTTCGAAATCGTCGAAATAATCAAAATAATATTAAACTCACCAATTTAGAAAATTTTGAAATGTCAAAACATTCCATCAATTAAAGAAAGTAATTCATTAACAGTACATTTTGAGAAAAAAAAAACAGTCTAACTTGTACTAGAAATCTTCACACAGAACATGTTAATTTGGCAATTCGTTTGTTCATACTTTGTTAAAACACTTAACTGTGAATACACCTTTTGTTTTATCTCTGGAATGGGGTGAGTTTTTTGTTACAAAACAGTTGATTAAATTTTATAACAGAGTAAAAATGTCTCGTGTAAAATCAAAAATTGTCAAAAATTTAATTGAAACTCTGCGCATTGATCAAAAAAAAAATTTTTTTTCTTTTCTTCTGAATTTTTTTAAGTTTATTTAAGCTAATATTTGGAGCTGCTCTGAAAGTTACTGTCTAAGCGGATAGCGGAGAATGTTGGATTTATTTCTTGTGCACTAGGCTCGTAAGATAAAATGGTCTGTACCCAATGCTATCTGAGGCAACTGTGTAAGAGAGTAGGGGATAGGTAGACGCAAACTGATCTGATGATTAGATATATGATCTGGACCATAAGCAGATAAATTTCATTCCAAAAAAAAACAATTTAACCGTCAGTCACTTCACTGATCATTTGAGAATTGCATTATTTTGCACTTTAAGAATCTTTTTTGTTTTAAATGTAAAAATTTTCACATAAATTTGCATTTTAAAATCAATATCTAATACTGGAATATATATAAATAAATAATTGAATTCTGAACAAAACAATGGAAAAGTTTTCATCTACAAAGACAAAAATCATGTGACTTCATACAGTTCAAACTGTATATTTCAATGTTGTGCGACGATGTTATTTCAAATAACATATTTGCTTGTTAAGGGTTAGCGAATTAAGGACTATTGCATAACATATACTTTAGTCATTTAATATCTCAAAAACTTTATTTCAATTTTACATAATTCAATGCGCATAGAGAAATGTGTGAAAAAGAAAAGCGGTCACACTTCGATTCCTCAGTTTTGTATATCATGAGTAATAATACTTATAATGATTTCAAGCATAATAATTTTTTCTATACTTCTTAGGATATTAAAATTATATTTAGTAATAAAGTGTAATGTCACGAATTTTTCACACAGAATTCCGTGAAAAAATAAAATAAAATATTCTTGAGTCTCTAAGATGTTACAAATAAGTAAATTCGGTCATAACCCCAGATAAGCGGTTTATATTTTATGATTACTGAAATATTGACTGTAAAAGAGATTTGGCACATTATTATATCACTAAGTTTGGCATCTTTGAATAATTACAACAATTAGAAGTAGATAAATCAATTCGTTTCGTTACTCTAAGCAGAAATAAGAATATATATTATATTTTTATAAAATATACGTAGTACAATGAGATAATAAGAAGAAAATCAACATATCAACTGTTTTCAAACTTTTATTTGTTTTTCTTCTGCAAATATTTTATTTATAGCTCAGAAATTAAAGTAAAATTGAAAGAAACAAGGAAATATGATTATACACATTCAGCAGAATATTTCCTTTGGAAGAAAGCTTTCTTAAGATACATAGTTATTTGTGAAAATCCACATTCAACAGGTCAATTGAAAAGTCTTCGGCCTGACACATAGATGACGCTACTAAAATTAATCAATTAATTATTTTTAATTAGCCCTAACCTTCAAAAGACGCGTGTATAAATCTGACAGCTGTCGAATCCATTACTTTGTGAATTAAAGCATTTTAAGTAAAGCAACTTTTGTTATTGTGAAAAATATTGCTTTTTGAAGGGAAGAAATACAGTTGAAGCAAAATCTTGGGTTGATGACTAGTTTCCGAACACTGCCCCAAGAAAATCACCCGCCAAGAATGGGTATGCTAAGTTTAGACGTGGTGAAATGAGCACCGAAGACGGTGAACGCAGTGGACGCCCAAAAAAAAGTGGTTACCGTTGAAAACATAAAAAAAAACTACAAAATGATTTTGAATAACCGTAAATTGAAATCGAATGAAATAGCAGGCACTCTAAAGATAAAGATATCTCTGTGCAAAGTGGGTGCCGCGCGAACTCACTTTCGGCCAAAAACACTGGAGTTGATGATTTGGAGCAGTGTTTGAAGAAAGTCATCCGAGTGGTCTGCACACGATGAACCCACTCCAAAACGTGAAAAACGTAATATCGGCTGGCAAGGTTATGGCGTCTGTATTTTGAGATGCGCATAAAATAATTTTCATTGACTACTTGAAAAAGGAAGGGTCATCAACAGCGACTATTACAAAGCATTATTGGACCGTTTGAAGGACGAAATAGGCGAAAAACGGCCGCAATTGAAGAAGAAAAAAAGTGCTGTTTCACCAAGACAATGAAACGTGTTACAAGTCAATGAAAACGATGGTAAATTTCATGAATTCGAATCGCTTCCCCATCCACCGCATTCTCCAGAGCTGACTTCAGCGACAATTTTCTGTTCTCAGATCTCAAAAGAATGCTTGCTGGGAAGAAAATTTTGCCGAATGAAGAGTTGATCGCCAAAACTGAGGCCAATTCGGTAGCAAAGGACAAATCGTACCACAAAAATTGTATTGAAAAGTTTAAGGGTCGCTATAAGCAGTGTATCACCCTTGAAGAGAACTGCCTATTGAAGAAAAAAAAATTAATTTTGCACAAGAAATGAGTTTTACGATGGTGGGCCGGGGACTTCTCGGTTGACATGTTAAGTAAAGTTTTAATCTACTATCAGTCACATAAACTTGTATGTGTATTTTTGGCGTATATAATGTAAATAAAATAGTGAAAACAATATGTACCACGCAAACTACATACATAGTATGTGTTAGATGAAAATTTAGATATTTAAAATTCTCAGTTTTTTTTTTATGTGAAAATTGTAACTAAATAACTTATCTTGGACATTGCAATTGAAATCTTCATTTATTATATTTTTTTCGTTTTTTCTTTTTGGCAATTATTATAAGATTCGAGTTATTTGCTTTTTTGTTGTTGGTTTTTTTTTCATTCCTTATTATCTTAAAAGTGAATGAGTTTTAGTATGCATGCAAATTTGTGTATGTGTGTGTGTATGTAATTTTGTTGCTATATATGCATCATTCAGTTTAATATTTTTCATTTTATCCGAAATTTCTTCAAGTTTTTTTTTTTTTTTTAATTCATAATTATTCGATGAGCAAACAGTGCATTAAATTTAACGTTTTTTATGTGGTAATTTATGTATTTATTGCTGTTACCAAGCAATTTCAATAAATAATCTCAACCTTTAACTAACAACAGATCATTTTTATTAGTGCTTATAGAACTAGATATCGTTTTCTTTTTTCTTTTCAAAAAATTAAAATATTATTTTTAAAAAAGTTGATTCATTTTAAAATCAAGCAAATTAGGATTTTGATTAAAAGTTTTCTTGTTTTGCTAATTAGTTATTTAAAATTATTTCGTGTATCATGTTTATAAACTTTATGGGGATTTGTTGAAAGCAAAATGGCTGCAGCAGTTCACACCATAAATCAGTCTCAATTGAATATAAGATGATTCGGAGAGTTTTATTAAATATATCTATATTTTATTAACAATTTCGGAATCGATATTAATGGATGCCACAATCAAAGAGTTGTGCTGGAAACGTGCTAATGAATATTTCACTCCTCTTTTCCACTTTACCATTAAATATATGTAAGTTTTGATTACTATGTCATCTACAAATATTTTTCTACTAAACGCACGTCTACACGATTGTTATACCATTTTATTTAGCGCTTTTTTTTTTGTGTAATTTTATGCACTTTACAACGCTTATGTCACGACATCCCTTTATTGATCGCTTAAATCATCCAAATCATCAAACTTAGGTGGCGGATCGACACGTATATCCAATCCGCATGCAAAGCGTTCGTATTCAATCGGTTCATTTTCGCAGTCTGAGAGAAAATCTGGATATGGCAACTCTATATCGTGTCCAAATCTTGATTGAGTGTCAATAGTCGTACGCCTTATCGTTCCGGATGCCTGCACAAATTCACTGCTTTCTTCGCTTGAATTTGCCAAGTCATCTGAAAGTCCATATTTATTTTCACCTTCTCTTTCTTCTGACGTAAATGTTGAGCGGATGTGAGAGTTTTCTCCAGATTTTTCTCTAGTTACTTCACTCGTTACTGATTCCTCTCGTTTTAGTTGACGTTTCTTGGTACGAATTGGTTTTACGGGTTGACCATTAGGTGGCGGCATTGGGTGATTTGCAGGTGCTGGCCTGGAAGTAAAACTCTGACTTGTCGATGGTTGCATCAATTGTGGTTGATACATGGGATTGGTGATATGACCCAAACGGTCATAACGAGGAAAGCCCATTTCATCTACATTATCTGTCATGTCTAGGCTTTCAAACTTGCTTGTTGATGCATACGATGCTTTAGAATATTGTGGGTAGTCATCATATTCATCTGTTTCTGGTTCATGTTCTAACTCTTCGTCGAATTCTAAATACTGATCTTCGGGTCTATATGAGGGATCTGAACTACCAGAATCAATTTCTGGTAAATAACCTTCTGAACATTCTGAGCTTTCCTGTTCCATCAATGATCGCTCCGTTGAACGAGTACGTTTAGTCGGTACTTGTCGTTTCCGGCGATATCCTTTACTACGTAGTTTTGGATCTTGTGTACGAATATCCATAGAGCTGTCTGTGTCATTACCACTTGGTGGACTTTTAATCATGGTGTTACGTGTAATAGAATTTTTTCTTGGTGGTTTCTGAATCAATTGGTTAGGTGGCGATTCTGAACTTAAACTGCTTGAGTAATACGGTGAGCATTTAACAAGCTTTTCAGCACGTAGTGGTAACAATGGCGACGATGTTTCCGTACTTGTTGTTGTCTCACTGTAATTGGTGGCTGTTGTGGTGACTGACGACAGCCCATTGCCTCCTCCACCTAACGACAACTCCTCATCAATACGTGGTGGCATTGACTCCTGCGAAGATTCTTGTGACTTTGATAACATATGCTCGTGAAAGGAATTAGATTGGCGAAGTTTATTGGTTTTGTATTCTCGTATTTGTGACTTTGATAAGGTTTTGTCGTCGTAACTGTGGTGTTTAGCAAGTGGTTTTTCGGGAAGTTCCCCAATCGAATGGGTTCGTGGAAAATCAGTTGGTGATGTAATGGGTGGTATATTCGGTATAGGCGGTGGAGAGCTCCTTGCGGAAGCACTTGCTTGAGACGATGTCGACGCTTCAGATGCAGTTGCAGATGCCGAGACAGAGGTTTCATCAGCTTTACTAACTGCTTTCATATGTTTCAACAAGGCTTGCATAAGTGGTCGTGTTACTACTTGGGGCTTGGGTTTTATTGGGGGTTGTGGAGCTCTTGGCTTTATTGGTGGTGGCGGAGCCTTAGATTTTTGTGTTTGAATATTAACTTGTTGAACTTGGGTGTGTCCATGCAATGGAACGAATTCCTGACTTTGATATCTTTCTGTTAATTTTTCGCTAGGAGAGTACAGACGCTCTACGAATGGCGCCTCACTTTCTGATGAAATTTCCTGGCTCTGATAAAGTTTCGACATCATTCCCAGTGAGCGACGCTTTCGTGCTGCGCTAATGTGTTCTCCGCCGCAATTCTTTTCGTCCAATGTGGTTAATCGGGATAATGAGCTTTGTCTTCCGTTGTCACCTAATTTGGGAGGCGACACCTTTTGGCCGCTTTCCTCTCCACTAGTTCGACCATTGTTGCCATTACTAGCACTTCGTCGATGTACTTGTGGAATAGCAGTACGTAACTCTTCGCTTGGTGATTTTTTTGATACACTTCTGGGCTGTTTCAGGGGCACATAATCAATATAGCTGCTCCTTCTGTTCCCTCTTGAGTCCTGTGTACTTTCGCCGGGCTGAGTGCCTACTAAAGTACGACTACTTGATGTTGACCATTCGGTCATCGTTTGTGCCATTTCTGTTAATGTCAACGTCGTATCATCACTTTTGGTTGCCGAGTTAGCATCAGATATTTTTTCAGTTTCAGAATTTGAAAGTATGTCATATCTCATGCCATCAGATGAGCCATTGTCACCGGACAACCCTTTTGAAAAGCTTCCACTTTGCTCATTCAAACTCTCTGCAGACTTGTTAATTGAACTCATGCTAGACTTTGTATGATTTGACTTTTCACTTTTGGCACACGATTGGGTCGATACCGCAGATAGACTATCTGAGCCGGAAAGATTTGCATACTGACGTACGGTGTTAGTGCCCGTAGACCACTCGGAAATACTCAGTCCAATTGAGGTATCTTCTGAGTGAGAGCTATGTGTACATTTCTTTTGTTGCAAACCCATGCGTACCGTACCATCTAAATCAGTGCCAATTGAACTCGTCTCTTCCTCAGAATGACTGGAGTGACTGCATTTTTTACAAGATCCTGTACTGAGACGTGGTTCAAAATTACGGCGAACAGTGGTCTGATCCTCCATAAATGTGCCAGACGTCGACAAAATATCATCAATGGATGTATCTGAGTTATTTGATCCTCTCGATAACTTTCTAATATATTCCGTCGTACGACTTTCGTCGGATGAGAGTTGGATTTTAACGGTGCCCGGCATGAATACATCGTCACTTGAAAAAACTTCATCTTCAGAAATCGGACTTCGAATTGTTGGTGAGCGTGTTGGTTGGGATATGATAACCGAATCAGGGCTGGAATCTTTCCGAAGTGGAGAGACTTGAGTTGATTTCTGCGAAGATGAGCAAGTTATATTAAATGAAGTGGAAAGACACGAGGCTGCACTTAAGGTTGAACTCATGCATGTTGGTGTATCGTGTTGGGTATCCTCATTTCCAAGTTCTTTGTCTTCAAAAGCTGAGGACATTAAATACGCCGTATCCTCATAAGGTAAAATTCTAGCTACATCTGGAGGCGTAATTGGAAAATCTTCAGAAGAGAGCCTATCATCGCCTTGTGACTGCATATCATCGTCTGTCTTATCAGTTGCTGTGAAAGACTCAACCATTACTTGATCAGCACTCTGTGCTTCTGTTGCATAATAAGTTTCGATGTCGTCAATTATTAATGGTGGTTCAATGGCACTAGCCGGCGGAGAGGGCCATTCTTGTGAGTCTTGTGACTGAAATGATTTACTGGCTTTCCAACAAAACGATTTCGGTACAGGTTTATCTAGGTCAGGCATTTGATAGATTGATTCTACCGGTTTTACTGGCACATGGTCAAAGGGTATTTCCGGAAGTGGCCAATCTTCCGAATCCTGGCTTCCCGCATTTGAAAGACACATAAGTGTATGCTTGTCTACATCATCGCCTTGTTGTTCTTCAACCTGAGTTACAGAAAAACGGCCAGTTACAACAATGGGAGATTTCGGTTCATTTAAACTGCCAATACTCGAGAGACGATCTCCAGTGGCTGAATCGCAGGGAATTTCAGGCATTTCGGCAGATGTTCGTCGATCTGCATCTGATATATAAGCTAAATTTGTATTGCTACGCGAATCAGAGCTCAAGCTAGGCTGGTGGTCAGTGGATCCTACAGATTCATCTCGCATGCTTACACTATGAGTTGATGCTTTACTAACATCGTCCTCCATACTAGATTTTTCAGATGCTGTACTACGTTCTGATATCCGTGACAGAGTTCGGCCTAAGGTAAACCCAGTAGTGTAACCAATTATATCAGTTGGATTTACCCCTATGCCACTTAGTGAGCTAGTCATTGCAGGGTAGCCAAAAGTTGTTGGAAAATCATTTAATTCATCTTGAAAACTTGTGTCACTTTCCTTTTGATCATCTGGTGATACTTCTTTTAAATCACTATCAGAAGAGTCACGTAGGGGATTGTTGGCGTCGTAGCGCTCATAACCATCAGTTTCAACGTGGTGCCAAGGATCATCTGTACTGGAGCTTCCTGAACTTTCTATGGGAAATGCTTTCCATGTTGTTTGCTGTTCTTTTTGTAGCAGTTCGCCTCTTCGCTGTGCCGCGCCCATTGAACCAGAACTGCTTTCGGTTTCAAATGATCCCCGTGACTCAACACTTAAGGAACCTTTCGAATCGAAACTAGATTTTGATTCCTGTGAACTACTACCAGATTTCCCAGGCTTATCTGTGCCATCAGTTTTAACTACTGCCAGCTTTTTACCAGCATTAGCTCGTGCTGGTTTCTCAATTTTCGGTGGCTTTTTTGAGGTACCCGAACTAGATTCACTGTCCTCATTTCGTTGTAAAAGTTTTGTCAGCTTTTCATCGAGAGGATCCAAAAATGTTTCAGTACTAATGCCTAAATCTATTGGACTTTGTTTCTCTAAAGTTGGTGTTGTTGGCTTTTTTGCTATTACTTTCGTTTCATTGGTAGGCGTGGCTTCATTCGAACCTGTAGCGGTCGATTTTGTTGGTACAACTGCTTCTGCGCCATCCCCTTCATTACCAATATCTAATTTCAGCATTTTTTGTTTAAGTTCTTGGCATTTCTTCTCTTCGATGTCCCCAAAATCTTGAGAAATTCCTAAGGGTCTGGCGATTGAACAACTTACACTCGACTCTTCGTCCATGGAGCTTTTCTCCTTTCCACCACTTACCGATAAACTCCAATCATGATGATGTTCACCACGATGAGGGCTAACATCTTTTTCCCCACTTGTCCAAGAATCAGAACTTTTCGATTTGTCACTTTGCTTCTCCAAAGTGTGTTTCCTTTTTATTTCAGACGTTTCAGCTTGTTTTTCAAATGTTTCTAGAACTGATTTTTCTATCATTGGACTTGTATTTGGGGGTGTTACTAAGATATTTAAATCAGATGTCGGTGTGGCGCAATTAGAGTACTCTAATGGAATCGCATCCTCCAAAGTTGCTTGAGTCTCTAATATATTTCGATCTGGCTCTAAAGTACGGGGCTCATTGTCTGATGTATCAGACCCAACAAATTCATCACATTCAACTGTCATCCATGAACCTGTCTCATCGCTGCGACTACGGTCCAAACTTAAACGATTTGTATCTTGACGAGAGACTTTCAAATGGCGACATTCTACCGAGTTGTCATCTTCCTCAATAGACGGCTCTTCGCACTCAATAGTCGGTACGCGGTGTGGATATACCTCTGGTGGCACCGGGGATTTGCTCGCAGGTGAGTGACTGTCATCAGCAGATACAAATGACTCCAAACTTTCTGCTGTCGACGGTTTGCGACTGTAAGTTCCTTCACTATCTTTCGTGTCTTCAGAAGGCAAGGATCGTTTTAGTATTTCTAAAGAACGTCTCTCCGAAATGACTGCCTGCATGTCTATATCTTCGTGCACATTGTATTGATGGGCAAACATTCGTCGATCCCCAATAGCACTTCGTATGGAAGCCTTTTCCTCAACCTTCTTCGATTCAACAGCTGTTGAGGGCTTCTTGTCATCGAGGCTCTTCGCCTTTATATCAGTCCCTAAGTAATGATGTTCAGCTGGTTTCTCCAAACTACTAGATTTTCCATCGATTTTCTTATGTACAACACTGCCCTCAATTTTTTGTTTAATTTCCTGGCTTTTCGCAATTTTCTTGGGGGATTTAATAACCATGTCTTCTGGTACATCTGATTTCTCTGATTCTTCAAAAGATTTATTTCGATCCTCGAAACTACGATTTGCTTTATCCAGCTTGTCCGGACTACGACCCTCATCGAAACTACGACTAAATTTAACCAAAGAGGTATCCAGTTTTCTAGGAGACTTTGCTATTAAAACATGATCCTCAGCTTTGCTCTTAAATTCGGTTTCTATTATAATTTTATCACCATCTGTCTTCACTGATATTTTATCTTCCGGGGCGGGGAATGGTGGCAATGAATCTTTAACAGGACTAAGCATTGTTATTGTTTGTTTCATGGCCGACTCATATAATTTTTGTTGGCGTTCTTTACGTTTAGCAATATCTGCTTCGGTTTCCTCTTGAGACTTACTTTTGTCTTTGCTCAAACGGCGTGCTTCAATAGAACGTGGTCGCTCTTTTGGGCTGGATTTCTTGCTTTTACTGTCTTTTGTCTTTATATCATCTGCACTGGTGCGTCGAGACTCTGGTCGACTTCGCGAAATTCCTGTCTTTATCTTCATACTTTCGGGTGATTTTGGTCCAATTTTGAGTTTACCTTTGCCGGTACTCTCTATGCTACTGGCTCTTGAAACTCCTGGCGAAGTTTTTCGAGAGCTGTTTGCAGAGCTATATGGAGACCAATCAGTAAAACGGTATTTAGGTATGTTCAAAATTAAATGATCTCCGCTTCTCAATTTCATTTTAGACTTTTTCTTCGCTTTGATTTTAACACCCTGTAATGCAATTTTCTCAATAAACTTGAGCTGATCCAACAATTGCATCTCCTCATCATCAATGGAAACTGCGTTAAGGAGTGAGTCCTTTCCAACAGTATGATAGCTTGTCTGTGTGGGAATAGAACCTGCGCAAGAGTGCACACTATCCGCAGTATCATCATCCTGCTGATTGCCAATTTCACGTTCGAGTGTTTTTTCCTCCAATATTTCGGCTTCTTCTTCAAAACCAACAGTATCATCTTTAGATGAAAATGCGTTCATTGGTGGAAGTCGATGTAAAGATATTACAGGTGTATCTAAACTTTTGGTGCGTCTCTCAGTAGTAGGTGACTCTTGTGTGGCTTTTTGTCGTTGAAGTGAAACGGAACCTTCAGACAAATTGAGACGAGCATGTGCGAAAAGTATCGGAGCATGACCTTTTGAACGCATTACTAATGATGAATCTATAATTTCTTCGATAAATTTTGCTTTTGATTTCGGCACTTCAGAACGTGGCGAAGATTTCTTCTTAAGTGTGTAATCAATATCTGATTCGGTTATTTTTTCCTCTTGGCAAGTTTCATAAATATCGTCATTACTACGAAAGAATTCTGCATATTCCAATATAGGCGACGGAATATTCTCGTTGCGTTGGTAATCATTTGTACACTCATCCATACGTCTTGACGGAACGTGTAATGGTTCGTCTTCGGAGGATGGAATAGAAATCGATCGTTCAGAAATTCGTCTCAATTCCGAAGTATTAGCATATTGGGGATCCAGTTTTTGAGTATGATAACGGCTTTCTAGTTCGGCAAGTCGGCGACATTGTGGCGGTGATCCCTCAATTTCTGTTGAACTCATAGTCTGGCCCCTACCCCACGCTGCCGATATTAAACGGCTTTGCTCTATGCGCAAAATTGGTTCGATTTCTTTACGTGACTGAGGAGGTGAAAACTCTAGACGTGCTGGTATCGCTTCAGCTGAACCAAAAACATCATCAGAATCTAGACTTTCATCATCAGAGGAAAAAGATGTTATACGAGTTTTGGCTTTTTTAGGTTTATTTGAAATTTTGGTTTTTGGTATAACGCGCGGCTTTGCAAGTTTCCTGGTATTGGCTTGTAACTCTTTGCGAATATTCTGAATAAGTTCTATTTGTTTTTGTTCAAGTTTATTTTTTTGCTGTTGAAGACTCTCAGTGCGAGATGAAGTTGCAGAGTCACTTTCTATTTGACTGAGCTTTTTATTTAGTTTCTCTAATAGAGATGGATCCATTTGCTTTGTGATATCTCGTTTGGGAGAAGACAACTCAATAGTCGGTATGGATTTATTAACTTCCAATGTTATGGGGTCAACTTTGGAAAGATCGATATTTTGAGTAAAAAGAAATTCTTTAGTTTCTGCTGGCAATAAACTGTCTAGTATATCTGGTAAGAAGTCAGCAACCTTACTACCAGAGCTTGAAGTTGCTGCTGCTTCTGTTTTTGGTGATTTCGGAGACTTTGGTGATTTTGGTGACTTTGGGGATTTCGGAGACTTTGGTTTGGTGTGTTTCTTTTCACCAAGTGACGGAGCTGTCCCATTCATCACATGCCTTTTATGTAAAACGTATGGTATATCGTCTTTCAAAACTTTTGGAAATCGTCTATCATACTCTCTGAAGAAGCTCTTTGGCAATTCGAAACCAGTTTTCGGTATGTCTACTATAACTGGCGGTGCATCAAAGCACTTTGGAATTTCAAAATTACCGTGCGCCTTGCAGAGTGGCGGAGCACTAGGTATTTGTTTGTAAATATAATCTTCATCACTTGAATCGGCTGGTGTTAAGTCTATGGACTTTTGATGCATCAAAACATGCCGACGAGAGTTACTACCGAGACGAGCACGGTTAGCAAGAGAATTGGGATCACTTTTAGTTCGCTCAACTGTTGCATGGGCATATTTAAGTGGAGCCATGATCGGATTATATTCTTCGAAATGGGTTTTGGCCATCAATTCTTCTTTACGCGTTACCTTCTGCTTTGCAGCACGGGCTTGTTGTTTTTCAAATTCGGAAATTAGTTCTGGTGTTAATGGGTAGTCGGGGCTTTGTTTAGGCTTCTCCTCTTTGCTTTGCACCTCCCACTGTTTTGTGTAATTCTGAATGCACTCGATACGATCTTGATCAAAACTAAATATATTCTCACTATCGGAACGACGACGAAAAGCGGAAATTTTAGAAGACTGCGAATCGACTTTTTTAATTGGTGCCGTTTGATCGATAGAGTCATTTGTTTGGATTTCTTTTTCCTTACATTTCTTGCCTGATACTGGTGTCGAGGCTGCTGCATCTGGTGATTTTCCTCCAAATGATTTGGTATTTCTTTCGATCTCAACATTTTGCAGACTAATCGAATGTACTTTGGAAGTTTTGTGCGACTTATTACTTGGAAACGTTGAATAAGTGTCACGGCTGTCGTAAAACGAACTATTCGCTGTTGAACTATGTGTATCGGACAGCAGGCAGTCATGACTCTTCACTTTCGGTCGGCCACAGAGACTATCAGTTTCTACGCCCTCTACTGCATCGTAATAGTCGCTCTTTGATTCCTGGCTTGATTGTTGATATTTTTCATATTGATCTTTTTTATTTAAATGCTTCAGTTTCTTACCAGTTGTTGTTGGCATTTCGTAGTTACGACCGAAACAATCGCCTACAAGTGATTCTTTTGAATCCTGACTAGACGCCACTGAAGTCTTACTCTTGGTTGTTTCCCGTGACTTTTTGCTGTCTGTGTGATACAAACTGTCACGTGACTTTTTGCTAGAATCTGAACTACGTGATATTTTCGTTTCAAACGCTTCGCTGCGACTTTCCTGACTGGAGGTCCGCGAGAGTGCCTCTTTGACTTTTTTATAAAAACTACCATCTGATTTCACGCATAACTTTTCACGTGGTAAGTATCGCGGATCTTCCGAATCCCAGATCTCGTTCATGATATCCACGGCAGATTTGCATTTAACATCCATTGCCGATCGATATTTATGCTGTTCAGAAACTGATTCATCGTCACTGGGTATATAATTGCCGGAATCAAGCGAGCAAGACCGCATATGGTCATCTGATCGACGACGGCCACTGAAGAAATCTATGTCATATTTTTCGAGTAACTCATAGCTATCCTGAGAAATGTCATCTTGTGAACCAGTATAATCTACGTGATGTCCGTAACCTCGCTTGTGTTGACTGTCTTGAGCATTGTATGTGCTGCCAGGATAACTTGAGGAATATACTTTTGAATTGGGTAATGGGGAGAAGTCTTGTGTTGCATCAATAGAATGATTTTTAGTAATATACATTGAATGTCTCGAATCATCGTAACGTGTAACAGGAGAATCAATACGATTAAACGAGATGAACTCCTTGTCGAAAGCAGTCATTGGCTTGGACTTTTCGCTTTCATAAAATGAAGAGAAATCATAAAGATCTTTACAAGAACTGCTCTTCAACCAGGACTCCTTCTCAACTTGGTCGTAAATGTTCTCCTCTTCATAAGGCTCTTTATTGTACTGTACAGCGGAATATGAATTACCAGATGATATTTCGAATTCAAGTTTTTCCGAAGATGTCTTAAAACGATTCAAGGGTGAATCAGTTGCGCTTCGTTCTTCAGTGGAGCCTAAAGGCTTGCTGTCGTTGAATACTAAGCATCTATTAGTTATGTTAGCGTGGGGACGCAAGTTACCGATCGAATGGGCATGATGTGTAATATAATGGCTATCATAGGAATCAACAGAATCCACACCGGATAATTCAGAGTTGCGTGGCAGTGAGTGGGTATGACGCCGCGTGGTAGCACCTCCTATACCCGATGTGGAACTCTGTGAGTCCATTGATGGTGTGAGATAATTTTCGGAATGAGTTAGTTTAGCAAGTTCTACAGTTGTATAGCGTTTCGTACCGAACCCAGTTCCGAAATATGAGGATGACGAGTCTGAAGGATGATTCAAGTCATTGTGATATTCATAATTAAGACTCGAGAATCCCGGATTAGTTTCAAAGTGTCCGTTTTGTTGTTGCATATCTGTTATACCCATTTGTTTGGCTCTCGTGTATTTTAATATGGATTCGTCAATAAACTCATCACTGAAGTGTTTTTCTCGCGTTTTAACTTTAGTTTTGCGATTAACGGTAGCATAAATATCGTTACGATCATTGAGATTTAAATTTTCGGAATTTGATATCTTATTTTCGAGTTTGGGAGTGGAACTTAGAAATTCAGGATATTTATAATGACCAATATCGTTTATATCTGTGTATATGATATTGTCTGTCTCAGTTTCGGTTGAGTTATTATTATTAAGCAAGCACTGTTTAGACATCGAATAATTGGTACTGCTATAATGGACTGGAGTGACAGTTTGCGATTGGGACTCCTGTGACAGAAGCTGCTGATGAAGGGCAGGGCCCGGCGCCGCTGATACCATACTCTCCCGATTGGTGGTAGATGCTGTCAAGTCCGAATCCGCTTCCTCCTCGACTAATTCCTCCAGCTGCTGCTCCTCCTCCTCCTCCTCCTCCTCCTCCTCCAAATCCTCCTCCTGTTCCAACTCCATAGAGCTGCTGAGATCCACCGATAGACCCACTGTGTTGGTTGTGATAGTGTTGATGGTGTTGCTGTTGCTGTTGTGCATGAGCTGCGGCGATGCAGGGACATACGCTTGCGATCCCACTGAGACTCGACGAGGGGTGCTGCTGCTGTATAAGTGGGACAAATGGCTCAGACCTGCACCGGAATATGTTGATTCGTTCCAATGTGAAGCACAATAAAATGTTAAGGGATATTTGGTTAGACATTTCATTTCTTTAAAATTGTTGCAAACATATTAATACAAACCGAAAATCACTAAATTAATCTCCATGCACAAAACACTTCTTCATCACTTCTCATTTTTATATAAAATCAAGAATTCAACATAACATAACATAATCAAACGTAAATAAAACAATTATGGGATATTTAAGGAAGAGATATAAATGCCATGAAGAATGTCAATAACATACATGAACATATTTCATAGATGAATATAGTTTTACAAACACGAACGAAGTAATAGTTCAAGGATAATGGAGTAATCATATTCATTCTACCTGCTGACATAGTCGGCATTCATCCTCGTTACCCATTTAACAGTCGGGTAACGAATATTGGAAACACTTTCCCTTACTTTTTAAAAATTTCAAATGTGCTACGAAAATAAGATCATTGGAAACAAAATCGCTTTAATAATACCATTTGTGGCTGGTGATCTTAACAGTTACCCTCTCTACATTGTATGAATTTTTAAAATCTAAAAAGGTGAGGGCTCAGATATGAATTTATGCTTGGATAAACTTTTTTTTTAAGAATCCAACGTTGATCCGATTGTTTCTAGCATTAAAAAAAATGGCATCACATGCTTATAATTTATTGCGATTTATTTATTATTATTGTAAAAATTTTGAGGCTTCCTTTATTAAAATAAAAAAAATTCATGAATTATGAAAATAATTATGAGACTGGTAGGATAAATTATTATTCATCGGGTTAACTTAACACTGCTAATTGCAAGATAAATAAAAGCAATCCAGACTTAATTATTTTAAAAATGAATGGAAGATTTGACTAAACAAAATTTGATTTTTCTTAAAATAAAGAAATTAGAATAATTTTAAAACTGAGTAAAAAATTTACTCATCTAGGTAAGGCTTTAAACTTACCTAAATTGTGATCTCCTGGATGCGCACGAGCCTGATCTTGGGCGCGCATACTGTTGTGCTGTTGACTGCTGTGATTGGGTGAACTCCATGATCCCGGACCCTGAGGAGAGGCAGTGCGATTCGAATTCATTTGGTCCATAGCCGCTGCCGAGGGGCGTTGTTGATCCTCCCCCAATGTTGGCGATTCCGGAGCATAGTTCTTCGTCTGATAGATCTCCACCTGGGCTGCTGTGACCTATGAAAGTATGATTTGCTATTGATAAATGAATTTTAATTATTGAAAGTATTTAATTCACTTGAGAACGCGTGTGGTCTATAGGATTGTCTTGTCGGCGATCCAAGGTATCCGCTGCCTTCTTCGTCAGAGAAAGCGTCGTCGAGCCGGTGCATTGATTGCGATAATCCCAGTCCGCTTTATTACAAAATAGAAATGATTGGGAAGGAGAAACCAAAATAAGATTACAAATATAGACATTTTTATTTTATTTTGGAACTTATATATATACATATATATATACTAATTGAAATAATAATACTAAATATACTATTGAACAAACTATAAAAAACGACTAAAATGAAGAACATAAAATTGTAAAACAATACAAACCAGTGTCAATTGGGAGTAGGGGATTGGCTGAAATGCTGGAGTTCACATAGGTATGCGACTGACTTCGACTACTAGCATTCAATGGCCCTTGCCGGAATGACTGTGACCTGCAGCAAAAGAAAAGACAAGAGGATACCACGTTTTTATTTGCATGCTCGTTTAAATTTTTTAAATTTAATTTGATTTTTATTTATTTTCAATTTGTTGATTTTTTTTTTTTTTTAATTTCTTTTGTATGATTTTAGCAGTAAGCTTTATCTTTTCTATTTTATGAAAAAGTCTACATAGCATAAAAAAAATTTAAATAATTCATAATAACGAAAAATCAATTAAATAAAACAAAACAGTAAATGGACCGTAATGAAAATACTGTAAATAAATTTATTTAAATTTTTATTAACTAATAAATTATTTTTTTTACTAAAAGGCTTATTTGTTAACCACTTCTAGGTTTTGGTTTATTAAAGACCAATAAAATAATAATCAAATAATATTTGTTTGATTCAAATTATGTAACTGAAATTATACTGTCAACTGGCAGATATACAGTTACTCAAATTTTTGACCACGTATTTAAATAACCATCACCGTGAGGCTTATAACAACAAAACTACATGTTCGATATTAATAATTCAATTGTTGTTTTAGCTGTTAAACCATTTTCTATAACTGATATTTGTTACAAGGCATTTCGAGGTACCGCTATCTTTTGAGTAAGCTAATGCAAAGTTAGTATCATTTTAATGAAAAAATATTTTTTAAGTGGCATTTATGTGGCCACCTTTGAATGCTTCCCGACCGACGCCTTTTAAAATTGAGCAAATAATTCTGGCTTGCAGGGAAATCGTTTTCTCAGTAACTAGGTTCATTTAAACCCATAAACGCGACAGTTTAGTTTTGACTCAGCCTAATGGGCATGCAAATATGACGAAACTAATCGATTTAGCCATGGCTGTGTGTTCGTCTGTCTGTGTACACGATAACTAAATTAAATACTGAGATTGGTTCATGAAACTTGGTTCACTCATCTCATTGGCCACAAATGGATCAAGTACACGCCCATCTGTTATGTAACGGTCATTTCTAAATATTCAGTTAAAGTCAAGTTAATTAGGGATGGTCGCATTAAATTAAAATTATGAAGGCGAAAATAAATTTCGGGTTGGCGACCCAGTTTTGGGGTCAAAACGTATTTGTTACTGGAGAGAATTCGATAATATTTTGTACCTATAATTATTCCCATGATCTAGTACGACCATGGACAGAATTGGTTGACATGAGTAGCCGAGAATCTGTTCACCATTACTATATTTTTCTTAGTTATTTGGCGCCACAAACAAGTTTAGTGTTCTTTACAGCTAAGCAAAGAAATTTAAAAAAAATTAACATTTTTGATTTTTATTTTTTGTACGCCCACTATCGAAATGTGGTTTGAAGGTGGTTAAAAAGTCCATAACATCACAGCACAGAGGTAATAAGACGAAGTATCTAATGGCGGCCGCAATATGCGAGCAGTGCGTACTATCATGAGAGTCCTGGCTCGACCAACATAT
The DNA here is from genome assembly GCA_030068015.2 of Neoceratitis asiatica. Taxonomy (NCBI): domain Eukaryota; kingdom Metazoa; phylum Arthropoda; class Insecta; order Diptera; family Tephritidae; genus Neoceratitis; species Neoceratitis asiatica. Next base: position 66,238,856 of record CM061529.1, on the reverse strand, counting down.
AACTTCAAAATTTATAGGAAATTAATATTTATTAAAACGCCTAATTAGTTTATTCTCCAAGTTATGGCGTACTTCAGTACTTTTGTAATGAAAATTAACTTTAGAGATAAAAAAAGCAGATAAAAACCTTACAGCTTTTTCATATAAAAATTTTATTAGAATTTTAATAAATATTTAAATCATGGAATAAACTATTCTGATAGTTATAATAACGAATTTAACTAAAAAAAAAAATAACAGCGGTTATAGAAAACTGTAAATATATAATTGTAGTAAATACATATTTACAAGAAATTTGTTCGCTTAATTTACATAAAAACAAGTACTAGACATTTATTTATTGACTAGCGTGCAAGAATAACTTAACATATTTTGTTAAAATAATACGATAGTACATTAAATATTCAAAACTAAATGGACATAATAGATCCTCAATAGGAGAAGTGCTACATTGAAATCCATTTGCTAAAGCATATCCAATAACAATAAGCTTATAATATTCGGTGTAAATACCACATACATACATTGATATTAAGAGACAGCGACTAGGCTGCTAAGACATGTCATCAGGATATTCGAAAATACTCCAGCTCTGAATTATACGAAGCAATACCCGCTGGCAGGACTAGCCACCAGTCTTTCACTCCGGAAGGATCGGGTGGTGTAGGATCTGGCTTCACTTGGTATCTCCGATTGGCGCCAAGCAGCGAAAAAAAAGAGATCACTGTTTTGCTATAGTTAATTCGGCTATAATCGCTTAAGCGGTGCCAACGATAAAGGCAAAGCACCCCCTGCGGGTTAGAGGTTCAACTAAGGCGACTAAATTCCAATAGTTCTCGCGACAGTCGGGTTGTTATCCCGGAACGACTCGGATTTTTATCTAGCTAAGGACTGTCGCTCCCGCAATATTCCCCGAAGCGCAATTTGGGAAATTTTTCTGTTACAGCAACAACAACAACAACAACAAAGGCAAAGTTTTATTTTCCATTTAGAGTACAATCAACATTTTATTTTTTTCTTCATTATCACTTTCGGAAGCTTACAAATGCATGGGGAGCAAAAACCGTCTTTTCGCAATGCCATGGGACTCTTAAAATTTTATTTCATTTTAAATAATTTTTGTTTTGCTGATGAAAATGCTATCATATGACAAATTATATGGTCTTCTTGCTTACTAATTCTTACTTTCCGAAATTTTCTCAGCAAACAATTTTTTCCCCCAAAATATATCTGCTTTCTATAATAAGTAGTAAGCACAAAGCCAAAACAATAATCATGCAGAATGAGCACGCATACCACTAATATAATTCTACGTCCATGGCAATTTGAAATAATATACATTAAATACATAAGTGCATACAAAAGTAACAAAAATCGCATATTTAATGGAGGTGTTTACGTGTTTAGGTGTTTAAAGTGTTATCTGGTTATATATTTATAATTTTAACTCAATTTACACGCAAAAAAAAAAAACAAAAACAAATAATATACGAATAATTAATATTTATCTCATAACCAACAGGCATGTACACCCCAAATAAAAAGAAAATACTTTGTAGTTATGCCTCAATTACTTAATTGAAAGTAAATGGCGAAAATCACTATATTATTTTTGATTTGATAAACGAATTGAGTAATTGATTCATTGAGTAGATATTTACAAACATCCGTACATAGCACATGACGATGGTGAAAATTGATATTAATTTATTGTTTATAAAAGTTAAATAAATTATGCCAAACACAAATTATATCCAATATATTTAATGCAACACATGTTATTCATTGATAAAAGAAACTAGCATTCAGAGGAAGCCAAGAAATATATTTTGTGATATGATGAAAATGATATAAAGGTTGAGAGACAACATTTGAAATTAAAATAAATATGAACTGTATCTAGTTTGCCAATCAACATACGTACGAGTATACCAAATATGAGAAATATACAATTTTTGATACACAGAATACAAAAAATTGTGTAAACCAGAAAAAAAAAATAGTAAAAACATATTATTTAGGTCAGTAAATCAACTAAAATTTTAATAGATTTTTTAATTATGTAGTAATTTTTCCAAGCTTTAATATATTTTACAACCAATTCGCCTTAATATCCTCTTCTCTTTTCTAAGCTTTCTGTAAATATTAAAGTTTATAGTAGTATTTCATTTCTTTAGCTGATTAAATAATGATATTTATATAAATTTTGAGCTATTCGTAAAAGTGAAACACAAATAAATAGTTAGCCCAGGTTTATGTATCGTGGGCGTTATTGTGTTAACGAGTCGCAGTTACACATATGGATGATGGAAAAATTAATCTTTTTTTTAACCAAAAGAGGCTGAAGTAAATCAAAATATGGATTATGTTTTATGAATTAACGTAATTGAATTTAACTAAATTATATTGAATACAAGTGGTAGGTATTTTTTATTATATTTTTTTAAGCAAACTAAACACATTTAGAAATGATTACAATAGATGAGCACAAAGAGATTACAAAAGTGACCTAATGTAATGTCCTTCGTACTTTTATGTCAATGGCAATTACATTCAATTGATCACATTCTTAGATTACTAATTGAAATTATTTTCAAATTTCAATGACTTGACCACAGCGAACATTATAAATACTGATATTTGTGAAAAAAAATGAAAAAAATTATAAATCCAAAGTGTATTAATGACAAAGTTTGGGCATATAACTTCTTATGTTTCAATAATTATTATTAGTTCTAGCATTATAAGGGCTTATTCTACTTTATATTTCTCATTAAGTACACATTAAGTACACTGTAAGTGCACTTACATATTTCAATGCACTTTTTTCATCATTTTTGAATAAATGAGATTTTTTAATTATTTTCAATTACAGGATGGATTTAAAAAAAGGAAAACTTCAAAAGGATAACGAATTTCGGTAAGTAAATGGAAAAACCTGGCACACTAATACAAATGTATAATATTCTCTGGCTATATTATCTTTTTTTGCCAAAATCGAAACAAAGTTTCAAACACTCTTAAGCTATCCTGTCTGACTTTATTACTAATACACTTTGCTATAAAGTAGAAATTTTCTTGTTTTTAAGAGCACCAGTTCACTGTGATCGTCAGAAGCATATATACAATCTTACTTATGAAAAGAATGAATTATGTAACACTTACCTTTGGAAGTTTTGTCGTTTTACGTAGTTCTCCCGAACAAATTCGATGATCTGTTTTTGTGTCTTGCCACTATAGCTGCATATTCAAAAGAAAAAACATAATACAAACAACAATAATAACAATCGCGTTTGTACAAATAACAAACCGGAAAGAACTTCCACGAGATAAAACACGCGCCTTCCGTCTAGGTTGATTCTGCACAGCAGCACAGCGAAAAAATCCATGATTCTCAACGCATTTCTTCCAAAAATTTTTACACTCATTACGCCCTTCAAAAAAAAACTCCACTGTGTCTTTGTAATAACCCTACATGCATAGATATATAAAAATATGCATATAAAAATTCGGTTAACTGTAAAATCATTTTATTTATGTATGTCAACTTACATATCCTTCGGGATGTAATTTCACTAGAAAACGTTTTCGCTTAAATGATATTTTACGTATTTTTGCCCAAGAGAAAGTATTAATGCGTGTGATATTTTGGAAAACAGCAATACCCATGTGAGCAACCGCTAAATTCAGTGGCACACCCTCAACATCCTTTGCAGGATGCATTTTCATTCCATATAACTCACACCGTCTAGCTGTCTCTAACAAATTCAAATCGGCCTCAGCAGGCGATTGGCCGCTATGAAAAAGAAAATATGTATGTAAATAAAATGTTTAAAATAGTAAAGTGATTTTAAACTAAGTAAGAAAATCGAAATATTCAGAATTTATAGGTGATATAGTGGTTCGGTCCACTGTCACTGTAATAGCACACCTCAGCACTGTTACAATTATTTGTTCTATTTCTGAACCACCATTTGAAGAAACATTTACTGAAGTATCTAGCGATAGTTATATCGAGGAAATATTATAAGCAGAGCCAAATTGAATAAGGGATCTTGAATTATCTAAAGAATCTGCATAAAAAATGTTTTGTATATTTAAAGAAACTTACTGTTAGGGCAACAAAGTGGATACATCAAATACCCATGTTTTCATTGTTTGTGAGATAGTCGCACCTAGCATAAACATTGGGCAAAAAGAGATTGGCTCATACACGGGATGTAAGCATAGAAAAAATAAAAGCGTCCACACATAAAAATGTCGATAAAATATTTTGATTTCTCAAATCCAGGGACCAATTTGCAACAACTTGTGAGGAACTTGTCTGTTGAAGTTACTACAAACTTTCTGGGAAATCACAAGTCAAGCAATTACTGAAATTCATAACAACAAGCTGGACTATTTCGAAAGCTTAGGGTGTTCATTAAAGTGCATTATCTCCACCACCACCTTGACCAGTTTCTAGTGAAACTTGGATCTTATCGTAAAGTGCAAGGTATGTGGTTTCACTGGAGCTTAAAAACTATTGAAGAGAGGTACCAAGTCCGTTGGTATCAGCATATGATGGCTGGCTTCTGCTGAGGTGTGGCTTTCACTTATCTGAAATGGTATATTGACTTTGGTCTGAGGAAATAGACCCTCCAAAATTTAAATCGGTCATATCAGAATGACGAGCTGACTTGATTAAGCCATGCCCGTCTGTTTGATATGTTAATAAGCAAAATTGTTGCATTTGGGGCTCCGACAATCCAAAACCAAAAAAAATTTACTGCCTGACGCGCTCTTTAGTCCGGAGGTGTGATTGGACTTTACTTCTTTGAAAACAATAACTACGAGACTGTCATATGATATCCGACTGGTCATATGATAACAGACTTTTTTTGGCTTGCAATTGAAGAACACGACTTGGACAATATGTGGCTCCAAGGAGATGGTGCCACATGCTATATAACTTTAGCGAATATGGCTTTATTGTGAGAGAAACTTCTCAGCCTCGTAATCTCACGTCTTGGCGATGTCAATTGACCACCGAGATCGTGTGATTTGACACCGTTGGACTTTTTTTCTTCATCAAATCATGCAAAACGTGCCTATACCAAAACCGAAGGAGCATTTTGCATCTTTCCTTTCTATGTATGGAGATAAGATTCAAGTTATTTTGTTAAAAAAAAATTTCTCATCATTTGCTTTTTAGTTTCTCAACGAAACGACTATCAGATTGCAACTAAACAGATTAAAAAATTGTTCCCTCCGCGAACTCAATATGATCTGAGTTTACCTTCGCCTTTTTCGCTCATACACGAAAAGACTCCAATCATCGGAGGCTATTGTTTGTTTTACATTAGAAAAGTTTACTGTAATTGGAATACCATTCGTCCAAAACCAGTGAGTACAGCATGTATAAGCATGCAACACTACAAAAAACAACAGTAACACAGTAGTGAAGAAGGTAATTTATGGCCAACGGTTTAGGAAATTTTCATTTAATTTTGCCCAAGGGTAGGTTCTATCTGATTTTATGTTAAGATAATAACTATTTCAATCCTTCTACCATTTTAACGTCAACAATTTTTACATCTTAAATATTTTGTAATCCGTTAATTGTACTTACACATGCTTCTTGTGATTTTCCATTATTTTACGCTGCATTGTGGCGTCTTGATGAGGCACAAAACGATACGATGATAAATATGTGTGATCAGGATAATCTTCAGGCACATAATCACCACATGATGCTTGCACTATGTAACTAGCCATTAGAGCTGCGGTATTGTCGTTGCACTGCAAATTTCCATTAGCCAAGTCTCGTTTAATTTGCAAGCAGAAAAGATATCTACAATGAGAGTTGGTTGGTTACTGTGTGCTAAAACAAAGGGGTCATATATACATAATAATAAATATGTGTGTAAGCACATACATATGTATGTCTGTACGTGCAACAATAATTCATTTATTCATGATGGATTTTATAACATGACCACATTCATGCAAGAACATAAGCTACAAGTTAATATGGGTTTTACTCACACAGACAATGATTACATATACATACAATTTTAGTAGAACTCACCTCGTATACTCTTCCTCAAGTTGCGCCGGGTCCGGAGTGTAAAATTTAACGCAGAAACGGAGTACTGGATCGATGAGCGACAGACCGACTTGTCGATTTAGCGGTTTCTCAAGGTCTAGCCAATATTTGGTATGTGTAGATATTTCCTGATACTCCAAACCGAAATAATCAGCTTCAAGTAAATTCAGTTGGCGACAAACTTGGTCGAAAAGTACACGCCCAAGTGCTTTTGCCTATTTTGTGCCATCAGTTAATTCAGATATTTAGGTTGTCGTTGATGTCATTGTTATTGAACAGGCGTAAGGAAATAATTGCGTGTAAAGAAAAAAGTTAAAATTGAAATGTCCTTTCATAGACATATTTTCGTATAACTTAATGCATTCAACAATAAATAATATATATAAATTGTCCAACTGGTAGCAAAACTCACATAAGGCAAATTCAATAATTTGACCCAAACACAATCAATACAAATTGAGTTACAATGAAATAAACTAACTAGGGCTTCAATAGGGTATAGGATTTCTTCTTGCTTCCGCTCGACATTTACAGTTACAAGAATATTCTCAATTCTTATTTCAAGGACAGGTATCTTGGCAAAATTGTCGACAAACACATTTTCTCGCACTAAATCTTCCCAAATGTGTTGGGGACAAATCGATTTTACCATTTATAACACTAGATTCCAATACAAGCAATGAGAACAAGCTTTTTTTCCTAACATCGAAAAGGCCGTAATCAGAAGACTGTCTCCAATGGTTTTAGGAATGAATATTTTCTGAGATTTTTAGACGATTCTAACCATAACGCTGTCGCAGGTAAGATAAGCACCCTTAACAGGACGGAGAGAACGCATCAACAGATGCACGGAAAGTTGGACGTCGATAAGTTGTAAGTACAACGGATAACCAGCCAGGTAATGTTCTACTCTGTAGGATAGAATTTTTATTTATTTGATGACAGGAGATTTTTCTTATTCACTATCAGGCCACTTCGCTTCGCTTCTTTGTGCAGAACTTACCAAAGATATCAATATCATCGGCATACGCCAACACTCTTCTTCCTTAATATTCTTCTATGCAAATTCCGTAGACAGAAATGGTTCGTCCAACACTTTATTAGCATTTATTATGGTTCATGCATTTGAGGAGGTAACAAAATCCTTATTGCGGTACAACAATGGGTGTATCAGCCTAAGTGCTCTAAGCTATTTATTAGTTTAAAAGTGATATATATGTATGTCACTTTAAAAGAAACCAAACGTGTAATTGCCCATACCATTTGGCTGCAAACCATTTTGACCCAGAGATAAGGGAAAAACTTTCACATAACGCAACTGAAATCGACTTTGCAGTAATTTTGAACTTTTTATTACGTAAAATTAAAACAAATAAGTTATCACAAAAAAATATAGATGCATATGTATAAATATTAATAATCGGATTAATGTTGAACATAAATATTTTCTATTCATGTGATATTCCTTTTTTTTTTGCAGTACTTAGATAAGTGTTCTTAGATGGAACATTGAATTTTGGAAATAAGGAGATATTCTTATTAATTTAAATAAATTAATAAATTCCAAAAGTACGCCCATGAATGCTATAGGAAAATCAAAAACTTCCGCCAACTTTCATACACCCAAAAAATCGGTAAGCTGCAACTAAAACAGAATAAAACAATCGAATTAAGCCAAATGCAGATATACACACATTAATTTATGGCATACCATCATTACGCCAATGACCAGGCATACCAATGCGTCACGCCAAGTAATTATTTAAATTCACCTTTCTACAAGCGTCAGATAAGGAAACCAACCAAGTAAGTTCAAGTTCTTACCTAGCATTATTATGTACAATAGATATGTTAATGGGTGTGGTGGTAGGGTATGTATAAAAAGTTTATATTTTTAAGTTAATAATTTCTTAGGTATTGCTTATGTATACATACATATCGAGCATAGGTGCTTCAATCTTCATCTGATTTCAAACATACATACGAGCAGAAATTTACTTTCTAAAATTAGAAATTTGCTTGGCATATTCATAAAATCGTACTGAAATCAAATATGCAGGATATCTTTGAAGCGAAGCACTAACTATTCGTATCGAAATAACTGATAAATAAAAATTGCACCTGACCGAAGCTTGGGGTGTCAATCTCGCTTGCCCGCTTGTCGCTTTAAAGCGTATAGACATGGCAATTTAGCATTTAAATCACGTAGCAGTCGTGTAAACACAGCAATAAATTGACTGTGAAGAAATCGATAATGCATTTACGGTACGCGTATATAAGCGCGTGTACACATTTATATATATCAGAAAATGCAAGTACATGAAAAATTCAATTATTGAAATTGAATTTAACGGCTTCCGTTATTTTTAACTTATTAATTTTATTGGCCGCAATAGCCGAGTGGTTAGCATTGCGTACTACCATTCCGAAGGCTGGGGTTCGAATCCATGTTCGAACAACATCCAAAATTATAGAAAATAAATTTTTCTAATTGCGGTCGTCAAGCTCTCCGAGTGTATTTCTGACATGAAAGAAAATCTCCTCATAAAAATCCATATTTTCAAGGTGACTTCATTACAGTAACAAATATTGGTGTTCCCGAGTGTCATAGAATAAGCAGAGAAAAATAAGAAAATCAATCAAAATAAAAACAATTACTTTGACTAAAATATTAAATACAAGATGTACTATTGTACAACTATTGTGTAACGGTGCAATGTTTTGTTTACATTTCACTTTTGGTTTTGAATGACATTTTGGAAAGACAGCACTCGATAGAAGAAGAAAACAGCTGTGCTACAAATTCACCTTATTTGAATTCGCCTTGAAATCTCCTTTCTCGTATATATTGGTTTATAAGAAAAAACAGCTACCTGAAAATTTTCAAGTCAAATCATAATTTTGTTAAGTGTGAGAGGGTGAGCAACAACAAAAAATGTAGATAAATGAAATGAAATACACTAATGTTTTCGACAAAAAAAAAATTGGTTCTTGCTTTTACAATGCAGTAGTTGTTTAATTCAATTCGTTGTTGCTTCAGTCCAAGGCGAATTTAACAAGGTGGTTACTATGACGGCGAATTAAACTTTTTTCATTCATTCTTCGCTTTTATTTTAAATTTTAAACGTGAAAATCTTCAAATTAGCGATAATGTAAAGAATATTGGTGTTCCCGAGTGTGGATCAAGGAGCTGGTTTATTTTTAAAAACCAATGAATTTTCCATGATTTTACAAACGCTACGAAATACCAAAACAATATACTCGGTTATTGTGGTTTTTGTCCTTTTGCTTTCATCTTCATAAATTCGCCTTGTTTCAGGCCAAAAGTTGAATATGGTATGTGACTGTAAGTTTTGAAATATTGCTTAGGCTACTCGAAACTTCTAATGGCAAGAGGTTATCTAGAAAATTAAAAACTATTGTATTTAAGAACTAAATAACAGCAACAGATTGCCTCCTTTCAGCAATAACCTCATATCAACAAAATCCAATTTTTCGGAAAATCTATAAAGACGTTTAGAGCTTCTTACTTTTTGTAAAAAGTTGTAATCAATTGGAGAATTACATATACTCTATATTTATCAACTTGAGATACTTAAGTATGACTTTTTCCTTCTGCATCGATACTTGATTGTTATTATCAATTTTATGTACATACATACATATATACGAGTTTTCGCGTCAAATACCCTCCAAGCTTATTTGAAGATAGGTGGTTTTAAGTCATAAAGATGTTTTTCTATAAGATCATTTGGGTTAAATTTAGTTATAACGGGTGATCCATTTCGATGTTCCCTACTTTTGTAAAGAAAAAACACAGAAAGTTCAAATTTAATGGGGAATGTTTATTATCGTTCGAAAGATTATCTCTTTCAAGTGTTGACCGCCGCTACGTCTCAGGGGGGCGCGATATGGTCACCATTGACGGTTACGTTCTAACCGGCATCATTTTTGAAGAAATATGTACGGAGGATTCCACCGGCCCACAAACCACACCAAACCGTTCTTTTTTCTGATGATTTTTCTTCAGGTTGCTCTTCGTCCCAAATACGGCAATTCTGCATGTTTATATACCCATTGAGCCAGAAATGGGCCTCACCGCTGAACAAAAACGTCGGTGTCGCTTGGGAAGGTCGAGCGTCTTCAGTTCTTGCAGAAGCTGTAAAATGTAAAATGCGACAAGTCGTTCCATACGTCAGTCCGAGCTGCTGCGAACGGCGCTGAATCCACTCTTTACGATCTTCGTGTACATTCGCAGCTACGACCGCTATATTTTTTTTACTGCATGCTGGACGTAGTCTATCCGGTCGAATATTATCCAATAATGAATGCTGGGTCTCAAGATGAGTGATGGTGTTGCGAATAGTACGCTCAGTAGGACGATTATGTTGACCATAAGTTGGTCGAAGCGCACGAAACACATTCTTTACAGAACGTGAATTTTCGCAATAAAGTGATTTGTAAAAGTTGTTCAGGCGTAAGTCTTTCCATGACAGTTTCACATGACTCACGCGTGTTCTGTCAAAAAAAGGATATTGAAAAACTTCTACTTGTATCAACCTTTACAAAGGTGTAAATTTTTTATTATTTTAAATTTATTGCCTTAAATAAATCATTTGATTTTAACTTAACTTTTTATAAAACATTTAAACTAATATTTAAATATTGAAAAATCCCCGGCTTGAAACATAGATGGAATTAGTTTGTGATTTATAGCAATTTGATTGCAATCGCTGATGATTCCGTTTCAGTTTGTATCCGTGATATTTTCGTTTTTATTCAGATTAAAAATTTGATTGAACGAAACAAGAACAATTCTATGAATAAAATAAATTCTATTTTTAAATTTATTATTTTAAATACATGTAAGTATAGGGTGTTTTTTATAGAGGTATAGAACTTTAAGTTGGCATTAATTTTCAAGATGGCGACCGATTTAACAGCTGTCAAGTGATTTATTCTTAGTTTGGATTGGCAATTCATCATGAATAGACTCACGCCTGAACAACGCTTGCAAATAGTGCAATTTTATTTCGAAAATAATGGTTCTGTGCGGAAAACGTATCGCGCACTACGTCCAATGATACGGACCAATGATTCCACCAGCCCATAAAGCGCACCAAACAGTCAGTTTTTCTGGATGTAACGGTGTTTCAACATACACTTGAGGATTACCTTCACTCCAAATGCGGCAGTTTTGTTTGTTGACGTAGCCATTCAACCAGAAGTGCGCTTCATCGCTAAACATCGCTAAAATGGCGTTGTTCAGGCGTGAGTCTATTCATGATGAATTGCCAAACCAAACTGAGAATAAATCACTTGACAGCTGTTAATTCGGTCGCCATCTTGAAAAGTAATGCCAACTTAAAGTTCTATACCTCTATAAAAAACACCCTTTATATAAATAGATACTAGAACTCCAGATTTAGCTCAAACATTTTCGAGCTGTACAACTGCTCATTGCTCATTACTTGAAAATTTTTCGAGCCCAGCAAGAGCATTTCGAGTATTTTGACAAACACTTCGACTTTTTTCTCTAAAGTGTACAAATCATTGAAACGCCAAAGAAATTTTGACAAGCAAAATTAATTTTTTTTATTCTGCTGAGCATCGAGCTGCTCGCAATACTCGATACCCGGCTATCTGGAGCTCTAATAGATACATAAATTATTTAGTGAGAAGGGAAGACGAAGTCTTTGAAGAATCGTGTGAGACACCTGTAATTCAGCACATATCAGATCTGGATATTGAATAAATTTACATTTGTTATGAGGTAATTTCGACTTATTGGTGCATCCATCTGTGACTAACATCATTTACACAAGATAACTTCAACAATACGACAAAAGGTAATAATTTTATCAATACAATTGCAAATACAAAACTTTTCAGTGTTGTAAAAAGATATTTCGCAAAGGCTCTTCGCCTTCGAAACTAGAATAGAGTCGGCAAATTGTATTTCGACAGCTGCTTGTTAATAAAGCAAAGCCTTTGTGACGTGATAAGACAAAAAAGTTCTTTTAGCTTTATTATAATGTATCAAGGCTTAAAAACTTTTCCTATACAGAATAATCAGAAAGTTTTATCTATTTTATATATTACTTATGTAAGTATGTATGTCGCAAGTGGCACACCACGTCAACTGCAATGCAGCAAGTGGCACTCAACATAGGGTTTTATGTCAAATCTAAATAAGAACGCGTCAGTTATGCATAGGCCTCGACAGTCACTTTATGTAATTTTGCGTTTCTGGTGAGCAGCTCAAATTTTATTCATATGACAATTAATTCCATTTGAATAGCAGCCCCAACAATGCCTGCGCCAACGACACTGCAGACAAATTACGAAAAAAAAAAATTGAAGCGATGAGAAAATCGCGAGTAGGACGTAGGAATAGCGCCAGCTTCGCTTCGACATATGTATGTATATTGTTGCATTGTTTTTAACACAAGTGAGGCATGTCAATGCGATTGTATTTAGATACTAAAATACATATGTACGAATGTATGTATAAGTTCCTATATTTCTAAATACATATGGATACATATTCTTCTATTCTGTGTTATTGTACTCAAATAAATATATTAGTTTAGTAATTGTGCTTGTTAACTATACATACGATGCTCGTGCTCACAATTGGACCCAAAATTGGATTAAACACCCTTCAAAGCAAAATCAACACTTTCTCAATTCATCATAGTGAACAACCGATTCATTTCATAGTTTGCAAGGAGTCTTCTTGTTCTTCAGTGGTAAATAGCCTAAGGTATAATACCCTCTATATCATAAAGAAAGTGTGCCTATGTGCAACGCCTTCTTTTGTGCATATTTGTGTGTCTATGCATTTAAAATACGTTGCACGGTAAAAAATGCCACATGAAGAAGGTCTACAAAGTAATAACAGCTTGTCAGCTGTGCACAAAGAATGAAACTTAAACCTTAACTGAAATAAATTGTTATAAAACAAAATGAACAAGTTTATGCCACTAAAACTGCCCAGGAGGTGGTGTATACAACTTTATGTAAACATAAGATCTTGTGGACTATTTCTCATGCAATAAACTTGCGAGGAGACGAGTGAAATCTTTTGCAATGTTTTTACGAGACTCTTTTCAGACCAAACATCAAAAAGAAACCTATTTCCTCCATAAACGAAAGGCTCTATAAATATTGAAGTAATGTCAAATATCACACGGAGCAACACTAGGCGCTTCAGACTATTTACTATAGTGGATGATCGAAAAAATTGCTGATGTCTCTATGGAAAGTCAAAATTGACGAATAATCATTACTAATAAAGGGGTTTCCAAAAAGGTTGATATGATTCCTAAGAGTCGTTTTGGCCATTTTTAATATGTCATTTTTTTTTTCATTGTATTCAATAATTTTAATTAATTAATTTACAACTTCATCATGGCAAGATGTACCTAAGAAAATTTGTGCTGATTTTGCCTTGGAACAACTCGGAAACGATAACGATTTTTTTTTTAAGAAAATCATCTTCTCCGATAAGGCTCACTTTCATCTGAGTGGCGCGGTAAATTAAGAAAACTGTCGATTCTGGTGCGAAGAAAATCCACAAATTATTCATGTACAACCATTACATTCACCCAAATTGACAGTTTGGTGTGGTTTTTGGTCTGGTTGAATCATCGGTCCATACTTCCTTCGAAATAAAGCTGGTAGCACCGTTACTATCAATGGAGAGCGGTATAGATCGATGATAACCAACTTTTTATGGACACAATTGGAAGACGGGTTCCAACAAGACGGGCCTACGTGTCTCACATCACGTGCAATAACCGAATTATTGCGAGAAAGGTTTAGAGATTCGATTATTTTCAGAAATTGTGTCATTGAATGGCCTCCAAGGAGGTTGTGGTTTAATACCATTATACTACTTCTTGTGGGGTTATTTGAAATCATTGGTCTTTAGCAATAAACCTGAATCTCTTCAAACTTTAAAAGTCAATATTGAACGTGCTATTCATGACATACGATTTGATTCAGTGGAAAAAGTGCACGAAAATTGGCTTAATCGAATTCGTTCTTGCAAAAGAAGTCGTGGAGGCCATTTGAATGATGTTATATTCAGAACTTAATTATATCGATTGTATTTCACATTAAATTAAAAAAAAAAACATTTGAATTTCCTTAACAATTTAAAGAAATCATATAACTCTTATTGGAAATCCCTATACATATTTGAACCTCATAAGTAGAGCAGGAGTATAACAACTTAATTTTACAGATGTAAAAGTTGTCATTCCTATCCAGATAATATACAACTTCCCTTTTTTACAAATGTCTCATTATTTCTTTTTTTCTTTTTACAATACTATATAATAATTTTTTAGTTATCAAAAGAATTCTCATTTGAAAAAATAACATAATTTTCGTTATTGTATCCAAATTTTTAATTCCTAGCATAAAATCTGTTAAAAATATGTCCATTTCAAGATCCGCTGAGAGTTATATTCAAATTTTATAATATAAAGACATTCGACACCAATAGTGGTGAAAAAACATAAAATTTCTCAAAGCATTGTCGTTTTTATGAGGATTTCATTGCGCAACAGATATCCACTATAGTCAATATATGACCGTTAAGTGTGAAAATTTAATAATATTTTGCATATATGTATGCCGTACGATCGGATATAAAAAATGTAAGGTTACACCTAAATTTAAATATTCGAATCGATTTCTTTGCTGTTCTTAATTTAAAGTGAAATTCTGTAGATGTTACATTTTAACCGCTATGCGCGTTCATTGACCACCATCATTCTGTATGCATATTATATAACTGCATCATGTATGTTTGTATAGTTATTTCTACATACACTTCTATACATAATTCATTCCCTCTAAGGATGCAAAGTAGTAAATGAAATAGCGAATTGAAGCAACTCTAAAAGAGTTTCTGGCACTTGTCCAATGATTCTCAGCCAAAATGTTTTTGACAAGTAGTTAGGCAACAGCCACACAAATAACATAGTTTGGCTGCTTTTTCGACCACAAATATTACAGCCTTGTGTGGTTGTATATTTTTATATTTGGCTATACAATGTATACAGAGTATATTTGGTTTGTTCGTTTAACAATTGTAACAGGTCCATTGGAAAGTCCACGTCCTGACACATATATGGCGCTACTAGAATTAATTAATTAAAGATTTTTAGTTAGCCCTAACCTTCAAAAGACGAGTGGGTAAATTTGACAGCTGTCGGATCATTAGTTTGTGAATGATAGTATTTTGAGTGAAGCAACTTTTGTTATTGTGAAAAAATGGATAAAAAGGAATTTCGCGTGTTAATAAAATATTGCTTTTTGAAGCGAAAAACTACAGTTGAAGCAAAAAAAGTGGCTTGATAAAGAATTTCTGGACACTACCGCAGAAAAATCAACCATCAAGGATTGGTATGATAAATTTAGACGTGGTGAAATGAGCACCGAAGACGGTGAACGCAGTGGTTACCGACAAAAACATCAAAAATCTACACAAAATGATTTTGAATGACCGTAAATTGAAATTGAATGAAATAGTGGGCACTCGAAAGATATCAACTGAAGGTGTACATCATATTATTCACGAATATTGGGTATGAGAATGATCTGTGCAAAGTGGGTGTCGCATGAGCTCACTTTTAACCAAAAACAAGGACGAGTTGATTAATCGGAGCAGTGTTTCGGGATGTTCAAGCGTAATAAACCCGAGTTTTTGCGTCGCTCCAAAGCGTGGAAAAACGCAACAGTTACCTTGCAAAGTTATGGCGTCTGTATTTTGGGATGCGCATGGAATAATTTTCATTGACTACCTTGAAAAAGGAAGGGCCATAAACAGCGACTATTATATAGCGTTATTGGACCGAAGAGCGAAATCGTCGAAAAACGGCCGCACTTGAAGAAAAAGAAAGTGCTGTTTGACCAAGACAATGCACCGTGTCAGAAGTCAGTGAAATCAATGCAAAAACCCATGAATTGGGCTTCGAATTGCTTCCGCAGCCACGTATTCCCCTAATCTGGCCCCAAACGACTATTTTCTGTCCTCAGATCTCTAAAGAATTCTCGCTGGGAAGAAAATTTTGTCGAATGAAGAGGTGATCACCGAAACTGAGGCCCATTTTGAAGCAAAGGACAAATCTTACTATAAAAATGATATCGAGAAGTTGGAGGGTTGTTGTTGTTGTTGTTGTTGTAACCGCAGAAAATTCTCCAAATGGGGCTTCGGGGAACATTGCGGGAGTGACAGTCCTTGGCCGGATAAAAATCCGGGTCGTTCCGGTATAAAGACCCGACTATCGCGGGATCTATGGGTTTTAGTCGGCCCTTACGACCGGCATACCTTACCGCGGGTAAATTCTTGAACCCCTAACCCGCAGGGGGTAAAAGTTGGAGGGTCGCTATAATCAGTGTATCACTCTTGAAGAGAACCATAAAATAGACCATCGATTTTTGACCCAGCTGTGGACTTGATATAAATATGAACCATGTTCGGTTTCACCAAAACATAGTCTTCCTTACATGTTATTACTTACTTTGTTTTTGTTAATGAGAGAAAAGGATATAATGCTTAGCATATGATTCAAACAAAACGTTATTACACCTTTCTCTTCGGAAAAGTACCTATGGACTCGGTGGCGCTCAGTACAAAGGGGATATTTAATTTTAAATATAAATATGTACAGATGGATGAGAGTTTTAGTCATGTCAAGCAATCTATAACATGAGTAAAAATTCTGACAGAGACATAATTCGTTAAACTGATGAGCTGTTCACACTTTCACACAAATACTACATTGTACAAAATGAATTTAAAACTGTGTATTTTTTAAACATGTTTATAAGAAAAATATCAAAATGCACATCGCATATTAGAAAGAAAGCTCTGCCACAAATCGTTAATTATATCGCATATCTATGATGCCATTTATGAATAATACTCGTATAAGCAGGTGTATATTTTATTTAGCCGGTTTATTTCATACCAAAATATAAGCTTCTCAACAACAAAGGCCATAAATTATTTGATAATTTTTTTTTTCTTTTTTTATATCCTTTTTCTAATTTTTCTAAAAACTAGTTTTCATAGTCATGTATTGAGTTTTGATATAAAATTTCTTACATACATATATATATAATACATTATACATATATAATATATATTATAAATGTATATGTATTGTATATTAATGCTTGTACATACATATATTAATATGAAATTCTCACCTGAACTTGAAACATGGTCACCGAATCATCTAACATCTGTATGCGAACGGTTAACTTTTTACCACCACGATGTCGTGGCGTGGAAGGCGTGCCATCAACCCCAGATGGTGTACTAAGCGAATGTGTCATACGTCCACCTTGTACTCCCATGCCAACATCCGTACCGCTAAGACCAACAACACCGCCGCCACCCATGCCGCCATCTCGAGTCACTGTACCCATATCGGCCAAAGACATTTTATAGACCAGAATTTTTATGGATTTTCAACACAAATCGTTTTGTATTGACGGTAGTAGATGAACTTTTAAAACTCAAACTTTTCGTTTAGATTCGATTTTTTTTTATTATAGATTTTTGTACTGATTATGATTAATCTTTTGTCTGTTTAATTTCTTTGTACCGATTATGACTTTATTTAAATAATTTAGATTGGAATTGATCTAATAGCTTAACATTTACATATATATTTATAAACTGATAACGCACCCTTTTCGTCACACAATTATCAAACACAAGATTGGAGTGACCTATTGCTACTATTAAATTTAAAACAAATTTTTTTTTTACAATCATTAGCCTACGTATTTATTGCACCGTATTTATTCAAGCATCAACATCATCTTATTTACACATTTGATTTGTTGCTTCATTTCTCCAATCTTTTGCTTTGTTTTTACTTATATTTTCCGAATGTAATTTATTTGGAATGAATGTAGGCGTCTTACATTTTCGATAAGTCTGGTTTAACTGGTTTTATTTTTTTACTTCATTTTATATTATTTTCTTTTTTTATCAAGTTTAATTTTGTCGTTTCGTTATGCGGTAAATTTTATTTTTGAATTTGTTTAAAACCAGCTAAAGTCAATTTACAATTAACTATTTGTAAGTAAATTGGTACGCTCAAATAACTGTATCGTTGTCCGTTGACTCTTTACTCTCTTAAGAAGAGACAATTTTTGATTATCGATTTATTTTATTGATTTGATTAATTTTATCTATATATGTATGTAGTTTAGTATCGCAACCTCGGAAGATTAATTAAAAAATGGACTTGACTCGTTTTCGTTGACTTTAAAATTTGAATGGAATAATGGGTAAGACCTGCAAGTATAAAGATATAAAAAAATTTATTGGTTAGAAATAAATTAAATAAATATGATGACAAATGCATAATACTATGTAACATCTATATAAGTAAACCCAAAGTGGGGTTTGTGAAAGCGATCAATTTTTTGTCACTTTAAATTTTTTATCTTTGAACTATTATTATACTTAACATAAACTTCTTAATTGAAAACTCTCTGTTTTGATTCATTAAAATATATTTAATTAAAAAGAAATATTTTTGCAGAAAAATTATTACATAAAATGAATTTTAAATACAGGTACGACTTCACTCACAAAAAGTTGTAAAATATGAATCAAATAAACAGCCAAACTAATACCAGCAAATTCTCAAAAGTATTATGTACAGGTACTGTATATAAAAGTACATATATGTTGTATATATACCTACTTATTACATTACAAGCCTCGAATATTTAATAACATCTTTTCTCTACAACTTTCAAAGAAATCAACTAAATTTGGAGCATAATGCTGCAATGCATTGAATGCCAACCAAATACACACAGAATATGTGATGCATTTCGTTGAAAACTTGTGGTAACTTTGGCTCCAGACCAGCCAGTGAAATTTAAAATGTGACAACAACAATTAAACACAACTCTAACAGAGTCAAAACAGTAAGTAATTCCGCTATGTTTTCTCGTACTCCAAAGCGGAGACATAGACGCCTTATTCGTGTAGTTGCTTCACCATGTGTGATTATTTATAAAATATTACAGAAATGTGAACCATCGCTATACTGCCAACTTTGCAACCGGACCAAATAGCGCCTTCCATCTTAGGGAGTCAGGGTTCGATGACAGCATCACCCCTTCACTTCCTGCAAAAGTTGCCAATGCAGTCAGTATAACACTTGCTAAGCACTGTTCAGTATGGTGAATATGTTTTTTTTTATTCATCAGCAATAAATACGCGTTGAAATGCGCACATACATATATAAAATTCAGTCTTGTTGCGCCTGCATCTAGTTCTCGAAGGGTGTAATACTGTTGTCACATCACATTTGCGCTTATTAATAGAATTTAGTTCACGATTCAGCATCAACAGATTCCTTTTTATTTACTTCTTTAAATAACACATAAAAAAATATGCTCAGCAATCAAAGTAAACAAAGCTACATATGTTATGTACATACATATGTATATATTTACTATATGGGTATCAACGTACTTTCTTGAAAGTATATACGAGTATCTGAGTTTGATGAGGCACCAAAATTCCATACAGTGCATAACTTTAGCGATGCAGCTGTGCAGAATGTCATGTGTAACTGCAAGTATAATGCAAATACATCTTAAGCTACACATCTGTAGATATGCATATAGCATACATATGTATGTATGTATGTATGCGAAATTAACTCCACCAATTTGTATGTAAGAATTAAGAAGAAAAGCGAGAGAAAATTTTAGAATAACAAATCATTTTTCACAGAAGCGACAGCGATGAACCAAACAGAATATCTTTTAGGAATTTTAAAATAGTTTCATACGCTGTATTCCAAAAGGCTTAGCATGCTGCATGCTGTTCTTCGTATAGACTTGTCTCTGCATACATGTACATATATATTTATATATTCAGCGCTTCTTAACCGCTTATGCGATTTTCGGCCGAACCCCTCCTCCAATTTGTTATGGTGTGCGTTTTAATGTTTCCTCCAACGAATGGAGAGCCCCACAATTTATTCTAAGCCGCCTCTGAAAGGCCGATAAATTTTTATGATGAGCATTTATTTGATGTCAGAAAAACACTCGGAGGACTTGTTATTCCCTGCCGGAGGGACAACCGCAATTAGAAAATTAATTTTCTAGAGATTTAGATGTTGGTTGAACCAGGACTCGTATGGTAATACGCTTTGCTAACTACTCGGCTATAGCAGCCGGCTGCCGGAAATACGATCCGCGGGCTAGAGGTTCGTGAATTTACCCGCGCTAAGGCATGCCTGTCGTAAGCGGCGACTAAAATCTTGTCAAGTTGTCATGTTATTTTTGTTACGTATTATTTGGCATTTTATCATGGAAAGACTTACGCCTGAACAACGTTTATAAGTCATTCAACTTTATTACGAAAATTCGCGTTCTGTACAGAATGTGTTTCGCACGCTTCGCTCAACTTATGGTCAACATACCCTGCTTACTGAGCGTACTATGCGCAACATAATCACCCATCTTGAGATCCAGCATTCATTAATGGATAATATTCGACCGAATAGACCACGTTCAGAACGCAGTGAAGAAAATATAGCGGCCGTAGCTGAGAATGTACACGAAGATAGGCGCCGTTCGCAGCATCTCGGAATGACGTATGGAACGGAGATTCAAGAGCTACTATTTCATCCAGAATGAAAAACGGCTTGGTGTGGTTTGTTGGGCGGTGGAATCATCGGTCCATATTTCTTCTTCAAAAGTAATGCCGGTGAGATCGTAATCGTCAATGCCGACCGTTATCGAACCATGATAACCGACTTGAATTCATGCCTGAAATTGAAGCTCGTGATCTTCGAGACATTTAGTTTCAACAAGACGGCGTCGCTTCCCACACATCACATCAATCAAGGAATTTATTGAGAGAACATTTCGGTGAGCAGATAATTTCATGTTTTGCGCCGATTGATTGGCCACCAAGATCGTGTGAAATCACACCGTAAGACGTTTTCCTGTGGGGATATGTTAAGTCTTAAGTCTAAGCGGACAATCCCGCTTCGATTCGGGCCTTGGAGCAAAACATCACACGTGTCATTCGCCAGTTACCGGCCGAAATGCTGGAACGAGTTTTTTTTTAAAGTAGAGAACCTCGAAATGGATCACCCTTTAAATATATATAGAACATCAAAATGTCAAATTGATGTATTTTCAGTCTACTTTCGCTCAAAAATGAGATGCTAAACGCACTGAACGTCTCTGTATGTCTTCACTTGCTTTTGTTTATCATCGTTTCTATGTGCTACAAGTACATAAACATATAGATATGTATGTATGTATGTATGTATGTATGTGGATGCCAGCATTCAGAAGACGTTCTCCACAAAGAAGAAAACTTAAGCATAAACAGAAGTAAAATGTTAAAGCAAAGTGATGAAGGTTTATAGCACAAGAAATGCATAGAAGGTGGTATACACAATTTTAACTGCTTTAATGTAAACATAATTTTTTTTAATTATGAACTCTTTTCAGGCAATCTATTTATTGAGTTCGTTGAGTTTTTGACTTTCAGATATAAAGTGACTAAACATTAACAATTATTTCACGAGTCTTCTTTTAATACAAAATTCCAACGTAAATAATGATCTATTGAGGTTCTCCAAAAAATATTGTTTTATGTGATAACCCATCTAAACTCGCTTAGCTTAACATATTTTTTAAATTAAATACGTCGCTTGAGGTTTGACGAAACGAAAAGGAATCACAATATAGTATACTACTCATACCTAATGCATAAAATTTTGGCAAATGCTAGCAAACATCAAAAAAGCGTTACGGCGGATAAAATGAACGATTGGTTGTATCTATAAAATGTTATTATCGTAAACGAAAAATTCAGCTTTATCAGGTCAATGATTGCCTCATCTTCATTGATTTAGCACCTTCTTTAGAATTTTTTTTTAACTTTACGCACCTTTGCAACTCTTTGATACTTCGAACATGTAGATAAAGCACTCAATATGATACTTAAGCCTCGACCTATACAGATCGTCAGATATCAATATAAACTTGAATTTACGTTTGTTGAATACCAAATTTCATGATCTTAGATGAATTTTCGTTGGATTTTGGACGCAAAACCTCATATCTGAATAAAACTGTTGCATGGGGGCTATATGATATAGTAGTCCGATTTCAATGATTTTTACAACCAATTTACAATTGATTTGTTTGTGTAGTATACCAATTTTCACTTAGATACTTTTTTGGCGGATTTGTGATCCAAAATTAACAATCTGAAAAATCGAAACCGGTTCCGGCAAATGATCGTTTAAACGTATGAGTGCATCTGTCTACCAAAGATTGAAGTTTGAAATATCTAACAGAGGGACTTGTTTGCATTCAAACAGACGGACGGAAAGACGGGCATGGCTAAATCAACTCGGCTCATGATTCTGATTCGATCGGTATAATTTTCGGCGGGTATATCTCTTCTACCTCTTGTACTTACATACTTTGGACCAAAATTAATATACCATTTAATATACACGAAACTTAACTAATTTTACTTATTTGTTTTTTTTTTTTTTGTACAGTTGTAATTTGAAAATATTGGCCTTTTTTCATTTTCACCTGGCAATGCTCACATGTAAAGTGGAACGCTTATATTTTTTGAAACTGCCGACATTTCCTGAAGTACCGATAAAAAATTCCAACTTAAATTTAGTGTGTTATGATATTGCGAAGCGTCCGCAATAGTCGAATTGTGGTACGTAGAGGTACTTTTTTCAATAGCCTTTTCTGACAGATCACGCGTGAGTCGTGTCAAGCTGTCATGTTATTTTTGTTCAGTATTGTTTGGCAATTCATCATGGAGACTTACGCCTGAACAACGTTTACAAAATATTCAACTTTATTACGCAAAATTCACATTCTGTAAAGAATGTGTTTCACGAGCTTCGCTCAACTTATGGTCAACCTAATCGGCCTACTGAGCGTACTATTCGCAACACCATCACCCATCTTGAGACCCAGCGTTAGCAGCAACTCGGACTGACGTATGGAATGACTTGGCGCATTTTACGTAGGGATCTTAAATTGAAACCTGAAGAGATTCAAGAGCTGCCATTTCATCCAGAAAAAACAACGGTTTGGTGTGGGTTGTAGGCCGGTGGAATCATCGGTTCATATTTCTTCAAAAATGATGCCGGTGAGAACGTAACCGTCAATGGCGACTGTTATCGCGCCATGATAACTGACTATTTGATGCCTGAAATTGAAGCTCGTGATCTCCACGACATTTGGTTTCAACAAGACGGCGTCGCTTCCCACACATCACATCAATCAAGGGATTTATTGAGAGAACACTTCGGGGAGCAGATAATTTCATGTTTTGCGCCGATCGATTGGCCACCAAAATCGTGTGATATCACACCGTTAAAGGTTTTCCTGTGGGGTTATGTAACGTCTAAAGTCTATGCGGACAATCCCGTTTCGATTCAGGCCTTGGAGTAAAACATCACGCGTGTCATTCGCCAGTTATCAGTCGAAATGCTCGAACGAGTCATCGAAAATTGGACTCAATGGATGGACCATCTGAGACGTAGCCGCGGCCAACACTTGAAAGAGATAATCTTCAAAAAAAAGTGCCAAAGAATGTTCTTTCGAATGATAATAAACATTCCCCATTAAATTTCAATTTTCTGTGTTTTTTCTTTAAAAAAGTAGGGAACCTCAAAATGGATCACCCTATACAATTCAGAAGACCCGGGTCGAGCAACATTAAAAACTATAAAAATAATTTTTTCTATTTATTTCTATGGGACAATGTGAGTGACTGAATAAGTACATACAAATACATGCCGGTGACGGCCGCATTGTCCGAGAGGTTAGCAGCGGGTACCATGCGAAAAGGCGTGGGTTCAACCAATGGCCAGGCCAATAACCAAAATTATAAAAAAATTAATTTTTGTAAATGCGGTCACCATGCGGTCACCATTCGGTCAATAGAATGTCGAACACTAGAAGCATTTCTGGCAAGAAATCATGAGCACATCATAAAAATTTATCAGGCATTTGGAGGCAGCTTAGCTTAGAATAAACTATAGGTCACTGCATTTGTTGCAAAAACATCAAGACACACATGCACACGCGGTTATAAAGCTTCAATTATATATAAAATATATGTCATTACGGCTTGATAAATTTGCTATGCTCTCATACAGTTACACACACACATACATACAAGTAGAGTGCATTTCCATATATTAAATGTAATCAAACGGAATTGAATAAGAAAAAAAATCAATACATACATATGCATACATGTACGTTGCCTCCGATCATTTACTCATCTGCCAATTCAGAAATCGAAAATCATCAAAGAAATGTATTCAGTTAGGGGCAATAAAGAAAGATTTTTTGTCTTGTTGAAAATATGTTGTTCTATTAATCTAGGGAGAAACCAATTTTGATGTTCTTAACTGTGTTGCGGAAGAAAAGTGTGATCGAACGAGACGAACGGAAGTTGAGAGGGGAGATATATTTTGCACATATTTTTAAACGTAGCAGTTGTGAGCATGTGCAAATTTCTGTAATGTGTCGTTTAGTGGAGGTCTGGAAATTTGAGGACACATTGCAGAAAGTTTAACCACAGTCAATCTGCGATCGTGACGAACCGTATTTTCGATTTTTTCGTCATTTCGACATTTCGTCCGTCATAATTGAAGGTCTTCTGCTCTACTTTTTTTTTAAATTCGCGACACCATTTCTGCGCACTCGTGCGATTCATAGCTTTATCACCATATGCAATTTTCATTTCATTGTAAATCTCAAACGAAGGTGTTCCCTACAAAAATATCGCACTTGGCGGGGCATTAGATTGACAATTCGGAACGTACTGACCTCGAACCGGTATGGTTGCAAAGGGAAGCAATGTGGCTACATTACCGTGTTGCCAACATCACAAAATTAAAATCCTTCCGAGTGTGAGACCCTCAGTACACTTACTATCTGGATATGCCTCGCATGGTTATTCAAAACAAGTGAATAGTTGGTTTTGAGAATTTTATGATTACTAATAAAATTGATACAGTAGATATACGCCAAAAGTATACAATAATTTTGTGAATAGCTACAGCCCCTTCCAAATTCATGAAATGGATAATTTTTTCTTTTTCTTTCATTGCTGATTGTCCGCTCTTTCAAAAGATTGCAAAAGCAAATCCTCACGATACAGTGTTATTTCCATGTAGCCATTTTAAAAATTGTGCAAAATGCTTCTGATGAAAAATTACCCAATTTCTGCACACACTGACCTTACTTACAAAAATACATGTACCTGCATTATCTAAAAAGTTGCGGGGCGTAGCATGCGAACACGAGCCGTCTCGATACTATGAACAATAAATGCTTGAAAGATCGATAGGTCAACGGATTTTACATCGCTTCTATATGAACTTGCTATCGAATTTATTGATTCATGTATTGATGTATTGCATACTGGCAGCTGAAACCAACCAAAGCAACTTCAGCAGACGGACACGAGTCTAAACCAGTGAAAAAAAAACCAGAAAACACATTCTTCCGGTAAAGACAGGAAGTCAGTGCTGTACCAGCAGTATCAGTAACTTGCGCGAGAGGCGTGCCCTTCAACTACGCCATCATAGTGGCCGGGAGGAAGGATCATACCAACAGAATAGCAGAGTGGTCGTAATGTCGAAGGAGTCAAGGTTCCACTTCGAAAAGAGACATCATCGTTTTAGGCATCAATCATGAGTTCTACTCTTTTCTTGAATCTGTGCGTGGTGAGGCTGATCTCTTTTCCGCCGTCCAATTTAGGGCTGTTTTAACTGCTTGCTGCGTAAAACTTAAAAATATTTTGCTATACGGATGATCTTTCCATCCCTTCTTCAACTCTCTAGCCGCTTAGATAAGATAATAGAAAGTGCACTTGATATCTCAGCAGATTGAGCTGAGAGACTAGGACTGACAGTAAGCTCTGAAAAACCTGAGAAAGACAAAATTCAACAACGACAACCAAATTAAGGACCAATAAAGCATTCCGAATTTAGAAGCCCTGCAGAATAGGCGTAATGCAAGGACATCGGTAAGAGTAGTCCAAATGCTAGGCAGGTACTACGAGTGCCTGGCCTTCAGTCAATTGAGACTTCAAATCAGGGTGGAAAAAACTAAAATAATTCATTAAGCCGAGTAAACAACTGCTGACAAAATCATTATTGGAATAGGCAGGAGAGCACAATGAACCTACTCAATGGCTTAGGTGCCGCCCGACGTCGGATTCTCAACATATACTTTCAACCAACACAAATGCTGCTTTTCAAAAGATAGTATTTTGTTCCTATACGTATAAGGTTGGAAATAGAACAATGAAATTATATTTTAATATATATTTTTTGAAGCTTCCTTTATGATTTTTTTAAACGTTTTGATACGTAATGCACATACATATGTATGCGCAATGAAATACATATGTACATTTGATTGGGCAATATAATGACGTAATTGATAAGAAAGCAATAAACCAGCAATGACACAGTTTAGTCAGTTCGCCACTTTCAAAGTATTAATTTAGCCTTGCTAGTAGAGATGCAACTACTTAACGTATTGGTTTCTATCTTTGTTGTTGTAAATGAGATGTTATTTACATATTCACCCCTATTATGGTTGGCGTCGTCGACACAAAATGACCACGACGTGACAAAATTGCTATTGCCGTAGGTTTTATCGATAACTATTGACATCTATTGACACATATTAGCTATTACCGTTGGCCAATGAAATTTTGAAGTAGATATACACATGTTATATTCTTATTGCGTTTGCAAGACAATTTTTACATACATACATACATATGTATATGTGTACATGGGTTATATTCCTTAGAACGTTTGCAAAAGGAGATATTTTGCATAGACAGCAGCTTTGTTCAGTCGAAAATTGTCTTCAAAGCTGAAATGCTAACAAAAAGATTCCTCGAAATTGCAAATCCACGAATTTAAATTACAACACTCACTTGCCATCTGGCAATCTGAATTTATCACATTTCTGCCAGTATTTCGTTTTCGCTCTCTTCATCGCTTGAGCTTGATGCATCAGTAAAAAAAAATTTTTTTATTTAAAAATTTTGCATAAAAATTGTGAACGAAATGAAACAGCTGACACACAAATGACAAAAACAATTATTTTATCGATAAACTTTCGCCAAATTAGAACATGTTACAATAAGGAAAGGTAATATACGTGAGCTTGTTTTGTGGCTGCATTAGCTGAACGTTGTATTTTGGGAAAATGAAAAATAATGGGAATAAATTACGACGGTTTTAGGGAAATTTTTGTATTTCTAATTCTAATATTATCTGGATCACAAACAAAGGCAATAAGACAGAGTTAGAGTTTGTTTACGTGAATAATTAGTCGTAACGAAAATATATCAAGTATAAAGAAGAAATTTTGAGTAATGAGACTAATTACTAATTACAATTAATACCTAGTGCTGAGTTCGGTCTTGCCGAAACCTTTGTTTCTATCATAAGAATGTCAAAGTTATTGTATTGTTTCAGTTTTTTTTGACGATTTGAACCGAAGAATCGAACCGAGAAATCGCTTACCAGCACCACAACAGCACTAAGGCCATAAACACTCAGATAATTCATGGCATTAACGAAAGCGACCCTTTGCGCGAACTGTTCTAGTAGCACTAGACCTGTCGAATGCTTTCGATTAATCACGCAGTGCTACTATCGAACATTGTGCATTCCTAGTACTGCCGGGGTTGAAGAGGTGGGCCATGAATTACCTGAACGATCGGCAATCATTGGCAGACTTTGGAGGTAAAACATCAAAGCTAGGTGGTGTCCTCTCCCCACTGCTATTAAATTTTTGTATTTCAAGTCTTCCTCCACTGCCAGAGGGCGTCTCACATACGCCGATGAATGTTCGGGTTTGGCGTTTGGTCAGGATATTAATAGCCTTTGTTCGAAAGTAAATTGCTATCTCGCCGACCTTTCCAACTTCTTCACTGCACGATATATTCACCTACAAGCAACCAAATCCTCTGCCACCCTTTTCACCATGTGGACGAAGGAGTACTGGCTTGAACTCAATGTGAAGGTCGATGACGTTAAAATTCCGACCACGAACAGCCCAAAGTTACTGGGAGTCACATTTGATAGGCTGCACTCCGTCACTCCACATACGACATACCGTCGCGATCATCCCAACAGACACTTATTGGAAGCTGAACCACCACCTATGCACATCAGGAAGGGAGTACTTGACTACCGCGACGCCGTACAGCAATACATACAAGACCCGCTGGACAGGACGGCGTACAGACAGAACGTAAACACCATTCCCCGAGAGTCCGTTAACCCCTTTGTGAGCCCTCTTCCCATGAATGGGAAGGGGATTCGTTGCATGCGGGACATGTGTTAAATATGTCAGGTTCAAATCTGGATAGGTAGGAGTTAAGCCTGCTACAATATCCAGACTCCGAGAACTCCATTCACGGGAAGAGAGTTCACAAAGGTTTTAATGGACTCTCGATGAATGGTGCTTATGACCTGTCTGTACGCCGTCCTGTCCAGCGGGTCTTGTCTGTATTGCTGTAAGGCGTCGCGATAGTCAAGTAATCCCTTCCTGAAGTGCCTAGGTGGTGGTTCAGCTTCCAATAAGTGTCGAAATGTCTAAGTTTTTGAGTTCTATATACACGGGTAAGGAGCAATGCGAGCAAATCGATGCTAGATCATTGCTCAACTGCTCGAAGGTTTGTTTAAAATATACTAGCTTTTGAACAGTTCGATCTGCAGAAAAAAATTCAATTTGATTTGTCAAAATATTTTAAAATCTCAACGGGCAAAGAATATTGAACAGATATAACGTTTGTCGTTCAAATGCTCGGGCCTTTGAAAATATTCGAAATAAATCTTGAGTTCTATAAAGTATATGTCATCATCTACAGGTTCAAAGCTGTGAAATTCTTTTCATCGTGTGACCTGTTACTACAAGACCAAGATTATTTTGCATTATTGATTATTCGAAACGCAGGTAATTTTTTCGAATTCTTTGAATATTTCTGTTCATAACTATGATATTTCGAATGGACAACTGAAATCATCTGTTTCCTAATTTTATTAAAAAAAATGATTTAAAGACTTTCATACCAGATAAACAATCGGTTACAACGAGCCCCTGCGAGTTAGGGGTTCACGAATTCACCCGCAGTAAGGCATGCCTGTCGTAAGAGGCGACTAAAATAGTTGCCGCGACAGTACGATCTCTATACCGGAACGTACCAGATATGTATCCGGCCAAGGAAAACAACAACAGTTCGTTGTTGTAAAAACTATATCAGACTATATTTTGTTTTTTGAAAAAGTGAAAAAATTACAACAAAAGTCTGAGCGGTAGAAGTTATAGCTCTTTCGGAAACCACCAAGTTGCCTCATCAAACATCTTTCCAGACACCCTTGTTCGAATTGGATCCGAACTTGGGATGTCGACAACACAAGCCAATGGTTAAACTATTATGCTACGTGTATGCCGGGTTAACTCATTATTGTTTTTCACTTTTCCCTCTTTCTACATATTCACGATCACGCGCTAAGAATTTCTGGCTTTAAAGTTGTAGTTGTTTTTGTGAAAATCTACTAACAAATATTTTAAGTTAACGCCTTTTTTGTTGAACGAATTATTTTATTTATTATTTATTAAAAAAAATTATTTTGATAACTGCTTTAACGTTTAACATTTCTAAATATTTCAAACGAAACTATAGAAATTTTCTGACTTACGTGAAAAGTACAGTGCACGGGTTGCAAAGTTTCCCCATCCGTGCAATGGCACAACAACAAAATATGTGTCAATATTTATTTGTGAATACGTTTTTAGAATTTCAAGCTTTTAACGGTTAGAGATTATTATTTTTTAACGATTTTTTACCCATAGCCCTATATTTGAACAAATCGATTTTATAGGGCCGGTTCAGACAAATTATCATTAAATATAAAAATGCATCTGCGCACCAAGTTTGGTTGCATTCTATCAAAAACTGATGGACGAGTTTGCGTTCAAACAGAAGGACATGGCTAAATTAATTCAGATGGTGGTCCTGATCAGATCGATATAAATTTTAGTTGGTCTATCTTTTCTCCTACTGTCGCTTACATACTTCGTATCATGTTCAACGGTTTCCTATAATGTTATTATAGGTAAAATCTTTAATTTTTATATTAAAAGACG
Source organism: Neoceratitis asiatica (assembly GCA_030068015.2). Taxonomy (NCBI): domain Eukaryota; kingdom Metazoa; phylum Arthropoda; class Insecta; order Diptera; family Tephritidae; genus Neoceratitis; species Neoceratitis asiatica. The sequence continues at coordinate 66,208,507 of CM061529.1, read as the reverse complement.
TTTAAAATACTGATATCTCGTTTAATATTTCCGCTCAAACCATATAACGTATTTTCTCCGTTATAGCAGCCGTAAGTCTGGATATATTTAATAAAACCTTAGTTCTTATTTGGTCATAATTAGGCCTTATCTGCAGTTATCTTTCATTTTTTTAGTATTCCATCTGTTTCAAGCTTTTTTTTTCAAATTATGTATAAGAACGTCTCTTGATCATTTCCAACTCGTATGTTTTTTCATTGACGAAAACGTTCACGTGGGCCTGAACCCCGATTATACAGAATGGAGTTGACCTGCCAGTGAATTAAGTAAGTCTTTTTGTAGTTATTGACTACATCGGAGAAGATAAACATTAGTACTGTCCCGATAGAAAAGATGTACGTATGTACGTATGTACATATGTAAGGTATGTAAATATGTATGTAGGTCTACTTATATACATATGCTCCTATGAATGCGGATCTGGAATTTGGATAACATTTACCTAGTTTCTTTCTGCTGACCTGTATATTTATGTATAAATTACATATATTCTTGATATGTAAATTTTTTAATTTACTCATATGAAAGATATGTGTTCTTATCTGCAAAGGAATGTATAGCTAAGTTAAATAACCACATAATGCCAAACTATAATGGATGGAGCAATGATGACATCATTACTTGTATTGGCTTGAAAGCAGTTTTTGTTGCTACTTGATTTTTTGTTTACTTTTCTCATCACTTCTTGAAACACATAACTTCTTTAAAATTCTAGTGAAAATATTTAACAGATAATCAAGCATATATAATGAATACACTAGATTCTAAAGTTGTACCTAAATAATTTGTTAAATATCATTTGAAATATATACGCATTTTTTTGAGAAAATATATATACAGTTAACTGTACATATATGTATGTCTATACCTAAAAGTACATATGCATACATATATGTATGTAAATACCCATACATTTGTAACAATATTTTCATGTCACGGAAGACTACAATCGCACAGATAAGATAGCATGCAATACGTACCCACGGACGTAAGTGCACCTTCTCCAAAAGTTTCATTGCATTATATAAATTGGACTAAATATAAATTAAGAACTAAATTTTATGGCAACATATAAACTGTGTGCAAAGAAATTAAAAAAAAGCCTCCTCTACAATTTACTTTTTGGCTCTTACGCCTTTTTTGCACACCGGGTTCGATATGTAAATCTGTGGGTGTTTCCATGAAATGGTCCACCGTGACTTAAAAAATCAAAACGCTCGCAAAATTTTTATAAACACAGAAAATAGAAGAAAAATGTTGATATTTTACTATGCAAAAAAAATTTTCGGCTCTATAATTTTAAATTCCAAAAAACTTATCTCTTTTATTCACTTTAAAAGCTGTAGAATGTATTACTTTTGATTGCTGCTGACGAAATAAATATATATGTAATATCGTAGTTTGGTATATAAGTAATTGATACCACTACAAATGAATATAAAAATGAGAGAAGAGATCAAACTGTGCATCAATAACGGTATTCTTTCATTTCTATTTTGGCAACATTCGTATGTCACGTGCGTAATGCATAAGAACTACATAGTGCCATAATTAGCGCAATATCAGTTTAAGTGTCTTATTATTTTGTTTGTTAAGCAAATTTATTGTTTACTAAAATAATATATTAATATAAATAGCCATCTGCAAAAATTAATTTTTTTTTTTACTTTTGAACTTTGTCACGTGCGTAATGGTAAGTACGAAAAATTGAATGCTCTTAATTAAAGTCCATTTGATAAATATTATTTTACTTTTACAATAAATATTAGATGTCAAGTAATGCTAAAAATCAAAATCGGTGGAGGGAGAGGCTTAAGCAAGTGTGAAAATAAGCTTAAAGAATATAGAAAAAAACAAGCTGAAAGAATGCGTGAATATCGCAAGAGAAAGGCATGTGAGGCCAAAAATAATTCAAATCAATTGAAAGAAAAAAAGGAATAGAGATTGCGTTCGACAAAAAAAGTGTAGAACAACCAAGAAAAATTCAAATACCCAATTTAATAGTGGTTACAAGTGTAAACAAACACTATGCAAAGCTATAAAGAAGGTAGAGAGGGCGTTATCAAAGAACGCAATAAAGAGAGATGAAGTTCTACAAGCTTTGTATAAAAAGTATCCCAAACTTTCGAATAATGAAGCTGAGACACCAGTATGTTCAAACGATAATATGTTGGAAAACATTAAAGCAGGCCACGAATTTTATATCCGAGATGAAATAAGTGTTCAAGCTCCCGGCCGGAAGGATACTTTAATCTGCAATAAGCAAGTAGTTGCAAAGCGCTTTATGATTGTATCTGTATCAGAAGCTTATCAGCTGTACAGAAGCGAGGTCACTTCAGAATATCTTTGTAAATCCCAATTTTTTTACCATAGACCCAAACACGTTCAATTAATGAACAAACTTCCGCACAATATGTGTGTATGTAAATACCATGCGAACTTCGCATTTCTGCTAGAGGGATGTTATAAAGCTATGCCTCAGTTTCCACCGCCTTTGCATTTTATGAATGCGCTGGCAAAATCATCGAAGGGGTTCGTCTGTTATATATCTCATCAAAAGAGATTGAAGAATTTTCTCCACTATTAAATGAAAAATGGGAAAATGTCCGCTTCATTCCAGGAATACAAAAAATGCATTGCTTTTCCTACCAAGATAACGAATATATAAATGTTGCTCGAACAGGATACTCACTTAAGGAAAAAATTAAGTTTGATTTATTTTGTAGTACCTTAATTTTTATTTTTTATTTTCCATTTTTGAATAAAGTTTAATTTTTCTGTCAAAAACTTCTGAAAATATATGTAAAATTACTAAAATATGTATGAAAGTAAAAAGTGTCACGTGCGTGATGTCACGTGAGTAATCAATAATTTTTTTTTTCTTAGCCAACTCATGATCAGTTGTTTTCGAAGCAAACATGATTATGAAGCTCCATTATTAACCTTTATAAAAAAAAAATTTACCGGAATAAAAATCTCCTACAATTCGCTTACTTTCGCATTTTTTCTCTCGGTTTTAAAAGCAACTTCCATTTTTATCACGTGCGTAAGTCAACTTTGATTGACTGGAACTTGGGTACCCAGTGCTCAATTTTCCAATACTTATACTTTTTGGAAAAAACTCATCACATGCAATGCAGCGATCCTAAAAGATGTGACTTCTTCCCATTATATTTCTATTTTTACAACATTCAAATGCAATTAAACGTGTACAAATGTCGCGTGCATAACCATGGAAACACCCATATATAGTTATATGTAAGTTCAATTAAATGTTCCGATGAGTAATTATTATATATTCATTATAGTCGTAATTTTTATACAAACATAAATACACCAAATAAATATATTATATTACAAATGTACATATCCATATGTACATACATACATATACCAAAGGGTAAATATGGAAGAGTGGTAAATATACATGCATATGTATATGCACATATCATCACATTCATTCATCATAACTGCAATACTAATAAACACGTTCATTTAAGGGAGACTGCCTCAACATAAAAATTACTTACAAAGTTTATGTTGTGCTTATCCGTATCCTTTCAATTGGGAGTTTGAGGGTTATAGAAACTATATATAATTCCATATGAATTCATAAGTTAAATGCAATTTGTCTTCTATAAACAAGTAGGTGAGTTCACTATGTACAAAGGTTTGCTATGTACATACATACATACTCTGAAAGTTGGGAGTGAATATGTATTCCTTTCGTCCTTGTGTCATACCATAGCAAATACACTGCAGCATATCGTTGTTGCAGGTGTTTCTGTTTAACGTAGTTTTTTTTTTAATTTTTCCAACTAATATTAAAATAGTAGAAAATCAATCATTCACATACATTAATAAGAACACCACAGAAAATAAATAACTTATTCGGTTTATAATGAACATTTGGCACTTAATTCACATTTATTTATTATCCAGATCATAATTTTTATTAATTTGATTAATATTTATTAATTTGAACATTTCTAGGGTGTTGTAAATCGTTTCCATTCACGTATACACAGAAAAACTGAATCGGAATTTTCCTCTGCTATGGTTTGAAGTTTTATTTTTCGGATTTTCCACTTGGAATCACTGCACCTCCACTCTAATTACACAGACCACATTAACAACTTACGAGACATTTAGCCTTTTTAAAAACTATTATTTTATTTAACATTAATTATGTATGTATTCTGAATAATTAAAAACGCCCGAGAAAATTTAACAACCGAGCGCACCCATTAACGCCATCTTTGCTTTTGACGTCGAGAAATTCAACATAGGCGAAATAGTAAAAGATTACATTCTTGACAATCTGGGGGAGAACGTACGTTCTCTGATCTGTTTAATGACAGGGTGGTACGGCAAGAAGGGTATTCATTAATCATTATATTACTTAATCCAAACGTACCTCTTATATTTGTAACAAATCGCACTATTCTCGATATCGAGCGAAATTATTTTCGCACCGACTTAAATTTACGGCTAAGAATCAAAAAGGTATTTCACAATTTTATCGGAATTGTGAAATTCAAACAAAAAGCAAATTCGATTCGAACTGTCAAAATGCAACAAACTTGTTGTTGTAGCAACTGCAAATAAATTCCACAAAAAGGGGTTTTCGGGGAAGTCCTTGGCCAGTAAGTCAAGTGATACACAGCACTTTGTAAAATCCTTATCTTCGGATGGGTTTTTCATACTGAAGTAAATTAGTGGCATGTCATCTGCTGACGAATTTTACAATGGCCTGAATTACAGTGGAATCACGAACTTTCGGCGAAGAGTTTGCTATGCTGGCTCGGTTTGCTTCAAATATTTTGAAATACTAGCAATTGTGCCAACGATTCTGGATTGATTGCTTAATGCCAACGTTCTTATTATTTTGTAAAAATCCTGTAAAATAAGTAGTCAGCACCTTTTTCAATTCGACTATTCAATGTATTAACATGCCATTTTTTTTAGTTTTCTAATATGAATGTAAACAAAAGCTGTCAGCTATGTCAACAAAAACATTAAAAGTCGGTGCGAACACCCTCGAACTCACAATCCACAAGACACGTTTTTAAAGTGTTTTCGATGTCGGTCCGAACCAGGCATTAGGTGTCAGTCTATCTGTCACGCAACGAGACGAAACAATTCTATCTGCCATCGGCTTAAAATGTTGAATAATTTATTCAGGCAGGTAATGAGAAATATGGTAGCTCTTCCACTCACGCTTCTTGAAATCATATATCATTTAATTTTATTTACTCATAGGAAAACAAACGCAGAAATACGACAAAAATTAAAAAGGCTTTTACAATGGCTCGCCGGAAATGGACGGAACTTGAAAAGACCACACTTTCCACACCTGTACTTGAAGTAATTAAAAGTCTTGGATTTGAGAGGACGACTCCTGTGCAAGTATGTCATTTTAAGTTTACTTGTCCTTTTTCAATTTGCCTTTTATAGAGTGCCACAATACCTCTTCTACTCGAACGCAAAGATGTTAGTGTTGAAGCGGTAACTGGATCTGGAAAGACATTGGCATTTTTGGTGCCCATGTTAGAAATGTTGCAACGTCGTCAATCTGATACGCCATGGACGGCAAATAAAATCGGTGCGCTGATTATTTCCCCTACTAGAGAATTAGCATTTCAAATATCCGAAGTCCTGGATAGATTTTTGGAAAAAAGAGAACTAAGTTATTTAAAACAGAAATTGCTAGTTGGGGGTAGCAGCATTGAAGAAGATATTAAAGCGATTAAAAAAGAAAGTCCCTGTATTTTAGTTTGTACTCCCGGTCGTTTGGAGGATTTATTTGAAAGAAAGGGCGATCTGAATCTTGCTGTCAGAGTGAAAAGTTTGGTAAGTCATACTTCTGTTGAAGATAAAAATTCGTTTTTATTTAAATAACATATAATCAAAATATATTTAAAAAAAAAAAACAGGAATTTCTCGTACTGGATGAAGCTGATCGATTACTTGATTTAGGCTTTAAAGCAACTATCAACAACATCTTAGGATATTTACCCAGACAACGACGTACTGGGTTGTTTTCCGCTACACAAACAACCGAAATAACCGATCTTATTCGCGCCGGCCTTAGAAACCCCGTTCGGGTATCGGTTAAAGAAAAATCGAGCATTAGTACACCAGTAAAATTACAAAATTTCTACAAAGTAATAGAGCCCGAAGAAAAATTTTTAGCATTGATACATTTTCTACAATCACCGCTTACTTCCCACGGAAAAGTTATGGTTTTCTTTCCCACTTGTGCATGTGTGGAGTACTGGGCTATGATAATGGCGCATTTTTTGCCTAAGCGCTGTGTATTAGGAATACACGGTAAAATGAAGAATAAACGTAAAAATACAGTAGAAAAATTCAGGCAAGAAGCCAATTCCGTACTACTTTGCACGGATGTACTAGCGCGTGGTCTAGATGTTCCTGAAATTGATTGGGTGGTGCAATGGGATCCGCCAGCAAGCGCAAGTAGCTTTGTTCATCGTGTTGGACGTACAGCACGCCAAGGCAATGAAGGAAATGCATTGGTCTTCCTCCTACCTACAGAAGACGCGTATATTACTTTCTTGAAAATAAATCAAAAAGTTGAATTAAATGAATTAAATCATGCTAATCACAATAAAGAAGATTTGGAGCAAGTCTTGGAGAAGTTGCACAAATTACAGGTGAGTTTAAAAGAGCACTTTATATGTACCAACATTGCAAAATTATGAAATGTAATACGTTGTTTTTAATTAGTTAAAAGACAAGGACATTTTCGATAAAGGTATACGGGCTTTCGTTTCTCATATCCAGGCATACTCAAAACATGAATGCAATGCAATTTTACGTTTGAAAGATTTGGATCTAGGAAAAGTTGCAACTTCATATGGCTTACTTCAGATGCCACGAATGCCAGAGTTAAAGAATTGCGAATCGACGAATTTTATTGGACCCAAATCCGATGTAGATATAGCGAAATTAACCTACAAAAATCCACAAAAGGAAAAACAACGCCTTGAGAAACTCAAAATATATGAAGAGAGCGGTGTATGGCCAGGAAAGAAAAAATTTAAAAAGCGTACGGAAGCTTGGGAACAAACAAAAAAAGCTAAAATGAATGCAAAAACAAAAAAAGAATTAAGAAAAGCTAAGAAAAAGAGAAAAATAGAGAATAGTGTAAATAAAACAAAGAAAAGGAAACCTCAATATACGCAGGAAGATTTAGACGAACTGGCAAATGATATACGTCTATTTAAGAAACTAAAAAGAAACAAAATTTCTGAGGAAGATTTTGATAAGGAAATGGGTATTGAAGATTAGTCAAGTAGTTTTCTACATTAAGGTATCGCTATTGATTTTGTAAATGCTGTTTTTTTTTTCGTAATAAAAATGATTGTTATACTTTCTAAATTTTCTTTATATTTTAAAATACTTTATTGAAAATTGTACTTTAGGTACGGTGGTTTATCGTGGAATAGATTAAATGTTATGTTAGTGGCAAATAATGCAAAGAAGAATAACTAAAATATGTCTTATGTGTCCAATGAAATTCATTTGAAGTATACTACACAGCAGCCTCTGCGACAATTTGAAGGATCGTTCGCCGTTTTGGATCATAAGAGAATCCATTCTGCTTAAAAACATCACTCTCATAAAATGGTTTTAAATTAGAAATGTCCAACTGCTTTGCTCGTTCAATGAGGTCTCGTTCCATTATTTCAACGTGTGTAGCGCTAGGACCCTCTTTGCAGCGAATATAGGCCAGTTGATCAAGTGTTAATTGTCGAAGAATAAAGAATAATAACTCAGAATGATCCTTTTGGAAGGAAAGGTATTTCTGGAAAGCTGTTCGCATCTTCTTCATTACACTGAACTTCTGAGCTTCAATGAAGCTCTCTAACATCATCCTTATAGCCATGCTTACATCAGACTCAATAACATTCTCACGTAAATGCATTCGAGCATGAGCTTCGGACATTCGGATAATGCTTTCAATGTGTCGCACTGTTATTGGCAACGAACCAGTAGCAAAAGATTCTTGACGAAGTTGCGCATACATCTTAGCGATTTTGTCTTCATCAATGTTCTAAATAATAAAGCATGTTGATATTGAAAATATTACTTATATGTATATTACTACTCACCGAAAGTTTAGGTCGGACATTTTCTTTCGCATAAATGATGTACTGACGTAAAAGATCTTGAGGTATTTCCGAAACTCCTGAAGCCTGAGAATCTTCAATGTATTCTTCACTTGAGGGATGATGTTTAATATGAGAATTTACTACAAATTTAGCCAAATGTTGATCTTGCATAGGATCGAACTCATCTTTAACGACACAAAGAATATCAAACCGTGATAGAATTGGGTCAGAAAGATTAACATTTTCAGAAAAAGTCATAGATGGATCGTAACGGCCACCAATAGGATTCGATGCCGCTATTACAGTGCAGCGTGCTTGCAAAGAAGTTACAATTCCAGCTTTTGATATAGATATTGACTGCTGCTCCATAGCTTCGTGGATTGATGTTCGATCTTGATCGTTCATTTTGTCGAACTCATCGATAAGACATACACCTTGATCGGCCAATACTAAAGCACCAGCCTCTAAAGTCCATTCACGCGAAATTGGATTCCGACGAACGTAAGCCGTCAAACCTACGGCGCTTGCACCTTGCCCTGTAGTGAAAACAGCACGTGGTGCAATTTTTTCTGTATATTTTAAAAATTGAGATTTGGCTGTTCCAGGATCGCCACAAATAAGCAAGTTTATATCCCCTCTTACTTTATGTTTGTCACCAGGATTTTTTGATTCTCCACCAAATAATGCCAACGCAAGCGCACGTTTGATATAATCATGACCGAATATAGACGGAGCCATTGATGCAATTATTCTCTCCGCGATTCTCGAATCTTTGCTCAATTTCTGAATAGTAGCAATATCCTCATCCGTTAGAGACTGTACTACTTGCTTACTGTCTTTTACAATTATATGATTTGCAATTATAACCGTAGCGAATACCGGAAATCCTTGTTCAGTATTTAGAGAACCATCATAGTTATTTGTGTAAATGCCCGTGACCTCTAGTTCATCACCAGGCTTGCATAAATCGCAAAGATCTGCTAAAAGAATGACGTCCTTACTACGAGGAATGCGACCGGCAGGAATTCGACCCGGTGATTCTTGCATTGTAATCTTCTGGTAATTTCGATAAAGTGTTTGTTCCATATTAATCTATAAAAATAATTAAGAAAACATTTTATATAAATTCAAGAAAATATCCCTTTTATATGTAACTTACCGAAAAGGGTCCCGCACTTTGACACTCAGGACAAGATCCCGGTTTAACTTCTGTATTTTGTGATTGTACAAATGGCCCCAAAACGTAGCCACATTTAACGCAGTCGTATTTTATAACTGATAGTTGAGGTAATACACCAGTTGTTGCTGTTACCACACCCAGAGTACGAACCAATTGATTAAGATGCAATTTGCGAAAAGTACGTAGCTCTTCTATAAGAGGCAATTCTGAAATACGTACATGAATTTCAGTGGTAACACGTTCATATGTAGGAAATATTGACAAAACCATATCTTTTGCCACCTTATCGAAGATTTCTAACATTTGAAAAGGGGCCTCTGGTAAGAAATATGCCAATACATGTTCCTTATTTGCTAAATCCGTATAGGACACAACAAATGATGACTTATTTTGTTCACACATCCGGCGAATACGATCCCGGTATGTATATACACCTCGTTCGTCAACGAATGAACGCAAAAATGATTGGAAACGGTTGGCAATTTCTGTACGTGGCCCAAGCATACTAACCCATTCTTTAGTGGAATGACCTTTGGTATCTTCTAAATTTTCTATTGACTCTATCATTTCTGCATCATCTATTTCTCCTTCTGCTGCTTTTTCGGCTGCGCGTCGTTTTGCTCGTGGCCCAACATCATCATCATCATCGCTTTGATCAAAACCAATATCGCGATCATCACGATGGATACCTAAAGCACGATCGCGCTTCCGCATTTCACTCTCTGCCGCCAGTCGCTCACCCGGGGACATCTCTGAAAAATCGTCTTCATCGTCCAGCATTGCAGGATCATAGTGATCCAATTCGGGCATGGGTCGATAGTCGTTTTCCATATTATCACCAAATAATTCTTCACCATCATCTTCCTCTTCATCCCGTATAGTTTGATCCCCCAGAATTTCATCTTCATTTTCGAATGGTTCAAAATCACCTATAGGTGATGTCATAGCAGCACGCAAATCACGACGATCGTCGACATCACTCGGCATAGCCGGAGGCGGTGAACTAGCTTGATCCTGTGAAAATTTTGTTTTATTGATAATCATACTTAAGCTTGTCTTTACTTACTGCCATTTATTTATACCAATAACGACCGAAAATATAAATACTATTCACTGCCGACGGATAAATGCGAACAATTTTATTAAAAGCTTATTTGCTTTCACGAGAAACAAATTTTGGCGCGTATTTCGACAGATCGAAATTTATAGAAATGTCAAAATCTTGAGCATATGGCAGATAAGACTAACATGAGTTGCGTGACATTTCGAACTTCGCTACCAGAGCTAAAATCTACAATGTTATGACAGAATGAAAATTGTTGTATTCAATTATTTTTCCATTAAAAGCTAAAAATTTCTCATATTAAGGAATTATAGAACCTATTTTGGGTTTTCCTTCTTAACTTTTGGGAATTCGCATCAAAATTAAGAATGTAAATTGAAATTAAAATTAATCAATTTTCAACGCAAGCTAAACGATAGAGATCATCTTTCGGCGTTGCGTTGACGGCATCGCTGCTTATAATAGTAATAACGTAAGTTCAATGTATCTATCTTAGGTGCCGTTATACGTGGAAATCTTCGTGAAATTTTTTATTTTCTTCGCTCATTTTACTTTCGAAAAATTTCAATTTCGACGTATGACCACACTGAATGTAGTTTTTGAAATTGAATTTCGTGTAACTGAAGAAATTTGATTTCTGAAATTGAATTTTCAATTTCTAATGTTGCACAAGCAATTTTTATTTTTCTTGAAAAAACTGTCAAATAATTTGAGGTTTGCCAATGAAATGAAACTTCGCAAAATGGCCATTCAGACTTATTTCCAGTAGTCAAGTTGAACTTTAATTTCATGAATTTTTATATTCTACGAGTGACTGCTATTGAAATTAAATTTTGAAATTTTTCATTTTGACATTCCATTTTAGATTAATTATTTGCTATGCCTGATAGCGCCTTTAATTTGTATAGCAGCCACACGTGAAAAAAGGGATGTATAAAACTACCTTCAGACGTAGCAATTTTAACGCAATTTAAATTTCTTTCACGCATTTCGCTCTAAAAAATTTCAAACATGCGATTGGACCCTGAAACTAATTTCTACAATTTAATTTCAAATAATTGTACTGTGGTGCTTCGTATATATAGTTTACAGATATATAGTTTGGTTTTTGAAATTAAATTTCTTATTGCTCATCCTCCACTAGCTACTTATGACTGCTATTAAAATTCAATTTCCAAGATTTTCATTTTAACATGCAATTTGAAATTAATTAATCGCCACTGCTAAAGATACTTTTATGCTTTGTGTTACTTATATGGTTCATATATATTTATAGTTAAAGTAATTTTATAAGCAAATGCTGCCATAGTCGAGTGGTTAGCAATGTGAAAAATATGAGTCACAGATCGTAGAATAACTGCTGATTCTACCTTCTCTGTATGAGTTTTGGTACTCTAAGCCTGTACAAATGTACTATCGTTCACAAACATCAAAAATTATTGAAAATTAATATTTCTAATTGCCGACGCCCCTCGGCAGGAAATGTCAATCCCTCCGAGTGTATGGCTGACATGAAATAAAAGCTCTTCATAAAAATCCATCAGCCGTTCGGAGGTGGCTTAGAATAAACTGAAAACAAAAATTTCTTCAGCAGTTACAATATATATATTTTGGTGAGAAATTTTAACTTTAAACAAATAGCCAGAAAACATAGGTTTAGGATCTGCATGGAAAGTTTTGCAGACTATTCCCAATAATTATGATGCAGCAATGCGAGCCGTAGAAGGACGCTATGGTAGCGAGCACAGAAGGCAAATTTACCAGATGGAGCTAAAAAAGCAAGAATATGCTTCTGAAATTAAGGGATGAGCTCATTTAGCTATTGGGGACATATGTATCTGGTGGGCACGTCGATAGAGTAAAAATCGTGAGGTGTAACAGCGGAATAAAGGACAAAAACACCAAGCGAATCCATGAAACGAACGAAATTGTTAACCAAATAATAAAATATATGAGCGAAAGCGGTGTTATCGAACCATCGGCAAGGCCATGGAGCTCGCTGGTAGTACTTGTGAAGAAGGCGGATGGTCAGTTGCGGTTCTTCGTGTACTATCGGAGAATGTAACAAAGAAAGACAATTATTCGTTGCTCAGGATCGATGATACGCTAAACTCGCATAGAATGGTTCTCAACACTCGACCTTAAGAGCGGCTGTTGGAAAGTGGAAGTAAGTGAAAAAGATAATGAGAATACAGCCTTTAGTATCGTCTTTGGATTATGTAATGCTCCTGCTACTTTTCAAAGATCAATGGAGCAGTGCTCATTGGAGGACCTGATAGGTGTAACATCATCGCATTGGGAAAAAGCTTTGAAAAGAAAGGTGAATACTTAGATCATCAAGTAACTTCGAAGGACGTTTGCACTGCGAAGGAAAAAATAGAAGCAGTGAAGGATTGGCCAAGGTTCAAAAATTAGCACAAACTAAGAAGTTTTCGTGGGATGTGCACTAACTATCGCTGATTTATTCCGAAATCCCCCAGCGTATCTAATAGTTTTCATGAGTTCACTAAGAAAAATAATTTTTTCGAGTGGACCAAAAAGCAAGAGGGTTTCCAAGTTTTGAAGTAACGGCACCCACTGCGCCTATATAAGTGTACCCGGTTCCAGGTGCAACATTTATTCTGGATACAGATGGTGGCTAAGGCATAGGAGGTGTACTCTTACAAGTGAATGCTGGGCAGGAGAAGATTGAGGAAGCGCAAAGTTATAACTTCACCATTGAGCACCACACAGGAAATACACACGGAAATGCTGACGCGCTTTCCCGTCACCCATGTAATTTGGAATGTTAATACTGCTCCAGAGCTGAGGGTACAGAAGACATAAAGACGTCTGGCTAATACTAATTACACTAGCAGAGGAGTGGGAGGCAAGACACTTAAGGAAAAGTCAGCAGAAAGATGCGGACTTGACGCTAAATAAGGACCAAAAAGTAGCAGAAAGTCCCATCGCGAAGGCATACAGTGCACAACTTTGGATATGATCAAGCACCGGTTCTATTGAGTTGGTTGCCATCAATTTCAATTTATTTACTTAATTTTAATGCGAATTTATAAGAATTAATGAGGAAAAAACCGTAGTAAGTTCAAAAGTTACCCAATATGAAAAATTGTTTGGCTTTTTGATAGAAAAATAATTGAATAGAAAAATTTTCATTGTGCCTTACCGTTGGCGTTTTTCGATTTGTTAGCAAAGTTAGAAATGTCACGCAACGCATCAAATTCCTATCTGCCATCGGATTTAAGTATCGATATTCCCTTCTCTGTATCTGTATCGTTCTAACGTAATCTGTCAAAACAGTATTGCACATGGTTTGGTAATCAGCCAACGATGATATTGCTTTCTTATATGCAATTTAGAAAAGAATTTCATATCTGAAAAATGCGTAATCTAAAGTTGCGGTCTTGCAAACAATTACAAGCTAAAGTGTCCAATGTAAAGTATATATTGCTGGATCCAAATACAAATCGAAAAGATTCCGATACAGCTGTGTATGTAGTCGCTGACTCTCAGCTCTATGAGGTAAAAACAAATAATGGCAATATTAAAGAATTAGCAGCAGTTCCCGGTATAATAGCTGCTGAGTATTTGGCTTTAAATAATGAAATTTGTCTGGCCACAGAAGCTGGTGAAGTACTCGCGGTATCCCCTGACACGGGAACAATCAATGAATGTACTTTTTGTGATGTTGGCTTGCAAAATATGGCATGGAGTCCCGACCAGGAAGCTGCAGTATTTATAACAAAGACAAACAATATTGTCGTTATGACTTGTACCTATGACGTCATAACTGAGCATGTATTAAGAGAAAAATGTGATCCTGAAACTCAGTTCGTTAATGTAGGTTGGGGCAAAAAAGAAACACAATTTCACGGTACTGAAGGCAAAGCTGCAGCAAAGAAAAGCAACGATTTTAAAGCACCGAAGAATCTCGAGCTAATACCTCAGGTGCGTTGTACTTTCCTATTTAACATACGAAACAATAAATACATTTTATATAGGACATTGAGATAACATGGCGGGCAGATGGTAGTTATTTTGCTGTATCTTTTGTTAGTCCTGAAGCTGGTCGCATGTTTAAAGTATTCAATAAAGAGGGTGATTTAAAGTACATATCTGAAAGATGGAATGATTTACAACATCCAATTACCTGGCGGCCGTCAGGCACATGGATAGCGGTTCCTCAAATATTTCCCAATAAAAGTACTGTGTCACTTTTTGAGAAAAACGGCTTGCGACATCGGGAAATCCTAATGCCTTTCTCGTTGATTGATCAACCTATACGGAGTCTAGGCTGGAGCAGCGATTCGGATATACTTGCAGTTGAATCTTTTGAGATCTCTACAAAAAAACAGTACATATATCTTTATACTATCAATAATTACCATTGGTATTTGAAGCAGGTGCTAACTTTTGAGGAGACAGATCCTATCTCCTGTCAATGCTGGGATCAACGCATAGGTGAGGAGAAGACACTGCATATATGGCTGAAGAGTGGACGTTATTTCCTTTATCGCTGGCTTTTCGATTTTGATCGGTTTGAACGAAGTGGCAGCGTAGCTGTTATAGATGGTAATAAATTGCTAGTAACCGATTTCTCAACGGCCATTGTGCCACCGCCAATGTTTAGCGGCGAAATCCTAGCAGGGACATTTATTAACGCATGTGCCATTACAAAGAACAATCGAGATGAATTGCAATTATGCATTTATGACGCTAATGGACAACTGCAATTGTTTAAGATTAAAGGGTCTGGAAATTTGATGACATTTGAGATGATGTGTGTTTTACAAAAACGACAGGAAGAGTTGCAAAAGCACATTCCGCCACCAATAGAGATAGGCAACTTTTTTTGGTTCGATGAAAACAAATTGGTAGCAACAGTAAATATTGCAGATAAAAGCAAAGTGTTTCTCCTTTCATTAGATATTGTTTCAAAAACATATAACGTCGCAGCATCCTTAAACTTGAGCAGTAACACTGTGAGTAGCTGCATGGGCTTCAAAACATTGGAACAGTGTTTCGTGCAAACGATCAATGGTAAAATTCATCAAATTTCATTGCAAAATGACAACACACTGAAACTAGACAAAACATATCAACAAATGGAACAAAATGCGTTGCGTATGGAGTGGCATCAAACACAATCGGCACAATCTGATAGCCTTATTTCCCTGCTACAAAACCAACGCCTCTATGTCGACGGCGAATTGGTATCTGGCGATGTTACGTCATTTTGCTTAGCAGGCAATTACTTGGCATACACGAAATTAACTGAATTGAAATTCGTTTTGCTGTCCACACGTCAACATGTATACACACGCAATATGGAGCGTGGCGGTCGTTTAGTTACAACCATAGCTAATGACGCGCGAGTAGTGTTGCAAATGCCGCGTGGAAATTTGGAAGTTATTTCACCGCGTGTGTTGTCCTTGGAGATCATCGGTCAGCTGCTAGATCAAAATCGCTATTATGAGGCGTTCAACATATTGCGAAAGCAGCGTATTAATTTAAATATTATTTGTGATCACAATATGGTAAAATTTGTAAATAATGTACACCTGTTCTTAAATCAAATAGCAAATCCGCATTGGTTAAATCTTTTTCTGACCGATTTACAGAATGAGGTAGGTTCTTTTGAAATTTACTTTTCCTGTTTGTTCATTTATCATTATATTTATTATTTTGAAGGACTTTTCCAAAGCAATGTACCACAGTAACTACACCACAGCTGACCAAATTTATCCCGAAGGCTTTAACATCGGTTCCAAGGTTACATATCTTTGCGGACTATTGTGTTCCTACATGACCGGAAGCGGAGATGACCGATTTCGGCTGCCTATAATTACCGCGTATGTGAAAATTGGCAAATTGGAGCAAGCACTTCAGCTAATTTGGGATGTAAAAAAACAAAAAAATGAATTGGCTAAAGTAGCTGTGGAACCTGTACACGAGGCTGCCGAAGAAGCACTCAAATACTTGCTTTACTTAGTCGACGTTAATGAATTATATAATGTTGCTCTAGGTACATATGATTTTGGTTTAGTGCTTTTTGTTGCTCAGAAGTCTCAGAAGGATCCAAAAGAATTTCTACCATTCCTCAATGAGTTAAAAAAACTGGAAGTTAATTACCGTAGGTTCAAAATCGATGAACATTTGAAGCGCTACGAAAGGGCTCTTGAGAATATCGTTAAATGCGGACCTGAGAAGTTTATCGAAGCTTTGGAGTTCATAAAACGTCATGATCTGTATAAACAAGCCTTAAAGTTGTATTCAATCAACAGTGAAGATATTATTATCAACGAGGAGTCTCAAGATAACGTACGTGCATGTCAGCAAGAAATCTGTTTGGCTTTCGCTGACTATCTGCGCGGTAAAAATGAGCTTGGGAGTGCAAGCATTATGTATGAACGAGGCGGAAATCTAGCGCAAGCGCTACTCAGCGCTAAGCATGTACTGGATTGGCGACGGGTTCTAATGTTGGCAAAGAAGGATGCACAAGATGTGGCTACTGTTGCACTGTAAGAAAGTGAAATTCATTATTTACTATTTATTTAACCTTACCCTTAACAACATAAAATAATCCACAAATATTTACATAAATTAATGTGAGAAAAATTGAGAGCAAGGAGACAAATTCATTTGTGCTGCAACTTAAATCGATCGAGGAATTCGATCGATGATTACGGTCATCATCCAGGGTAAACTAAATAAGTTGAGTCATTTCGCTTATTGAGAATTTCGGAAAAAGGATGATTTTGATGAAATAATCAAACTATTTGGTAAATTTCTTATATAGCGGTTATTTTCAAGAGTACAAAACTCGGGATAAATTAGGATCTAATAAAGCAATTAAATTTATATCTGGTTTCAAAAGTGCATATATATGTGCATATATCGTTAATATTTCTCAGCCGAATTTGGCACTTCTTTCCTCAATCGGATAAAGCCATGTTGTAGCACATATTGAATATATTGCAATAAAGGATAGATAGTTATAGAGATTTTTTGGATAGATTTACAATCAACTAATCTAAGAGTTTTTTCTTTTTTTCATATAGATCCATGGTACCTGCACTGGTCGAACAAGGTCATTACGAAGTAGCTCATCAGCTATATAAAACATATGGCACCAATTTTAAAGAAGCTCTACATTGCCTCCTCAAAGGTAATCTTTTTTTGCAAGCGATATTAGAAGTGCGTTTGTATAGCGATACAAACGATTTGTTGGAAGGTCTTGTCAAACCAGAGCTGATAGCGTATAGCAGACAACTAATTCAACAATTTGCTGATGAAGTAAAGCAATTTCTTGATCATAAGCAGCGACTGAATGAAGTACGTATCTTGGCACAAGAAAAACGCGATGGTATCGTTAATGGCTATGACCAAGGTGACATTGATGAAGCAGATTTACTGTCTGACACAACCAGCCTACGATCATCACGATACACGGGTAGCTCGCAAGGCACAGGGTACGCTATCGAAATATACGTGAACACCACTTAATAAATACATATATATTTATTTCATCTTTATTTACGCTTTAGCAAAACTTTCCGCTCTAGCAAGAACCGTCGAAAGCACGAACGAAAATTACTTAGCTTGAAACCAGGTAATCCTTTCGAAGATATTGCTCTTATCGATGCCTTGTATAACCAAGTGATGAAGTTGGCCAATCAACAACAGCAAGTGTGTGACACATGTAAAGCCTTACTTGAACTGCAATTGGATGATGTGGCAACTGCATTGCAAACACAATTCGGTGACTTACTCGCATTACTTCAAAATTCCTTTGATGCGATATGGACAGAAGAAATGGTAAATGCTCAAGCTGTGCAGTATAAACCAACGCCTTACACCGATTACACACAACTGCAAAATGAACAACGTTATGCCGTGCTGAGTATGTGCTATAAAAACATGTAACTAAAGTTAAATCATTACTTTAAAAAAACATTTTCCTCCTAGTTCCCCAGAAACGTTTCAAGCCGCAACTGAGTTTCATTGATTGGAGGTGTGAAATACTCAACTATGATCATTAAGCTTTTAATAGATAAAGGTAGTAACTCTCTAATCGTTATTTTTACACGGGTTGGTCTGGCGTCCAATGTGTAATTGCTAAGTTTAACTAAATTATTGTAAAAGTATTTTAATTGGTAATTAAAAACTGTATTTACATTAAAATTTCTATAAAAACAAGCAAAACATTAAATTTTGTGTATAACTATCTACATAGAACACTGTGCACATTTTAGCAGGTTATTTGATTGCAGAGGTGCTGTACATTAAGATTTTTGGAGAAGATCGAATCTACTTATCAAAACTTTAGTATATTGGTTCCATCTACCTTTGCCGGCTATACGTACGCTTCATTGACTTATTGTTGGCTCTGTTTGATGAAGATCAAAAATGTTCGATACATATTTGAATTTGACGGCCGACAATTAGATCGTCTCTTACTTACTTACCATTCCCTCTTTAGTCTAGAAAGTGTACTAGATGGCCACCTTGTACATGTCGCTAAGTCCACCCAAGAATCAAAACTCTCACTAGTTTAAGGTAATCAATTTCATTTCCAACCATTTGGATGCCATTTTCGAAATTCCTGGAAATAATCGTATGAAGTTGCCAGGCGCGCACCTATATACATATGTATACCGGTTGTCGTCGTTCTTTTCATCAACCATCCACAGTCGACATCAAGATTACAGCAATCACCATTTTCATTTACAAAATCAAATCCTTTTATAAATTATCAACTATTTTCCATCGACATCAACATCGATTTTATCATCAATTCATCACCGTGGGATCTTTACTACATTAGAGTTGGAGCTCCTGAATTTAAGTATCATACATATGAAATATATGTATGCATATGTAAACATAACGTTCATATGTATTTCGTAAATTAATTATTCGAATATTTAAAACTATTTTCAATATCATATTGAATGTAACCCATAACTCATTCAATCATTCGAATTTGTAATATTTTTTCCCTCTTAAATGAGTTCGTTATACACTACAACCCCAAAATTAAACGTGGTCCTTGAGAGCTAAATTTAAGGTGGTAACACGCAACTGAGCGCAAAGTTCGTATTTGCAGCTACTCGCTACATTCTGTTGTTCCTTCGGGGAATATTTCAGGAGTGTCAGTTCTTGAAAATCCAAATCATTTCGGTATAAAGACCCGACTGTCGTGGAAACTATCGGATTTGAGTCGCCTCTTACGACAGGTATGCCTTAGCGGAGGTAAATTCTTTAACCTCTAAACCATTTTGGAAACCTTCGGAATTCATAGCCATATGATATTTGGCCATCTTTTTGTCACTCATAACTTGAGTTCTCTGTCTCACAGGAGCATGTATCTCTGTTAACTCTTCCCTTAGAATTTTAGACGCTTCTTTCCCAACTCTTCTCGCATCACCAATTTTAAATTTTAAATCACTAGGCAACCGAGGTTCACTACAAATGGGTATCCTTGCAGGTGTTTTATACGTTGTACCGATATCACATCAGGAAAAGAATTATGTGGATATCCCAAATATTCGATTGTGTCGTTCTACTATGCCGTTTGATTGAGGTTACAGGGCTGTCGTTCAAGTTTTTCGAATACCCAGTATCAGGCACATTTCTTGAAACACCGTTGACTCGAAATTCCTTCCTTGGCCAGAGTGTAGCTCTATAAGTGCATCGTATCTGGTAGCCCAATTGTAGGTGAATGCTTCCTCAATTATTTTAGCTTCCTGCTTTGGAAATGGATAGACCTCCGGGCATTTATTAAAGTAATCCATAACCACCAGGACGCACTTGTTCTTTAGTCTGCTCATAGGGTTTATGTCTTCTTTACACTCAGCTCTTGAGCAGTGTTAACATTCCAAATTACATGTTCGACGGAACAAAGCGTCAGTATTTTTTATTATATTGTATATTTCTTTTGCGGTGCCCAATGGTGAAGTCATAACATTGCAATTTCTCAATCCACCGAACTGGCTGTGCGGTGTTCTTGAACAGTAGTAGCCACTTCAGCGCTGCATGATCCGTTCTAACTCGGCATACAGATATTTGTGGAAACGTTTGATGCAATCCACCAACGCCAGTTTTCTCCGAATTACGCAGTAGTTCCGCTCTGATTTCCCAAGAAACCGGCTATAGTAGGAAACTACTATAGGAGTACACCTCCTATGACTCACCATCTGTCTCTTGTTTTTTGTTCCACTCGAAAAAATTATTTTTCCTAGTGAGTTCATTATTAGATACGCTGGCGGATTTCGGAACAAATCGGGGATAGACATTATTCATTTATTTTATTATTTGGCAATATTACCAATGCTAATTGGCACCTCCATGTTCTTGTACTCAATATTTATGTTATCCACGTCGATCTTAACGAATTGTAAAGCAGGATGTATACTCCTCTGATGGACTCATCTACAATCTGCACGATTATGAAGCTGTGTAACGCCGCCACATTCCGTCGTGACCTCACATGTTATTTCTCCTACAACTTGGGTGGCATTACCAGTTGCCGTCCTCAATCTTGCTTCAGGCAATGGCTTTGCTTCTTCAGTGATCAAGTAAGATCTAAGTATGGAGTGACATGCGCCCGTATCTATAGTTAGTATGCGCTCATGTAACATTGCTTGCTTTTCTACCAATTTGAGATACGGAGATTATGGTGCATTCAGTTGCAGGAGCTGGCATACACCCCTTTAAGTTGGCTCGTGTTCTCCGGAATTGTTGTTTTTGTTGGAGCTCGCCTTACTCTCCCATTCGAAGTGGCCTGGTTTTCCACATTTAAAACATCTGTCAGTTTGATTCTTCATGCTGACACCAGAACGATTCATTTCTTCGATCGGCTTCAGAGTTTTCAATATTGTGTTCATCACATCTGGTGTTCTTAACTCCACTTATTGACTTTGTATGCTGGTTTACTTATGAGTGCTGCCCTTTCACGTGTTTGAGTAACTTTGTATTCGTATACGTCTTTCGTTTGGTGTATATGTCCTTTTTTCCGCTGATAAACCTCTGGATTTTTACCCTTTCGAGGTGCTCCCCAGATGCATCTCCAATAGCTAAACTAGCTAATCTCTCAATTTCGGAAGCGTATTATTGCAGAGATTCGTTGATCCTTGGTCGCGCTTCTCCAACTCCATCTGGTTGTTGTTGTTATAACCGCAGAAAATTCTCCAAATGGAGCTTCGGGGAACATTGCGGGAGTGACAGTCCTTGGCCGGATAAAAATCCGGGTCGTTCCGGTATGAAGACTCGACTGTCGCGGGAACTATGGATTTTAGTCGGCTCTTACGACAGGCATGCCTTACCGCGGGTAAATTCTTGAATCCCTAACCCGCAGGGGGAACTCCATCTGGTAAATTAGTCTCCTGTGTTCCCTATCATAGCTTCTTTCTACGGCTCGGATTAATGCGTCATAATCATCTCTTTCATATTCATGAATAGTCTGCAAAATTTCCGCAGCCGGTCCTTCCAACGCAACGAATAGTGCAGCGGATTTTTCCTCTATGCTTAATTTATTTGCTGCAGCCGTCTTTTCGAACTGAAGTTTAAAGATCTGGAAAGGAATTTTGCCATCAAAGGATGGTGTTTTTACCCTGGAATCGTTCAAGTGGTTGGACGTTTTAACTGCAAATCCCGGACACGACCTTCAATGCGTTGACTTTGGCTACAATTAGCTCCTCTATCTTATCTAGCCGTTGTTCGATTCTATCCTGTCTTTCCTTAAATTCTGCATTGTTTTTCATTAAATTTCGCTGTATTTGCGCGGTTGTTCTTTCTAAGGATGATATCTGCTCGCTTTGATCAACCATTTGTGCATCCAACTTTTTTGTAATGAAGGCATTCATGCAGAGAGTTTGGCATCCTGTGCATCCAACTTTTGTGATATGTTGGCATTCATTTGGGAAATTGTTGACGATAACATGTTCATGTCCATTCCCGTAGATGTGCTAGGAGCATTTTCTTGAATGTTGTTGTTGTTGTAGCCGCAGAAAATTCTCCAAATTGGACTTTGGGGAACATTGCGGGAGTGACAGTCCTTGGCCGGATAAAAATCCGGGTCGTTCCGGTATGTTTAGACCTTCGGGCTAAATCCCACTTTCTAACACACCACTCTAATCTAAATGCTCCGTGTTGTACACAAATTGCGTTACACACTCATGCATGCACACATGCACTACCATGTTCATATAAAAAACCGCACTTTTCCTGGTAGTGCTTTTATTGTTGCATTTCCCCTTTCAAAACGGAAATAACTAACCGATTTGAGGGTTAGTGGAACTTTCTCGCTTTTTCACTTTCTTCTTGTCATCTCAACCCGCAAAGGATAAAGACGTTCCGCCGCCACACCGCAATTTTAAGGTGAAATTAATTTATATTTAATATATATATTACAATATATGAATCACTAAATTGTTTTTGAAAGATTATAAATAAATCTAATTCAGAAAAACTAATTCATTTCCTTTTTTAATTTCCTTGAATTTACGGGAGCAAAACCACTGGAGTATATATCATATTATATATTTCACAGGTTTTCACGGTATAAAGACCCGACTGTCGCGGGAACTATGGATTTTAGTTGGCTTTTACGGCAGACATGCCTTACCGCGGGTAAATTCTAGAATCCCTAACCCGCAGGGGGTCGTTTTCTTGAATCTTACTTGATGGTTGCTCCAACTCCTTCACAGAATGAACAGCCTCTTCATTCTCTATATCCTTCATGGATGACTCTTCGTCCTCGCGATATGTTATGTTGAAATTTTTGATACTCATGTTTCTTTAAAAATTTTACATATCAATAATAAATAATAATAAAATAATAAATTCATGAAACTCTACCTGCAATGCAACCCTGCTGACGAAATGAATGCTTGTTATATTTATTACTTATCGGTTATCATTATCATAAATGTAAATAAAGCAATATATCGATATATAGTTTAAATATCTACAAATTTTGCAAACAACCGTTACTTTGGTATTATAGTTATAGTGCGTCACTTGCATTATATTTTGTCGTTAAAAATATTTTCAAAGTCTAAAATAATTAAAAAATCAAAATGCCAGCTAAATCTTCGGAAGGGAATGTCAAGAGAGGAGAAATTATTGAAAAGTTGAGAACGCGAAGGCCTTCAATGCGGATATCCAATCAACGTAGTCGTATTTCTGAGGGCAAAAAAATGCAGCGTAGGGGCGCTGTAATTGTTACCATGTCTGTGGAAGAAACTGGAGGGGTAGCTTTAAAAACTTTAGAAGGGGTTGGAACGCACCACTCAAGACAAATTTCAACAGCATCGGCATTATTTAGCCCTATGGGTATGTCAATGGGAATAGTATGTGAGAGTACAACGGAAAATAAAGAAGGTATTTTGAATTTAAATGAAACAAATACATACGTACATATGTATAAAACATAATGAAAGTGTTAAAGCTATTCCGAAATGTTTAAATGCTGTACGGCTCTTTTTTTTGGCGATATGTCGCCTTATTCTTCTTGCAGTGCGCCTTGATTATATTTTCTCAAATTAAGTAAAATCGGTTGAAGTAATTTTATGTTAATCAGTCTTATACATTGACATTCCTTGCGCTGCATTCATTAAAACCTTTTTACCATTAATTTTACTGAATTACGTTTGGTGAGGCAAAAGTTAGAAAACTTTGCAAAAAAAAGCACGATTTTGATATTCAGTTTGGAGAGGAAGTTGTAAATTTGTGATGGGAAAATTTGTGGCAGTAAGAATTATTAAGCAAAGAAAACCTATCATCTGATTGTTTTTTTATACAGTATTAATTCGTTAATATTTATATATATATATTATATTTGCCATTACACTGTTTATGTAAACGACTTCAAAAAAAAAAAAAAAAAAACAGCTGTTACACAACCTGATGGCTACTATTTACTGAAACGGGTCAACTTAGTAAATTTCTTTCTTTGGGAGAATCTTAGTTTCTTTCTAACTAGCTAATTTATACTGACTTCTTGCAGAACATAGCTATTGCTTTCGCTGAACATTTGCTTTGTTAATCGTAATGCATTTATTCCGCAATGTAAAAAATTTGTTAACGGTTATTCACTTTCTGCGTTACCAATCATAATCTTTTCCAAGTGTGCTCGCTCACACTTCATTTGTTAAATGCAGTTTTTTTTTTAGGATTGTCATTCACGCGATATTCTTTAAAAATCAATTAGAGGAAAGACTTTAAAGTACACAATTAGTGCAACGACAACAATATGTGGTTTGCAAGTTTTCAAATTATGTGTAATCGACTAAAGAGAGGACGAATTAATACAAAATATTTTGTCTTAATTAATTCTTATTGTATTTACTAAAAAAATATTTACTTAAATGAAAAGTAAATTGAAAGCGTTTCTAATCGTTATGATTAACTTGGGAAACTTTATATTACAGTGGTAATGGATGTAAAACAATTACCAAAAGATAATAAACAGAGTTTAACGGACCGGACCGAATCAATCCCACAATATGAACCATTATTGAAGCCAATGTTACTGCCTGTAACTTCTGAACTTCGACAAAGTTTAAGTTTTTTAGAAGACAAACAGTTTGAAAAACTTGCTGAATTCCACATTGAAAGTACTCAAGACTTGCTAAATATACCACTAGGAAAAATTCTTGACATTAAACTCAGTGGTGAGCAGTTGGAGTTGCTTATGTCATTGTTGGAAAAGGCGATTTGCAAAATTCCGAATCAGCTTAAGTCTTTTTCTGAAGGAATGAAATCATTTAAAGAAATAGAAGAATTCGAAAAAATAGAAGCAAATGACGATGATGATGAAAAACCATTGGTTATTGACGAAGCTATCTCCATTATTGAAGACGTAAGTAACAGATATTTTATATATAAGCTAATTTATATTTTTTTTTTAGAATAAAGACCACACTACCAATAATGAAAAACGAAGTTTGGATGATATCGATGAATGTTTTTCGAAAATTCGTTGCGTTAAAATCCCTCAGTCACGTGCTGCTCTAAATGAGATAAAATCGGAGCTGTCTGAAATTATTACTGAATTGAATGTGAAAGAAAATAAGCTATTGCATCAGCTACGAAATAGCAAACAGACTGGTGAATCTTTGAAATCAGCTATAGCATCTGACTCTGAAGAGATCGTCACAACTACCAGTAAGACTCTCCTAAATACTGATAATAAACAAATTGCTTTAGCTAGGACAGGTAAAACTAATAAGCCTATTAAAAAGAAAAGAGGGCAGCAGACAGTCAAACGTCGACGCAAATTAAAAAATAATACGAACGCAAAAACTCTTACAAAAACAGTTAAAACCCTTAAAAATATAGATGAATGCCCAATTGGTGATAATATAGCTGTACAGGGTGAATTTTTGCTTGCAACGTCTGAAAAACCACCAGACAAAATTGAATCATTAAACACATTTGATGAAACTACTAAAATAACAAATATCGATCTAGCATCATCGTTTTGTAACGTAAATTCATTGAAATTACTCGAATCTCCAACATTTTCGGGGGAAAGCCCGGAAATTATTTTTATGAATCCAAGATCTATGGTCATGTTTCAAAATGATCTGGCTCAATGTAGTAATGTTTTAAAGCCATTTAAAAAACGTCCGCATAAATGCATATTAAATCCAAATGACAGTAATAGTTTACTTGTAGATGTGTCCGAATCTAATTTATTGAATTATTTGTCCAAAAAATCCTTTGATACATCTAATGTATACGGTGCTGCTGATATAACTTTGATTCGACAAGACTCGGACAATACACATACTTTGTCAAAGAAGGAAACTAAATGTAGAGTACAGTCTAGTAAGTTGTTAACTCCATTTTCAGTGGCTCCAGCACAACAGAATCTGCAACCTACGGTTTTAATTAAAAAATTGCCAACTCCATTGAGGAAGAAGCAAAATAATATGGATGCAGATAGCACCACTACTGGTGTTGATATTTCTTTTTCTAATATAAGGAAACAAGAAACTATCGGCAATGTTGGTGAATCAAATACACTAAGTATGAAACCGTTTCAGAAAATATCAAGAAAACGACAGGCTGACAATTGCTATTATACGATCCCGAGAAAATACGGTATATAACTTATAATATTTTTTAAGTTAGCCACTAATTGTTGAATTGTATTTTAGATATAACAAATGAAGGAGAGGTTTGTGCTTCTGATGTATCTGATGTAATAAAAACAGGTGAAACCTGCCAACAATCAAAAGTTGAAGATAAACGAGAGACTCAACAATTGAAACATGTTTTGAAGTCAGTTTCTCCGCAGTCACCACTTTTTGAATTGGCTCGGAATGAATCGGAGGAGCTCGATGAGAGTGGCATTATATTGGATACTACAATGAGTATTCACAAGCATATCGAAAAGGACACTTCTTCAGAGGTTGATATGTCAATTAATGCTTCATATACAAATGCTAGTAGAAATCCAATTCAGACAAGTATTTCTTACTGCAGCAGTACACCCAAAGGTAATTATGTGTATTGAATCATATGTTTTAGGCTATTGAAGGTTAAAAATAGTTTACTTTTTAAACTCTTAAGATCCAACAAAACATTTGATGTCAGCACAACGACGCAATCAATTCGACGAGAAATCAAGCGATAAAATTAGTAATCTATACGACTCTTACGATGCAGATTCAATTGTAACAATTGACAATACACCTTTGTCTCCAATATCGAGTGGTATTACTAGTCCAATAAATGCGAATAACGATTATATGTCGGCTATGGAAATTGATGGTCACTGTGTTGGAATGATATATTTGGTGAGAATTATTATTCTTTTCTTCTAAAGTTAATTATTTCTTCCCCCCTTACAGCTAAAAGAAATTGATATGTCTGGATTTTCTGTCAACAAGCCTGATATTTTAAATACGCTTTTGCGGACAAATGCTACTGATCCTAGATTGTCAAAATATTTAAAAAAGGTTTGTAAATATATTGTGCATTTTTAAA
The DNA here is from genome assembly GCA_030068015.2 of Neoceratitis asiatica. Lineage (NCBI taxonomy): Eukaryota > Metazoa > Arthropoda > Insecta > Diptera > Tephritidae > Neoceratitis > Neoceratitis asiatica. The sequence continues at coordinate 66,181,086 of CM061529.1, read as the reverse complement.
AATGGTAAATTAAAAAGTAAATCGTATTGATTAAAACAGCGTAAAACTCTTATAACAGTAAATTAGTGATTTAAAAAAATTCCTATTTCAATGTGAAATAGTACATCCATATATGCAATTGAATTCAGAATACATATTGATATGCCGTCGTACGTAGCTATTAATTTCAAATTAAATGTAACAATGGAAAAATTTCGAAATTTAATTTCAAGAGCAATCGCACGTAGGAAAAAAATGTTTTGGAAATTTAATTTTAATTTCTGAAACTGGTCTGAGCGTCCATTTTTGCGAAATTAAATTTCACAAACTGCAGTTTAATTCAGTAATTAATGAAATTAACTTGCAAGTTTAATTTTTAAATATTTAATTATAATTTATAAAATAGGGAAAAGTGTCTAATTAGAAAAAAAAAAAAAATGAAGTAGCTAGCAAAGCAAATTTTGCATTTTTTTCTATTTTACATATATTAAATAATCGGAAAAGCTTTATAGCGACATTTTCCTGAGATATAAAAATTCAAGGTTCAGCGATCTTGTGCTGAATTTGATATGTTTGAAAATTGTATAATTGATTCAGACAGAGCGTATGTTTGTCGGAGGGCTAGGTGTCGGTAGTGATAAGGGAAGTGGTGAAATACGTCGAACAGACAGTAAACATATTTAAGGGCAATATTATGAAAAGATTTATTTCAAACTCAAAATTATCACATTTCATTAATTTGATGAAAATTCATTGCACATTAAATTAAAAAATTCATTAATACAAATCGTGTCGCTTCAATTCTGACAAATAAACAAGAAAAATTGGTTTCTCTAACACCTAAAAACGATATCAATTCAAGTTCGAAATTGAAACCGATAAAATCAGAATTTCTAACACAAAAACCGTCATTTTTATTGATTACAATTGTGATTCCAACAACGATAAAATCCCAAATACCCCTGATTCCGTGCAGTCGCTATGGACAGGTTAATTAAGCCAAAATTCTGAATTTGAGCTGCAATATTAACTTTTTGTTATTACCGCCTGTCCAGAATAATGCGACGCTCATTATCTTTGTCTAAGATTTTTCTTCGATAGCAGCTTCCTTACACAACTTTTGGTGTATATGTTGCTGAACACGCTCAAAATAGTTGATATTTCAAAATGACGCACCATTGGGCAATTGAAAATTATAAAAAAAATGAATTTAGAAATAAATTAAATAATAATAATTAATAAAATTTTTTTTTTGTTAATTTACCTTTATAATAATCTTCAATTGGTAAAAATGCGGTGTATCGAAATGCATTGGTTTAACAAATTTGAATAATAAACACAACAACAAAATGAGCAATACCGAACACGTGGTTTGTGTTATTACGCGAGTTTCGTAATTGGCATTCAAACACGTGGTTAATAGAAAAAATGGCTGCGGGTTTACACAGGTAAGGGTTATCGCTATTGCCATCGCTCGGAATTTGTGCATTCGCAGCATAAAACTCCATTATATTGTGGCGAAAATGCGAAGCGAATGACAGATGAAAGAGAGGAGCCGACAACTGGCCCGTTCTAGAGCGTAAACGAGACGATTATCGTAAACGACGATTATCGTAAGCGAGAGGTTTATCGTAAAACGACGCGATTATTCCAGGGGTTTCGTTTTCAAGCAGCAAACAAGTATATAAGGACGACATTCGACTGCAAGTCAGTCAGTCAGCAATCAGTCGTGAATCAGTTGTGAATTAAACTCGTGGAGGTTACATTACAGTAAAGTAATAAAAGCAGTACATTGTGAAAGTAGTATACAAGTGATTGTAAATAGTAACGTAAATTGTAATTGAATTGTGAATTACCGAATAATTAAAAGCACATTAATTAAGTCTTTATAAATAAAGAGACTGCAAATTAAGTTGGCAATTTTATTTAACAATCCAGAGGTCGTACCCGGAAGATTAAGGAAATTATCGAGGTTAATCAGCAAGATCGTAACAATATCTTATTTTTGATTTAAAATTTTCACGGTGATTTGAAATCAGCTGTCAAAGAGTCCTTTCAATGAACTTGTTAAAGGATACTCTACTTGTACTCAGTATGAATTTTTAAAAGTATTGTATTTTTTATGAATAGAAATGTACCATTTTCATAGTTAACCTAGATGATTTCCCAAATTCTTTGAGTTCGAACCCTGGAAAGGTAAATAAAAGTTCTAAGATTTGTTCATTTTACGTAATACACAGTTATTTTTCGCCTACTCACTCCACTGCGTTTTATTTCCGTCTCCTACGATAAGTGCTGTCGCTCCTTTCATCCGTTGTTGCTGTTGTAGCGGCTCTGAGGATCTAAACGGGGTTAGGTCGCCAAAAAGAGTGACAGCCTTGGCCGGATAAAATCCGGGTCAGCTGCGATACGTAGAACCGGCTGTCGTGAGAGTCGAAGGAGCGAAGGAGCGACAGTGCAATGGTTGGAGTCATCTTAAGACCCGTTCAGGCCTTAAGACCTGAATGGACCTCGCGTTACTTGGCCCCATGCTGCCAGCGCCCAGCTGCTCCTCAAGCACTCACGGCAGTGCCTTCAGCACAATTACCCACTTTGCGTAACTTCCCCAGGCCTCCACATACCAACGGAGCTCCTCGCAACATGACTCCCAACCCTCAGTCAAATGCATTCATGCACTGCCTGGTATCACTTTCGGTCGTGCTCTGGCCTGCGCACCACTCGTAAGTGGCAATGTTCGGCAACCACCACAGCAGGTTATACAGCTGCAACTACCAAGATCCATGCACAACTCCCTCACCCCCCATGTTACGAACGTCCCTCCGAGACATTTCCGACTAATACAATTTTAATTAAAACAGACTGAAAGGAAAGCCAATAGCTGCGATCCAAGAAAGTGAAGTGCTCGCTCAGATCTTCTGAGCCGGGCGGGGTAAAACATTATAAGAAAAGATCGCTAGCGAAAACATGGTGGAGGCTTGGCGTTCATTTTACATATCACCGTGCAGTATTGTCTCATCGACGGCGACATCGACCGCAAGGATACTACCCTAGAATGTCAGAGCATAGCTATCCGGCCAGGCGGTGTCGAAATCGAAATATTTAATATATACATGCTTCCTGTTAAAAGTTGCCCAATTGACTACCGTCCTAATATAGGTACGCTGCTCAGAGGCGAAAACCGTTTGGTTTTTTGTGACTTTAACGCGCATCGCGATCTTTGGCATTCCTGCCTGCGAAATGATCGTCGAGGAATGGAGCCGGCGGAACAGGATTGTGGGCAACTGTCATAGCTCCCCTGACAACAATAGCTAGTGCTGGTCTGATAAACCTACGCTGACACTCGCATCAAACCATTTGCCCATACTCATCTCGATTGACAGGTCTCCCGACTTTGTTTCCGTGGACCACCTGACCTTTCTTAACTTTAATTTGCTGAGAACGCCTTCAGTGCTCTCACCACTCCTACCAACGTCCTCAGGGCAGAGAAAAATTTTCGCAAAATTGTGTCTGCTGCCAACCGCTTCATACCTGCTGGTCGTATAGCGGAAATCCGCCCTCATTTCCCCATCGAAGCGGCGGTGTTAGCGACAATGGATGGAGATCCTCGTATTAGGGAACTCAACATCGAGATTCGGAACAAGTGGGAGGACCACTTAAGGTCCTGCAATCTCTCCTCTGGGGTAACCAAGCTCTGTGCTATAGTCAAATTTCATTCGGTGACCACGCCTCGTCGGAAACGAAGAGATGCGCGAGCTATTTTAGCCGGTTATTTACACAGCACCCTTCGGTTGACAAAACGAAAAGCTGAGTAACCCGCCGCCTGCGCAAACTGGTAAACACCAGTGCGACACTTGATTTTTGTAGGGAAGAGGTTCAGGGGGTTATCGGGAAGGCGAAAGCCTTCAAATCTATCGGCCCCGACGGAATAAGCATGCTGATGTTAAAACATTTGGGCACAGCGGGGGCAGATTATCTCATCAAGGTTCTCAAATTTTTCTTATACCCGATATGTGCAAACTGAGTAGAATGGTTCCGCTACTAAAGCCGGGGAAACCCGCGAATAAAGGAGAGTCTTATCGGCCGATACATTTCCGAAGGCAATTGACGCCTTGCTGCTCCCGTCTCTTACACACCACCTGAGTCCAGCTACACGTCAGCATGGCTTTCGGAAAGTGTACAGTACCACAAGTGCAATTATATCATATACACTCAGAATATTTATGGCCTTAACCAAAATCGACTCTGTGGGCGAAATGTTCTAGTAGCACTGGACATGTCGAATGCTTCGACACGGTTAATCGCGCAGTGCTACTATCGGACATTGAGTATTACCGCCTAGGTTGAAGAGGTGCACCATGAATTACCTGAGTGGTCGACAATCATCGGTTGACTTTCGAGGTCAAACCTCAAAGCTACGGAAAATTAAACAGGTGGTTCCGCAGGGTGGTGCCCTCTCCCCGATGCTGTTTAATTTCTACATTTCGAGGCCTCCTCTACCATCAGAGGGCGTCTCCTTGATCTCATACGCCGATGACTGTTCGATATTGGCGTCTGGCCAGGATATTTATAGCCTTTGTTCGAAAGTAAACTGCTATCTCGCCGAAGGAGTACCGGTTTGAGCTCAATGTGAAGGTCGATAACGTAAAAATTCCGACCATGAAAAACTCAAAGTTACTGAAAGTTAAATTTGACAGCCTCCTTCACTCCGCATACGACTGCAATTGCCACCAAAGTACAGAGCCGCAACAAAATCCTCAAATCGTTAACCGGTAGCACCTGAGGAAAAGACAAAGAAACACTGCTAGCAACGTACAAGGCAATTGGCCGGCCGGTCGTAAACTATGCTGCACCAATTTGGACGCCGGGGACTAGCGAGACGCACTTGAAGAAGCTTCAGACTTGGCAGAACACCGCCCTTTGGACCGTGACGGGAAACCTCCGGATGGCGCTGGAGCACCACTTACACAGCGAAACATCTATGCTCCCAGTTAAGAAGCATAATGTTATGCTGTGTAAGCAATATCTGCTGGGATGCTATCGTCGAGATCATCCCAACAGACACTTATTGGAAGCTGAACCACCACCTAGGTACATCCGGTAGGGAGTACTTGACTACCCGGACTCCGTACAGCAATACAGACAAGACCCGCTGGACAGCACGGCGTACAGACAGGCGATAAACACCATTCACCGAGAATCCGTTAACACCTTTGTGAACTCTCTTCCCGTGAATGGTGTTCTCGGAGTCAAATCACCATTCACAGAAGCTTTCGAGTTGCCTCGAAAGACTCGCGTAACCCTGGCACAATTATGATCTGGATAACACCGCTCTCCCTCTCGTCCGAATCCGTCCAAACGTTTCCTGAGCCTCCCTTCAGATGACCTCGATGACTAAGACTAGACTTGCCTGATCCTAGACTGGGTTGGCGCAGCCACTACAACAACAACAACGACAGAGTCGTTCCTTTTATCTGTCCTTCATATTTGTTATTTTCGTCCAATATATATATATATAAATATGTAAATATATACATATGTACACTACATTTATAAATATTAATTGAAATATATATAAATTATATTTAAAGGAAATGAATGCAGTGCATACTTCTACAACGCTGTGTGCTTTCAGTAAAATTGCACAAAGTGGAGATCCTCGTCGAACGAGTAGTATTTATAATACGGAATCATTTTTGAGTCAACGTCCATGTGAATCGCCACAGCAAACACCGAATATGCTTCTTTACGGTTGTTTACAACGATCTCCATGGTATCAATCATTAATGTCCACAATGAAGATACAGATAAATCAAACAATTTCAGTATTGGTTCGAGCTATCAATAATTTTCAAAAAATACGCTTAGAAGATCCCTATGCTGTATTTGATATTTTCAAATTGTATTGCGCTGGAGAATTATTGGAGATTTTGGAAAATCTTGGACTATTCGTTGACGTTAACGGAACAATATCTGAAAAGAAAAGTATATCTACTTATGCAGGTCGCTCATACGGTTGTTCGTCGGTAGTGAACGCCACATATAGCTTTATACAGCCAGTAGAGCCATTGTCCGTAACAGTACAACATCAGCAAATGCGATCTTTTTCTTCGCCGGCGCCAAACTTGACTACATCGCCATTCCAGTCGGCTGCATCCTTTCAACCACCAGCACCATTTATAAGCTGTTACATTGAATCCCCACATATGGCAATGGAAAAGTCAGTACAAATGCCACAATCTCATTTGCGCCGACCAAAACCTTCTTATTCCCGAGGACCATTGGAGCCGCCACCTCCACGACGACACTGTGGATTGAAGGTGCCATATAAAAATAGTGCGCCACGACCACCTTTACCACCGCGTTCTTCTTTTTCGCCTATAAAGCATGTCAAACCACCTGCACAATCCTCCAATTCGGATGAAGAGTGTTGGGATTTAGATGAGGACATGAATTCGTCAACGCCTTCAAAGCTTCCTCTCAGTCCAAGTTCCGATGAAGATTTTGAAAAATCGCCGAACAATAATAATAGATAAAATCGCTTTTAAGCTGAACGATCTTCTAACTGTGAAAATACATTCAGATCGCACCAAAAATATTATTAGTTCTTAGATACAATAATTGAGCTTGATATTGGATTTGCCTGCTTATTTATATTATTCTTTCATGTTATGTTTTAATTTAATTTTATGTTCTTGTTTTACCTAAAGGAGCTAGGTATATTCATAATAGAGAATGAAATTTTGTTATGCTTTGTATTGGGTACAGTTTAATTTTTAATGCGTTGAAATAAATCGCTAATTGAATCATTATTAAATGTTAACTTCTTATTGATTACGTTATTCAATAAATTTATGGTGCAATGGGTGGTTAGTGCCGTGCTCTTTCCAGCCTGGATGAGTTAGAGTAGAGTTGCTAAATGTTTTTTAGAAATTGCGTCGCGATTAAATATGTACGTATCTCGAAGGTAGGTATTCTGGTAGGTAATACCCCATGTTCTAGAAAATTTCTAGATTAAAAATAGAATGGGAAATAAAAATCATTCCTGGATGTGTTAAATGATTTCGTTTAAGGCGGCATGCAAGAGATGATTTATGTTGCTCGAGGACTTGAAGTACGTTTGACATATTGGGTATTCATGATCATGCAAGTTGACGCATTTACCCGATAAATAAACTACTGTACCATCGTTACAATATGCGTTGGACAGCAGCGTTATTGTGTGCCCTTTCCAGTGAGTTCTTCATTGCTTTAATGTGAAGAAAACCGTAGTCGGAAGTCAACGGATTGTGTTTGCCAAATCAACGGTAAATACGAATAGCCCTCACTGGAATACGGGTCACATCAGAACAGGGTATCGAAAATTGGCTTATTTATTCGTGGTCCTGGCCAGACGCCAATATCCGAAATTCATTGGCGTATGTGATCAAAGAGACTTCCTCTGGGGTGGAGGGAGCCTCTAAATATAAACAATTAAACAGCAGTGTGGGGAGGACCCCACCCCGCGGAAATGTCCTGTTTAATTTTACGTAGCTTTGATGTTTGACCTCGAAAGTATATCAATGATTGCCGACCCACTCCAGATGATTCATGGTCCACCTCTTCAAAGCCGGCGGTATTAGGAATCCACAATGTCCGATAGTAGCACTGAGTGATTGACCGTGTCGAAGGCTTTCGACAGGTCCAGTGCTACTAAGACTGTTCGCGCACAAGGCCGATTTTGGTTAAAGCCAGTGCTGTTGTGTTGCTGTTTCTACACCAGCCCTGAAAAAAAGGATTTGGAGCAACCCTGCTGCAGGGTTTTACTCCGTTGATGTTCTAAGGCTAGGGTTACCTGAGGACCGAAATGGGATTAGGTCGCCGAAAGGATGACAGCCCTTGGGCGGAGAAATTCCATGATTTTGACAATCCCTACTTAAAAGTAGAAAAAAAAATACACCGTTGTATTTGTTCTCTTGCTCTAACTTTTGATGCTAATTCACATAGAAATGCTTTACTGAGGGCCTTTCATTGTGGAAAAATATATTATAAGATTTTTTAACGTGCAACAGGTACCAGTACCACTATCTAAATAAATAAAAATCCACTGTTCTAAATTCAAAAGAAATTTGCTTCAGCAGAAAATATTAATATTTAATTCTTAATACTTCCCGTTCGTAATAAAATACCCAAAATTCCTCAAAAATCCCAAAAAGCTATTTTTCTATCGCAGTAGCACTGCTTGAAAACGAAAATGCGAATGAGCGCTTTCACGAAATAAAGAGTATCGTATCTAGTTATATTTGTTTCGCGGGAATACCTAACTTTTTCCAAATTTATTACTGACTTGTACATATAGCATTCGCTCGATAACGTGAACGCTCTAAAGCGTGAACACCCCAAAACGTGAACAGGCATTTTTGTGCATTGACTATTCTAAAACGCGAACAAACCCAAAAAGCTCTATAACATGAAGAAAAAAAAATTTTCAATGTTTATATTGATCTCAACTAATTCTGAAGTTGGGGAGTCCACTAATTGTAAAAAAAGCCTTTGCATGTAGCGCATAAAACATTTTAGTCGCTTTTTGGAGTTTGCATGGAGTGTTTAGTCGAAAATGAGTTCTAAAAAACCTGTGTGCTTGACATTAAAGCAAACAGCTGAAATTCTGAGTTTTTTACAAAAGGCTCAACTGTGACCTTCTTAGCAAAGAAATAAAATCTTGCTAAATCAACAATTTCGGGCATTAAAACAAAAAAAAAATAAGTGATTTTAAAATGCGTAAACAACACATACTCGTACAACGGACCTGGGAAAAGAAAAGCACTGCGTTTTTCAAAGCTGTTCAAAATGGAGTAAGCTCTTTATCGTTGGTTTATAAGAATGCGGGCCAGTAAGTGAAAATGAATCAAACTTCAACACTAGGGATGGATGGCTTCAATAATTTAAAAAAAGGTACAGTATTCGACTGCTGAAAATATCAGGCGAACAACTGCCTTCGTAACTTCAGCTAGTGGATTCGTTTAAAGTAAAACTTAGGTCTAAAATGGCCGGATTGGAGCTGTGTAACGATCAGTTATATAAGGCTGATGAGTCCGGCTTATTCTGGAAGCTTTTGCCAGAAGCAAACGTACGTGTCCAGTTAGGAAGCAGTTGAAATTTTCAACAAGGCGATAACATGGGCTGATCGTGAACACGTCGATCCAAGCGATGTAAATATACTGCGACGTCTAAGGAAGAAAGCTGTGTTTCAAGTTTTAGTAAAACAGAAAATACAAAAAGAGATGACTGATGTTTTTAAACCCAAATTTCTTACTATACTTGTATAATGCCATAACTGCCAAAAAGGGCTTAAGCGACTGGAAGAAGATATTTCAGTAGACGAATTTTTATAGTTAAAAAAATTGTAAAAGGTTCAAGTATGAAAAGTGGCGCTTAAGTCCAAATTGCTCAAGCAATAACTTCTTTGGGGCTGATAATAGAGTTTTGAAATTAGGGTAGTCAAGGCACATGATGGCAGGCTATCTACTCATATCAAAAACTAAAATTTGAAAAACGTGTCGCTTAAGTCCTTTTGGCGGTATGTCTTAAGTGAAAATTAATATGTAATGAGAACATAAATAAAATGTGAATTTTAATATATAAATATGTATTATTTCATTACTTTTGAGCATTCAAAAATGTGAATACATTTGATAATGTGAACTGCCTTGGTTTTAATTGGGTGACGTTATCGAGCGTGCGCTGTACTAGTATGTATCGTATAAGTGTTGTCAATTTGTCTTCAGAAACTTCTTAACTAAAAAAAAAAAACAGTAATAATTATCAAGCTTCGGTCAGCAGTTGTAGTTCATAATAGTTACATAGATACATACATATGTATATGTATGTACTAGTATAAGTATATAAAATGCACAATATAATGTATTATTGTATTTAGCTATGAATATGCATATATACTTGTATATAACGGTTGTTTTTGGGCCAAATAAAAGCACTTAGGTCTGTCGATGGGGGTATAAATTACTTTATATGTATAAATAAATATATGTATGTAATGATAAGAACTTGCAAATCTTTCCTTGAATTTTTATGCCTTTAAATAATAATAATTTGTTATTAGAATATTAATTTATATATATACATATATATACATATTTTTTTTCCATGCAATATGGTTGGTGCATACAAAGATATACATATGTATGTATGTATGTATGTACATATGAATATATGAATTACTACTTGCATATATTTTTGCACGTGTGCATATTTAGCTTATGCTTATTGTGCAAAAATCATAAATGCATATTTTTACCAAAAACTTTTTTGTTGCAAATCTGTTCATATATGTAGGTATGTATGTATGTACTTAAGCATTTTGTTTTCGATGAAAGCACGCAACTGTAATTGGCAGCAGTTAACATACAAACGAACAATATCACTTGTAGATCGGTTAGTAAAATATTTTATTTATTTATTTTTATTTATTTACTCGTACATACATATATATGCATTATAGATATTCTAGAATATATGTATGTATGTATGCATATATGTATTTTTTTCAATATTTAATCTTTTTAATTGGTACAGTGCGTGCAATTCTGGGTCATTCGCTTGCTATTCTTTGGTCGACACTTTAAAACCTTCAGAATTTGTTGGTTTTAGAGTAATTTATGCTAAATCAGCTGCATGCCCTATGGGTCGAAATATGGGTGGAGAGAAAACGTTGGTAAAAACAAAAAAAACTTTTTTGCGTTGAAGTGGTTGCAATTATGATGGAAACACAAAACTACCGACGTTTGCAATTTATTTGGTGGCAAAAAATCTATTTGTGCCAGCGGGCTAAGTGATTACAGTTAGTCAGAAGTTGAACGTATTGTCAGACGGGTGCCTCATAAAACGGCAAGTGTACACTGCCAAAAGTGATAATTGTAGAAGTGATAAAAGGACTTAAATATCCTTTAATATAAGAAAACTGAAATTTATCTACCATAGCGTTTGCTTGTGAGCGAAAATTTTAAAAGCAGCTGAGAGTTTGTAAATGTATAGTTGTGATGATTTGGGTATGATAAAAAATGGGAAATGCGCGACTTATTTATTACATATGTAAATGCCAAATTTTCGTTTTAGTTTAAAAAAATTGTTCTGTTGGCATTTTTATTGGCCATATCCACCAAATCGTTCGTGTTTGGCCAAGGTGCAGCTTCATCCACCGCAGATGATGCTCAGGATGAGGACTCAATTGATTTGACACCGCCCATTGATCTCACACCGGAAGAAAATCAAGATGATCGCGGCGCTGGCCAGGTTTGATTTTTAAATTTCACTACCTCAATTGAATAAATATATTTACTTATTTTCGCTTCTCAGATTGTGGGCCAATCCTTACTTCCACTAGGTCATGGACTTTTGCCAGGACCTTCAAACATGTTTAGCTCAATGTTTCCAGCTTTGAACTCCCTTTTACTCTTAGGCAATCTATTTCCAGCTGCTTCACTTATGGGCGCACCCTCTTTACTGGGTTCAACTCATCAAATGGGCACCTCAACAACTGATGAATCGCCAGCAGCTTCAAAAGTTGTGCTTGTATTAGCTGAAGACCGCAATCCACATGCTGCTATGAGAGCCGCTAATCAGGAAGCTGCGCGAACGATTCGCCAGAATGATATGCTTAGCCAATTTTTGAGTCAGTTTAGCCAAGCGGATTTCGGGCAAATGCTATCACAGTCTTTAGAACAAATGCAACAACAAAATCCCGGACAACTATTGCAACAAAACGCTGGACAGCTTTTGCAGCAAATTGTGCCACAGGAGCTTTCACAGACATGGGGTCAAATGTTGTCCCAAACATTCCAGCAGGTTCCCGGCTTAGATCTATCGCAATTTCCACTTTTAGGGCAATCACCACCTTCCAGTGAACCTACAGTTGGTGCAGCAATGGACCCAGAAGGAGGCGAAGGCGTAACTCCAGAAGCCGACGCGCCACCATCGGCATCGCCTCAAACCTTCCAATTTCCAAATTTCCAATCGGCTATTGATGCTGGCACTCAAATGTTGGGACAAGCTTTTCAACAACCCAATAGTGATCCAAATAATGCTTTCCAGTTGCCGAATATTCAATCTGCTTTTGATACTGGCACCCAAATGCTGGGTCAAGCTTTTCAGCAAGCTAACTCTGATGCACCTCCTAGTGGATTTCAACTACCAAACTTTCAATCTGTCCTAGATTCAGGCACTCAAATATTAAGCCAGAGTGGCAGTTTGTTAAATCTGCGCCCATTGCAACCATCGGGCCCAGCTGCTTCTGCATCTGATACAGAGCCTGCAGCTTCTCAGATTTCAGAAGTACGTATAAAACCCGATGATTTTCGTTTGCCAACTACTTTCAAAGAGCAACAGTCGCAAAAGGATGAAAAAATGGATAATCTGAAAATGATGTCTGCCTTGCAAAAAGCAATTGTTCATAAGAAATTGCCCATACTATGGTTTCATATTCCAAGTGGCTCTTCAGAAGGGCAACATGAAATTGAATCAAAAACCTACAGCCAAACTAATCCAAAAAATGTAGACGAAATGCAGCTTGAAACGAAATTGCAAGCTTTTCAACGGCAAGTTATATCTGAGTTAAAGCTTCTAAGAGACATTGAGCGCAAAGCTAAGGAAATGCGTGCAGCTGCAAAGGGCGCTACCACAAAACCTTTCAAGGATAACGGTGTGCTGAGCAAAATTCCTATACATAAGATCACACGCGGTGATATCGAGAAAGCTTTGAATGATGATTATGTGAAAAAGATTTTGCACAATGAAGCTATGACGAGTCGAAAGGAAACCAGCAATTCCCCGTCTGAACAATTGCACGTGTCTAGTGGACTGAATATCAAACGCCAAACACCAATGAAACCCAGGCAAATGACAAAGGAAGATATTATACGCCTTATGGCTTATGCATATCGCATGGCAAATGCCAATGAAATACGAATGCTTGAATCAGCTGAGAGCTCCAAGCCGACAAAGGATTCCGTTGGAAATGTACGTCAGTCTTCAGGCGATAGTTTGAAACCAACAGACCATCAATGGGCGACAGATGCGAGAAATCCCATCCAAATGACTGATATGCGTCCCACAGGCAGACAATGGATAAACGACGGAGTGCAAATGAGTAATGAGAAAAAAACCGAGCAAAATCCCACAAGGACGCCAATGGGGAGACAAATGGAAGATAAAATCGAACGTCAGAGGGCGGATGAGCAACAACGGCAATGGATGGATCCAAAACCAGACAAGACACCCTCGATGCTACAACACCCATTTCAACAGAAGATGATGTCGAAATCCCCCATGATAGGACAGCAAACACCGATGGCAATGCAGCAGCCCCATATGGTGGAGCAGATGCAACAACACCGACCACAACAAATACCGATGACGATGCAAAAACCACAGATGTTAGGACAACAACTACAAATGAATCTGCAGCAGCCACAGATGTGTGGACAGATGCAACAACAACAACCACAACAAATACCGGTGGTGGGGCAACAGTCACCTACAGAGCTGCAGCAGCGGCAGATGGGAGAACAGGAGCAACAACACCAAGTACAACAAATACCGAGGATTCAACAACCCCACATGGTAGGACAGCAAGTACCGATGGAAATACAACAAAATATGCCTCAAGAAGCTATGCAACAGATGCAGAAGACTACGATGATGAGGCAACAACCCCAAATGCTTGGGCAACAGCCACCTACAGACCTGCAGCAGCGGCAAATGGGCGAACAGATGCAACACATCCAACCACAACAAACACCTATGATGATTCATCAACCTATGATGGTAGGACAGCAAGCACCGATGGAAAAACAACAACATATGACTCTAGAAGCAATACAACAGCTGCAGAAGACTATGATGATGAGGCAACAACCCCAAATGCTTGGGCAACAGCCACCTGCAGACCTGCAGCAGCGGCAGATGGGCGAACAGATGCAACAAAACCAACCACAACAAACACCTATGATGCTTCATCAACCTATGATGGTAGGAGAGCAAACACCGACGGAAATACAACGAACACAGATGCAAAATTCCCAATGTGACACGAAGATGTTGCGACAAATGACACCTGATACGGAAACACAAATGCAGAAAGAAATAATGTTGGGAGAAGCCACACCCCAAATACCTGAGAATGCCGATAAAGCGCGATTCAAAGGTAATCTATTCGGTATTTTACGCGATAATGTTACACTTTTCCCTACTGACTCATTTGTTCGATCAGGCGGTTCCCTTTTTAAAGAATTCGATTTATTAGGATTGGGAGGCGGTAAAGATATCAGGAAAAAGCCAAATGATAAACCGACAATAATCAATTATTATTATAATGCTGGAGGTCGTGGACCAAGTTACGGAGCTGGTGGGTATGGTGGTAGTAGCGGATATCTTAGACCCAGTTATGGCACAGGATATGGTGGCGGTGCAAGTGGAAGTTATAGCAATCCGAATGGCTACGGAGGTAATGCCCCTAGTGGCTATAGTTCTGCAGGTAGTTATATTATTTCTGGATATCCAACAGCCAGCACCGGAACATATAGAACGGCTGTTGGGGATGAAGAAATCAGAGCAATGCTTAAGGAACACTCTCAAATGGTAAGCAAATTGTCAAATTTCTATCCAAGCCTTAGAAAAGTTCCTTCAACATCTTCCCGTTCTTTGTATTTAGTTAATATTATATGTTATAACACAACATTCACTGTATGTAATACTCGTGTACACGTATGATTATTTAGTATTTCGTTACTAATTACTTCATTCATGCTCATCAATATTTTGTTTTTGGCTTCTGTGCAAATTTCATACCATTAACAGGCGACGCATTTCAGAAAGTGATGCCCAAACCAGATCGCAATCCCGTTATTATCGCAGATGTGTCAACAAATCCCACATTCCAGTCCACTACAATAACAATCGACGACATGAACCAGCAACACACAACATCACACACAACCCCCACGGAAACCCCTTTGAAAAATGATGACAAAAATCGAGCAAAAACAACCATTGAGGCCACGCAAAGCTCAGCCACGTCAAAGCTATCAAGGTTAGATTGTAAGTTAGAAATCAATAGTATTTTAGATAAAGGAAAAAGTAACGGTCGGGGCAGCATAAGATATAAGCGAAATGCAAATTATGGCACATTACAAGCAATCGATTCCAAATCACTAAACGAGCTACGCAAAACTTATAAGGAGTCTTTAAAAGAGATAACGTTGAATCCGGATGAAGACCCAGCGGAAGCTTTGATGCGATACAATGCTGCTTCTATTCGTGAAGCGTTAGAGCAAGCAAATCGCGCGCCGATGGAAATAAGTGCTGGCGGTGTAGGCGTGTCAACAATGGAGGCGGACAATAATGAGGCTTATTACGATGGAATACATGTGCCCGCTTTAAATCACATACACACTCAAAGTAATGCGGTGCCACAACTAAATATATATACAGCTGATGGTCACAGTCAGCATAGTCATTATAAGCTCAGTGTTGAACCAGATATGTTGCAACCACATGAAAAAAAACCTCGAAAACACCAAGAAAATCTCCACAACTTGAACAAGGTTCAAGCAAAAACCAATGTAGCCGATCGAGATATAAATATTCTCCCTCGAAAAGAGAATCCTGTTAAGCCAATAGGTGAGACCGAATATTCGTTAGCTATTACTACAACTTCGGCATCGCGGCAAACCACAGAATTGAATAAAGATGAAACGTTGTCACCGGGGATGCTCGGTAGATCCGAAAGTGAGTTCAACGCCGTATTAGATCTTATTAAGCAGCAAATGCAAGCGTGTTGTGACAAGTGTCGAGATCGTTTTGTACATAATATAAAAGGGAATATTAAGGAGACTCATTCCCACAAAAGTTCTTTGAAAGAAAGTCAACAAAATGTTGCAGAATCGGATGTTCATTCAAAATTAGCAATTATTCCATCAGACGACGAGCTATTTGAGAAGTGGTTACGTGAAATGGAACTAAAAGGCTATGACTCCAAATACTTGACTAAGTCTCATCACTGGGAATACTTGAATAGCGGTAAATTGGCATTAGCGTTAGATAATATTAAATACGAACAAGAGGGAGATAATACTCTTAGCAAGAAAACTAATGATCAATCTTTCAAACGCTACACCCCGTTAAGTTCCATGAAGACTGATTTAGATCACAAAAGCAAAAAATTGAACACATCAAATAGGAGTACGGGCAAAACATTTGCTAAAAAAAAACCGGAATTAAATTATTCCATTAAAGAAACTGTGCATGTGCTGAATGATGAGCTGAGTCATTTAAAACTGTATTCAGAAGAGGTTACATCCAGTCCATATGCTATGCGCGGTAAATTCAAAAATAATAACTCTAAAAAGCATATCGGAACTGTAATTGTTACTACGCCTGTGAAATTTAATACGATATCTCAGCAGCAGTCACCGTCTATTAATGTGGTCGATGAGGAGGATAAAGCTAAATCCGTTGAATTACTAAGCCAACCTTACGATTTGAGTTCTTGCACTGAGAGTACTACAAGTCCTCGCACTGAGAGTACTACAAGTCCTCGCACTGAGAGTACAACAAGTAATAAACCAACACAACCTTCAGTTATGGCTATGCCCGTTGTGGAGTCAACAACAGTGAGTCCCGTGCAAGTTTCCACAACCAATAGGGCTCGAACTAAACGAGTACGTTCCAAACGGAAGCAGAAGCTTGAAAGTGATATGCCAACGCATCTAGAACAGAGTAGTGTTGGTAAACGTTAATGAAACGATAATTAATAGGCTTACATACAATCATTAATTATACAGTTACATATACATATGCATTATACCAGAGAAATCGTCCCTTTATTATTCACATATTGAATTTCAAGGTCTCTTAAATATTATTGATAGAGTAGAAGTAGAGCAGAATGTAAAATGCGAAGTAAAGAAATATTTGTTAAGCAATAAAATTCATATCTTCCGTTTATTTAATTATTACATTTCTTTTTTGATTATTTAATCACGACTTTTATAAATAATTATAAAATTTATTACTTAGAAAAATGTTCTCATTTAAATTTTTTTTTTCATTTTATCATTTTATGTACGGCAAATCACATCCCTTCATTTCATCAAAATCATTGAAAAATCATAACGCAGCACAATTGATAATCGAGAAGTATCATCATCCATGAATCCCGAAACTGTAGGATCACTTTTTAGTTTTAGTCCGATTATTTTAGAACCATTTATGCAATTACAACCTGTGCCATTGTATGAAAGTGATCCGTGGAATCGCAAACCCTATGACTTACATTACCCTATCTATGAAGGCGGCGGCAGTTATGAACCTTATGTACAGAACAAACGTATGAAACGCAGTCCGAATGGATACACAAACAACATACTCACACCAAGTATGCTGGATAACTATTTAAAGATACGTGTGCTGTTTGAAAAGAGCTTCCCTAAGTTGTATAAAAGTTTGCGAGATCAACAATACGCTTTTAATTTGACACGAGTCTCCGTTAAACCGCCCGTAATACCTAAAAAAGTCACATATCCTGCAACCGAGTTGGGTGCAGCAGAAATTTTACCAACGGATATAACAAATTTGACGCAAGCTAATGAAGCCACAACTAAAAGCGATGATGTTACAGATTATTTCCTATTTGATGACGAAGAAGATGAGTAGTTCTCAAAATTTCACAATTACCGACACTGTCTGCTTAATAGCAATATTTAAATGAATGTTAAATATTATGCCAAAAATTAAAAGAATTTGAAAAAAAAAATATTATTCTGTGTGATGATTTTTAATATAATGCAAGAGGTAAGTATAACAGACGCATAATCATAGCCGCTTCTATTTGAAATTTGAATAAAAACTAATATAGAAATAGGAAAAACATAGACCAAATAAATACTAAATGCATTCTGAAAGAGGCGCTCATGACTTCTTAAGGGTGATCCAAGTAGAGGTACTTTTTTCAACAGCCTTTTTTTTAACAGATCACGCATGAGTCGTGTCAAGCTGTCATGTTATTTTTGTTCAGTATTGTTTGGCATTTTATCATGGAAATACTTACGCCTTACGCCGCATTTACAAATCATTCAATTTTATTACGAAAATTCACGTTCTGTAGAGAATGTGCTTCGCGCGCTGCGCTCAACTTACGGTCAACATAATCGGCCTACTGAGCGTACTATTCGCAACACCAGCACGCAGTGAAGAAAATATAGCGGCCGTAGCTAAGGGTGTACACGAAGACCGAGGAGAATCGATTCGGTGCCGTTCGGAGCAACTTGGACTGACGTATGGAACGACTTGGCGCATTTCACATCGAGATTTTAAATTGAAAGCGTACAAAATATAGCTTGTGCAAGAACTGGAGCCGCTTGATCTTCCCAAGCGACATAGCTTCGCTCTATGGGCTCTTGAAAAGTTCCAAGAAGATCCGACGTTTTCGATCCAAATTTTGTTCAGCGATGAGGCCCATTTCTGGCTCAGTGGGTATGTAAACAAGCAAAATTGCCGCATTTGTGAGGAAAAGCAACCTGAAGAGATTCAAGATCGGCCATTTCATCCAGAAAAAACAACGATTTGGTGTGGTTTGTGCACCTGTGGAATCATCGGTCCATATTTCTTCAAAAATGATGCCGGTGAGAACGTAACCGTCAATGGCGACCGTTATCGCACCATGATAACCAACTGATTGATGCCTAAAATTGAAGCACGTGATCTCCGCGACATTTGGCTTCAACAAGACGGCGCCCTTTCCCACACATCGCATTAATCAATGGATTTATTGAGAGAACACTTCGGTGAGCAGATAATTTCACGTTTTGGGCCAGTTGATTGGTCACCAAGATCGTGTGATATCACACCGTTAGACTTTTTCCTGCGGGGATATGTAAAGTCTAAAGTCTATGTGGACAACCCTGCTTCGATTCAGGCCTTGGAACAAAAAATCATGCGTGTCATTCGCCAGTTACCAGTCGAAATGCTCGAATGAGTCATCGAAACTTGGACTCAGCAGATGGGCCATGTGAGACGTAGCCGCGGCTAATATTTGAAAGAGATAATCTTCAAAAAATAAATGCCAAATAATGTTTATTCGAATTGTAATAAATATCCCCCATTAAATTTGAATTTTCTGTATTTTTTTTCTTTAAAAATGTAGGGAACCTCGAAATAAATCACCCTTTACTAACAGATTATCACAATTATGACCATTGAAAAATATCGAAATCAGAATACTTAAGCTGTAAAAATATATAGTGTCTCCAAACAATCCACATGCGTTCGTAGTAGCATATTGCTAAATGAACGGATGAAAGTGTTTGGTTAGATGCTTAGAGAGTCTCCAGTTTTTTTTTCAAAGAGAAAATTTTTAAATGAAAGCGGTGTGGAAAAGAAAGTATACCGTGTGTCCAGTCACCAACTCTGCGTCTATGATTTAGTATTACATTTTCTGAAAGAAAAAAAATCAGATAAGTTTTCTATTAATACTACACTGAAAGTGTCTTCCAAAGGTCATAGGATTAGGATGAACAAAGCCTCAAGTAGTAAATCCTTCATATGCGAAGTGAACGAAATTTGGAATGCACATTAGCCATGAATATAAACCTATACATATGTATGTATATTCAACTGTAGCAGAATTTGTAGCATTTCGATATATTTTTGTATGTATTACGATATCTTTTATCCATTATTAATTTCGGTTTGGATGTTGAAAATTATAATTTGACTGGAACTGTCCTTTGAACAACAACGTAAACTTCACTGACTCCCTCTAAGAGTGTTAACTGCGATAATTGGACACCCACAACTGTTTTCAATGTCACAAGGTCAACCACATACATACATACAAGCGGTTCCTTTTCGTTGTAGACATAATAATACGGTGCAAGGTTGTCATTTAATCTTAGCCTTTTCAAGGTCTAGTGAAGATATAATTTATTACATTGTATACATATACACTTGAAAAAGACAATGTATGGTAATGCAGGAAGTAAACTACCGCTTTCAGCATTTATACCTTACATAATATATTACTCGTAACACAGTAAGTATCCTACGGAAGTAATATGTCACTTCAGATAATGAGAGCCAAATTCTTCTTCTTCTTTGGCATAGGCAGCACTTACGCGGTTATTGCCTCATCAACAGTAGCGCGCTATTCATTTCTTCTTTTCGCTGTTTGGCGCCAGTTGGAAATACCAAGTGATACCAGGTCGCTCTCCACCTGATCCTTCCAACGGAGTGGAGGTTTTACTCTTCTTCTGCTTCCGCCAGCGGGTGCTCCATAGAATACTTTCAAAGCTGGAGCGCTTTCATCGATTCGGACGACATGACCTAGCCAGCGTAGCCGCTATCTCTTGATTCGCTGAATTTGTGGCTGATTCGTCGTATTGCTCATACAACTCATCGTTCCATCGTCTGCGGCATTTGTCGTTGCCAACGCATAAATCTTCCGCAAAACTTTTCTCTCGAAAACTCCTAAAGCCGACTCATTGGATGTAGACATCGTCCTGGCTTCTGCACTATATGTCAGGACGGGAACGATAAGCGACTTGTAGAGTTTGGTTTTGGTTCGTCGAGAGAGGATCTTACTTGTCAATTGCCTACTCAGTTCAAAGAAGCACCTGTTGGCAAGAGTGATTCTGCGTTGGATTTCAAGGCTGACATTGTTGGTATTGTTAATGCTGGTTCCTAGATAGACGAAATTATGTATCTACGACTTCGAAGTTATGACTGTCAACAGTCGCGTGGGAGCCAAGTCGCGAGTCAAGTTGTAGAAGTTCACACAATTGAGGAAAGTTTTTGACTACCATTTACCTGGGAGTGGACAGAAACGATTCTTTTACATATGGTTCAAGCAGCTCACGACTTCCGGTCTTAGACCAAGTATTCTCTGTGTAGCCAACAAACATCCGTTTGAAGGCGAGCTAAAGTGAGAAGGCGAAACCTCTGCGGTTGTGCGCAGGGTTTGGAACCCACCACACAAAAACTATACTCCAATGAAAAAAAAAAACGAGTGCCAAATCACCTTCGGGATAACCTTAATCCTGCATGAAATGATATAATATATAAATTGAATGAAATTATATTTGAAATAAGTTTCATTATAAGCAGTATTCTCAACTAATGCATTCTTTCTGCCCTCAGTCTAAACTAATTTATCCAGCTAGCAAATAGAGAATTACCAAGCCTTTTCTTTTCATAATTTTTATTTGTTTAGTTGCCTTTTTGCATATTTCGAATTAAATATGTAAACTTTTGAATATATATTTTTCAGACACTATCTGTCTCGATCTTTATTGCAGCTGGAACATTTAAATGGTCACATTCGTTTTTTTTACATGCCTCTTCCTGCAGAAATGCTGGAAAATTGATAATTTATGTATTGAAATAAAAAGGCTAACAAAATAATTTTTCACTTAATTAGTTTGACTAAATTTTTTAATTTTTTTCACTTATTTGCTAATTTCATTATTTAGTTTATATTTACTTCTACTTGTACTTTCCTAAGCGACAATTTCACGTTTCAAAGTTTCAATTTGAATAAAAATCGTGGAAATGTTAAGAACAAGTTTTCAAAAAAGTCACAAAGCATGTGTTGGAGTAGCTTACAGTATCATTTCCCTTACGTTGTCATGCATATTTTCATACAAAATAATTCGTTAATTTTTTCATATTTGACAAAAGTAAGGCATTACATATTTACATTGTATGAGGAAACAAGGAGACTGTGCCGGGAGGTCATATTACCACTTCGTTTCATGTTCGAAAAAAGTAATGCCTTATGCATTTTGCCACTGGGTTTAGATATGTTTCATATTACGTGTATACCTGTGGGGAAAGTTACCAAACATCGATTTTCTAAGAGTAATGAACTTTTCAGCGGAAACTTTTTAATGCGTCAACTTTTAATTGCGTTTTAAATTTCACGAAATCTTCTGCTCGCTTGAATACATGTAAAGTCTTAGAACCACATATACGGATTGTTGAGCACGATGGAAGATCAGGACAGTCATTTGATGGCTGATAGAGAATTCATTAATAGGAATTCTATCTGTTCCGATTAGCAGAGACAAAAGTTGTTTGTATGAAGCTTTACTGTCAACCGACATTGATAATAAACAGTTGTTTTCATTGAAATCATGTTATCACTGCTTTGCCGAGAGCGTACTGTCAAGATTACCCTGTAAATATCTGAAAGATATGTGTAGTGAGAATTTCCTAGCAGGGTGTTACATTTACAACTGATTTCACATATACTTCATTGCCGCTAAATTAAAACTCAAAATATGTTACAGAATTCTTTGAAAGTATATACATATGTAAATAATATGGGCATGATTAGTGTCAGAAATAATTAGTTTATAATTTCAAAATCAGGATTGTATCTCTGATCTTATTTAGAAAAAACCTATAACTTTTTATTTTTACGCGGGACTTACAGTTTATTCTAAGCTGCCTCCGAATGGCTTGATCGATTTTTATACAGAGCTTTTTATTTTAGGTCAGAAATACACTCGGAGGAAAGGGAAGGAGGGAATAACATTTCCTGCCAAGGAACGAACCCAATTAGAAAGATTAACTTGACTTTTTCATTTAAATTGATTTTGTATAATTGTTGGTTTGAACAATTATGATCATTGCGAGTAGAAACATACAATGAAAGTTTTGGAGTACCACGTAAATTAAAACTCACCACAGTGTACCTCCAACGATGGTGTGATACGTTATCGTGTTCAATTTGAGAAATTTAGATATTTTCCGTAGAAACTGGTTTCTTCTCTACTCTCTTTCCACACAGTTTTACCGAATCAATATTTCGCTATCGCTATAATTTTTTGAATATCCTTAAGAAAAGGATCAGCTGATTTCTGCACTTGCATTATGGGCATAAGTTTTGTTCATTCTTGGGTGTCACACGGCAAGCATGCCACGAGTCAAGTATACGTTTGTGAATGCTTCTAATATAAGCTAAGCTTTACGGAGACCTTGAAAGCATAAATTTACACAAGTTGTATGTAACTGATTTGTAACTACTGAAGCGATTTTCGGCCGAGCTCCTCCTCCAATTTCTGGTTTTGCGTCTTAATGTTATTATCAACAAATGGAGGGGCCTATAGTATATTCCAAGCCGTCTCCGAATGGCCGATAGATTTTTATGAGTGGCCTTTATTTCATGTCAGAAATACACATGGAGTGCTTGGCATTCCCTGCCGTGGAACGACTGCAATTAGAAAAATGAATTTTCTATAATTTTTGATGTTGGTCGAACCACTAGTCGAACCCCGGCCTTCCGAATGGTAGGACGCAATGCTAAACACTCGGCTATTGCGGCTGCCACCGCACCGCTAATATGATCTAAATAAATTGCAAATTAAATATTAATTTTAGATGATGGCTCTCAGTTTCGACACATACCGAAAGTAATTGTACATACGAGTCTACGCTGTATATCATCGAACACATACTACACACTTAGTGCGTAGTCCTTTATGAATTCGTCTGTTAACTAAATTACAATATGTTGGCACTCGGCAACTTGGGGTTCTTAGTACGATATCAACTAATTTTGTTGACAAACTTTGTGTCGCTTACAACTCCGTGAAGGGATGCAGAATTCACATAAGATAACAAAGGTTGCAAATTAGATATTAAAATTAACATTATATATTCCCGTTAATTGCACTGTAACTGTGCTATTGTGTGCTTAGGTAACAGAGTTATGAGCCTAGGGGTAGTTTTTGGTGAATAAATACATATGTACACATGTATATTCATTTATACAGTACGACAATTATATTTGGCAGTGGGTAGAATCTCGTGCTACTAGCCAGAGAAGAGTTGTTCATTTCGCGCTAAAGTTAACATTCAAACAAGTAATGTGAACTAAGCTCGAATAAAGCCGAATATTATTAAAGTAAATAATATATCTATCGAATTTGATACCTAAGCTTATTTGGTCTTAAGCACCGGAAATAGTAAGTGTAATTTTTTTTATTTTTGGTAGGTGCTTATCTTTTAAGAAGTTTAACAAATTAAGTCTGGTCTTTTAATGCTTTGTATATTCGTTGTAAAATTTAAGAGCTCCGTAAGTTTTACCAGATGTGAGCATGTTTTTTGTCCGACTATGAACATCTTCATCTTATGCTTGTAGGAAACTATACCAGTGGACTGAACAAAAGTTTTATATAACATTGGAAAGTTTCCACGAAATTTCCTGTCGACAGCTTGACATAGATATCGTCATAATACACGAGTGAATAGCATTCGGAAGGCCAGGGTTCAAGTCCAGGTTCGACCAAGCCCTTCGCGTGCATATCTGACATGAAATAACAGCTCCTCATACAAATCAGTGGAGGCAACTATAGTTTATTCTAAGCCGCCTCCGAACCAGGGATCGTTTTTTATGAGGAGCTTTCACTTTATATCAGAAATACACTCGGATAGATATTCCCTGTCGAGGAGTGACCTCAATTAAAACAAGAAAGACCGACCATGCCGAAGTTTTATACCTTTCATGAACATATCAAATTTATTGCAGATTTCAAAGTTCGATTTTGATAATTTTCAGTGTTAATATTAACTTGAATTTACATGTGTAGAATACCAAATTTCACGATGATTTTTTGATGGAGTTTTGACCCAAAATCTCATATCAGAACAAATCAGTTCTATGGGGGCTATATGATATATCAATCCGATTTCTTCGACTTCCACTATCGGTGTATGGGAGCTATATATATGTTATATTCGTCTGATTTCGATGATTTTCAGAACCAATATGCAATTCAATATGTATGTGTAGTATACCAAATTTCCTATTTCGATCCTAGGTACTTTTTTGACGAATTTATGACCCAAAATTTCATATCTGAAAAATCGATCGTATATATGCTGGTGGTCCGATCTCGCCGGTTCCGACAAATGATCATTTAAACGTAAAGGTGCATCGTCCCACCAGCTTTGGTTGAAATGTCTCAAAAATTGATTGATTAGTTTGCGCTCAAACAGACAGATGGACAGACGGACATGGCTAAATCAATTTAGCTCGTGATTCTAATACGATCTGTATAAATTTCGGTGGGTCTATCTCTTCTCCTTCTGGTACTTACCTACTTCGGGCCAAAGTTAATATACCACTTCATGTACATGAAAGGCATAAAAATTAAACTTGTGAATATATGCAGGAAATATGTATATTCTGCAAGTAGTGAAATACAATATTTTTTATCATGTGAACCATTTAGCTGCTGTCAATTTTCAATAATTTAATTAAAACTGAGCAAGCTTCACCGCACACTTACATATGTACATAAACAGAGCATGGGGAACGATAAATAAGATTGGCAATAATGATAGAGGAGAATCATGATTTATGTATATTGTTTCTTTGTTTAATTGAATATTATGTAGAGTATGAAATTGCTATACATTCTATTCGAATGTCTGCAAATTTTGTTTGAACAAAGGAGTGCGAATGAAATATGTTTAGACTAAAAGTAGAGGACTTCTGAAATATTTGTATCCTTTGTACAGATTAAATGGTTGAACAAATAGGAAATTTAAAATTATATATATGTATGTGTGTACATATATATGTTCCATAGCTAAGCATCTAAAATTATGCACTTTGGTAAAACTTATTAACATCGGACGATATATGTATGTACAGTGAAACCCCAATTAAACGGCACTCACCGTTGGACTATTTTGGTCCGTCCAAGGGAATAATAATTGAAAGATTCATATTAAGACTGAGTTTACGCACGAATATGTTTGTCGCTTTTTATCGTCAATTTCTCTTTTGCTGTCGCCAGCCATGTTCACACGGAGAGACTCTGTCTGAGCAATTTTTTGGCATTTCATTCTTTTCATTCTTAAAAAAAAATTTCAATTTCCATAGTTACCACATTCATTCGTACAAAATTTGAAACAGCTACAATGACTGTGAAATAAGAATGAAAGGGAATGTCAAAATCTACACAAACGAAGAAGATAACAAAGCGTAACAACCGAGCACAACAGTGTCGGTACACTGCTCTCTTCGTCGTCGCCCTATCCCCAACAAACTAAGTGTCGCTTCGACAGAAATATTCGTGTGTAAACTCAGTCTAAGCAATAACATAAAAAAAGTATTCCGCTTCAGACTACAAAAAACGTAAAACTATTTCAAACAGATCAAATACAATTGGTTTTTAAGTTTCCCTTTTTCTCAAATCCTGCTATTTAAGTTAATTTTTTTAAAATTTCCAGTTCAGCCTTCGTCTTTTATAAAATGTTTTACATCTAAAGAAATTATATTATTTATTTATGAGTTTCTATGCGTGCCAAGACATCTTTAACTTCAAAAATTCGGCAGTGAGTTTTAAAATTATATATAATTCCTTGATACATAGCTTCATAAACTGAAGAGCTCTTACTATTTCAAATTTTTTTTTAATTGCTTTTTTATTTTAAAAGTGGCTTAAGCGCGCTAAATTATGCTTAAGTACTGGGCCAAATTTTGACAGCATTTAAGAAGTTACTAAAAAATTATTACCGCTTGTTTTCTGTACTTGATGAACATTCCATAATCCGATAATCCGTTTGATAATCGCGCGTGTCAAAATATTTCATTTTTATTTAAATTTGGAGTTTTGTAACCGCTGAAGCGATTTTAGGCCGAGCACCTCTTGGTTTTGCGTGTTGATGTGTTTTTTTTTTTTTTAAATGGAGGGACCTACAGTTCATTGTAAGCTACCTCACGTCTACGTCTCTACGTCTGATGGATTTTTATAAGGAGCTTATATGACTTATCAGAAATACACTCGGAGGGCTTGACATTCCTTCCCGACCTTAATTAGAAAAATTAAATTATTTCTTATTTTAAACTAATTTTCTATAATTTTGGATGTTGCTCGAACCTGAACTCGAACCCAGACCTTCCGAATTGTAGTACGCAATCCTAATCACTCGGCTATTCAGGCCGCCTCGGTACACGTTAAGACAAATTCAAATACATATATATGTGCACACACAAATATTTATATACGAGTATATGAATAATATATGTATAAATGCTCAATATCTTACATACATAAGTACAATTAGAATAAGAGATAACGCCATTTAAAGTCAAATCGTCAAATCGTTGAAACATTTGGTGCATTACCTAAATGATAATTACAGATAGCAAACGTAGTTGGTATCGTTGACGACCACATTCCGGTTATTCCCCATGTAATTACCAAATTTGGCATTTGTCCCAGAATTTATGTAAATCAAATGCAAACAAGCAACAAACACAGAGCGAAGTGCACTCATGTGTTTCCATAAAGAACGAATATTAGATTTTTTCTTGCTGTGATATCCAACCAATGAACATATGCCAGCAAGGTAAGTCCATCTGTACGTGCAAATACATGCAGACTAACATACTTTCCATGTGTCTTGAGCAATGTACAGGTACATAACATACATAACCTGCCAGCTTACGGAAAGGATTTTTCATTTGGTAAAAAGTTAAATGCTTTCAATTGGTAGTCCTTTTAAATATTTTGAGTAAAACCATTACTAAAGTGGAAAAATCGTACAGGTAATAACCAAGGTGACCAACTTTGGACAGTGTTTATGTAGTATAGTTTTTGTTAAGATTGTCTAGAGAGCTAGCGTTGCATTTGACATATCTAGCTGTATCTAGGTGACAGATTTATGACCCAAAGTTTCAAATATGAAAAATCGGTCGTATATATGCTATAGTAGTCCTTCAAATGATCGTTTAAACGCATAGATGCATATTCCTTGGTTGAAATATCTCCAAAACTGAGAGACCAGTTTGTGTGCAAACAGATAGACGGACAGACGGATATGGTTAAGTCAACACAACTCTTCATTCTTATATGATCGGCATAGGTGGGGTTATCTGTTTTCCTTCTGGTACTTACATATTTCGGACCAAAGATAATATACCATTTCATGTACATGAAAAGTATAAAAAAATTAAGTTAATTTTTAGATTTGGGGTCGCCCTTCGACAGTCACTTCCATCGAGGGTATTTCTGATACGAAATAAAAAACTTCATAAAAACCCATTGGCCGTTCGCTTAGAATAAACTGTAGGTTCCTCCATCTGTTAGAAAAACATCACGACGCAAAACAACAAACAGGAGAAGAAGCTCGGCCGAAAATCGCTTCAGCGGTTACACAGAAAAAAACACAGAAAATTCAAATTTAATGAGCAATTTTTATTATCACTCGAAAGAACATTCTTTGGCTTTTTTTTAATATAATCTCTTTCAAATGTTGGCAGCGGCTACGTCTCAGATGGTCCATCTGCTGGGTCCTATTTTAGATATCTCGTTCGAGCATTTCGACTGGTAACTGGCGAATGACACGCGTGATGTTTTTCTCCAAGGCCTGAATCGAAGCGGGCTAGTCCGCATAGACTTTAGACTTTACATATCCCCACAGGAAAAAGTCTAACGGTGCGATATCATACGATCTTGGTGGCCAATCGAACGGCCCAAAATGTGAAATTATCTGCTCACCGAAGTGCTCTCTCAATAAATCCATTGATTGATGTGATGTGCGGGAAGTGGCACCGTGTTGTTGAAAACAAATGTCGCGGAGATCACGAGCTTCAATTTCAGGCATCAAATAGTCGGTTATCATGGCGCGATAACGGTTGACATCGACGGTTACGTTCTCACCGGCATTATTTTTGAAGAAATATGGACCGATGATTCCACAGGCGCACAAACCACACCAAATCGTTGTTTGTTCTTGATGAAATGGCAGCTTTTGAATCTCTTCAGGTTGCTCTTCCTCACAAATGCGGCAGTTTCGCTTGTTCACATACCCATTGAGCCAGAAATAGGCCTCATCGCTGAATAAAATTTGGCTCGAAAACGTCGGATCTTTTTGGAACTTTTCAAGAGCTCATAGAGCGAGCGTTCTCGCTTGGGAAGGTCAAGCGACTTTAGCTCTTTCACATGCTGTATTTTGTACGCTTTCAATTTGAAATCTCGATGTAAAATGCGCCAAGTCGTTGCATACGTCAGTCCGTGTTGCTGCGAACGGCGCTGAATCCACTCTTCACGGTATTCGTGTGCACTCTCAGCTACGACCGCTACATTTTTTTTACTGCATGCTGGACGTAGTCTATCCGGTCGAATATTATTCAATAATGAATGCTGGATCTCAAGGTGGGTGATGGTGTTGCGAATAGTATGCTCAGTAGGCCGATTATGTTGACCGGAAGTTGATCAAAGAGCGCGAAACACATTCTTTACAGAACGTGAAATTTCGTAATAAAGTTGAATGATTTGTAAACGTTGCTCAAGCGTAAGTCTTTCCATGATGGAATCCCAAACAATGCTAAATGGCTATTGAATGGCTATTGAAAAAAGCCACTTGAATCATCCGGGCACAGAAAACAACTTAAAGGAAAGTGAAAAGAAAAAATATGAATTTTATTAAATAAGTAAATAGAAAACAAAACTAATTTGATTGAGTTATTATGTACGTATTCTCATCGGCAATAGATTTTTTACAATTTGGTAAATTTTTTAACCGGAAACAAGGAATTTTATTTTTACTTCAATGGTAACCCTGTTTCCGACACGTCTTCTCTATGCGGATATTTTCAAGTACCAGTTATGTAGATATGTATTTATGTATATACTACATATGTACGGTTGTTTGGTATGTTCGTGTGTCGCGAATTTCAAGTTGCATGCAGAAATTTCTCAAGTACCATTCACTTGCTACGGTTGGGTATGTTAAATTATGATAATCACTTAAATTAAACTGAGAATAACATGTGAAACTTTTAGGTGAAACATATTGCGAGTGTGTTGGTTGGTGCATCAACTGAACTCAAAGAGCAGTGGTTGCTACAGGATACCAAGTTCAGATTTTTCTGCAATGGTATACGAATTTCAGAAAATAATATAAAAAAATTTGCACTTTGTTATACAAGTTACACCTTTGTATATAATGATACTTATAAAACTCTGATTCACTGCCAAATTGGACAGTAGATTATTTGGGACGTTTTTTCAAAAAAAAAAAACAGTCACATCATATATCTAAAATTATAGTCAGATAATGAGTAATTGTGATCACCATAAAGTAATCGCAACCACAAATATGCTTTGAGTGAAAAGAGGAAGGTGTTCCCTCCGAACGCAATCAAAACTCGTTACGGAATAAACGAAGGTGGGGGTAGCAAATCTAAATGGTAAGTGGCCGGTCAGTATCCCAATTAGAAAAACTAAATTGTTTTTTGTTGGAGATAAAGTAAAACTGAAAAGGCCACTTCTGTCTCTTGTGAGGTGGAAATGAAGGCTGGGAGTGGTTGCATAAAAGTCAGCTCCGATTTAATGGATTAATTTGCTCAAGAAAGAAGTGAGAGCATCTTGGTTTGGTTGTTAAGCGGTGGACGTACCCGATAATCTGATTTAGTTATTATATTTTATATTGGTACTAACGGATCCCAGCGTGCTTTGCTACACCTATAAAAAAAATCAAAAAAAAAAATAAATCAAACTGAAATTTAGAATTTTAGATTTTTTTTGGAAAAGGAAATGAAAAAATTAGATAAAAATTTTTTTTTCCAAACTTTTTTTAAATTATTTTTTAAGAATTTTTTTTTTGAAATTTACTTTCATTTTCATTTTTTCACTCTTTCTCTAATTTTTTAACATCACATATAACGTAATGTACATACGCGTATTTTGGAATTTCACATGTATTTGTTGTTGTTGCATGTATTTTGAATGGGTAAATGTTCACTAAAACCGTCATATCTCTGGAACGGCTACGCCAATCTCATGGAAACTAAAAAAAATTCTGAAAAATTTGCATTGATTTTTATATATACATACATATGTATATGTAGATATATTCTCACACTTCTGCCGCTTACATTATTCGTATAAATTTTTGAATGTTATTAAATAATTCTTGTGATACTGTGCGGCATCTTTTCTTGCGGATGCAACTTAAGGCAGCTCGACGGCGAAACTTTCACTGCGACACTTAAAAATGCACATAATCCATGTACATGAATGAGAAAAGATAAAAAGGAATTGAAAGAACTTTTAAAAGAGAAAATATGTAGTTGAAGAGCGGTTAGTCGCCAAACAACTTATTTATTAAATCACAATCGGTATTGATTCAGTTTTAGAAATGCTAAAATAAGTATATATGAATATATGTATATATGCAGTTTTAATACATTTTGTACAAAAACATTATTGAAATTTCTTTAATGGATTATGTCATAAGCCTGGTTGCGTCATCTGAATGTTTAAATGGCACAATTTTTTCTATATGTCCACAAAGTGCATCACTTAAAAGTTGAGCCATGTATGTTATAAAATAAATAATGCAAATATATATTGAATGGTAAGGCAATTCTATTATGACAAATAAAAAAAATTATTGTTGGCTCGTCACGATATTATTGTCGGCTTGTAAAGCGCCTTGTTATGATGCAAGGAGAAAAAGTTGAGCTCTTACACCATTGAAAGGTTATTCAGGCTCCAGACTTCTAAAAACTTTCTTTTATATTTAAAATCAAATAAAAATTTCTTTCATTTCAATTTCAATTTCTTTCGGACTGACGTATGGAACGACTTGGCGCATTTTACGTCGAGACCTTAAATTGAAAGCGTACAAAATACAGCTTGTGCAAGAATTGAAGCCGCTCTACCTTCCCAAGCGACATCGTTTCGCTCTATGGGCTCTTGAAAAGTTCCAAGATGATCCGACGTTTTCGAGCCAAATTTTGTTCAACGATGTGACCCATTTCTGGCGCAATGGGTATGTAAACAATCAAACTTGCCGCAGTTGGGACGAAGAGCAATCTGAAGATATTGAAGAGCTGCCATTTTATCCAGAAAAAACAACGGTTTGGTATGGTGGAATCATTGGTCCATATTTCTTCAAAAATAATGCCGGTGAGAACGTAACCGTCAATGGCGACCGTTGTCGTGCCATGATAACCGACTATTTGATGCCTGAAATTCAAGCTCGTAATCTCCGCGACATTTGGTTTCAATAAGACGGCGCCACTTGCCCCACATCGCATCAGTCAATGGGTTCATTGAGAAAATACTTCGGTGAGCAGATAATTTCAAGTTTTGGGCCGGTCGATTGGCCACCAAGATTGTGTGATATTACACCGTTAGACTTTTTCTTGTGGGGATATGTAAAATCTAAAGGCGATGCGGACAATCCCGCTTCGATTCCGGCCTTGTAGCAAAACATCACATTTGAATGAGATAATCTCCAAAAAATAAATGCCAAAAAATGTTCTTTCGAATTATAATTCACCAATGATCTGTGTCAAGAAAGAGGGCTCCAAGACTAAATACAAGTGTAGCTTGATTTTGAATAATTTCAACAACATGTTTTTTACAAATTGAAGCGGAAGTTCAGCAAGAAATATATAATTATAAACAAGTATAGAATTGTAAGTTAACTTTAAGTCAATAACTTAGTATTATTGGACTCTTTAATTAGTGCCTCGAAAAAACTTTTTATATATTTAAGATTATTCATTCTTATTACTTGTAAACCCAGTAAATTACCAATTTACTCAACATCCAACTCGCCAATGCACATACATATTTAAATTATCATCTTTGCATTTATCTTCAGAACATTCATGCCAAATAAGTGGGTTGCTTTCGTATATGGGCAGAATTCATTTTACTCTCCTAGCGGCAAAATATCACCTTTCGTGTCGGGTTGTAGTTACCAAAGCGAATATTACATAATTCATGAGTGCGCCGTTTCAATTCGTATGACATTCATTTCTATTGAGCAAAAACTTCAGAATTTTTTTTTAAATCTCATTTATATTTAAATTGTCCAAGGCCTGGAGCAATACAGAAATCATTTTTGCGGAAACATGTTTCATTTAAATTAATCTGCATAAACATAAACATAATAATTCATACAAAAATATTAAAATTTATAAGTATTCAAAGTAGTGGGGACTAAGTTAGTTAGTTAAAATAGATACGATGCACGCGAAGCAATTTTTATTTAAAAAGACTTCAGTGAAATAAGTTTTTAAAAACAATTTTAATGCAGGGCCTTACAAAAGTATTCCGAAATTATGTTTTTATTAGTAAAAAGAACCCAAAGGGTATTCTGTTTTTAAAATTTCATTTCGGAAACTTTGTTATTATGTTATTTGCGAAATTTAGTTTCTGACTGGCTTTGCAAAAGTCTTATCATAATTACTAACGCTAAACTGTCATTTCCAATTTATATCTACAATCTGACTGCAAATTCAGTAGAATCTGGTAATTTTGAATTTGTTTGTGAAAAATATGTGAAGTTGTTTAAAAATACGCAGATAATCAAAAGAAGCACATATGAAGATTTAAATATAATAGCGGGATTCTCGCTGTCTAGGAAATGTATGCCATGCAAATATTTCCTAGGGAATTGTCTAGTGAAACAATAACAACAACACGGTACAGCGTTGCTTTTTTATTCTTGCAATCTGTGGGAAATAAATATAGATAGATTTAGATGTAGGATATTTTCCTTATCGTAGCATATTTTTTTGCATGCATAGGAAAAATTTGCTATCCGTGCACCGTAGCATGCATTTCATAGACATAGAGAATCCCCCTAATATTTAATCGCCGAAAACAAGGCAAAATGTTTCACGAGATATTAAATTCTATGTACATAAACGTTTCAACTAACCACAGAGGGTTTCGCTACAGTTGAGACGGCGCTCAGGAAGTCCCGAAAGACTTAAAAGTGGTGAAAGTGCTGCTATTGTAAGAAAAATCGAACAAATACTTGGTGGCTATAATTGGCGAACTTTACGTATAAATCCTCTTATAAGTGAAAAAAATAGAAAAAAAAAACATTTTGTGTTTTCAAAACCATATGTTACGTAAATCATGACAGTCAAATTTGGTTGTTGAAAAAAACTTCTAGCCATGTTGCCGCTGTTCATACTGCCAGTACCAGCCATTGGTATATCAACCAACAATGCATTTAATCTCTTAATTTCTGCTTTATATTTCTTTTTTCTAACAAGACTATTCTATAAATATTTAGTAAGCACCGCGAGCGAAACTCTATATGAAATGTGCAAAACACACTCAAACTACCTAATCCAGGCGTGCAGACTTGATAAGCCATATTCAAATAGGTTACTATTAATAGGAAAACACTTCACGAAATTCAGATCGTTAATAAATTTAGGTATTGCGCTACATATTCGACATGCTTGCGAAGAGGATTCTGATTTCACTCTCAACGTTTTCCCATCAATCATGGTCATATGAAATTGGTGATCTATTCTGAAATCGTAAACATATGTTGGAACAATATTTAATATTTGGTTCTTAATGTTTTCCATTTCTCTACGAGTCAAGTTTGCCGTTTCTTTTTCGAAAATTAGTTTGCTTGGTCCACAATATCGAGTAGAAGAAGGTCGCTTTGCTTTTCTATAAAACGGTCCTTCCCTTCTGAACTATTAACGGCACAAAACAAATTGAAAATAAATACTGATCTATCACGTTGCCATCGCAGTCAATAAATAATAATAAATTTTTATAGACCGCAGTTGACTGGTTGTCATCAATATTAACTTTTCGTTTTTCCAAAAATTCTGGGAATGCTTCTAATGATTTACTAAGCATTGAAGTGATACTTCAGTGAAATAATCAGTGGAACTAATGCCACCAGCATAAAATTTTTTTTACGAAACACAATTTCTCGTAGCATGCTCTTTTAAACAAATTCCAAGTGTTCTTTGTATGTCCAATATCTAAAAATGCTTTTTTATCGGAAAGTTTTTATTACCTACATATCTGTTTTAAATACTGCGCTTTCGAGTTTTATAGAAACTACAACATGCAGCTTCCGGCAATGCCTTCGGCGAGACTTCTTCAGCGAAATTTTTTCATATACGTGCTTTTGCAACTATGAAAATTCCTTCTCTGAACGTCTAACATTTTCAGATGATTACCACCAATTGCGCATTTATCCTTGGTGACTATTTTCGAAAAATACCTTGTTTCTACCGCAGTTATCCATTTTAGGAAAAGCTTAAAGGGGAATCCATTTCCAGGTTGCCTCCTATTTTTAAGAGAAAAAAAAACAGAAAATTCAAATTTAAAGGGCAATGTTTATTATCATTCGAAAGAATATTCTTTGGCATTTATTTTTTGAAGATTATCTCTTTCAAATGTTGGCCGCGGCTACGTCTCAGATGGTCCATCCGCTGAGTCCAATTTTTAATAACTCGTTCGAGAATTTCGACTGGTAACTGACGAATGACACGCATGACGTTTTACTCCAAGACCTGAATCGAAGCGGGATTGTCCACATAGACTTTAGACTTTACATATCCCCACAGGAAAAAGTCTAACGGTGTGATATCATACGATCCTGGTGCCCAATCGACCGGCCCAAAACGTGAAATTATCTGCTCACCGAAGTGTTCTCTCAATAAATCCATTGATTGACGCCATGTGTGGAAAGTGGCGCCGTCTTGTTGAAACCAAATGTCTCGGTGATCAAGATCTTCAATTTCAGGTATCAAAAAGTGGGTTATCATGGCGCGATAACGGTCGCCATTGAAAGTAACGTTCTAACCGGCACAATTTTTGAAGGAATATGGACCGATGATTCAACCTTCGCACAAACCACACCAAACCGTTGTTTTTTCGGGATGAAATGGCAGCTATTGAATCTCTCCATGTTGCTTTTCGATCCAAATGCGGCAATTTTGCTTGTTTGCCAGCCAGAAATTGATCTCAACGGTGAACAAAATTTGGTTCGAAAACGTCGGATCTTCTTGGAACTTTTCAAGAGTCCATAGAGCGAAGCGATGTTGCTTGGGAAGATTTTTAAGATCTCGACGTAAAAGGCGTCAAGTCGTTCCATACCGTCAGTCCAAGTTGCTGCGAACGACACCGAATCGACTCTCCACGGTCTTCGCGTACACTCTCAGCTACGGCCGCTATATTTTCTTCACTGCGTGCTGGACGTGGTCTATTCGGTCGAATATTATCCAATAATGAATGCTGGGTCCCAAGATGGGTGATGGTGTTGGGAATAGTACGCTAAGTAGGCCGATTATGTTGATCATAAGTTGAGCGAAGCGCGTGAAACACATTCTTTACAGAACGTGAAATTTCGTAATAAAATTGAATGATTTGTAAACGTTGTTCAGGCGTAAGTCTTTCCATGATTAAATGCCAAACAATACTGAACAAAAATAACATGACAGCTTGACGCGACTCACGCGTGATCTGTCAAAAAAAGGGTGTTGAAAAAAGTATTTCTACTTGGATCACCCTTTATTATCACAATCTCGCGCTTCTCTTCCAGAGAATATATAATTTTAAACAGCACCAAGCCAGATGGCGAGAATTTTTTTGTTGGGTTAGTTTCTTCGTGCCGTGCTAATAGAAGGCTTCATTGTGCTACTGACATTGACCCTAAAAGGATACTATAATTTGAAGAGGAGCATGTAGTAGCAGTTCATATTGGACGCACAATAGTTCACACTTTCAAAAACAGTTCAAACTAGATTGAATGCAGAATCACTGGTTAGGAAATTGTATGTATGCGGTGTGGAAATAATCAGTTTAGAATTGGTCTTATTCTGAATAATTCGGTAGCATTAAGGATGTGCTGTGCATTAAGAGAAACACTGATTTTCCCTGGTAGCTATGCCAATGGTTTGCCACATGGAAATTAATAAATTTTAGAGACCAATTTGTCAACTGTGAACTCCTGTAAGAATTTAGAAGGAATGTTTGAACCTGTCAGATATTCGGCAACACACACATGCAAGATAAGCAATGAGGTGGAATATAAAAGGTAGCTGTCATATACATTTGGACAGATTGCAGGCCCAACCACACAAGTGATTTTCGTTACAAAGGATAATGCTGACCCGTGTAGCTTTAGTCGTATACAGTTATATTTACTCAGGCTGACAGAATAACAAACGATGTGTAACGGTCATTTGAGTAGGGGAGACTGGATAATCGACGTGCTTATGAATTAGTAGAATTTCAATGTCATAGCTTTTGCAGTGGAAAGAACTTATCGAATTAGTTGTTTCGGCAAAATGGGTTAAGTTGGAAGAAAAGCAAAACTTGTATTATACAAATAGATACATACATATATATATGTGTGTTTCATTTGCCTTAAACACACTTCAATACTCGTAATAAGATACTAGAGACTGTATATATCCTCCAAAATGCGTGACAGCGATTGTCTCGTAGTATATAGAATTTTCGATGTAGCAAGGCCCATCGCTACCTCTGCCTTTCGTCAGTCCCTTCGGATATACTCTTTAATATGAGCGGAAGCTATTTTCTCTTGGTAAATAGAATTTCGCGGGAGTTGGGATCAATCCCTTACTCCTACATTACAAGTAGATGGGGAAATTAACATCAATAATAACCACTACTCTGTTCTTAACTTTACCTTATAGCCGAAGTAGCCATTTTGCAGACCTCTCAGTCATACCACCCGACTGGAAGAGGGATATGTTGTCAATAGTTATCGACGTTGCTTGTAACGGCGAAATGTTGTCAGCTGCCAGTGTGTACGCATACTTTTAAACAAATTGATAATTTTCAATAATTTTTACTCGAAAAGAAACGTCAATCAAATATATGTATATGATCAGTATGTCAATAAATTAATAATTGTGACTTATATTTTCATATTAAAAATTTATTTATAAAAGTCCATACTGGAAACCTTCTATAACGCGCTATCAGCTGAGTCAGTTTTACGGAGACAATCAAATTGCCGCCAGTTGCTACGGGACAAACGTCAGTAACGGCATTGTCAAGCGGTGATAGCCTTTCATTGACATTTTTGGGTATATGCACCATTACTTCTGATTGAAAGTGTTCTTATATGTTCAGAAATGTAAGAAATTTATAATTTTGTTCCATATGTTGGAATCGTACACATTCTGCTCGTCTGCCCGAATATACAGCCGAGTATCCTGTGTGCACACACTATATTCACTTAGTATAGTAATAGTTCATGAATTAATAATTGAAAAGTTGAGATATCTCTTTTAAACTAAATAAGGCAGATTTTCTGTTTCGTGTCAGGCCATATTTAGAAAAAATCATATAATTAAAAAAAAAAACACATTACTGTAACGCAGACTTTATTAAATATTATATTATTATTAGATACATACACTCAAATCATGCTCTCCATAAATAACTGCGCAAGTTTAGATAACTTACCAGGAAATGATGACAAAATATCTACTCAGAGTGGTCTTTAAAAATGAAATGTTTTTGTGTTGACCTTTACCTTTTTTAAAGAGTGTGCACATTAAAATCTTCCAGTTCTTCAGCTTTAAATCTTCACACCTGACATTAACATTTATATTTATAACTTTCTAATGTCGTATTCGAATGTGCCTGTGATTATTTTAATTTTTATTGCTTACTGAGTTGTTTATCGCCATTTAATTGCACATAATATGTATATAAAATCGACGTACATGTATGGGTGATCCATTTTGAGGTTTCCTACTTTTTTAAAGAAAAAAACAAACAAAGAATATTCAAACTTAATTGGAAATGTTTATTATCATTCGAAAGAACATTCTTTGGCATTTATTTTTTGATTGTTTTATATCTTTCAAATGTTCGCCGCAGCTACGTCTCAGATGGTCTATCTGTTGAGTTCAATTTTCGAAGACTCGTTCGAGCATTTCGACTGGTAACTGGCGAATGACACTTGTGATGTTTTGTTCCAAGGCCTGAATCCCCACAGGAAAAGGTCTAACGGTGTGATATCACACGATCTTGGTGGCCAATCGACCGGCCCAAAACGTGAAATTATCTGCTCACCGAAGTGCTCTCTCAATAAAT
Organism: Neoceratitis asiatica; assembly: GCA_030068015.2. Lineage (NCBI taxonomy): Eukaryota > Metazoa > Arthropoda > Insecta > Diptera > Tephritidae > Neoceratitis > Neoceratitis asiatica. The sequence goes on along the minus strand of CM061529.1, from coordinate 66,142,177 downwards.
CCATTGATTGATGCGATGTGTGGGAAGTGCGCCGTCTTGTTGTCGCGGAGATCAGGAGCTTCAATTTCAGGCATGAATTTCAGTCGGTTATCATTGCGCGATAACGGTCGACATTGACGGTTACGGTCTCACCGGCAAACCGTTGTTTATTCTGGATGAAATGATAGCTCTTGAATCTCTTCAGGTTGATGAATAAATTTGGCTCGAAAACGTCGGATCTTCTTGGAACTTTTCAAGAGCCCATAGAGCGAAGCGATGTCGCTTGGGAAGGTCGATCGGCTTCATTTCTTGCGCAAGCTGTGTTTTGTACGCTTTCAATTTAAGGTCTCGATGTAAAATCCGCCAAGTCGTTCCATACGTCAGTCCGAGTTGCTGCGAAGGGCGCTGAATCGCCTCTCTATGGTCTTCGTGTACACTCTCAGCTACGGCCGCTATATTTTCTTCACTGCGTACTGGACGTGGTCTATTTGGTCGAATATTATCCAATAATCTATGCTTGAGACCCAGCTAGATAGGTGATGGTATTGCGAATAGTACGCTCAGTAAGCAGATTATGTTGACCATAAGTAGAGCGAAGCGCGCGAAACACATTCTTTACAGAACGTGAATTTTGGTAATAAAGTTGAATGATTTGTAAACGTTGTTCAGGCGTCATTCCCTGACGAATTGCCAAATAATACTAAATAAAAATAACATGGCAGCCTGACACGAATCACGCGAGTTCGGGCAAGAGAAGGCTATTCAAAAAATTACCTCTACTTGCATCACCCTTTATAAGAAAAATTAACCCACCTACATTCAAATAAATATTTGCCTAATTTATAGGGAGTAGATACATACACAGCTATCGACGTATGTGCAGGCCAGCGAGCCTTCTATCGATTGGTTTCATTCTTATTCTCCTGCATCGACTTCCAAGGCCTGGCTGTCACTCATTCGGTCGATTGTGGCAATATTTAATGACTTGGCCCATTTAATTGAACTGTTTTGTGTAAGTTTGAAAATTACTTTGTTTAGTTTAACCATAGGTTATGCTCCCGGATGCATTTTAGTCTACACATAGGTACTTGCGACATATTCGTATTTATAAATTATTTATAAAAATTGACCAAAGACAGATAAAAATATGACAATATATTTATTTATACAAATAATTGCTTAAACGACTAATGGAGGAATCATTTATCCGTTGTCATATGCAAATATTTACTATTTTCGATATATATACATATGTATGCATGATACATGTATGTATAATTTATTGCTGTCAATTAGGGGTTGGCCCACAGCGATTTACTTTAAGGGGGATTCAATGAGTGCATTGGTAAAATTTCTTTTGTGTGATAGTAGATGTCTATACATTTCTAAAATAAGAAACCATTAGTGCCTACCATAAGAAAATATCTTAGGTCAGATTTTATTATTAACTGCAATTTGACGAGCAGGTGGTATATAAATAGGCATGTCAGTCTTCAGAGAGAAGCCAACCACTAACCCTGAATCATTTAATTATAGCCGCTTAATATTATATCCATTTTGGGCCTGAGGTGGATTCAGGTTTTCCCTTGGGTAGATACAAATGATGTATCTACCGTTTTTTACTCCACCGAGGGCAGGTAATCATTTTACATTATTTTTCTGCTCGATGCTTACATTCGGTGTATAGAAATTAGACTTATTAAAATAACACCGGAATTCAGTAAGCCGGTTAGTCGTAATATCGATGGTTTACTTTGATGCATCGGAAACTTACCCATCGATGTATATGTGGTAGATAGCATCGACTCTTGATCATCATCAAATATTTATTTCACTCGGAAACCTGTGTTGCCGTGCTTTCGTATTTGCTTAAAAACTTTAGAAATAGGCAGTAGAAAATGGAGGTTTTTCGTTCGAGGTGCGCACTGCTTCGTAAAAAAATTGTTCGCGCATCGTTTTTTTGCACCTTTTTTATATGGAGTTTTTGGTTTTCGTTAGAGCTGCATACTGACCTTTATTCAATAATTCGTTCACAGGTAAATCAACAATAACGAATCAGATTGACAGCAAATTTGAGCAACTTTGATTTGAAAATGTGACTGCAGATGAAGAGCATTCATGTTTTGCCCACATTCTAAATCTTTTGGCGCAGCCTGCTATTCAAAACATCCAAGCCAAGCTCATTATTAGCAAAATAAAGGAAATAGTCACATACTGTGAAACCAAAATAATTCTAGACGTACCAACACGCTGGAACAGTACGTTTTATCTGATAGAACGGATCTTAACATGTAGATGCGAATTTCTCTTGCCTAGCTCCAGTGCTTCAGCTACGCTGAGTGATTCTGAACTGCATTCGGCAGCTCATATCGTCCAACTTCTACGACCCTTAGAAGCAGCGACAAAGGAAATTTCTAGATACCAATGCTACATGATTAGCAAAATTATTCCGTCGGTTTCCTCTTTGTTAAAAAAAATTTAATTATTTGTGAAATGTTAAAAAAAGGTACGCTTAAATGGGCAATCCTGAGTGTTGTTTTAAGGTATCAGGATATTTCTCATTTCTATAACTGCCTCTATTTCATATTGAGTTAGCAACAATACTTCTTTGTTCATGAAATTCCTTTTTAATTAAAAAGTTTGAACCCTGGCATTATCGTGCAAATTACCGCCTCGTGAGTTTTTGCAAACTTCGATTCCTTTTAGGTAATTTTCGATTACTTTTGGCACATATTGGGCGGTATCTCAGCCATAACTTGACGAATGTTGGTTTTCAAGTGCTCAAGAGTTAAAGGTTTATCCGTATACGGTATCTCGTGTAGCCCCATAAAAAAGTCCAACGCTGTCAAATCGCACAACCTCGGTGGCCAATTGACATCGCCAAGACGAGAAATTAGGCGGCCGCGTAAAGGTCTATTCGCTCGTGTTGTGTAGTACCACATATTGCCCAAGTCGTGTTCTTCAATTGCAGGCCAAAAAAGTCGGGGATCATACAACCACAATGTCCGAATTGACAGTGACAGTCTTGCCGTTATCATTTTCCAAAAAGTAAGGTTGAACTACATAACCGGACCAAAAGGCGTACTAGACAGTAAGTTTTTTTGGTGTATTGGCGTTTCTTCAATTTTCTTATGATTCTCTGAGTCCCAAATGCGAAAATTTTACTTATTTACGTATCCACCATTGCTGAAGAAAATTTTGTTGGAAAAATCGCGGTCCACTGCTTGTTGTTCAATCACCCAATCGACGTAACTACGGCATTGAGAATGGTCAGCTGGCTTCAGTTGTTGTGTGAGCTGGACTTTATACGGATTTCGAGAAATAAACACATTCGGATCTTTGGTAGTTGGAGGAGTTGTGCACCATAATCTCCTCTTAAAGCACGAAACGTTCCCAAGTTTGAATCATAATTTTTGTAGTAGGTTTCAGAAATTTTAACGCGTTGTGCGGTTGGTAAGCGATCAATTTTCATAAATGCCTGACTTTTAACTGAAACAAAACATGTTTAATTTGACAGTTAAGTTTGACAGATGTCAAAATACAGCCCTGAACTTTCGAAACCACTAAATAGATAATCCTTTATAAGCATACTAGGCGGCGTTGCCGTGGCTCTTTTCTAGTTTGCTTGATTTAGATATCATAATTGGCAGTGGAAAGAAGAATAATGGCAAAGAATGATGCATTTAATCCAAAGCATTGGAAGATACCTTCATACAAAAGTTCAAAAACACCGAACCATAAGAGTATTTGTCTTAATAAGATTCATATTTTTTTTTAATAGATCGGTTCCAGTACATTTCACGGAAGAAAAATTCTCCCTATGTTAATTTAGTCGAAAAGCTATCTATGTACCAAATTTCAATTAAATCGAACAGTAAATACGATATTTTCCGGAAGAGTCCTTCCCTCGTCCATTTCCGTATTAGCGTAATCGGTCCAGCCGTGCCTGAGTGATGCCGTGATCAAGATAAATAGGGATTAATGTTTATATACATATGCACATATGTAGATACATAAACACATTTATAAAAATATATCCATGTAACATGCATATGTATATAAATATAGGCCATGCTATTTAAGTCGGGTATAGCATGGCTGAAATCCACCCATACTAATCAATGAAATGGAAAATAAATATATATGTATATATATAGCACGCTAAAATATAATCATGGAGAATCGCGGCTAAAAGTCAAAGGCCTATATCGTCCCTTAAGCTATGTATGATATGTATGTATGTTAGATATTACGTTGAATAAGTGCGTTGACTGGAAACTCTAGTCAACTGAAGTGAACTTCAGTTAAAAAGGCAGAGCTCACAAGACCAATCGCCATAAATAAAGGGTGTTTTTCTTTGGACATGTGGTTTTCAAGAAGATATAAAAGGCATACGAGTATAATTTAATAAATTTTATCATAAAGATAAGGGTTTGCCATTATGTTTTAAAAGGGATTGCAGGACCAATATTATTCAGCCTGTTCGTTATCAAGTGGATAACCAAATTTAGTAAAAATCAAGTGATAACCATTAAGGAGAGCAAACATCTTTAAAAAAACACCTTTTACACACGTAAATGCAATATTATTTATTTTACAATATATGCATTAGTTGCGCCTCCACACCATACTTTTCAGGCATAAGATTGAAAAGTTAAACTAGTTCAAATATTCAACTTTAATCAGGCGTTTCGGGCACGAATTTAGTAAAATGAGCAGAAGTATTGGATAATATGCAATTTGAAGAAGGCCTACAATACAATAAAGTGTTTAAAATTAAATTAAATGAAAAGTTTTACTCACAACCACATCACAAGTGCATTGAATTCAAATTTTTATTTCAAGTTAAATTATGTTTACAAATTGTCGTTATAAAATGTAAACAATGGGAAGAAATGTCGTGCCTGAAATGTATGGTATGGAGTTGTACTCTTGTAATGCCTGAAACGACTGTACATGCTAAAAATCTCCGTAAATCACCACGCCTGAAGGGAAAGGTGTGCATGCACAGCTATAGATTTGTGTGGATCCGAAAATCGCAGTTCTATAAAATAAAACATTTATAGCTCTTAAAAATAAAATTATAAAAGCTATAGAAACTTGTTGGAATCTATTTTATTATCTGCAATAAAAGGGAAAGATAACAGGTCAATTGGCCGGGCCTGACACATAGATGGTGCTACTAGAATTAAATCCATACAGATATTTACTAAGCTCTAACCTTCAAGAGACGCCTGTATAAATTTGACAGCTGTCGGATCATTAGTTTCTGAATTATAGTGAAGCAACTTTTGTTATTTTGAAAAAATTGGATAAAGAAGAATTTCGCGTGTTGATAAAATGTTACTTACTAAGTTTAGAGGTGGTGAAATGAGCACAGAAGACGGCGAAGACGCTCAAAACAGGTGCTCCCCGAAGAAAATATTAAAAAAATCTACTAAATAATTTTGATGGCCGTAAATTGAAATTGAATGATTATAGGAGACACTCTAAAGATATCAACTGAATGCGTAAATTATACCATTCACGAATATTTGGTAAGAGAAATCTCTGTGCAAAGTGGGTGCTGTGCGAGCTCACTTTTGACCAAAACCAACGATGAGTTCATGATTCGGAGCAGTGTTTGGACATGTTATAGCGTAATAAACCCGAATTTTTGCGTCGACTATGGATGAAATATGGCTCAAGCATTCCGAAGCTCAATCGAATGTCATCCGAGTGGACTACACGCGATGAACCCGCTCCAATGCGTGGAATGCGTCTGTATTTTGGGATGCGCATGAAATAATTTTATTATATAGCGATATTGGACCGTTTGAAGGACGAAATCGCCGAGAAACGGCCCCACTTGAAGAAGAAAAGAGTGCTGTTTCACCCTGACACTGCACCATGTCATAAGTGAGGGAAATCGATGGCAAAAATCTATGAATTAGGCTTCGAATTGCTTCCGCATTTCAGATCTGGCCCCAAGCGACTATTTCCTGTTCTCAGATCTCAAAAGAATGCTTGCTGGGAAGAAATTTTCGTCGAATGAAGATGTGATCTCCGAACTGACGCCTATTTTCAAGCGAAAGACAAATCGTACTACAAAAAAGGTATAGGAAAATTGGAGGGCCGCCATAATCAGTGTATCACCCTTGAAGGAACTATGTTGAATAAAGAAAATGAATTTTGTCAAAAAAATATGTTTTACTATGGTAGGCTGGGGACTTTTCAATTGACCCGTTAGGACCGAAGGCTGGCTGTTCCTTAAATATTTCTAATATTAATTACAAAGCGTTTTATAATTAAATACTTGTATGACAATTGGTATTTCTGGTATTTGAGTTAAGGTGCTCTAGTTTAAAATAAATTGGCTTTTGAGCGTTAGAAGTCACTTACCGTTATTTTAGCACCATGTTGCTTGTGGAATAAATTTATATTTTAGATTATTTTTCTATGATTTTATTTTAATATTTATTTATTACTATTTTTCAACTTGCTTTTAAATATATCAATGTTATCTTTTTAACATATTCGTTAATCTTCAGGTAAAAATACATCAACGAAATATGTAGGTGTTTTTACTCTTGAATGAAGATATTTATGTAGCCAGTTCTTTGTGGGAAATGTCAAAGTATGTTCTTTAAATTTATACATTCTTTTACTTAAGGAAAATCTTGATAATAAGGATTCACCAATTTTAGTGACACGTTTTATTGATTTTTGTATGGAAAATCTATGATTCATTACATTAAAATTTGGAGTACCTAATCAAAACGTTACTGTAACTGTAACATATGAAGCTGCATCCCCAATAATAAATAACGTTTTGGAGGAGCTGAGTAACTTCCATGTGTGTAGAGATATATTTTTGAAATGTACAGTTTTGATATATTGTTCCAAAATTATTATATGTTAATAAATATAATTTTCAATAATGTTTATAATCTCAGAAATCTTTAACTTATAGATACGTATGTTTGTATGTATATAATGCTACAAAATAATCTGTCGTAGGTCTTTGAAATTACATATACTTTTATACATTTTACAATGAAACAATTTAAACTTATTATGCCATGAAAACAAATTTCAAAATGAGTAATTGCATTTTCTTGCTTGCTTAGTCGAGATGCAAATTTTAAGCCTGAATCAAATCTGATATAAAGTAAACAGTATTTATAAAGCAACGACAAGATGAAACCAGAAGAGCTATATTAAGGAATTATTTTGTTTTGTTTCAAATGTAATAGACACCATTATTATAAAGATTATTTGAAACCTGGATAGATGATGTATTCGAAAAGTTATGGAATTTCAGAAACGTCATTAGTAGTTATCAGGTAAGAGAGCTAGTCATGAAAGGTCACGGCGAAAGATATATGTATGTAGGTAAAGGTCCAATTATGCAGGCTTCGAATGCGACGTATTTACAGGTGTTTTAGAAATGTATTACAAAACTGACAGCCGAACTCTTAAGGCTCTCTTATTTAACAATGAGTTGAAGAAATAATAAAAACTTTTTTTTTCTTTACTTTTTGCTAAAGCACCAAAAGGTTAAGCTGATGTAAATATCAGAATTCAATAGCCTTCAAAATAAAGCTACTTTCACTAATGAGCTACTAGCTAAGTGCTGAGTTGTGTAGATCTTGGAAACTTAAGCGAACTGAAGTATCTTTTTATATCAATATATTACAGTAATGTTTAAGTTTTAAAACAATTTCATATGGAAAAGTTGAGGTCGAGGGAGAAATTATTTTTTGCACTGTATCTCAGCTGCGAATGTTATTTCCCCTAAGACTGCATATGTCATGTTATGTATGCGCATACGCATTCGTTGTGACTTCATATCTGTTTACGCGAACGCGTGAATCCTTGCAACACTTTATGCTCTGGCTTATTGCTTCCTGTCATTAGGGGTTTTTTTACTTTACGGAATATATGTATGTATGTAAGAATGCAATTCTCAAGTGATCACTGAAGTGACAAAGTAGTATTTATCTTCTTTAGATGCAGATTTACAATATCAGAATTCCAACCTCATATTACCAATTTCTAATCTATTTTGCGCCTTCGGGCGACGCCCAAAATTTTGTTAGAGTTTAGTACTTCAATAAATTCTATATTCACCGCTTAGACATATCAGTGCTTAGAGTATAATCATATTAATTGAATTCTGTGTATAATCGACTAGACAAAATATTGACAAACATAAATTCAATTGGAAGTCTGCCAAGAAAAAAGCTCGAAAAGCTTAAACTTTCATTTGGCATGCCTTCGGTGTGTCCGTTGGTTAGAAAATATAATTTAGAATACTTTCCTAAGAAAATTTTTTTTCATATTTTTGAAAAATATACTTTTATTGCACTGAAATTTGTATATACCCACTTAATAAAAGCGTTGATATTGGAATAGTAGAGAATCTGCGTTAAAGTCTAATCCGAATACCCTAACGAAACTTGCGGTTAGCTTTTCGATGACTGCCTGTTATGGGCAAAACAAATTTTTTTTTACAAATAAATTAAAATTGAATATATGAAATATAGTTCACGCATAATTTATTGGCGTTTAGGTTCGAAAATATAAATTTTGAAATTTCATGAGGAAAATTTCGAATTTGTTTAAAAATGTGCATTCACACTGGCTGCTGTTAACATTTCGCCGTTGTAAGGTGCTTATATTTTGGCAATATTTTTGTTTACAGTCGGCAGATACGCATGACAGGTGCGTTAGCTGGCTGGTTGAGTACAAGACTGCGGCAGAGACCGTGTGCAGTATGACTGCTAAATAATTGTTGTCGTAGCATCGTAGTCTCTATGATACAAAGCAGGCAATATTATTTCGAAAGAAAGAAAATAAATATACATATAAATTTTCCACGAAATAGTTGAAACATTCAGTAGATTTAAGTATCGTTTGATTTTGCTATGACGATTATTTGGCATGGTATATACATATATAAATGGCTTTATCTAAAGCTCTGTTAATTAGGCGGTTCTTTTCGTGGAAAATCTTCGAAAATGCATCTCTTCTAGTAGCAGTATGTCCTGTAAAAACATATAAATATGTATCTATTCGTGTGTATTGAAAAATCATTAGACGTACAGATTCATCTTTGCATACTTATGCATATATTTCTTGAATTCTTTACAATTTTCTTTTTCATTACGCAATTTTAAAAGAGTTCAAAGTACCTGCTTACGATTTAGTTTGCTGATGTGTGCATTTAAGCGCTGCATCTTCACTCTTTTTTTGTTTACTTATTTAAACATTTTTGGCTTGAATCGAATTTTTACTTTGATGATGATACTGTGAATTCTTCAGTTCAGTATGCCAATTTTTTTATATTTTGCACACTAACGTGGTTGTATTTTACGGATATTTATCTATTCAAATTTTGCGTTTTAATATAATGTTTTCGTATAAATGTATTTTCTACCATTCAATAACTATAAATATCTTCTAACAATTTCATTCGGCTAATCATGCTCGACACATGCAATCGCAATTCTGCATGCATATACTTATATGTATGTATGTAACATATGTAAATGGATGAGTATGATTTTTACAAACGTAAGCATCTTTGTTTCTTATCTTATTGTATGTATGTATATAACTATGTATGTTATATGCTCAACATTTTAGCTCAACCATAATCTCGTTTATTGATAATTTTTATTACCTAAATATAATGTTAACGTTAATTAAGTTTTTCAACTATTTTACTTTATGCAAGATGTGCAGGGATGCGCGGATTGCAGTTCCTAAATATGATAATCAAAGTGAGTTCTTAAAACAAAACTAAAATCTATTAGCTCTCAAGCGAATTTTGGTCAAAGCCAAAAACAAAAAAGAAATAGTGAATGTGTGTGTGCGTGTGTGTGTGTATGACTTTATGTTTGATTTTACAAGTTTGTGAATTTTTTCTTTACTAAAAATATCAAATATAACTATACAAATGTATGTATATATGTGAATGTGTGCAATAACAAGGTACAATTTCAAATATGTAACGAAAATAAATTTTATTATACTTTCATTGTTGTTCATAGTATTTCATGACATTTTATGTATGCAAGTATGTATGTATGTATTTATATTCTTTTGAATGGAATGTAGAGCTTACATTTAGATAAATACTCTGTATTTAACTGTACATGTTTCCATCATTCACTACTAAATAAACAATCTGTATTGTCAAGCACGGTACTATTTTTTTTCACAATTTTATTTATAACAATAAATAACAAATATGTTAAGGTATTAAGTATGGTAAGGTGACGACACTTTATTAAACCATTATTAGAGGATTAGTTAAGCATCCAGTAGTAAATAAAAAATTGCTGATAAATAGATAAATATCCCGCCATGCCGAAGTCTTATAACTTTAATGAACATATAAAATTTCGACAGCTTTCGTTGTCAATCTACTGTGTAGAAACCAAATTTCACACTATTAGACGCTTATTTGACGGATTTCCGACCCATCTATATCAAATATCAATACAATATGAAAATACAACAATAACACCTGAGGGACGAGTTTGCGTTCAAGCAAGCGGATAAACGGACATTTCTAAATAAACTCATTTCGTCATCTGGGTGGCATTCGCCTTCTGGTGCTCACATACTTCAGAGCTAATATACCACTTTAGGTAAAAGGTAGGCATTCAAGAGTATATAATAAAGACCTAAAGTTGGTTCTGGTCTGATATTATTTTTTCTTTTTAAGTACGAGTAAAGTGTTTTTTTTTAAACTTAAGTAATTCTATTGATGTATAACAGTTTAAGAGCGCGTTATTAACCAGTAATCTCATTAGAGGGCTGGTTTTTGACGCTTTGCTGACGCTTTATTTATTAATAATAGAAGTGATAGCATTGGAACTTTCTACAGATTTTTTGATATACATATTATACAAAACAATTCACATTTCATTCAAAGCAAACTATTACTTTTGATGGAAATTAGCAAGTCAACTTGGTTTGATTTTGCTGAGAAAATATTTTCAGTCAGAATGACTTACGGGCTTGCCGAAATCAAATGTAATCACACTTCTCTATTGGCCAAAATGTGCGATGAGCTTCGAAAACAGTTGTTCTCTTAGAAATAACCTAAACTGTGAAATATTAAACCAGCTCTTCCCAAATACATTCAAAACCACATGAAGCTTGAGTTTCCGAAATGTTTACTTTTATTTACTTTTGTTGATGTTAAAGAGGCAATTCTTCTACAAAGTGAAAGCAGAAATATCTATATTTTTAATAGAAATGTGAATTTATAAGCGCCTCAGCCACAATAAGTTTCCTCACATGCATTTTGCTGCCGATCACTCGGATGGAAATTGGTTGCAGGAAGAAAAATTGTAGTGCGTGACTGCAATTATCAAATTTGTTTCCAAATTTAAATATCTATTTTTTACGAAACCTTATTTCTTTTTATTCCCATTTTTTTGTGTTAAAAACTATTGGACATGCATGAATGCTATGCGTTCAATGTGGAAATAATTACTTTTCTATTTGACCTTGAAATATTGTAATGTTACTAGGAGCAGCTATAAGAAAAACAACTTTACTAATATACATATGTAGATGGCCTTGAAATATGAAAACTGCAGAATGAAGTTGTCAACGTTAGTGATTCTGTTTCCTGATGGTCAAACGCAAAATAGTTTCATTCTTTTTTTATTATCAATCATACCTAATCAAATAAAAAATATATTTCTGGGAAATACGTGTGTATGTGCGAAATTAAAAAAAAAATTGGTCGCTTAATACTCTCAAACCTTTTTTCGGTAGTTTACAATAAGGATTTTCTGCGCCACGTTGCCAAACATATGTCTTTGTATAACCAGCGGTCGAATCGTCTGATCCGTGAACGGATGAAGGTTCGTACAAATCAAAATTAAGGATTCCGTTTCCCGTATGAAGTAAATGGAATTTGTTTCACTTTTCGTATGTATACGATTGTTTTATTGTGCTCGTATGACAGTTCGTAACAAGCGTACGAACAGATCTGTTCACGAATGTCATCATACCCAACACACAAAATTACGTGACGAGTTGTACAGCTACGGAACAGACGATTCGACTCCAGATCATTTTCTCCTACATTTTCGGCCGTTGTGACAATAATATTAAGGAAATTTTTGGATGCTTAAAAAAATTATTTGTAAATAATAAGGGTAATCACCATCCCGTTCACAATATAAATCGAAAAAAAGGCTCATGTAAATTTAACATTTCTGAAAAACAACAGGTTTCATATAAAATTATTAAAAAAAAACTGTTAAATCAATATTTTTATTTCATATTTTATTTCATTCAAGTAGAGTAGGCACTCATGTTCGCCAGTGCAAAAAATGCCCAGGGAATGAAAATAACGGGTACAGAGCAGAAATTAGGAAAAAATTTGGCTTTGGAAGCACAAGGACGTAATATATTTATAAATAAGCTTGTAAGTAATATCTTTTGTGTGGATATTAACAATTTCCTTTCTAGATTCTAGAAGAATCTGTTTCGACTCTAGGTATGAACTCAAATATTCAAAATTGGATTGAAAATCAACAACCTGAATCACCTAGCTAGCAATTTCGGAAGTCACGGTACAGTTTGTTGGAAAGCTTTTTGGACTAAATTCGAAAACAAGTAGACAAAACCGCGCCCATATGTAATGAATAAATTGATGGTTGTAGAAATTTTTCTTATTGAAAATAACGAAATATATTACATATCTCGCAAGTATACATGGAGAGCCAGTGCATTTCGTATTTCATACAATCGCTTCAATAACTATAACCGCAAGCGCATAAAACTTGATAGCAACGATATTCTCCGCTAATTACATTATATTTATACATATACGAGTATGTAATTGAGGCTTTGAAAAAAAGTTGAACATACCTAGGCAAACGAACAATCAGCCTTTTCTACCGCAGGCAAACGAACAATCAGCCTTTTCTTGATCGCGTGAACAGAATGTTGGACCATCGCTAGGTATAGAAGGAGCGGCAGCGGCTATTTGCGGACAATTAAGTTGAAGACTCAGTACTGGTGTAAACTAAGCGAATAAAAAGAAAGATTATAAAGATTTGTAAAAAAACGAAAAGATATAGAGAAGACAATTGTAATTACTGTTGAATAAATTCCTGACAAATAAGAGTCCAGACGAATCAATCTTGGGAGTTTTATTTAGCAATCTAGCGATCGGACTCGAAGGATTTATGGAAATCATCGAGATAGCAACGAAAAACTTTACAATATCAATAAAACACGATGGTCATGTTAACTTTAATTGTTTCATATATAGAAATTTCACGTGGAAATGATATTGTCGAAATGTTAAAAATAACATTTTTTTCAGTTAGGTTGAGAATTGTAAGCAGAAAAGGTTAATTTTCTAGTGGTTTTTCTATAATTTATTGCAATATCTATATAATTTATTATATAATATTTTCCTAGTCCGCATTGACTGCAACTAAATATGATTGCTTCTCACCTCATGTTTTATGAATTAATTAAAGTTCACAAAAAATAAAATAAAAATAAAAATTATTTTGTATGAGGTAATGTTATATATGTACTTATATATACTAGATCTCCAGATTTTGCTTAAACATTTTCGAGCAGTGCGAGCATTTGAGCAACGAGCATTCGCACAGCTGCTAATTGCTTATTATTCGAAATCATTTCGAGCCGAGACCAACGAGCATTTCGAGTATATTGACAAACACTTTGACTTTTTTCTCAAAACTGTTTTTTTTATTAATTTAAAATTAATTTATGCAAAGTGTAAAAATCATTGAAACGCCAAAGAGATTTTGGCAAACTAAATAGAAATTAAGATTTTTTTTTTGTTCTGCTGAGCAGTTGAGCAATGAGCGAGTATCGAGCGAGCATCGAGCTGCTCGAATTGCTCGATATCCGGGTATTTAGAGCTCTAGTACATATCTACCGCAATAGCTATATGTGCAGAACAGAAAAAACAGATAAATTTGAGAGCTAAATTTTCCGCAAATAGGACGCTTATCTCTACATTTAAAAAGTCACCTTTTCATCGCCTTAGGAAATAATTATATGTGCAATAATACAATTGAATTTAATCAATAAATTTGTTGTCTTATAGGATTAAAGAATTAAAATTTTTGTTTCAAGTTTTATATTTTCTCACAATCGTTCATTTCAACTTTTTAATGGATTTTTACTGTCCCCTTTTCCTACCTGCATTATTTAACATGATCCATGGGTTTTTTCCGTTCGGTATTTGGTCCAGACTTACAAGCTAGCCAAGCCAATGCCACTGTAATCAGTAAATCGCTCCCAAAATTTCTGGTATCATGATACTGTCTATCTATTTTACCAGCAAAGTTGATTTCAGTCTATGCCAACCAGCTCAACATCGCAAAATAAGGAACTAACATCCATCATTTTAAGCATTTACTTTTCGGCATCGTTAAAACAATTCCGTTATGATTTCTAAATACAGTTGGAGAACACACCAAAAATTGGAGGAGGAGCTCGGCCGGAAATCGTTTTGCTTATATGTTATGTTATATGTACATATAAATGTACATATGTAAACGTAAGTGCATTTTTTACTTGAAAATGTTGATTTAGATGTAACATATATATCTAGTTAAAATAAAAATAGGCCAAAATACACATTAAATCTAGCGAGGTGTGGGATGGTGATTACATTTCGTAATATTTGCAGACCAATGCCATTTGGTAGCATATTTTTTACTTAAATAAATTCCAATACATAAAAAATTGAGAGTGCAAGTGGTCGATTTATACAACTCACAAATTGTAACTGTAAACTAAATAGTAAAATATATCAAATCGCGGTTAGACTTCTTTATATGATAACATACATACTTATTTTATGAACATATATACCGATATACTTATATGCATGTACATGTATGCTTTAACATAACAATATGTGTATTTTATTTAAAACAACAACAACGTATACACTTCAAATTTCACATTAAAATAACAACAACATATATGCGTCAACATTTATCATTATATAAATATATATATATATATATTTGCACACACTGATACACCTTCGTCTACCACATACATATAATATAATACATATATGCATAGCACATACACTTAAACGCACTTCCATACATGCGATTATATTTATTTATGCGCGTCTTCACAATTTTACATTGAATATTTACTAACCGTTAAAATCTCATACACAATTTGATTGCCTTTTTTATTGTGTATTTTTTATTGTTTCTGATTTAATAGCCACCTGTTTTACTCTCATATGTTTTTTTATTATTTATTTCGTTCGCGTACTTCATAAAGAATTGCCGAATTGAGCGCGGTTTTTTTTTTGTATTTGTATATCTGAATTAAAATATTTGAAATTAGCGTTGATTGATCAAAAAAAAAAAAATTAAAAAAAAATTACAAACAAAGGTTCTTTCTTATGGAACTACATAGATATACTATTTTTTTAGCATTTACCTATTTTGTAAGCTATTCATGTAGTATGCATGTTTGTATGTATGTTTGATAGGTTTGATTTATAAACTTTATTAAAATTTAATAGCCAAAATTGTGAACTTTTTTTAAATTACGTATTAGCATAAGCGCACTGCTTGCTTAATTCGCTATAGCGTCTACCAATACATATATGTGTGACTAAAAAATGTATGTAAATTTAAAAATTATTTAAAATCAAATTGCTTATGCGTTGCACCTACATATTTATGTTACTTCTTTAACAGATTTCTCAGATTTTTCATATCTTCCTCTCTTATGTATTCATATACTCGTACATACATATGTATTTATATCTGTAAATGATCACAGTCAAAAAATTGAATATATTATCGTGATAATAACAATGACGGCATTAAGGACATGACATGAATGGGACGAAGCTTCCGTAGTCTCGGTGTGTCTGCGACTATGCCAGGCATGTATGCATCTATGAATGATAATTACAAAATTATAGCCTCTGAATTTTGTTGTAAATTCTATTTCTTTACGATTTTGTTTTAGCTTTTGGTTGCTAAGTTAATTTTTTAGCTACATTTCTATAGGTTTTGGCAATGCTGAAGCGTTCAAAATGCATTTAAAATGTTTACATACGTACCTTATGTGTGAATGTATGGGTGAAGACATAAAATGTGCATTTGTCGGCCTGAAAGTATGCAACATTTCAATCACCACCCGCATATATATATATATATATATATATATACGGGTTACTTACATATATATGCAGCTTATACGTATGGATGCGTATGCAGATCGATTTACTATAGAATATATGTATTGCACTTGTGTTTTTATCTCTAAATTTACTATTGTTTTCATTACTTATTCACTTATATATCTACATATATATGTATGCTTGTTTTGTTTATGCACATAAGTAACATTATATTGTGGGGGGTGGGTTGTTGGAAAGCTGCCTGTAAACGCTTTCGGGATTCTCGTTTGGATGTGTGTGTAAGTACATATTCGTACATACTCGTACTTACATACCTATTTATTCGTAGGTGCATTATACAGCAGTTTGTGTGCGTGTGTTTACCTATATAAGTACCTAAATATATGTACCTATATAGACTCGTATGCTTTTGCTATTTTTACTTTTAAAATTACATATATATATATATATATATATTAGCATTCCTTATATTTTACACTTATTACACATGCTTTAGCCGTTATTGATTTTTTTTAATTTTTCATTTTATTTTTTATAAAATTGGAATTTGAGTTTTTTTCTGATCATTTTATGCGTCATGCGTTCGGTCTTTTATCTATGTTAGCTATATATGTGTATACGCATGTAAAATGACACACCACACTGTAAGTACACATGCATGCGTGCATACGTTTAACTAGATACATTTACATACCGTTAATGCTAAATTTATAAATAATTTCGTTTTATTTAAATCAATCTAAGTACTTTTGGTTAGCAGTACAAAAATTAGTTCTTGCAAAAATTAATTCTCAGTTATTATTATTATAATTTTATATGAGTATTATTATTGTTATTATCATTATTATTACAATTTTTTAACTTATCTAAGAGTATTTTTAGTTTGCTAGTTTAATTTTCTCCATTTCAATTGCTCATCTAGTAAATAAATATCTCAATTAAATATATGTATATATTTACATACACATACGTATGAACATATGTATGCATGAACTTAAATTTTTGTATGTTTTTTTTTATCAAATTCTCTTTTATTTTCATTTAAATGAAATTAATTTTCATAATAATCGTATGAAAATTACAATTTGTTTATAACATCTAAGTTAGGTATTTGATTTCCATCATTTTTGTTAATCTTTATTCTTCTATACTAAATACTATTCACTTTTCTTAACTAAATATTATTTTGTTTGTTTTCACGCCTATTTTTTATATCATAAAAATACTTAGTTTACGTTAATTAGCTAAATATAATCAATCTTAGGAATTATTCAGTTGGTTCAATCATTTTTTGATACTACGTAAGTATGTATGTGTATACATATGTGTGTATGTGTGTGTGTACGTGTACATGTAGACATTTATATATATGTATGCATCTATATATTTGTTTCTATGGCTTAAATATTTTATTGAACTGCATTAAGTGTTATTCTCATCAAATTATTCACCGCTCATCACATAAATAATTTTCCATTCCATTTTATCTTAATCACTTTCTCAATATAAATTCCATTTGAACCACTGTCAAATACATATAACATATATCACACGTATGTAGTGTGTGTACATACAAGTATATGTGACATAAATTCCTTTACTGAAGTGTATTTGAAATTATCGAAATGATTTGGTTGTTTAGTTTTTGTTTTTGTTACTGTTGATTTTGTTAATATTTTTTCCTATAAGTCGCTTGATGAGTTGATTGACACTATGATGGAAGCGCAAAAAGATTATCCTTAGCTGAAGTAGCGGTGATCTCCGCTGTCGTGATAAGCCTATGCTATATATCACTACTCGTCGATGGATAACCCAAATTGCTCTCCACAGTGTCATCCTTGTGTCAGAGCGGTGGCTTATATATTTCGATGGCCGGCGTAAGCATGTCAACACGCGTCGAAATCGATGTATCACTGAAAAACAAAGTCGGAATACAAATGATGTTAATATAATTTTGTCATAATTATAATGAAAAATTATTTGGTAAATCAAACAAGTAAAGAAGGTGATCATCGTACGATTACCAGAGTGGGTAATTAAAAAAACATGTTAATGGGCATACTCATAAGTGATAATCTTCATTGAAATTAATTTATTATTTAGATAGTATACTGATTTATGTACATATATAACATGCCAATTGAGAAGTTCCCGGCCTGACAAATAGATAGCGCCACTAAAATTAAGTCCATATAGATTTTTAGTTAGCCCTAACCTTCAAAAGGCGCATGTATAAAGTTGACAGCTGTCAGTTCATAAATTTGAAGCAGCTTTTGTTATTGTGAAAAAAATGTATAAAACGGAATTTAGTGTGTTGATAAAATATTGCTTTTTGAAGTGAAAAAATACAGTTGAAGTAAAAGCTTGGCTTGATGATGAGTTCCGCGCAAGAAAACATCAAAAAAATCCACAATATGATTTTGAATAACCGTAAATTGAAATTGAATGACATAGCAGGCACTCTAAAGATATCAACTGAAATTGTACATCGCATCATTCGTGAATATTTTGGTATAAGAAAGCTCTGTGCAATGTGGGTGCCGCGCGAGCTCACTTTTGACAAAAAACAATGACGAGTTGTCGATTCGGAGCAGTGTTTGGATATGTTCAAGCGTAATTTTGCATCGATATGTGACAATGTATGAAACATGGTTCCCTCATTTCACTCCGAAGTCCGGCAGTCATCTGAGTGGACTGTACACGATGAACCCGCTCCAAAGCGTGGAAAAACGCAAAAGTTGGCTGGCAAGATTATGGCGTCTGTATTTCGGGATGCGCATGGAATAATTTTTATTGACTACCTTGAAAAAGAAAGGACCATCAACGGCGTCTATCACATAGCGTTATTGGACCATTTGAAATCGCCGAAAAACAACCGAATTTGAAAAAAAAAAAAAATTAAGTGCTGTTTCACCAAGACAATGCATCGCATCACAAGTCAGTGAAATCGATGGCAAAAATCCATGAATTGGGCTTAGACTTTATTTTGCATCCACTGTATTCTACAGATCTGGCCCCCAGCGACTATTTATTATTCTCAGATCTCAAAGGAATGGAAAGAAATTTTCGTCGAAAGAAGAAGTGATCGCCGAAACTGAGGCCTATCTTTAATAACAAAAAATGATTTTTGCCAACAAAATTTGTTTTACTATGAAAGACAGGGACTGTTAAAGTGACATGCTATGTAGAGCTTTCAGTTGTATAAGTACTCTCGGTTAAAATAACATAGTAAAAAATTAATTGTCCAGTTCCTACTAACTTAAATTTTTAGAAACTTCATATGATTTTGTTTTAAAAGTATACAAATTGAAGTTCTTTTCAATATTAAAAAACCTATATTAAGTGCAAATTAATATTGAATGCAGAATGCCTCACTTCATTATCCACCTGGCGGGGAAATAAATGTTTGCTCTGTATGATTGTTAGCACGTTAACACAGGCACAGTAATTAAGTAACTTTAAATTGCATGTCAAAATGAAAAATCTCAAAATTTTTCAATAGCAGTCACATGTAGTATAAAAATATTCTTGAATTCTTCTAGAAATTATATTATTTCATTAAAATTTATCAAAGATATTCACTCATATCCAAATTGACAGCACTTTGGAGATTGAAAATATAATTTTAGAATGTAAATTGCAGTAAATGAGTGTAGTTACGCACTGTAAGTTATATTATATCAGAAGCCACGGCGACATTGGCAGCAAGTGAATGAATGTCTGACAGCAGCTTTAGTAAATAGGAAACATTTGATTTCCTTAGTAAAAAAATTTGTTTTCTCACAACAAAACTTTCGATTTTGTACGAACCAAGACGAATTTAACAAGGTGAACTTAGTATGACAGTGAAGTTTAATTTTTCCTTGAATTGCGTGAATTTTATTTGATTTTCTATTTGTACATGCGAACATTCTCAGAATTGTGATTTGTGTAAAAAAGTAGAGGAACAGAGTTTGTGCAGTTTTAAAAGTCAAAGAATTTTCCACGATTTTGACAAGCACTACTCAAAAGCAGAAACAAAATATAAATTTTGCGTGAACTCACATAATTATTAAATATTAGAGAAGGTAGGAAATAAAAAGTCGATGAGGAAAAAATATTGCGATAGTCGGTAAGTAAAGGAAAGGAAAGCATTTTCGTATCTTAACTATTGTGCGTTAGTCGCCTTATGCTCTTGTAATAGCTTTCGTCATTGCTGCAATTAATACAGAAGAGTTGCAAGATTTTGGTAAGCATTCATTAATTTCCCACTGAGCAGAATAATTGATCAAATGTCTTTGCTTACGGACTGAACGAAAACAGGTGCACTGTTTATTGATTTTATAATTTCATTTAATTATTTGAGTATAACTCTTTCTGATGTCAACGATTTGGCAAAGCTTTCATAACGGAATTTTCGTTGCCAAAATGTACAATAATAATGGGACTAATACGTTAACCAAGTGCGTGCGTAATCAATCAATCAATTTATTACAAAAGACAGAAACATGCATTTTAGAGTAGCCTGTGGGAAAAAGAAATTATTGGCTGACTTGTAAACTTCTGAAATCAAGAGTTTACCTTTTTGAACACTTATACCTTGGCTGTTGGTTTATTCCAACAATAAAAACATCACTGCTATCAGACAGAATTCCCATAGATAATATATGTATAAAATGTTGAAAAACATTTTCCGCTGTTTGATTTTGGTAATTCATTTCTATTCTTTAGTGAAACATAAGATACCAACAACAGATTTGGTTTGAAATAGCAACTTTTCAATACTTTTTCCACATAAAATGATATATGAATGCATAGTTATATATTATCTTCGGGACATATGAATATGTATATATTTGCACTTTGTAATCGCTGAATTGTTTTTCGGCCGAGCTCCCTCTCCAATTTGTGGTTTTGTGTTTTGCTTTTTTTCCAAGGAGAATGGAGGTACCTACAGTTTATATGAAGCCACCTACGAATGTTTGATGGAATTTTATGAGGAGCCTTTATTTCATGCCAGAAATACACGTGGAGTGACACTACTCGCCGAAGCTCGACTGCAATTAGAAAAATTATCTATTCAGTCAGATGAGCATTGGTAAATAGTGAGGAGCTCTGAATAAATCGGTTATTGTTGTAATGAATTGATCATTTGTCGGAACCGAATGGATCGGTCGATTATATCATATAGATCCCCTCCGATTTATAGGTTCAAGAATTTACCCACGGTTAGGGGTAAAAACTAATTTGGGAAATATTTTTGCGGTTACTACAATAATAACAACTATATCGCATAGTTTGTTCGGATAAGTGGTTTTGGGTCATAAACACTTTAGAAAACAGCTAGGAACATGAAATTCTTAAGTTTTGTGTCAAATATCCGTCAAAAAAACTTCGAAGAGCAAAAATTTAGTATTCTCCACACGTTATGTACTAAGTATTAAAACTAAATCCATGCAATTTTAGATATTGGTCTCGCTAAGAATCAAAATTTAGGATTTTAGCAAAAAATGAGAAACCTATGTACATATTTTGAGTTTAACGAGGCGGGTCGAACAGGATATTTTATTTATAATAACTTAAATATAACTTACTTCTCCTTACAACATTTCAATATATTTATTTTATTTCCAATACAGTTGTTGTAGGACACTTGAAAGTAAACTAATTACATACATCCTTGTAACACCTCAGCTATTTAAACTTTTCCAAGCAAGATTGTTTTTATGGAAATAGAAATATTGCAAAAATGTATATTAACCGCTAAGAAGATAGACAAAAGAGAGAGGAAAGGAAATACTTCAAAGTTTTAAGTGCCCTATAGCTGTTAGCCTGCAATAGTAAATAATAGGAGAAAGTTAAGATAATGAAATAGTAGCGTGCAAAAAGGCCAAAGCCACTTTCTTTATATTTAAGAATAAATTTTTTTTCACATACATACACATACAAATGAGTATAATTATAGGAAAAAGTGTCTTGTTGTTTATTTCTTATTGATTCTTCCACTACAGTTATTTTAAGTTTTCTTGATTTCGTGAAAGTGAGATTTATTAAAAAATATATCTGAAATATTGTATTAAGTGCGCAGCGTTATCCTCATCGACATATGTATAGATCATAGATCACTAGCATTGTTACAAGTAAATCCGAATATATGATTATGGTAAAGTATGTATAAACTACTGAATTAAAAAAAATTCTCTTGGTTTTTTTTGTTGAATATTTTTGAAAAAAATCAATATTTTAAGTAGCCCTCGTTCAGACAATTTTCTACCACCTCGAGAGTTTTGAAGAGACCAAAACAAAAAGTAGGTAGGTAACGCCTGGTCCGGTAAATATGGTGGATGTATCAAAATTTCGCAATCAAGCTTCATTAATTTGTCAATATTTGCCTGGCTATAAATATGTACTTATGTGGCGTTGTGTTGTCACGATGAAACACAAAACATTTTAATTTGATCAATTCTGGGAGCTTTTTTGAAGAGCTTGTTAAAAGCTGGTTAATTATTGACAGCAGTGGTTCAGAATAGACCCTTTTTGATAGGTTGGACAATGGACAATTCTCTTTCAATTTTACCATACACTCAGCATCGCCTTATTTACCGTCAATTCAAGTTTTGAAGTCGTTTATGGAGGGTCACCGGCCTTTGGGCATAATTTTTTTCCATAAACCGTAAATAATGACCACTGTAGTTTCTTCAAAGAAAAAATCATGCTCTTAATAAAGCCGCATAAACAAACGAATTTTACCAGAAGGTTGCCACTTGCGTACTCGTTTAAGATCTGAAGTGATTTCATATTTTATGATTTTTATAATTTTGTTGAATTGAAAATAATTATTTTTCGAGTTTTATTATTGTGAGCTAGAATTTAACTAACATAGTTTGCATTTTTTCACAGTTCATCTACCATCTATTTCCCATATAAGCAACTGGTATTTTTAACATGACGATTTTGACCTCAGCAAGATTCGAACCGTGAGCTCCTCCCACTACAGTGATAGGCTCTAACAGAGTTTATTAGGAAAGGAAATTCAGCTAAAAATAACAACAACATACGAATGGCATGGTGGTGAAAATTATTATTATTCTCGTTATTGGCGAAATCTTATACAAATAACGAACTGGTATGATTTCATCCTATTTCATACTAGTATTTAACTAGAATTTTTGCATACTAGTCCATCTTTTCACTACAAGAAACTTTCGCTGCCGCTTAGGCTGGAGATGAAACCATATACATACATTTATAAGTACGCACTGGGTAATGTCCACTTATCCTTCCCTCCTTCGTACACGGTTTGTGTGTTTAGTCGCGTATCAGAAATCCTAGGCCTACTGATTTATGACTGAATTTTTTTTTAATGCACCAATTCTTAGCTAAATAGGGAAAGATTTTTGTCCAAGGTAAATTATTTTCAAACTAATTAATTTTATGAAAAATACGGCTGGCCGTCTAGACTCGTTCTCAGTAAATTTGTAAAGTTATATGCGTTGCATTGTAGCGACGTGAGTAGGCTATTATGGCTCGTTACTGATCTCCTGAGACTGTCGCCGCGTGGACTGGCTTCCATTTTTTTATTCAGTTGATGTGGCGGATCCATAGACAATTACAATTATATTCGTACTTGTAGATAAATATATACGTACACCTGCTGTAGGAAGTGGGGTTGTCGGCTAGCTGTGCCACGCAAGCTACTAAACTCAATGTCATACTAAAGTAGGAAAAAGCGCAAACACTTAATATATTTTTTTGGTTAACTTATTCGACACATTTCATAACTCAGAGTATGTATGTATATCCACAAACATATTTGCATGTATAAGAGTACTTGTCGTGAACACGCCATTTTGCGGTGTACCGGCGGTTTGTTAATAAAAACCACAAAAAATCTCCTCGGGGATATGGTGTTAAGGTTAAAAAACAAAACGGCTAGCCACATATGGCGCTTTGATTACATAGATACATTCATAAATAAAATTATAGATATGTAAAGAGATTCAAATACAACCCAATCAACATTTTTGTTAATAAAAACTTAATTTTTATATGTAAGATTTCGCTATATACAGTCCAGGTTCGAGCAACATCCAAAATTATAGATAATTAATTTTTCTAATTGCGGTCGCCCCTCGGCAGGGAATGTCAAGCACTCCGAGTGTATTTCTGGTATGAAATAAAAAAGCTCCTTATAAAAATCGATCGGCCGTTCGGATGTTGGTTAAAACATCAAGACGCAAAAACCACAAATTGGAGGAGGAGCTCGGTCAAAAATCGCTTCATTTTCATTGGCAATTTTGGTTAAAATAAATAAATTTTGGTTAATAAATCCAAACAAATTGTCTTAAAAATGTAATAATATGTTATGATGCAGAGCACACTGGATTTCTAAAGCACAAGCTTGGAAGATTAAATACGGGATTAAGAATTTAATAATTTATTAAAATAAAGCCAAATGTGATTCGAATTATTTAAAAGCCTTGCTGTTAGACGTGCATTAGACTTCACAAGAATGGTGAGGTTGCGCTCTTCTCTTTTCGTCAGTTTTCTTGGACTTTCACCAATTTCTATTTCCTTTCGCTTTTGGCCCATAGTCAAAAAAATAATAAGTTTTTTATATTTAGACACGCTTTAGCGATTATTATCGTGTATCATTTAAAATTAAATTAAACACAAATAATTTATATTTTCAATGCAACAAACCATCGCTTTTTAAATTTTTTAATTGAATACTTTAATACAGTGGGTGAACGCATACTTTTCTTCGATTCGAACTTTCTTGGCCTGCAAAGCTATGAAATATTGGTGCGTATGATGAAATCTTGCCTTTTCTCTAAAGTAATCAGTTTCCATACGCAACCGTTCCAAAATGTCATTAAATATGACATTTAGGAATGATGATATATCCGTTAACGCCACTGCGATACAAGTTTCCAGTATCGCTTTTTCATATGATTCCTCAATTTTATATTTTGAAGCAGTTTTAACAAGATATTTATATTTTTTTATTTATAAAGTGTGGTTTTGAGCCAAATATGGGTTAGCAACCGCAATGCTTGCCGTTTATCCTTTTTATTATTATTATTATCAAACTGAAAATATCATTAAAATACCAAACAGCTGTTCAGTAACTTCCATTGCTCCTGCCTGTCACCACCGAAAAATTTGGATCTGAAAATGCGTAATTAAACGCTGCCATCTGTCAAGGCTATTAGATATCTTTGCCTTGAAGCCAGATATTCTTTACGCTTACTGGGATATTTTTGAATCTTTTTATTTTTAGTTTTGTGTGAGTAACTTTGTGAGTCATTCCGTGGTCAGGTTGTATTGGCGCGTGTTGTTTGCTTGTCTTTCGTGTTTGCGGTCTTCTTCTACATTGTTGTTATTGTTAAATACTTGGCTCATCCGATTTAATCGTTTGCTGCGCTGGTTAAACGTTGAATGTCGCTGTTCTTTTTACTGACCACGTGCATGCAACACGAGTACGATTGCGGCAATTAAAGTGCAAATTTGAAATTCAAAACTGCCCATATTTGTAGGCCATTAAAAGCATGTCTCTCCACATTGCTTTTACAAACAACTGTTTTTATATGAATGTTCTAAATACATGTGTATGCATGTAAGTTTGTATATGTATATGTACATACACATATATCTGTATATATGATTATTTTTGTTAGTAATCAGAGGTGTTGAATTGATCTAAAGTGACTTTAATGCACTTACAATAAGCAATTTCCGTAGTTTCCTTAAATCAATTTATGTTGTTTGAAGTCAATAAATTCATTTGTATGAATTCCGACACATTGAGAAACCTCAAAACTGTTGCATTTCTTTGTATATCAAACAATCTCATAAGTCTTTTAATTATATTTAGCTCATTCTTTTAGATATCCGCGGGAAAAAATGGCTTGGATCTATTTGTATCGAGACCAGTCGGTGAATAAATCATACTTTGATGCATAAATACACGTATGTATATACATAATATTTCCCCTTCTCCACAACTCCTGGAGAAGTCCGTCCTTTGATGGTACGCCTAATAGAAGATGCCCTGTACCAATAATTGATATATACCACCAGTTGCCTTCGATAACACTATAAGGAGCTCTCTCTTCACGGCTATGTCTGGATTTGATATCCCTGTGAAACTTATACGGCTATGTAAACTCACCCTGAATAATACCAGAAGCGCTGTCGGAATTGGGAAGGACCTCTTCGAACCCTTCGATACTAAACGAGGTTTCAGACAAGATTGCTCTTATCGTATGGTTTTTTTAATTTTATGCTGGAGATAATACGGCTTGCAGAACGAAATAGACAAGGTACAATATTTTACAAAAGTGTATAATTGCTGGCTTATACCGATGATATTGATATCATTGGCCATAACAATCGAACCATAAGTTCTGCTGTCTCCAGGTTAGACAAAGGAGCTAAGCGAATGGGTCTGGTAATGAACGTGGGAAAAACGAAATATATATGCTATCAAGCAAACAGTCATCGAAATCGTTTAGGAAATAGTCGTCCCACTTCACGTCACATTTCGTATATCTAGGAGCCAGCATTACTAACACCAACAATGTCAGCCTTGAAATCCAAGCTAGGATCACTCTGGCCAACAGGTGTTACTTTGGACGGAGTAGGTAATCGAAAAATAAGGCTTTCTCTCGACGAACCAAAGCACAAAAAAAAATAAGTATAAACATAGTTAAAATCGCAAAAAATGGGAAAGAAATAAGGTTTGATGGATCGATACAAAGATCAAAAGGTTTTTACCATTCATTATAAGAACCAAGATAAGAAAAAGAGCTACAAAGGCAGCACTGCGATGACTTTGATAAATCTAAAAATTACATCTAACTTTGCTTTTTGTTTAAAATAAAAAAGTAACTTTAATAAAAAAATAAAAAATTAAATAAAAAGCACATTAGAATGTATCTAGGAAAGAACGACGCATCGAATTCACAACACATCACATGGCTTGGGGTTACATAACAAATGAAGACTCCGATGAGTGGAAAAGCGACGGGAATGAATTTAGTTTAGTCAGTCTGAATGGACACAACTATTATTTTCACGATTTAAGGAAGGAATGGCTTGAGTCAACATCACAGTCGTGGTGTGGTACGCTATATTCTACAACGGCGCATTCAAATTGAAGCTTATAGAAAATTCAAAATGACTGAAAGCAGCACCAAATGCTTTTGGAATATTCTTTTCTTGAAACTTTCACATAGTAAGTGTCTCTATTCAAGTGAACTAATAAATTGAGCATAAGTTTACAGAAACAGGTATTTATACTAGGACTATAGAATACTTATATCTCGTATTAATATGGCAATGTTCTCATATTTTCGTGGGAGGATATCTGACATTCGAAGTACATGACAATTTTTTGTTGCTAAGTTAAATACATGGACTCTAATCAAGTGAACCGGACTGTCCATATAATAAATGTATATATTCAATATGCGCAGCACAAGCGAGCAAAATTCAAAGTAGCGCTATTCATCATTGAAAACGCGTCAGAAGGAAAATTCGTCGGCGCTTTCCACTACTCTCCAAGGTCCGAAATAGTTTATAATACGAGCTTATATGTCATATGTTGTTTCTATATAAACGAATCCTTAAATATAAAATTTTGGGTGATTGCATCCATCTAAGAATCTAAAACCAAAACCATACAGCATATACTGTGGATAAACAATTGCCACCTCGAAACATCGATATTCGACGACTACTCGAGGTGAGAAATTGCTATTTTTATTGGTGCCTGTTTCAACGGCTGCTCATTACTATTTATGACATTGTGGCAAATGAAAATGTAATTTAAGAACCTTTTTGCTAAGTTCTTTTTTAAAGTAATCAATTTATGTAAAAACGTATTCTCATAATATTGTAAAAAATATTTCCCCATTCATTTCTTAAGTAAATTGTATTAAAGACCGAAGAATGAAAAGATACTCGCAAAGTAGATTTGCCGAAAAACGGAATGAATACTTTTTTTTGTTCGATGTTGTGACTGTGATTTATAACGAGTTTGTAGAATACCAAAAAAGAAACTATGAATTAAAGTCGTAAAATGTAGAGAGATTTGGCCGAATCCAACAACGTGCCTCATAGTGAACTTAATTAGATTTTAAATGACACAAATTGCAGAGCAAATGTCGCAGGCACATACACATACATGTGTGTGTGAGTGTTTAATTTATGTGCACTACCCATATTTATGCATGTTGTGCTGCATTAAAGTTTTAACTTGCAAAGGTCTACCACAATAACCCAAGCCGTGGAGCCTGCAAAAGTGCGTCAAACGCAACTTAATGCAGTATAAAATTAAAGGGGCTTACATGAATGCAAGCATACATATATATTAAAATCTTTCCTGTAGTACACACTGCTGATTTTAAATTAATATAGAAGTGGTCCATTTTTCGTCCCTATGGTCCCTATAATGTTATATTTATTTATATGTATTCATACTTTGTAGTCGCTGAAGCATTTTCGGCCGAATTCCTTTTCCAATTCGTGATGAGCGTCTTGATGTTTTTCTAGTAAATGGAGGGACCTAAATTTTTTTATTTTTTATTTATTTTAAGTTGGCTCCGAACGGCTGATGAGGAGCTTTTATTTCATTTCAGAAATACACGCGGAGGTAATGACATTCCCTGTCGAGTTTCGAACTCAGACGGAAGTATGCACCGCTAAACCCTCTTCCAATACGATTGCCGCAACATTATCATCTCCAAAATGCTGGATGTTCTGCGAGAGAGCTTTAGATTTACGAATCTCCATGGCTGGATAATCAATTTAAAAAAAAAGTGTGCTTGTAAGATCATTAGTATCACAAAATATGTACACATATACCAAACCTCCTCTTCCAATGATAGTAAAAGACCTTTTCAGCTGATAAAATGCAATAAAATAATCACAAGAGATTACCGTAGAGAAGTGATGATTCAACTTCTTGTTCGCAAGAAGACGATCTTTCGATTTTTTTGTGGAAAATTTTAATTGTTTGCGTAGATTTAGCTGGAACCCAAATAATTTTTATTGTGGTTACTTGGATGAAAGGGAGTATCCTAAAATTTAAATTTAAAGCCCCTCGTTCGAATATTTGTAGTCTTGTGAACGCAGGCAGGACGAAATATCTTCTGTTATCACAAAAAAAAAAAAAAAAAAAACAGGCCCGCATTCATCAAGTAAACAGTAGGGGTCTGCAACGGAGTGCATTTTGCTTCTCTGTGAAGTAATGAAGAGAAGTGCAGTTGTTGGGCATCGAGTATGTAAGTGAAGTACCCTGCCGACAACATGACAACATGACCGAAAAATAAAGGTATATATAATGTAAAACTTCCGCAAACAAGATGTTCCTTTACGTGAAGTTTTCGAGTATTTGGTGAAGTTTTTATTTAGTGATATTAGCTCAAAAATATACCATAATATTTACCTATATGCATAATATTTTTATGCAAATGCCTAAAAGATTGTATTATTTGTATGCATATTTACATGCATGTACAGTGTTAACATTTGTGGATCATATGGTCCATTTGAGTACCTACAAATATACTCCTCTTTGGGAATTATTGGACCAACTCATGTTTTTACACGAACTTATTGCGGGTCGTGCCGTTTGTGTTATACCGATCGCAATCACTACACGAAGTTACAATTTCGCAATAAGTTCTATACTCGTATACAGAAAATATGTGGAAATGAAACTGAGCCAGTTTCGCTTCGCTGGTTAGCTCCGCTGGTACACCACAAAAGACGTGCGGAATTTTTTATTATTTCAATAAGAGATGGTTTTCGAAGCTAAAGAGTATGTTCGAATGTAATTTTTCGCAGATACTCCATAATATAATTCCTATGAGACGGCTTTAGGGGTTTTCGAGAGAAAAGTTTTGCTGAAATAGCGAATATCGCATACGGTGGAACGGTGAGCTGTTGACAAAGTTCAGCGGCTAAGCTGACTAGGTCTTGTCGTCCGAATGGATGAACGGGCTCTAGCTTTAAAAGTAGAAGATTTCCACTCCGTTGGGAAGATCAACTGGAGAGCGACCTGGTTTCACTTAGTATTACCGATTGGTACAAAACTGTGAGCAGATGCTTTATTATTGACACGCCTACGCCCATGTGGTGGTAGTGGTAACTGTATTTTTTGAAGTGATATGTATTTATGTATTTATACACTTTTGAACTTTTACTAGTATACTAGTGCGACACGCTTACTAACCATAACAACAAATATTTTCCGTTAATTATGTGGTTTTATGTTGTACGTACACATTTGAATGAAAATTATATTAAACATCGGCAAAGTCTTTAATGTTCAAATTTAATTTAAAATTTATTTGTTTGTACGCTCAATACCACAAAAGAAATATAAAAACAATTTTAGTGTAGTAATCAACATGCCACACATTCCAGACCATTTTAGTTTATCCATTTTTCGGAAATTTTCTGCCTCTTGCGTCTCTTGTTCAGTGCGCAATTAAATGCGCCTGACTTTTATAGCACTTTTGCAACAATTAAAAATTCGAGCACGGGCGTTTTGGGCTTTTGGTGTGTAGTTTGTTTAGTTTGCGAAAGTTCGCGCAGCCAGAGCAACCAACATTAAACGGACGATGCGAGTTTTTCTACTTTCCAACTTGTGTTGTGAAGTCCGTCCGTGCGTCCGTGCGTCCGTTCGTCCGTCCAACTTCCGAAGGCAAACACTTTTCAGCATTTTCAGCATTTTCAGCAAAACAAATATTACTCTGCAATAACAGTTTGGAATTGTGGCATGCAAAAGTTAATGGCGCGGAGTCTGTGTGCCTTGGATTGGGTTGGGATAGGCGTGTGCCATGGTCAGTGTGTTTGGTCTAACGTTCGCTTTCCGTTTAAAGAATTCTCTGATGTGTTAATTAAATTTTTATTCCATTATTTATTTGCCAAACTTTTTAGTTTTATATATGCATGCACCAGTGCTGTGCAAGTATTACAGAATTTAGAGAACTTTAAAAATATTCAGCTTGTTTAGAGAGGTTTTGAATAAAAGTCAATTGGGTTTAAACTCCATCTATGCAAAAAGCTATAAAAAAATCCAGTAAAAAAGCGAAATCAATATATAATATTGACCAAGTTTTTAATACATTTTCAATATTTTAAGCAAATATAATAGCAGACAAAATAATAATAGATTTCAAAAGGAACTACACATGGGTATTTCAACAAGAATGTCAACCGCAGCTAAAAATTCTAAGTCTATAAAGGATGCTATTTTAACATATTTTTTATATACATATTTATAAAACATTATTTTACATTTATTCATAACACTTTGCGAAATATTCGAATGCAAAGTCAAAGAAGTGCAAAAGTGTTTTTTTCCTTTTTTTTTTTAAATTAATGACCTTAAAAATAAGAGTCATTAGAAATTTATATTTGCTCCTTTAAAAGAATATTAGAAAAATGTAAATTGAACGATATGATTGCTAATTATGGTATAAATCTTCTCGTTGTCGCGTGCGACAGTGAAAAATAACATTTGTTCTTACTGAAGTAAAGGTATTTGTACGATGAATCAAATCCTTGTGATAAACGGATATTTTTCTTGCAAACTAAATTTAAAAAATTGCTTAAAATATTTAGCGCTTTGCTATCCATACATATTTAGAGTTTGTAGCGCGCAACAACGTAGGTACAAAAAGTTTGAATTCAATATAATTTTCGTTTTAACATATTCACTTATACGCAAATATGAGTGCAATATTATACACTTGTTGTTTCTCAAATAATTTCATTTTAGCAATTTTGTAATTTAAGTTTCTAAGTCTTTCCGAAATGATCTATTTTAAATTATTATGAAATTATCTATACAGACCAGAATATTGATCTTTTATTAAAAAATTAAATAAATATTTAAACATATGATCTTACAATGAGTAAAAATGGCGGCGATAAAAATAAAATCAGTTCCAAAATATAGAGAAAAGTTAACGGATGATAAAACAAAATTACAAAGGCATAAATTAAAAAATAAGAAAAGAATGCAGACAGCTAGATAGACATGGAAAGAATTGGCTGAATATAAAGAAGTTCTAATTCAAGAGAAACGGAAATATAACCGCATACGACAACAAGTGAGGCGCCAAAAACCCTTGGAAAATAAAATGTCATTCACACGTACCCAAGACACATTTTACGAATGTAGAAAAAATTGGCGAAAGCAGAGATAGCGATGCCCAAGGACATGCAGAAAAGCTGAAAGTTTTTGACCTATTGGTAAAAAAATAAAAGCAAATTTGAAATGAAGATAAACGTAAACAAATCCAACTGAACTGCGTCAGAAAGCCGAATTAATTTCATTAATAATTTTTATAAGAATAATAGTATTAGTATGCAAGCTTCGGAAAAGAAAAAACACTATTTTAATTTACGGCAAATTAGTAGCTTATCGCTTTATGTCAAAGACGCTATCTAAATCTTATGAGTTGCTTAAACTAAGCGATGTGGTAATGGTAAGAAAAGAACTTTTCTTAAAATGCGACCTCGTCATGCCTAGCTAGCTAGTAAATAAATTGCCGCACAATTGGAGAAGTATTCCATTTTTTCCCAAAGATTTGGAAATATTTCTTAAAATGCTGCAATATTCGCAGAATATAGAAGATATATATATTACTAGAATAAATTATAACCAAAATCATTTTCATAAGTTTTATCAAAACATTACGCCAATGCATTCGAAAATGGTTAAAGGTCGGTATGCTTTAACCAAAACCAAAATTTCCATATAAGAAAGAGCAAAAAACTGTGCGCGAACATTTTTTTTACGAAGCAATGCAGACCTCGAACAAAAAAACTCCATTTTCTACTGCCTATTTCTAAAGTTTTTAAACAAATACGGAAGCACGACAACACAGGTTTCCGAGCGATATAAATAGTCACACATACATATGTATATGTATTTCACGACAAACAAGAAGAATACTAATTTTCAAACTGATAAAGCAAGTTTTGTAATATTTTTAGTTTTTTCATCAATTTCTATAACATTTATTTATTTTTAGCCATGGAAAACGTTAGTATACATAATCAGCGACAAATATTTATCACGCTCTACTTATGTTTTTCGTTTTGTTTATTTACTTTTGCATATCTTCTTCTAATGAAAATAGCTATTCACGATAGAAAATCAATCTGTAAAATTTTCGTGCCTACTATATTTTTTCATTCCCAAAATATATGAGTTTTTTTTTCGTTAGAGTTACGTAAAGAACGTAAAACGTGACGTCGTCTCAGATACTTATTGTTGAAAGAAGCAATTAGTAATTTTATAATACTGTTTTGAATTTACACAGGCAACTTATTTTTGTCAAATTTCACATTTCGTAATGCATTTAATCGCCCTCAGAACGATATACTGCAAGCTGAAATCCTTGAATTTAGTTTAGATTAACATTAGCATGCTAAACATTGAATCTTATAGTAAAATTACTGGACTATGTGACTAAGCCGATAGCCTAATAAGCCTTGCGCTAATAATATTGTTTTGTAATTTTAATTATAATTAACAATAAAATATAATAATAATAATACTGGACGCAATAGTCATAACCGTTGGTCACAGCTTCAATTTTGCCCTTTGCTTAAATGCGCTACTGGCCAATTAAAAAATGCCAACATATACATTTATTTTAAGTTTATGCTTAACACATTTTTTGTTCATATCCAATTAATTACGCTTTACATTGCCTCTGCTATAATTTTTCAAACAAAAATGTGAAGAAAATCTTATTCATAGCGGAATGTCGTTAAAACAAACATAGAAATATCTCTAGTAATGCCTACCCTTTTCATTGATGGAAAACTTCGAGTTCGCCCTTTTTTCAAGGATTCACTTTAAAATATGGGTATAAAAGTTTATGAAAGCAACATATTTTGCTAATGCAACATGTGGAAGAGACTGGAACAAAATATCGCATTGGACTTGTGAGTGCGACAGTGATTGAAACTAAATAAAAAATAAACTACTTAACTTAAATAAATTTAAATACAACCGCATATTAATATTTCAAAAATAATATTTAAATGTAGTTCATATAATATTTCAGTTACATGAAAGTATAATGAGAAATTTTTTACGTTAAGTAAGTTTAAGAGGTATTGAATGAAGGATCAAATTGTGTGAAAACAATTACGGATAAGAATAATTTTTTCGCATTGTTAAATAGTACGTCAGTAAAAATCTCAGCATAATATGTTAAGACTGTCTACAGATTAATTAAAGATTTCCATATGAAGACCAATGGGCCGTTCCTTCCGATTATCCATTACTTGCAATTTCTTCACCTCTTACTAAATACAAATTTTGAGCGTTTATTTGATTGTTATACGAATGAGAGACTGTGAGGAACTATTTTCGTTTTTCTTTTTTCGTTTATAATTGATCTTTTTCTTCATAAATTATATATTCAAGAAAAAAATTTATGATGTAGTTCTCTAAATAAATTTATTTCTCAGGAAAGGTTTTTATTTTGCTGAGAATATACATAAATATCTTCTGAAAATATGTAATAATCAACTATTACTTCAACAATTTTCTTAAGATACTGTTAGTCACTGCAATTAATTGATTTTTAATTGTATTGAAATACATTTTTCGGAAATTAATTTTAAAAGCAGTCGCAGCCTAAAATATTTCTTATACTTTTCTGGAAATACAATTTTTTGGAAGCAAATTGCGTTAAGCGAAATAAAAATTGCTGGGCCTGACCTTCACTCTCTATATAAATTCGATTCTTTCTTTCAAACATTATTGAACGGCACCGCTATAATTTCTAAAACCTAAAATTTGCAGAAATTCTATGAAGCATAGTTTCGGAAAAAAAACTATGCTACGAAATTCATGAACATTCAATAGATAAACCATTTTCGTTTTTTTCTAAATGCTGCCTCTTTCCCTTGCACTCTCCTATAATATATTAAACCATTTGTTTATTGTACATAAATTCGAATGAAATTGATTCATCAATCACTGAAATTCAATATCCGAGTGCCCTATGCAGTGCACTTGCTGCAATGAAAAGAAAATGTTTGGCCAACAGCTGATACAACAAGTATGTACAGTATATACAAGCGTATGCGCATATGTATGTATGTATGTATAAAATGAGAATGGTAAGAATGGTGCGATGATGGTGTATGTGCATGTGGCAAAAGTCGCAAATTCAATAAATTTCACATTTCATTGCATTTTATTCGGAAGTAATCTAAACCAATACAGCATTGACTGGCTTTGGCGTATAACCGTCGGTTCGAAACAAATGGAAATTCTAGTGCTCACATGCAGCTAAGTAGTCTTTATTAGTACAAAGTTAACTTTAAATTGAAAGATAAAATTGGTTAAGCAGGAAAAGGTTCGATTCGAAGTTCGTCTAATTCTCATATAGGAAATATCGGTTGATTTTCAGTGTCAATATTTGTTTCAATTTACATGTGTAAATTTCGCGCTCTTAGATGCTTTTTGACGGAAAACCTCGTATCTAAATCAGTTATATGAGGGCTATATGATAAAGTCCTCCGAGTTTGATGATTTTTGGTGTGAATATTTATTTTAATTTGCGCGTGTAGGATATCGAATTTCACGCGCTTGACGGAAAACCTCATATGTGAAAAATTCGGTGTATGGGAGTCATATATTACAATCGTCCGATTTCGACAAATTGGAAGTTAATTATATAGGTTTAGAATACCAAATTTTACGCTCTTAGGTCTTTTTTGTCATAAACGAATAAATCGGTTTTGGTGGGTCTATCTCTACCTCTTTTGGTACTTACATACATCGTAGAGTTCAAATACTGTGTAATATTTAAATTCAGTCTAGCTAACGGTTGTAGGTAACATCATTAAATAACTAAGATAGATATGGGCATATGCTAACGATACGAATCCTTTCAAGCATGTTTCCATATACTTATATTCATAAGAAAACTCGTGCAGCATTGCGTACTATCATTCGGTGGGCCAGGTTTCAAGCCACGGTTCGACCACCATCGGTCGCACCCCGATACATCACAAATTTCAGGAGGGGCTCGGTCGAAAATCGCTTTAGCCGTTACAAAGCGCCATCTTATACATGTATTATTTTTGCAAACTTTTATTTACATGCATATATTGTTTGTTAAAATTGATTCACTTATCTTTGTCGCACTAGGATGCTGCAATATATTATTCATTAGTTAAACTTGCTTCTGAATTCGGGGATTTGGTGACGCAATCGGACGCAAATATTTATATGAGGTTTAAATAAATTTTAATGGCTCATTTTTGGGTTGAAACGTATATTTTATGAACTTTTCTTTGGAATTCGATATAATTTGGTGTTTTATTTTTGACTCTTTGATTGATGGGTCGGCATATTTATAGTTGTAGTTGGGAGCATCGGACACCCGTTTCATCCTCCATGTTCTGCACCCAGTTTCACCTACTAATAATATTAAATTCCAGATTTTAGCTATGTTCACTGCTTTCCTGTGATACTCTGTTAATTATCTTTTTGCATGTTCTTATTCAATACTTCTTCTGTGCCTGCCTCCATTCTGTCCTACCGGATATTTCACTTTTTCGATATGCGACCTTCTGACGGTTTTTTTCCCTGTTCACGAAGTAACAGGCGGCTCGTATCCGAACTCTGTTTTTCATAGTTAAGGGATTGAACTTATCCAAGATGGTTTTAGTTGAGATTTGAAAACTATTATCGCTCCTGCATTTACTTAAATTCCACCTTTGGTTCATATTCCGAACGGAAAGGATTCTCAGCAGCGGCATGACGAGACTTAAATGTATGCAGAATTAAATGTGCTTGTTGGATGAAAGGAAACGTTTACATCTCCCCTCATTAAAACATACTGTTAGTCCAAAATCTATAACATAACTAAGTGTATTGGAAAATATTCTAGCATGGATTACAGGCGGCCCCATTCCTTGTCAGAAATTTAGTGAAGATTTTTAAACTATTTAAATATGATAGTTAAAAGCTCCCAAAATTCGGCTTTTAGTGGTTGGAAATTCTAAAATAGTACACATATTGTATTGAGCTTCGAATAATAGTAACATAAATCCGTTTTATGCTGGCTTCTGTCGCATATCCGATAATTGGTTTCTTCCTATGTTTAGAACAGTATGTTCTATTGAGAAGAACTGTTAACGAAGTATTAATCAACGGATTATAGCAAAAAAGATCCAATATTTAACGTCGTCAACAGCGGTGAAAGAACAATTGCAGTTGAATTCAAAGCTACTCTGTACCCGCCTCCGCACTTGAGAGTAAATTTGTATTTCATGTTTGAAGTGGAAGACAGAAAATCATCAACATAAATGAAAACAAACGGAAGAGGAGGATGTACTGAATACAGTGCAAACAAAAACACTTGCAAATACAAAAACACTTTCTTTTCTCACTTTGACTCGCCTCTCAAACAGCCACAACTGAGTTTCATAAACAGGCCGGCAACACAGAGAATGCTCGGGCAAAATGAAATATCCTTAAGTACCTTCTTCATTGCCACTTTTTTTCAGTGTGAATGTAAATTCTTCAGCCATCAACTTTACCTCTAAGCATAACAATGAGCGTTTGCTGCGGGTGGAGCTGGTAATCCGGTTAGCGCTGGCAAACTATTGCAAATGAAATTATAACGAAAGTGGACGTGGAAAAAATGAAGGGTAAATGGAAAAAATATATATGTATACTTTGACACAAAGAAAAATAAAATTTCAGTCATCAGCAAACGAAGCGACTTCAACTAAGCGGTCAACCAGTAAGTGAAGAGAAAGCAGCCTACTAGCTAGACTTAAAGCTGTACAAGTTACCAGACCATTTGAGTGACTCTGCCTGGTAGCAACAGTGGCAAGCCGCATAGGAAGGCCATGCTGATGAAGTCCATTTACAAATGGGCTGTATGTTGTATGCTGTGTGCTGCTTGCTCTTTTGCCCAGGGACATTGCAACTCGGCGCTGCAGTTTAACTGCAGTGAATTCAATATAAATTTTGTTTACTCGCCTAAGTTGGTGTGTGCGATTATATTTGAAAATATATTTACTTTGTAGCACGTATGTATGGTAGTTTTCTATTAAATGTACAAACTTGTGTTTACGAAATTGTGATGGGCGGCACTTTGCATGCTAAAAATGGCTTTTTCATTATGTTTGGTAGGAATTTCAAAAAATTGGTCACCGAAATTCTATTTATTTGATTACACAACTTTTTTTTAAATAAAAGCGGTTTTAATATCCTTTAAACTTCTGTGCGCCGAGATATTTACCGCTAAATATCAGGAGAACATCGATATAAAATATTAAATAAATAAAATTATTAAATGTAAGGTTTTAAGTGTATAGAATGCAAGGAGGTTTAGACTTGATTTTGGCAATGTAGCTACATTTGCAAGACAATGATTAATTTAATTCAATTCCTACACTTGTTGTATCGTGTTCAATCCACGTCATTTATGCGTAATTTTGATGTAGGATTAGTGATACGGAAGAGAGTCCGTTTCCGTTTTCTAAATCGGAGTAACTCTTCCCGAAACTTACCCAAATTAATTAGTTTGAAAGATGTCATCAGTGTTCGAAAATTTGGTTATATGTAGCCCCAGAATATTGACAAATAGATTTACTAGTATAACAACCCAAATCACGTTAGCTTTCTGCAAAACTTAAAAGGATACATAACTTTTGGACTTTTGGTAAAGTTGCTCTTACTTCACTGTTGATATTTATAACATTTTTCCAAGCCGTAAACTGAAAAATTACTAGTATTTTACTTAAAAAAAAAACAAGAAGTAAATTAAAGCTTCATTACAATTAATTAAGAAGTAATAAATACCAATTATGTAATTATATTGGATAAAAATTAAAATGGAGCATAAAAATCGTTAATTTTGAAAGTGGTGATTCAGATTCCGATAATTTATTCTTTCTTCTCCATATTGTAAGCGTAAATTTCAGTTTATTGAAATAGAGTAAAGCGGCATAAAGGTTCTCGTTGTCCCATCAGGCCTTTCGTTATACATAAATACTTACGTGATTCGTCAATTAACTTTCTAATATCGTGAAACAAGTATTGAGGCTTACCTGAAAATATAATAAATGAAAATAATGGTTATTACTTACTATGAAAAAATATTGTTTTTTTTTTTTATAAAGCTTTTAAAGTTTGAGTTGATTTGGTTTTGTGTTTTTCCGACAGGGTGGATACTAGATTTATATTGGAATGAATTTTCGTCATCCCTTGTCAATTTTGGTTTTGTAACAAAC
The DNA here is from genome assembly GCA_030068015.2 of Neoceratitis asiatica. Lineage (NCBI taxonomy): Eukaryota > Metazoa > Arthropoda > Insecta > Diptera > Tephritidae > Neoceratitis > Neoceratitis asiatica. Next base: position 66,102,726 of record CM061529.1, on the reverse strand, counting down.
CGGTTTCGGCGAACCGCCATCTCATTCTCCGAGAACGAAATCAAGCACTGAAGATGGCGGTTCGCCGAAACCGGTTTGTTACAAAACCAAAATTGACAAGGGATGACGAAAATTCGTTCCAATATAAACCTTTTAAAGTTTAATAATTTTCATTCACACATTAAGCGCATGAAATTAACTTTAAAAAATTTATTCTACTTAGTGAAAACTGTGTGATTTCTTTTAGAAAACACGTTGAAGTGGGGACGTATTTGTAACCAGGTACGCTAAAAAAGTTGAGGTCCGTCGTCCCTTCTATGATGTTGCATACGCATATGCTGTTGAGATCTCATAGCAACTGAAAAACAATCCCAAGTTTTAAGTGATCTCCCCCCGAAAAGTGTTTGAAACACAGAGAGTACCTGGAATAGAAATTGCGATCTATATGGAAATCCTACAAAAACCAAATTGGTACTTTTGCCAGGAAGGTACAAGGTACCAAAAATTGCAATAACAGAAACCGTCTCGTGGTTATTCAGTTCCTAAATCCAAGCTGACTTTAAGTTTTCTCAAACACCTCGTCTAAAGTGAAGAAAAATGCAGTTCTAAATAAACTCTCAATCAGATAAAAAACGTCTATGGTTTTTTTGGGTCTTCGACAAAGGAATTGTGCGGCCGATGAGCTAGATAAGAGGGGATCTACCCTAACTAAAGTAAATTCCGGTACACTCTCCAAAGTATATGCTAAGATTTATAGTCAATGATAAGTAAGAGCACTTGGCGAGAGAAAACCACATCGCCCCTGAGTGCAAAATATTCAAGAATTTAAATGCGATTATTAATGCCTGTCGAAAGAAGGGACTAACCTCGAGATTAAGTAAGCAGTCTCTATTCTCGAATATATGCTTTTGTATCAAGAGTATCATTTTTTAAAATATTTCAACTAAACTTGGTAGGCATTGGTACATTTATACGTACGGAGCCGTCCAGATTGAAAACTATAGGATATACGACCGAATTTTAAGATTAATATATAAGAGCGTATAATTTAGTATTATAGACATATATACTAGATTGCACATTGGTACATAAAAACATAGAGATCGGAAGATTATGACCATAGCTCCCATATAACGATTTGTTCAAATATCAGGCTTTCAACAAAATTCCGTCCAAAATGCACATAAGAGCGTAAAATTCAATATTCTGCACAAAAATTAAAAAAAAAACTTTATTTGGCTAAATAGCCACCTATCACGGCAATAAATGATCGCGAGAATATAAACAAAAAATCATACTCAAAGAACGGTGACCCTTCACAGACGACTTGACTTGTTCTTTTCTACATTGAAGGAATTATGAAGCAAGTCGAAAAATGGCATTTGCATTTGCTTGAAATTAATTTTCAATAACAAATAATTTTGTTCAAATATATACAAAAAAAAAAACGTAAGAATTTTTTTAAATTATCTATAATTAATGATTATTATTAAATTTTTTAGTTGTTAGAAGGCCATTCTGTTAAACGTAAAAAATGCTGTTTTCCGCGCAATGTTAATCGATTTGACTGTAGCTCAGTATAAAAATATTAACTTATTTTTCAAGATAAACTGACGGAAATCAATCTAAAATATTTACAAAAATATATTTTCTAAAGCTGACTAATATGTTATCAATTTTAATAAATTTGGTATCAGAGTAAAGTTACAAAATACTTTTTTAAAATACTGTATTTTCCTTATTCAACAAAAAAAGAAATAAATTGTCTTCAAAGTAATATTTTTCCGAGATGGGGTCTCAAAGGTTCAAGAACCTACTGGCATTTCAAGCTTCTCTGGTATATACAAGTTGTAAAAAATCCATAACCAAGTATACTTAATACTTTTTAACTGTCCATAGCAAGCGAATGGTTAGAAATTATCTGCATACTAGTTTACGCCACTCTCCTCATGATAGACTATACTTTTAAATATTTTTATTTTCCCCCAAAATCAACTGATCGGGTGATTGTGAGGTGTGTATATCATATATCATATCTGTACAGGCAAGACTCCTATAATTAATAGTAAAGTGTATTGTTAATTTTTTTTCTGCCAATATAGTTTCTGCATCAGCAAGCTCAGGAAACCATTAAATGGTACAAAAAGAAAACAACAATCGAAGTGTTTAACTTGGAAACGTAAAAACAACACTTATTCGTACCTCAAGTATTTTCAACGCATCAGATATGAAGATTATTATGTACACATGAAAGGTGCACCATAATAATAGGCAATTCACATTAATGGACTATGAGAAATCTTGTCTACACGGTGACTGTAACTAGTCGTAGCACTAAGAAAAGTCATCCATATATACATATACACATTAATTGCATTGACTTTTATATTATTTGAAGAGTTGGAAGAGTTAGACCTACCTAAATTTATACCGATCGTATCATCACGACGACCTAAGCTACTTTCAGACATGTCCGTCTGAGCGTCTGTTTGAACGCAAACTAGTCTCTCAATTTTTGAGATATTTCAGTCAAACCTGGTACCCGGATGTATTTTTATATTTATACGATTTGTTCAGATATGAGAATTAATATGTAATGCTAAAATGCAATACAATAACTTTTATATGTTCATGAAAGGTATAAAGATTTCGGTATGTTTCCTATAATTTTGGTGTCGAAGCAGAACGAGAAAACACTGACATCCCAAAATAATTATGAAAATGTTGTGAATCTATGGTTACTTTTGTGATAAGTCTTAACTAACATTAAATGCCTTTTAATAGGCTGGTTATGATTTATGGCTCTCATAAGATTTTTTACTCCAAATAGCTTAAACGATCAATTTTAATCCAAGCGATTTTCGGTCCAATTTTAACTCAAATTAAAGGAATGGGCTTAGATGTTTTTATTAGAAATAAAGGAATCTAAGGCAAAGTATTATCCGAACGGCAGAGGTATGAAAAGCTATTTATTTTATGTCATCAAAGGAATTCACATTCCCTGCACAGGGGCGACCCAATTAAGAAAAAACCTGTTTTAGATGTTAGTATGCTTGAACACACGGTTGATATGTAACATTCCCTCCTTCGTTGGGCAAAGTCAAGTCAAGTCAATGAAATAAAATAATAATAAAAATCGAGTTATCAAGTACAGAAAAATCTCGGACTTATGGGCGGGCGAATGGACAGACTGTTAAATGGATTCCTCTCGCCTTTCGTTCAATTTTGTTCATGTATTTTTGCTTAAATCTGTTTTGATTTCCCTGTTATGCCACAAGTATTTATGCAATTACAAGTTAGAAAACGAAATGAAATTAATTTTATTGAAAATATAGTGTTTAAACTAGTTACAGATTGCCAACAAAATTATCGTCAATTTTTATTATTTATATGGTTAATGTATTTATACATACATACATTTACAATATACATATACATACGCATGCATGTGTATGAGACTTTTCCTTGAAATCGACAAAACCACTCTTTGCACCTGTAATTGTAGCAACATGTCTCGAGTAGCAAAACAACGCTGAAGGGCAGAAAGACGGCTCTTTACAAGGATGAAATACCTCAAATGCGCAAAATAATATGCACTTTGTGAAGAAAGAAAGAGGAAATATGAATCAAGTTGGTGCAATCTGCAGTTGAATGGCAAAGAGAAAAAATTTGAAAAAAAGAAAAAGAAATCAAGGAGGTGCAACGAGAGACGCACATGTGCTGATATGTGTGTATATATGAATCCAAGAGAGGACATATGTATGTATCTTATATAAGAAGGATAAACTAGGTACAAGCAGCTGCATAAGCTTGTGTTCATACGCAGTTTTTTCTCTTCTACTACTTTACATTTGTGTTGTTGTCGCTCTAGTTGTATGCATTATTTACCAAGAACTCGTATGAACTGAGTATGAGAAAAATGTCGAATGAATTGCAGGTTGTTCAACTAAACATTTCCTAACGGAAATTACACCACCCACAAATATAGATACATATAAGAATATAAACTGCGCTTCAAAGATATAGACGCAGTTTGGGAAAAGTTAAAAGCCTTAGTATCAACCATCTAAACTATGGGACCCAGTCAATAACATCCCGATCTTAGTCCGTGCAAAAATGAAGTCCGTTATTAACAAGCTAGGCTTTCTTATTCTGAAAGGCACGTGAGTTGCGATTGGAGTCAGGTAAATTTTGTGAAATTCAGCAACTTTTATGGAATAACAACCAGACTAGACAACAAGAAAAACCAATGGTTAAACCATTAGGTTATGTGTGTACCGGGTTGACTTATTGTTGCTTTCATTTTTTCCCGCTTTCCTTTACGCAGATAACAAACAATTTTACAATGCCACGGAACTTAAGCATGCCATCAGAAAGCTTGATCTGAATTGACTAATGTGATTTATTTTGCCCAAGTAGCGGATATAGCTTGAAAATACTGGAAGAAGTCGATTTTGTTAGTTTCATGTTAAGTGGTGGTTTCTAGAATTTGTACTGTGAAAATTTGGAGAGAGAGAGAATAACAAACGCTTCACAATATTTCTCTAAAACATTTTTAGTTTTAAAATTTGTATTTAAAATTTTGCATGTGAGTCTACAGCTTTGATACGCAGTTTATGTATGAAAATGTACGTTGATATGTAATATGGAATAAAAGAGTAGAAAATTGCTATTCTAAGTCTTCTGCATATTCACTGATGGCCTTTACATACATATATAAATGAAATAGCTTCTAATTATCCTGCTTTTCTCTGTGCACAAGTTCATTTACTCATGCTGATAGGGTGAATATAAGTTTGTATGCGCAGATTGTTGAGGTTATGTTGCGGCCGGAAGAGTTCCTGCACAAGTGAAATCGTGAGTTGATAGCCTGAAATAAGAGGAAGAAGAAGCAATTACAGTTGGACAGAGCGTCACTGTGAAGCTATAGTATTAACCGCGCCAGCCGTGCGTTCTCTTGCGTTGCGTTGGAGTGGCACTAGTTATGAAACGTTATAAATTGCATGGATTAACGAGTTTTGAATTGGATTAATGCTTCTTTCTCCTGCTTTTCTCTAACACTCAGGAGATTTACTCATTTTAATTGCGCAAAGGCAGCGGCCAACGACTCAACAACTACTTGCTGCTTGTGCAATATTCAGTAGAAATGTTCTAATGAGTTTAGAGGCCACTAAATAATATAGCCACCAGCTGAGATGTCCGTACGGTATCTGTATTATCTACACTTGCTCCATTTTTCTCATTATTCTCTTGATCTTGCATTTTTTAATCACTTGGCGTATTTACGTTTTACGTTGCTAGTAAAAGCCTTTGAGATTGATTATACTCAATAGCAATTGAATTGGAATTGTAGATGATGATGATATTTGAGATAAATGCATCTGAAAATTTCAATTAAAAAGGATTTGTCTCTATGTGATGTAGTTCTTTTTTAGTTTTTGCTCTTCTTCTTGTAACCTCTTCTTTAATGAATTATGAGTACTTTTGTAATAATGGTTTCATGTTTTGGTGGCACAAAAAGAAGAAAAACTGCATACATATATATGTACATATATACTGCGACCAGTAATCCGTAAATTTTATGGAAATTTTATTAAGGCAATAAAAATTTTAATTTCTACTCAATTTATGCCAACGATTGGAAGAACATGCAACGCATTAGCATGGCTTTGCCTTATTACGCTCCATTGCAAAACTTATTTTATATAATTTTTTTAATATTGCGTTATTCTTATATGTATATAAGCATATTCCATGCGCTGCATATCCAGCATAAATTCGGCCAATTGTCGCCCTATGGACCTGCGGATGGCAAAAGTTTGGAAAAAAAAAAGAATTCGGCATAATTAGGTAGGTACGCGAAAGTAGTAGTAAGTGATCCATTTCGTGGTTCCCTACTTTTTTAAAGAAAAAAAACACAGAAAATTCAAATTTAATAGGAAATGTTCATTATCATTCGAAAGCACATTCTTTGGCATTTATTTTTTGCAGATTATCTCTTTCAAATGTTGGCCGCAGCTACCTCTCAGATGGTCCATACGTTGAGTCCAATTTTCGATGACTCGTTCGAGCATTTGGACTGGTAACTGGCGAATGACACGTGTGATATTCTGCTCCAAGACCTGAATCGAAGCGGGATTGTCCGCATAGACTTTAGACTTAACATATCCCCACATCTCTATCGGTGTGGTCTCACACGATCTTGGTGGAAACGTGAAATTATCTACTCACCGAAGTGGCGCCGTCTTGTTGAAACCAAATGTCGCGAAGATCACGAGCTTCGATTTCAGGCATCAAATAGTCGGTTATCATGGTGCGATAATGGTCGCCATTGACGGTTACGTTCTCACCGGCATCATTTTTGAAGAAATATGGACCGATGATTCCACCAGCCCACAAACCACACCAAACCGTTGTTTTTTCTAGATGAAATGGCAGACCTTGGATCTCTTCAAGTTGCTCTTCGTCCCATATGTGGCAATTTTGCTTGTTTACATACCCATTGAACCCGAAACGGGCCTCATCGCTGAACAAAATTTAGTTCGAAAACGTCGGATCTTCTTGGAACATTTCAAGAGCCCATAGAGCGAAGCGATGTCGCTTGGGAAGGTCGAGTGGCTTCAGTTCTTGCACAAGCTATATTTTGTATGTTTTCAATTTAAGATCTTGACGTAAAATGCTCCAAGTCGTTAGCTAAGTCAGTCCGAGTTGCTGCGAACGGCGCCGAATCGACTCTCCACGGTTTTCGTGTACACTCTCAGCTACGGCCGCTATATTTTCTTCACTGCGTATTGGACGTGGTCTATTCGGTCGAATATTATCCAATAATGAATGTTGCGTCTCAAGATGCCTGATCAGGGATCGAACCAACTCATCCTAGCTTCACAGGCGAGTGCTCTACCACTGAGTCAACATCAGCCATGTGATCTGTTGTTGTAATATTCAATTCATTACCAACCAACAGCTATTTATATTTTTGGCTAGGCTATTATGGCTAGGATGTGACCTGGCGTTTTACATTAATTTGTATATATTAACTTACATATACACTATGTGTTAGCTTGTTTGTTTGGCTACTACTAAACGAAAGCTTATGAAGTTCTTAACTAAGGGCATATGAATCTGTGTTAATAAATTTGATTTAAAAAATTTTCAAGTGACCAAATTAAAATCTCTAATTAAAAGTATAAGACATTTATTCAATATAATTTAAAAATACATATGCGTACCAAGTTTTGAAATATTTTTAGAACTCCAGAACTTGTTTGAGTTCAAATAGAAGGACAGACATACAGATGAGCATGACTAAATGAACTCAGCTCGCCGTTGTGATCCGATCGGTTTCTATCACATACTTTGGACCAAAGTAATAAGCACTCAGATATTTCATGTTTAACGAGATCTTGCTTTCTCCTTTTATTATTATTTTAGTTCACATAATTGATCCTTAATATCAATACATACATACATTGATATAGTTTTATTAGGTGTTGTATTTAATTACATAAATAGTGGATCCTCATTAATAGATCCAGAATATAAGAAAGTCACGTTCTATTAACTTTTTCTTTTGACCTTTTGAGAATACGCTCTGGAGATTCCAGAATCAATGATTATTTCACTTCTCTGAAAATAAATTATTTTAAATTTTCTAAACGCTTACTGCCGAGCCGGTATTTTCCTTGTCTCGTTGCAAATGCAATGCAGAAAAGAATAACTTTGGCGGCTACCAAATAGCTGTTATCAAATCTTTCAAATCTGATATCAGCGCTGATTTAAAACCTTAAACAAATTCACTTCCCGAGGTTAAATCAACAATTTTGATAGTTCTACAATTAATTATAGGCAGAGGGATCTGAATAACATTGTCTTGTGTTGTTGATACCAACGCACTGGAACACATAAATCAGCTTTGGCAGCGTTCTTATGCTGGTAACCTGTGCATTAGAGAGTGAATGCAATTCATTTTGGTATTTTTGTGCCCCGAATGAAACCAGCCTTTCTTTGCTTACACTCAGTAAATCACAACAATAAAAATAAGTCAAACACTTCAATTGTGAGGCGTGATAAACTACAGGTTTTCGCCACTTATGCGAGAGTAGCTTATTTTATTTCCATAAGACCAGCCCGGAAAGCGGGTTGAACGAACTTATTTCTAGACTTAAGCGATAATCTCTGAAATTGGCTTTCAACGTCCAAATATTGCATTTTTATTTAATTTCTAAATTCTTCCTTTTTTACAAAATTACAAAATTGTAATGGCGGGTAGTCGGCTGCACATAAAAAATTTTGTCTTTTTTTTTCGCACAGTCATTGTGCGCTAGAGTAGCGAGTCACAATTGACCAAGTCGTGGCAGCTAGAGTTTCAAGCGCGCTTAATTTACTTGTTTCTTCCCTAATATTTTGGTCATTTTGCTGCGGTAGCAGTGATTTTTGGCAGCTAGTTCTCCCTAATATTTTTTTTAAATACTATTTATTTTCACATTCAAAAAGATGTCTGTGGCACACCTTTTTTCGGTGCGTTGATTGCAGATGTCGCACGTCGCCTTTTTTTATTCTCCTTTCGGAGTTCAACACTTCCACAGCAACTCTTCAACTTCGTATTTTTCGCTTGTGGAACGAAAAAATTTTATCTTGACTTAAACTTTAATGCGACAGCGAATGTCGTAAATGTTTTCGCTGCTCTCATCCTTTGCGCCACTCTGTTTAGTCAATTTCACTGCCAAACACATACATGCAACCATCATCAGCGTAGACTTACCCCAAGCCGTTAGCGATGGGCTGACGAGCTTTCCGTTCCAACAGCAATTTGGGTGCGTCGAATGTGAGGGCGAGCTGGCCTATGACGTGAGTTGAGTCACTCATATCTCCTTAATATAGAATGGTGAGCTCCCATTTGCCCTCAACCAACAAGAACAACTGTGTGCGTGTATAGGAAAAAACGCGAATGTGATAGCAAAATTCGAAATTAAAAATGAAAAGAAAAATCAATATCAATGCAATTGCGTTGAGAGTGGGGAAATTGGCGGATATGACTGTGGTATATGTGGGCAATGGTATTGATGATGGTCACTGACGAAAGGAAATGAAAATAAACGGACGGGCAGTGGAATGAATACAAGAATATGTGGTTCGAGTTTTCTTACGCCATGGTGAAAATAAATAATAAGTTTTAAAAATATTACTAAACAATACATCATCATATATATTTTATATTTTTAAAATGGATGAATAAAACAATTAACAGAATATTTCCTTCAATTTATACATATTATATCTTTGGTTCAAATACAGAACAACGGAAGTGATATAACTTTGCAGACATTAAAATTGTAAAAAAATGCTGTTCGGGGTAAATAATTGATGCAAATAAATATCTTGGTTTTCAATTCGATTTCAGTGAACCCGGGACCTGTTTAATACATTTTCCTATGAAATTATACTCGACAGGGAATGTCAACCCATTCGAGTGTATTTTTGTCATGAGCTTTCATAAAAATCGATCAGCCGTTAAGATGTGGCTTAGAACAAGCAGTTGATCCCTTCACTTGTTACAATAAACACCAACACGCACACCACAAATTGAAGTAGAAAATCGGTCGGAAATCACTTTGGCGGTTATAATTTATTATTAATATGGAAATCTATGTGTATTTGAAATTTTTGTGACGATATATCGAATGAAAAACTTTGATTCTTCACTTACGTCGAACAGGTGTTTTTAACAAAAACTGAAAAATAAAAACGCGAACTATGTGCGATTTCCAAGTTAACCCTTTGACCTATACATATCATATGGTATCATACACATTTAGAAGAAAACACAATCAGATTAGAAAGTAAATAAAAACAAATTCATCCAATGTCACATTAATAGATATTGGATTTCAATACCAATCTAGTACAACTTTTCCCGTTTTTTAATTTCCTTACCCATTTTGTTAGGATAAATAACTTAAAAATTTCAAACCTTTACAAAGCTTTAACGGTTCATAAAAAGTCATATAAAAATCTTGAAGATCTATTTAGAAAAGTCACGCAAATTGACAGGAAAATTGTTGCTCCCTGCGTATGACGTCAAATGGTTTCAAATTTATGCTCCCCATGAGCGGTGAAAATGCGTTTTTGTTAGGTGAATTTGTTGTTCGTTAGATGAATTAACGACATAAAATATTCGAGATAGATATGGACATACATACATACATATGTACACATATCAAACTTAATGGAATGACGAGACGAATCTACTTGGCCATGTCTGTCGTCCGTCAGTCCGTTCACACGAAACTCAAACAAGGATGAGATATTTTGAAGAAAATTTGTTCACATGTCCCTTAGGTCATAAGAACGAACGCTACTCCATATTCACCTTCTATAGAACAGTGGTTTTGAATAGTACGAAAATCGCGATAATGCAATTGTAGTTAGATATATTAGGGACGATTGCATTAAACGGAAATATATGAGTGCTTGGAAAAAAATTTTGGATGGGAGCGGCAACCATCCAGAAAGCACAGAATAGAATTTGATAAAATTTAATACTTATAATTTCCATTGTGTTGTGTGAACGAGAATTGAATATGAGCACAATCGAGCTACAATTTTGCCTTTGTTCCATATACATAACAGCCTTTTTTCTTTCTTTAAAGCATCAATACTTTTAAGAGCGACAAAAGTCCTACCGAAAACGTCTGACATAGGTTCAGAAATAGACTACCTGTGTGTTATATGTACCTTCTATTTTTGATCGATATGTGGACTTGGGGTCGAATATTTAAGGAGTTTATCGAAAAAACTGTAACTTATCTAAATATCTGACAAAAATACATGTTCCCCATATACAAGCCTACCTCTTATATAACTGGACTCTAGTCCTTCTGTGAGACACCGGACGTTTAATATACTCGTAAATACCTGCATATCAGTACTACCTACTAAATTTTTATTATATTTTCAATCAAAGTAAACTTCAGTTAATTACTATTTATTTATTTATTTTATTTGGATATTATTATTTTGTTTCTGCTTCTTCTAAATTCGATACATATATTCTGCATTCCGTTTTTGAAAATTCGACCACGGTATGCGGCAGAGTGTCGTGTGCCCTAACGGTTGCACTATGAACTGGATAATCTTACAGTGCACTGATGCTTATGTTGATTACTGATGGTAGGGCAAGGGTCTTTGCTGGTCTTTTTCGAAGTCGAAGTTCATGTCTCTGAACTATTTGTATCGAATTATCAAACAATTTGTGCACTATTGTTCTTAGTAACTTAAATCATCAGAAGTAGCACTGAAAACTACAAAGCAATTTTATTATTGGAAAGTTGTTATTTTTTTAGTCAAAATCTAATGCTCAATGGTTATTTGGAATCAGCGGAACTGGCTTGACATTAAAAAAAAGACAGATTAGCGAAAAATACTGTTCCTCGCTCAGTGCTTTTTTGGTTAAACAGTTATAAAACATTTATTTCTGGAAATGACAATAATAGATTCTAAAAGATATTTAAGAATATTAAATTTAATTACTTATTTCGACCTTTCTCACTTGCATAAAATACTTTTTATAAAAATTTTTTCGCATGAAATTCTCTTTTGCTTGTTTTTTTCTCTCTTAAATTAACTGTTGCTTATTAAATTCTACGAAAATGTTTAGATTAGGAATGGTACACACTCGTCATACAAACAGAGAAGAGAGTTTTATGGTTTAATTTGTCAAAGCTATGTATAGGCAACTACAATAATTCCAAGTACAAAACATTTGACATAGTTTTTCTAGAGTTCCGACGGTTTTGTTGACATAGTTTTTGTTGGCTACACTTCCACGAACACTCTCAGTTCGGTAAAGCAATTTAATGTCAAAATCGCACAATATAAAACAATAATACGCATATACATAAATATATATATATTGTATATAAAAACAGCAAAGAAAAACATTTATTCAACTGAATGAAACTGACTGTGTTTAGCTCAATTTGGGTTTCAGTGTGACAATGTTGCGGGTGCTGGTAGACAAAATAATAGAAAGAAGAAAGAAGTGCTATCTTCTGCCATGCCGAAGTGTTTATACCTTTCATGAACATTGAAATTTATTGCAAATTGCAAAATTCAATTTCGATGATTTTCAGTGTCAATATAAAATTGAATTTACTTCTATAGAATACCAGATTTAACGCTATTAAATGCTTTTTTGGCGGATTTTTGATCCATAACCTCATATATGAACAAATCGGTTGTATGGTAGCTATATGTTATATTCGTCCGATTTCCATGATTTTCAGAACCAACGTTTACTTTAATTTAACTATATATAATATTAAATTTCACCATCCTAGATGCTTTTTTGACTGAGGAGTAGCCAAAGCCTCACATATGAACAAATCGGTTGTATGGGAGCTATATGTTATACTTGTTCGACGATTTTCAGAAACAATATGCAATTTATTATGTACGTGTAGTATATCTCAAAAAGTGTATCTCAAAAACTGGAGGACTAGTTTGAGTTCAAACAGACAGACGGCTCGTCATTCATATAAATTTCGGAGCATCTATCTCTTCTCCTTCTGGTACTTACATACTACGAACCAAAGTTAATATTCACTTTCATGTACATGGAAGGTATAAAAGTATGTGGTGATGTATTGTATTTGGTGGCTTGCAAAAGTTTATAAATTTGACAATACAGAATTTGAGTGGCAGTGGAGTGAGTCAGAGTCAGTGAATGGCGTGGGAAGGAGTCAGGTAACGACCGACCGACTAACTGGACATTTCTGCTGACGATGACGAAGCATTCAAGCAAAATCAACTGCAACAGTCATCAACACAAAAGCAATAAAAGCAAAAATGAAAGTTCAGAGTACAAATGGGTGCGCGTGTACATACTCTGTATATATGTACTTATATATATATATATTTGTGTAAGTTTACGTGAGGCTATGTTTGAGTGAACAAAGCTTGGCATTAAGCTATTTCTATGTACATATTTACAATAGTTTCATACACCTGTTCAATTTAATAATGACAGAATTTCCTTATAGCAAAAACCGATAGCTGGATTATTGAAATCTTTGGATTGAACTTCTAACCACAGCCAATAGATTTGGGAATTCGCGAGTTCGAGAAATATTCAAGTCCTGGAGGTCTTCCTCTTCCGTTATTAAGAAAAGTTTTAAAGTCTGGAATACATTTGTCCATTCGGACAACACGACCTCGATAGTCGCAGACTCTTTGTTTGCTGAACTCTATCAAGGCCGCAATATGAAGGGTGATCTTTTTCGAGGTTTCCAACTTTTTTACAGAAAAAACACAGAAAATTCAAATTTAATGTGAAATGTTTATTATCATTCGAAATAACATTCTTTGGCATTTATTTTTTTAAGATAATCTGTTTCAAATGTTTACCGCGGCTACGTCTCAGATGGTCCATTCGTTGAGTCCAATTTTCATGTCTCGTTTGAGCATTTCGACTGGTAACTGTCGAATGACACGCATGCTGTTTTCTCCAAGGCCTGAATCGAAGCGGGATTGCCCACACAGACTTTAGACTTTACATATCCCCAAAGGGAAGAAGTGTAACGTTGTGATATCACACGATCTTGGTGACCAATCGACCGGCGCAAAGATGCGATGTGTGGGAAGTGACGCCGTCTTGTTAAAACCAAATATCGCGGAGATCACGAGGCATCAAATAGTCGGTTATCATAGCGCGATAACGGTCGTCATTGACGGTTACGTTCTCACCGGCATAATTTTTGAAGAAATATGGACCGATGATTCCACCAGCCCACAAACCACACCAAATCGTTGTTGTTTCTGGATGAAATGGCAGATCTTCAATACCTTCAGGTTGTTTTTCGTCCCAAATGTGGCAATTTTGATTGCTTACATACCCATGAGCCAGAAATGGGCCTCATCGCTGGAAAAAATTTTGCTCAAAAACGTCGGATCTTCTTGGAACTTTTCAAGAATTCATAGAGCGAAGCGATGTCGCTACGCTTTCAATTTAAGATCTCGACGTAAAATGCGCCAAGTCGTTCCATACGTCAGTCCGAGTTGCTGCGAAAGCGCCGAATCCACTCTCGACGGTCTTCGTGTACACCCTCAGCTACGGCCGCTATATTTTCTTTACTGCGTTCTGGACGTGTAATAGTACGCTCAGTAGGCCGATTATGTTGAGTGAAGCGCGCGAAACACATTCCTTACAAAACGTGAATTTTCGTAATAAAGTTGAATAAATTGTAAACGTTGTTCAGGCGTAAATCTTTTCATGATGAAATGCTAAACAATCCTGAAAAAAAAAATAACATGACAACTGGACACGACTCACGCGTGATCTGTCAAAAAAGGCTTTTGAAAAAAGTACCTCTACTTGTATCACCCTTTACAACCATTCGTATGTTGTCAGCTTCAATGGTGGGCAACGGGTCTGCAGAGAAGTCGCGACGAATGCCACCTGGCTGGAGGACGACAGCTGTCAGTTTGTTTTTCACTGTGTTCCCACTTCCTCCACCTTGTCGTTGATATCAATAACATCAGCAACGGTAAAAATAGCATGTAGATTAGCTGTGTTATATTGACTGTGACGCAAAGGGCCGAAATTGAAATGGACATTCTTTGATTGACAGAGAAGAGGAAAATTTATTTACTTGCAGTGAAATTACACATGGCTTTCTGAATGTTATGTTCGTATGTGCATATGAACTCATTTTGTATGTATTTATATGAAAATGAAAGTATGTATGTATGTATATATTATAAATTCTCTGCAAAAATTTGTGGACCATATTGTTAACGGGATTACTCCACTATAGTCAGCGTTGGACTAACTAACGTCTGGTAATCAGCTTGTTGTTACCCGATTATTGCTCGTATTTTAACGATCATAATTACTAAATGAAGTTACAACAGCGGGAAAAGTTTTATACTTCCTTCTTATCAAAGCATATTGTATTTAAAACTACAAAGTATGTAATTTTCGAAATGCTCCATACTGTAATCCTCTGTAGGTATTCCATGGAGTAGTTATAAAACTAGCTTCGATTTCCTTCGGTTTTTCACTTTTTTCAATATTTTTGTTGGTGTAGCGAAACACACCTGGGTACCATTGCTTCAGTTATCTATATTTTACTTACCCGTGTAACATTAAATATCCACAACATATTGACCTTTTGAGACTCAATCAAGGGAAAATATTAATTTTAAAGTTAATTTAATTTTTTTTTCGTTGAATATTGTTTGGACAAAAATATGTTAGTATATGAAAGGAATATTTGGAGCAAAGAAAACATCGTCTTTAAAAAAATAGTTTGTAAGCAAATCATTAAAGTTAATACAGCAAATATGCAGTCCAATACATTGACTTTAAAAACAATAAAAAAATTTCTGAAATCGATTAACTACTAGCCAACTTATGACAGATTATAGGGCTTCTTTCATGTTTTATTTTCGTCAGTTTTTGCCACTCCGACAACTTCTAGGCAATAATTTAAAAAAAATGTCACCTCAATTTCTCTAAATTTTAGCTTGGAATCAAATCACGTCACACGGTTTTCAGCCAAATCGAAGATCATCGCGCATTTATAGCTACGCTAAATGCGGCCGTATACACATTATTCATGTTACAGACATATTTTTTTATCTTTTCACGCTGATATTGAAAAGTGCCTTCGACAGAAAAAATCGATTTTCAGCCGGTTTATAATATACTCTTTGCCTTTCTCAAATACTCGTAACTATGCTTACCAAAACACTTGTACATGTACATATACTAAACGCCTGAAACGTTGTCTGAGATTCGCGTGCCGTCAATAATTAAGTCGCACGAGAGAATCAAGTGAAACTACGAGGCAAAGTTAATATGGGAGTAAAACAGAGTTGCATGCATGTGCAGGCATTTGCTGCCACCAAATAATTGCGCCGCCTGCTGCCGTTGACATGCATACCGTTACAAGTCATATTTTATATGCAAAATTATAGTTATGTTTTACACAAATATTTACATTTTAATTTTTTTTATATTTTAAGTTTTTTGTTCCTGTTTCATATAATATTTTTACAAAAAGTCTTCGTGTATTTCCTCACGTTTTATTTCCAATTTATCAGATTAATGAAGAGAAAACATGCAGCCGGATTTTGGCATTTTGCTGTAATGGCCTTGTCGCATGACTCTACAGGAAAGAGTTTCTTACGTTTAATTAAATTGAAATGAAATCACACATTAGGGCAGTACAGAATAACTGCTCTCAATTAAAATAATTTAATTCTTTAACTCTTCGTTTGCCAGAAAATTAAAAATATGTACACCATTTTATGCGAAAAATGTTCTTATTGCGTAACTTTACAACATATGTAAAGGGTGATCCAAGTAGAGGTACTTTTTTCAAAAGCCTTTTTCTGACAGATCACGCGTGAGTCGTGTCAAGCTGTCATGTTATTTTTGTTCAGTATTCTTTGGCATTTCATCGTGGAAAGACTTACGCCTGAACAACGTTTACAAACCATTCAACTTTATTACGAAAATTCACGTTCTGTAAAGAATGTGTTTCGCGCCAGAACTGCCATTTCATCCAGAAAAAATAACGGTTTGGTGCGGTTTGTGGTCTGGTGGAATCATCGGTCCATATTTCTTCAAAAATGATGCCGGTGAGAACGTAACCCTCAATGGCGACCGTTATCGCACTATAATAATCCACTATTTGATGCTTGAAATCGAAGCTCGTGACCTCCGCGACATTTGGTTTCAACAAGACGGCGCCACTTCCCACACATCACATCAATCAATTGTTTTATTGAGAGAACAATTCGGTGAGCAGATAATTTCACGTTTTGGGCCGGTCGATTGGCCACCAAGATTGTGTGATATCACAACGTTAGACTTTTCCCTGTGGGGATATGTAAAGTCTAAAGTCTGTGTGGACAATCCCGCTTCGATTCAGGCCTTGGAGCAAAACATCACGCGTGTTATTCGCCAGTTACCAGTCGAAATGCTCAAACGAGGCATGAAAATTGGACTCAACGAATGGACCATGTGAGACGTAGCCACGGCAAACATTTGAAACAGATTATCTTAAAAAAATAAATGTCAAAGAATGTTATTTCGAATGATAATAAACATTTCCCATTAAATTTGAATTTTCTGTGTTCTTTCTTTAAAAAAGGAGGGAAACTCGAAATGGATCTCCCTTTACATTAAAATCGAGTAAAACCTAATATTTCCAATTTAATTTCTCCCGTTACACATAGAATCAAAATACATGTGGTCCAAATTACGAACCAGCGCCACTGGAGCTGAATTTACAGTTATCTTGGAAACATGTCTTATTTTTACTGGACCAATAATCCAAATAACTTTTCAGCTTTTTAATATCCATTATTAAATGTCTGGCCAAAAATGTCTTAACAGGGAGAACATATTTCTTACCAGTTGCACTGTAAGTTTCTTTGGAAAACCATATAATCCACGAATTCATCCGTGAGTAATAGGTGAAAAAGTTTAATAGGAGTCTTTTCAGATAATTCCAAAACTCTTTCGTTTAAACCCTGAGGATCAGAAAAAGCTCTTGAATTCGATCCAATATAATATTATTTGCGTATGCGCCAACAGAACTTCGAGGTTGATGTACGGGATTTGATAACGGCACTTAGTCACTAAAATTAGAAAGGGTACACATTGTCATCTAGGCTTCCCACAACTAACTTTCCATCTGACAGAATATGATCATCTTCAATGTTAGTATCACTAAGATCATGCGCAATCGACTTTACGTCTGACGAAGTGGGTTTAATTTTGTCTAGCGATTCCAAAATAGCGTAATGTCCTCGTAAATTTTACGCCGACTCATTTTTTCATTTACTGAAAAAAGGCAAGTACATTGGCAGTAGTACCAATTAATACGAAATAATAAATATGTACGCAATGACCCAAAAGTCAAATTTCGCAATCATAAATAGTAATTCTTACCGAAAAGAATAATTTCCACTGAAATCACTAACAATTCTATTATAAAAATTTAGACCGACTGTAATAAATGTAACTTGCACACCTGCACCCCACAAAGATAAAAGTCGCATTAGCACAATATTTTCCAATCAAGGTAACAACAATCATTTAAACTACAGTTTACAGTCAAACTACCGTTTCACGCTAGTGGCTCAAACTTTAAACCTTTTCTAAAGCAGCAACGAAGTAAAATGATTTACCCGTGCCAAAGAAAGGAATAGCAAAACTTTTGGATACAGTGCTAAGCTGTCCAAAATATCTTAAATGCATTTTCTAGTACTCAGGTATCCCTTCAGTTTACTAATAACATTCAGAAGTATAAGTATAACAGGTCGTTAGAAAAGTCCCCGGCCTGCCATAGTAAAACAAATTTTTTTGTCAAAATTCATTTCTTTAATTCAACATCGTTCCCTTCAAGGATACACTGATTATAGCGATCCAATCCCAACTTTTCGATACCATTTTTTTTAGTACGATTTGTCCTTTGCTTCAAAATATGCCTTAGTTTCGGCGTTCATCTCTTCCATCTACGAAAATTTCTTACCAACGAGCATTCTTTTGAGATTTGAGAACAGGAAATAATTGCAGGAGGTCAGAGCTGAAGAATGCGTTGCTCATTTCAACACATCTAAACTTAGCATACAAATCCCTGATGGTTGATTTTTCCTTTTTATCCATTTTTTCACAATAACAAAGTTGCTTCACTCAAAGTGTTACAATACACAAACCAATGATCCGAAAGCTGTCAAAATTATACACGCGTCTTTTGAATGTTAGTCCGAACTAAAAATCATATCGATTTAATTATTTCTAATTCCGTTTATTTGCCAGGTCGGGGACTTTCCAATTGACCTGTTATATGTATCTAAAATGTAATACATTTGTATTTCATTGCTGAGATTTAAATTAATTATATTATTGATCGATATACTATACACTCCTACAATGTGTATGCATAATACATTTACACATTTATCAAGGTTACTCATCATCATTAAACAAGAATCTGGGGATAGGTTACCTTGAGTCTTTTAATTCAAACATTTCAGCCGTGTCAAAAAATATAAATTGTATAACACTATTATATGCGATAATGTGTTTGATAATTTTTATACCTCTGATCTCATGAAGCGTATTATTATATGAACTATGATCCGAGTTAGAAGGAGAAAAAATAGTCTTCTTCAATTGACTGAATTAAAAGAAAATGAAAAATATATACATACATACATATATATATATATATATAAATATATATGATCACAGTTTATGTTCGTTTGGCTGTCCGTTTGTTCGTGTGAAAACTAGTTTCTCAATTTTGAGGTATTTGAATGAAATTCCGTGTGTAGATAATGTGCTTTTCTAATAAATGTATTAATTATTCGTCGGGAGCAGTGTGAATGGACGCCATCTTGTATGGTGTTTTAATTTTCACATTTTGTATGAAATTTAGCACAATAAAATATTTGGGAAAGGCATAAACGAATTTTTCTCATATTTTCTGCTTTAATTTTAATGCCCACGCACAAGTGTTTTATGTATGTAAGTACATACATGTTTATGCCGCAACGTTTGGTCTAAAGTTAACAAACGCCTATTTTAATTAATAAAATTATCACATAGATATAATGAATATGACGGTATATCCATTTACTGTATTTTAAATGTTAATTCAGCGCTTTACAGTTTACTTACTTGTATATATGGTATAACATATGTATGTGCATGTGTACAATATGGATAAGCTGCTGCATGCATTTATTTTCTAATTTGCAAGATTTGCATGTATGCAGTGTAAACAAGTGTGTTTTTTGTTAATGCTACTTAATTTAATTATAATTTATTCATAAATTTAATGAGTATCGACATTGCACGAGTTCGCACACAACATAATTAATTGGCCAACCCTCATTTGCATTTATGAAGGTGCATTATGGGGACTGATTTATGGGCATAACATATGTTGACGAGAAGTATACCGCAATTTTATCCAATCGAGCTCATGTGCCAGCAACCACTGAAAATTCAATCAATTACTTCAAATTATTTGATGCAGTGGTATTTGAACCGTGAAAAAAGTTATGTCTGTTAGTGGATATATGTATTGCATATGTAACAAAAGCACATATGTGTGTGTCTCTAAAGGATATGTGAATACGTGTTGCTTAGATAAGCATTTTGATATATGGAATATTCACTTATTATGTTTTAATAGATTGAAAGCCGAAACTTGGCAGTGGCAAACGTTGTTATTTCGGTCTCGTGCAATATCGAACATAAAGGTGGAAGGACAAAAAAAAGGACAATAATTTTGATGAAATTATATTTTACTATTATAAACTGCTAAATAAAGGGAAGAAGGAAATATGTATGGTAAAAGTTTGAAGCAATAAAAAAAAAACAAATAACGGCTGTCTTCGACCATGCCGAAGTCTTTATAACTGTATGATCATAAAATTTTTTTTGCTAATTGCAAAAATCGATTTTGATAACTTTTAGTGTCAATGTCAACTTGAATTTACGCCTGTAGAATACCAAATTTCACACTCTTAGATGCTTTTTTGACGGATTTTTGATCAAATTTTGAGCTATATATCATATTCGTCCGATTTCGATGATTTTCAGTACCAATATGCAATTCATTATGTATGTGTATTGTTTGTCCAGAACTTCACGTTCACGGATTTATGATCCAACATTTCAAATTTGAAAAATCGGTAGCTGTATTCCTACCAACTTTGGTTGAAATATTTCAAAAATTGAGGGACTAGTTTGTGTTCAAACACAGATACGGACAGATGGCTAAATCAAGACAAGTGATTCTGACTCTTCTCCTTCTGGTACTTACATACTTCGGACCAAAGTTAATATTCATTTTCATGTTCATGAAAGGTATAATGAGGAAAGTCCAACAGTTGCTGCCTAGATATTTCGCTAAATCTTGTACCCGTATGCGCGTGTATATATTTTGCAGCTCTTCGAAACTATTATGCCAGCCAAGTCCATTTAATCGCAAAATGCCGTATTTCGGAAAAGCGACTGGCCATACACGATCGTAAATATACTAGTCTCATTTTATATTAGTTCAAAACCTATGTATATGCTACCAAATTTAGGGAATTTTCAAAAAAACAGTTTGATATTTTTTGTACTAGTACTTCAGCCTGATATATTAATTTGAAAATTCTTTAGTGAATATTGACATTATGTATATTGAGGAGTATAGTGTACATATGTGTACGCTAATGTCTATAAATGCTTTTGTGCTTTCTCTGTGTTTTTGTTTGTTATGTATTTCGGACGTGGATGGTGGTGTTTACGGAAACCTTCAAAATACAAAACTCAAACCACAAAACTCAATGTACAAAGGCATGGTTGAAGCCGAACATTGGATTGAAGGGATGTGGCGCTCCGGAAGTATCTAACTGCCTGTCTTGTTTCCGTTGTTATTCTTTTTTAAATACTAAGCGGAAACTGAAACATTGCGAGGATGTACTCGCAAAACTACAAAAAAAGTGTATATATTATATTTGTTTACATATGTATGTAACTTTGTGGAATATCTGAAACAAAAGTGAATGTGTGTTATATCCATTGGTGGATTCTCGTATGGAATGTGCTTTCTTTTAATTTAATTTATAGACTTTCATATAAAACACATATACATATGTATATATACTTTGACTTATTGAGTAAAATACGTTTACATAAAAATTTACTTATTTTTATTTATGTGAATGTTAAACTATAAATATTTGCAAAGTCAGATTTCCACAAACATATGGTTCGGTAGAACAAACTTTCACCCGCAAAGAGGAGGGGTAAAGTGAAAACCATTTTAAAAGTTATTTCATGGAAAATTGTCTTATTTTTAAAATAAATTGATTTGAGTTTCAGTGTTGAATTGTTGCGGTATTTTCAAAAGTAATATCAAAAGATAAAAGGAGAGCAGGTGATGATGTCATAGTTTGTATTCATAGAAGTATTTGCCGATTCTTAAAGTAACAAATAAATTGCTCAGTTTAATACAACACAAATGAGAATATTTATATAACTTAGCTTAGCACAATATGGCCAACATTAGTTTAACATATTTTAAATAACTTTACAAATGAGAACTGTCAACTAAGGCGTGAAAAACTTTGCAATTCAAGCAGTCACTTCTAATAAAAAACGTTTGGCGAATATAAATCTTTGGTATTTAGTTGTTTACTATTTTAGTTAGTTCAGTTTTTTTTATTTTCTCAGTTGTCAAATATCTTGGTGCATATGTTACAAACAGTTGATGATGTACTATCAAACATACATATGTTCACTGTTTGCTAAAACATTCAATATCCATATGTATGTATACCCATTGCTTTCCCTTTTCCCCACTCTCTGCTGGCGAATGGAAAAGGCAGAGATAGTTGAATGGTTATTACGTTATTTTATTTACTTGCCTCCAATTTGTCTTGTCTTATAATCTCGCGATACATCACGGCCTATTATAGTAAGACACTTTTTTTTTGGCAAAATTAATTTATTTTAGTTAAATATAGTTCCCTACAAGGGTGAACACTGAATATTAGCGACCCTCCAATATTTCGATACCAATTTTGTAGTACGATTTGTCTTTTGCTTCAAAAGAGGTCTCAGTTTAGGCTATCACATCTTCATTCGACGAATATTTCTTCCCAGAGAGCATTCTTTTGAGATCTGAGTACAGAAAATAGTCGCTGGGGCCAGATCTGAAGAATACGGTAGATACGGAAGCTATTTGAAGTCCAATTCATGGATTTTTGCCATCGATTTCACTGACTTGTGACAATTGTGGTGCATTTTCCTGGTGAAACAGCCACGATTTCGTCCTTCAAACGGTCCAATAACGCTATATAATAGTCGCTGTTGATGTTTCTTCCTTTTAAAGGTAGTCAATGAAAATTATTTCATGCGCATCCCAAAAACACACACAGACGCCATAACCTTGCCAGCCGATTGTTGCGATTTTCCACGCTTTGGATTCATCGTGTGCAATCCAATTGGATGATCGGTCGATTGGACTTGGTAGTGAAATGATGATTCATCCACATGTCACATATCGACACAAAAACTTGGATTTATTAGACTTGAACATCTCCAAACACTGCTCCGAATCATAAATTCATCGTTGTTTTTGGTCTAAAGAGAGCTCACACAGTACCCACTTTGCACAGAGCTTTCTCTTACCCAAATATTCGTGAATGATATGATGTACATATTCAATAGCGCCTGCTATTTCACTCAATTTCAATTTACGGTCATTCAAAATCATTTTGCGGATTTTTTTGATGTTTTCGTCGGTAATAACCAGTGTCCACTGTGTTCACCGTTTTCGGTGTTCATTTCACCACATCTTAACTTTGCATATTTTTTCCCTTCACAAAGCGATATTTTATCAATACATGAAACTCCTTTCCAAAAGTTGCTTCACTCAAAATGCTACTTATATATTTCACAACGTCATCGTGGTATATATTTGATATCACGTCGATGAAAAATTGCTATTGCCGAAAACTATTGTGGCGATGAAAGTTTATCTGTTAAAACTGTCTGTTAAACTGTACCAAATTGGCCACAGCTTCTTCCTAGAAATTTAAGAACAAATTGCGGGAATACTATTTTCCTCTTTTTCTGGTACTTTTTACTTGAAATTCTTTTTTCCAGGAAATAGTCCGATCGTTTTGAAAAGAGATATATGAATGCTTATGGTTGGATTTGGTAAAGTTTTTGTTTCTAGTTGTAATACATACATATGTATGTACACCACCGACAGATTGACCAAAATTAACATGATTTCGATATAAGTATAAAACGATCATATGTAGGCATATTCGCTGCGTAATGTTATTATACTGCGGCTGCGGGTCTTAAGAAAGATTAAGTGTACTTTAAAAATTTTGTTATAGTCGTCAGCATATTCAATATCGACAGATATTGCGTCGTTAACGTCGGGGATAGTTTTTCATAGTTATCGAAAAAGAGTACGGTAATACCAATTATCTCAAGTCGTTGTCGTTTTATGTCGACGACGCCAACCATAATAAGGAGAAA
The DNA here is from genome assembly GCA_030068015.2 of Neoceratitis asiatica. Taxonomy (NCBI): domain Eukaryota; kingdom Metazoa; phylum Arthropoda; class Insecta; order Diptera; family Tephritidae; genus Neoceratitis; species Neoceratitis asiatica. The sequence goes on along the minus strand of CM061529.1, from coordinate 66,078,674 downwards.
GAGTCGAAGGCAAAGAACAAGATAAAAACATGCCCAATCACATACAAATGTTCCGTGTAAACAAAGTGATTGTTCGCTTGTCGTTTAAACCCCTTTTCATTATATGATTGAATTTTATTTTAATTTTTTATTTGTTAATACTGAATTAATTAAAATTTATTTTTATGTTAAATTAATACAAACATCCACGAATACATTAAAGTACTAAGTAAATAATAAAATAAAATTTCGTTATTGAAAAGGCACAATTTATACGGAATTGTTTAAATCAATTTTTTAAATGGTGTTTGCTGAGTTGCGGTGAGCACTGCATTTCGTACTCGTGTAATTAATAAACTTCGGCGTAATCACTATGCACTAGTTTCAATGATTTCAATTAATATACCTACATATATATGTATACGTATGTACATAATAAAATATATAATTATGTGTTTAAGCATGAATGTGGAAAATTCAACCACAGTGAAAAGCACAATAATGTCGTTTCGATTATTGATGAAGGGAGATTTACCCACATGATTTTATGTATACGTATACATAAGTATATAGTTACTACTATATATGTATGTGCAGTTTTATAGCATAATTATTGGTTATGAATTAATTACGTACATACATACATATGTACATACCTAAGAGTCTAGGGATGTCGATATAGTCATGGCTTTATAAATGTCATTTTTAAGTGTTGGAAACATGCCAAAACGCATTGATAGTATTAAGAAATGAATTCGAATGTATATATATTGATATAAGCAAAGAGTAGTCAATTTAGCTTGCGGTTTATTTAAACACTTTTGCAATTGAATATTAATAACTAACATTTTTAAAAGACACCACAAATGTGTAAGTTATGAACAGACCGGAGGACAGAGTAAAAAAGTTGTGTTCATTTATCGACGCCTATTTGTATATCTATTTAGTTATCCCGGTGAGTAGGTTCGTATAGGCAAAATTTAAACGAATACCACACTCATTTACCATGAAAAGTTCGAAAATGTAAAATTTCAGCTACTAATAAATAAATTGATGTTACATTTTGTGATAAATTTATAAGTTGAGAAATATATATATATATCCTTAGGGAAGTTTAAACATCAATAAAAAAAATGGTTGACATTCATCAACAACCAAACCTACCACATGATACAAATGTGAGGATAAAATATTATCGATCTGACTTGAACGAATTCGAGTAAAACCGATAATTGGTTAACCAAAAAATGTGCGGCTAAAAATTATTTGTACCTTCATTTTAATAAAACTCTAAGGTAGATATTATTTTATGTTTCAAATAGTCGTAGTGCCTGTTGAGGTTTTAATTTCATTTTAATTTTGAAAAAAAAAAGTTTTTAAAATAATTTTGGAACAGTAAGAATTTGTAAAATTTCTTGTGTGTAGAAATGCGAATGCACAAAATAGCTCACAATTCATAAATTTTTAGCCAGTTAGACAGAAAAAACCAATTATTAATAAAATAATTCAAATAAAAAATAATTTCAAAGTTCTCGGATATGTATATATAAAGGGTGATCCATTTCGAGGTTCCCTACTTTTTTAAAGAAAAAAACACAGAAAATTCAAATTTAATGGGGAATATTAATTTCATTCGAAAGAACATTCTTTGTCATTTATTTTTTGAAGATTATGGCCGCGGCTTCGTCTCGGATGGTCCATCCGTTGAGTCCAATTTTCGATGACTCGCGGAGATATGGACCGATGATTTCACCGGCCCACAAACCACATCAAACCGTTGTTTTTTCTGGATGAAATGGCAGCTCTGGAATCTCTCCAGGTTGCTCTTCGTCCCAAATGCGGCAATTTTGCTTGTTTACATACCCATTGCGCCAGAAATAGGCCTCATCGCTGAACAAAATTCTTCTTGGAACTTTTCATGAGCCCACAGAGCTAAGCGATGTCGCTTGAGAAGGTCAAGTCGCTTCAGTTCTTGCACAAGTTGCATTTTGTACGCTTTCAAACGTAAAATGCGCCAAGTCGTTCCATACGTCAGTCCAAGATTTCGTAATAAAATTGAATAATTTGTAAACGTTGTTCAGGCGTAAGTCTTTCCATGATGAAATGCCAAACAATACTGAACAAAATTAACATGACAGCTTGATACGACTCACACGTGATCTATCAAAAAAAAGGATATCACCCTTTATATAATTTGTTTAAATGAAATTGTTAAACTTTGTGATCATTATTCAATGAAGATTCTGAAGAAAATATATAGTACATTAAGTAATGTTTCAGAATTTTTTGTTTGATTGTTCTAAACATCAGCTAGAAATATACAAAGAAAACTTTAGAACTGGACAACTTCAGAATCAAGACTCGGCGACAGAGTTTTTCCCACCACAGATCAAACTATACGTTAAAAAGAAGAAATATTATCTAAAATTCATTAATAAAAAAAACGCGATTCGTGTAAAACGAGAATTGCATATGTAGGTATATTAAAACATGGATATCAAACTGAAAATGTTAAAGACAGGTTCAATCGAAAACGGTAATGCAGATGGTTAATGAGGTTTCCCAGTGAATTGTATTTTTGAAAAATTTAGTTTTCGCCCATGTGGAAGGACTACAAATTCGGATGTGCTGCTAAAATGCAGATGCCCAAAATCCAAAAAATTACACTATTTGCTATTTTGTAGGAAACTAAAAAGAAAATGGTAAGTTGTTATATAGAACAATGGAATAAAATAAGCTTTAGGCAAAAGCATAATTTACATAATTTTGACAAGATAAATCCGGAATCTCAAATTTTCTCAAATTTTGAAATATTAGAAGAAAAATTTTGCATTCAAACTAAAAACTATAAGAATGAAATAAATAGGAAGAAATTAGCTTAAAATATGTAATTTAACCCTTTAACGACAAAATATTAAAATGAACCTTCTTGTAACCATTAATGCAAAAAAAATATTGAATTTATTCATAAATTTTTCTTATTCTAAAATATTTATCAATTTTGCTGTACCTTGTCTGTGCAGTTTCTTAATTTATTTTCTTTGTGCATTGCATCATACTGCTTTTTAAAAAATTGTTTTCAAGAAGTAAAGCTAAATATTCATATGCAGAAAAAGGAATTGGGATTTGGGGATCTTCGTAACAAAATTTTTGATGTTTTTACGGCCGTATTTGGCTTTACTGCAGCCAAATCGGCATCACCTTATTTACTAGCCGATGCTGCATGAACCAAAACATTTATATCAGCTACCACAGTTGCAAGTTCTGCGGTTTCTTTAGTTTTTTCCGGTAGGAGTTTCTTTTTTGAAAATTTAATTCAGAGCTTAGCCACGCATGCTTTTGGTCTATGAAGATATTTGTTTTTCTCTCTTCCTACTTCTGAACTGATTTTACGTCAAAAAATGTATTGTTTGGATTATGCGTTTCTCCATTTTATCCGAATTTGAATTCCATTTATTATGAATTCCATTTTTGCCAACTAAGTTTTTGAGAATGGCATTAAATACTTCCTTTTTTGTGCTTTACTTTCGCCATATTTCAAACAAATCTCTTCTTTTTTTTAAACAGACGTTACCTAAAAACGAGGATTTACTTAAAAATGCAAATAATCGTAATTTCAAACTAATTGTAAATAAACATAAAATGAAAAGGTCAAATGGGGTCAAAATTTGTTACAGTAAGTTTGAAATAAATTCTACAATTTTAATATTATGTGGGCTATACATACATATGTATGTATATAAAGCAGTTTTAATTAAATTCATATATACTTAAGTGTCCCTTGATATTTTGTTTTAAGGAAATGAATGAAATTAGCAACAACACGCAATAAAAATTGATGGTATGAAACTTGCATCGATTGACTTTATGTAACAAAACTTTTTTCTTAGAACAAACAAACATCGCGTGATTTTGTTTAGAAGCAAAACAAAAACGACACTTTGATTTTTTTCACTTTAACACTGAAAAAGCGGTAATTTGACCTAATGTGCGATATAACAATTTGCAAAAAACTATTTATCATTCTAGAAATGTTGTTGCCTTTTTAAAAAATAGATTGTCAAACAAATGGCAATGACTTTTTTAAAGAAAAATTCTCGCATGAACCGTAGCTTATTTCTAGAGCTGTGTGATACGTTTTTCCATGGAAGAAAAGAACAAAAATTATAGAAAAGCGATTTCGTTAGAAAGCTGTTGCATTATGTGCTTTGCGCTCCCAAGCGAAGAACGAAGAACACAATAGTATAACCGTTAACATTTTGTGACCTAGCCAGCGTAGCCGCTGTTTCTTAATTCGCTGAACTATGTCCAGGTCGTCATATAACTCGTACATCGCCTACGGTATTCGCCGTTACCAATGCGCAAAGGACCATAAATCTTCCGCAAAACTTTTCTCTCGAATACTCCCAAGGCCGTTTCATCGAATGTCGATATCGTCCAAGCTTCTGCACCATACGTTAGGACAGGGAAGATGAGCGACTTGTAGAGTTTGGTTTTGGTTCGTCGAAAGTGGACTTTACTTTTCAATTGCCTAATCAGTCCAAAGTAGCGCCTGGTGGCAAGAATGATTCTGCGTTGGATTTCCAGGCTGATATTGTTGGTGTTCTTAATGCTGGATGAAATTATCTACGACTTCGAAGGTTTGACTGTTAACAGTGACGTGGGAAACAAGTAGCGAATACGATGACTGTTTATTTGATGGCATTCGCTTCGTTTCTTTATCTAACCTGAAGAAAGTAGAGCTTAAATTGCGGTTTCTATTACTCTGTGCCTTCTTTTGATAATTCCCGTCTCAATTCCTTCATCACCGTTCTTGATCCCTTGTTATTATTTGTGGATAGCCATATTTAGCCCCCCACGTTGTTACCAAGGTTTTAGCAACCATCTCGGCTGACGTATCTAGCATAGGTATCCCTTCGGGTCAGCGTGTAAAACGATCGATCAAGAAAAAGGCCCAAATTTTTTATCGCTCGATTACTGATCGTATATGAATGCAATGATCTTCGTAATATCGTGACGCAACCAATATGCCATCGATTTATGCGAATAGAAATGGCAATTCTCGTAGAGCTTCGTGTATAAGTCGTTGGAACGACTGAGTGATGTTCCGTAAACCAAATGGCAAGATCGTAGAGCCCAAATGACGTCGTTATCGCCGTTTTGTGTCCGTCGTCTTGATGGATTTTCAATTGGCGATATGCTTTCTGCTTTTAATAAGGATTTCCTTACCGTAGATCATCGCTGTGAAGTCTTGCAAATATGGTATAGGGGAGCGGTCTGTCGTAGTCTGGGCATTGAGCTTGCAAAGGTGATGAAGCAGAAATTCTCTTTGAAGCTAGCCGCTCTATTTTAGTCATGGGCAATCTAACCGAAAAACATTGAGCGATTGCATGGCTTTCTAACGGTACGATGCTAGGATGCAGTTACGAAGAATCGAAAATAGGCTAAAACCTTTAAGCATTTTAATTTTTCGAAAACGATTAGTTGGAAAACACTTCAAAGTTACACTATTGCCTGTTTGCCATTCCATCTACTTGGCAATCAAGTTCAGAAGAGATTTCTGCAACTAAATCTATGATTACTCAGTATAAATTTTCTCGTTGACCCGTTCTTTAGGATTTTCTATTTTGATGTCACACATACATACTTATTCATTCACCATTTTTCTATGTCATCAATGTATTTTGAGATGTTTGTTTTGGACAACAGATCGTCGAAACGAAATGAGAATGAAAATCGTGAGTAAAATTTTGATTGAAAGGATAAATCGATTCATTGCTTATTTGTTAGGATACAAACAACAAATATGTCACTTTTTGAAATTGTGAATCCATATACATATATACATATGTATGTATGTGGAGCATCTGCATGAAATAGAAAAAAAATCTATAATACATAAATTTTACGTTTCTCTGCTAACATTGTTGGGTCATTTAGTACATTTGTCTCATTTCATATTGGGGTATTTACAAGTATTTCATTTCATACCATTTCTGTTGATATTAAATTAAACACTAGTACTCTTTCGGCTACTTTGATATTTTTCAGAGGTCATCTTAGTGATGATGACCAGAATTTTTATATCATGCCTAATATTGGTCTTTATGGAATTTCCGCAGAGGTATCAATGAGTGTACAATATTTCATCATGTGAGGGTATATTTTTCAAAATCTTTTTTTGCAGTTTTAAATTGAAGTACTGTATTTGAATGTAGAATCATATATACTATCTATTTTTTCTATGTGTGACTCTTTTTTTAAACAATTATTTATGATTCGAAGTAAGGGGTTTTCCAATAGGGATGATATGATTTCTAAGTGTCGTTTTGGCAATTTTTAATATGTCATGATCTGCCATTTTTATTCATTGTATTCAGTAATGTTAACAATTTCATCCATGGAACAACATAAACGTCGTGAATTTGCTGATTTTGCCTGGGAACAACTTGAAAACGATAACGACTTTTTTTTAAGAAAATCATCTTCTCCGCCTTCGATGAGGCTCACTTTCATCTGAGTGGTGCGGTAAATTAACAAAACTGTCGATTCTGGTGCGAGGAAAATCCAAAAATCATTCATGAGCAACCATTATATTCACCTCAAATGACAGTTTGGTGTGGTTTTTAATCTGGTGGAATCATTGGTCCGTACTTCTTTTGAAATGAAGCTGGTAGCACCATTACTATCAATGGAGAGCGGTATATGATCGATGATAACCAACTTTTTATGACCACAATTGGAAGAAGTTGATTTTACACAACACCTGGTTTCAACAAGACGGGCCTACATATCACACAGCAAGTACAACAACCGATTTATTGCGAGAAAGTTTTGGGGAATGGATTATTTCAAGAAATTGTGACACTGAATAGCCTCCAAGAAGTTGTGATTTAATATATTAGAAAGTAGTCTAATGTTGTTAAATCAGGGGTTATTTGAAGTTCTTGGTTTTTAGCAATAAACCAGACTCTCTTCAAGCTATAAAAAACAATATTGAACGTGCTCTTCGTGACATAAGACTTGATTTAGTGGAAAAAGTGCTAAAAAATTGGGTTCATCGAAATCGTTCCTGCAAAAGAAGTTGTGGAGACCCTTTGAATTGATGTTATATTCAGAACTTAATTGCATCGATTGTACTTCACATTAAATAAAAAGCATTTGAATTTCCTTAACAATTATCGTGGTTTTTTTTTAAAGAAATCATATCATTCTTATTGGAAACCCCTATATGAAAGTATCGGAAGGAGAAGGAATGCATCCATCAATGTTTGTACCGATATGATCAGGATGGTTACCATTCGTTTTTGTTTGAGAGGAAATAGCTCCCCAATTTTTGGATATTTGAATAAAAGTTGGTGAGTAGGTGTACTTTTACACTTTATTATCTGAAGCTAACATTTCTTTACTGGTGTCATTTTTTTGAAATTTTATACCTTTGTATGTTGTTATTCTGTTATTGTTATATAATTATTAAGTCTATAATTCTAATTTGTTCAAAATCCATACAGAGGTGTGTAAATGTGCATTTCTATTACTATCAATTTTCAGATATATTACTATTAATTGCGGCAGTAAACAATACATTTGGGTATAACTACCTGTATATGCACTAGAGATAAAGACTAGACATTTCCGAAAACTATTTATCTTCAGTAACTAAATCGGATTAAAGTATTATATTAGCACAAGTGTTGGCAAGTGAGATTATAAGTGCAAATGAAAGTGCTCGCAGGATTGGTTATGTACCACTTATAATTACTTGAATTTGCACAAAATTGATATATGTATATATTAACATATATGTATATATGTGTATGTATGCAGACCCAATTATTTTAACAAACAATTACTGGTTCAAAACTAATTGGATATTCTAAACATAAATCGCTACTATATTTATATATGAGTGTATAGCTCAAGTGTATGAGTGTAAGCTTTATATATGAGTATAGGCATGTCTACACTCTGCCTTAGTATTGGCAAAAACAAATATCAATTTGAACTTTAAACCGAATTCTTGTATTTACCCATGGCATATTATTTATTCCGCCTTTGAGATTTTACTTTCCATCAGGACACGTGTGAGAGAGACAATTGCATTTTAATATTTCCTTATTTATCTACTCATTTGCAATAAAGACCAAAAGTGCAAAGCACTTACATACATACATATATGTATAAAGCTCTACTTAAATGTTTATATATGAATAAAGATGTTGATGCAGCAGCGTAGGCTCTTCCAAAAATTGTGGCTAAGGATTTTCGTTTCACATTGCTATTCGTTTACTAAAATTGACTTCACACATACATATGTATATACATACATTTATTTCATTGGTAACCATAAAGCATAACAATAAATCTTCACCAACTGCCTGCTGCGGCATGTATACGCACTTTTTTCCCATTCACACACATCTCTATAGTGTGTGTATGTGCGTCCCTAGTCGAAATTGCAATTTCAATTTAAATTGCAGCGTCAAGGGGCGCGCCTCTGCTGTCGAGAGGACGGAAATGGCATAGTCGGTCCATCCGTAAATGCATCCACAAATTGTGCAACAACAATGCTTTGTTGTCGTCCATCAAACAAGTTGCATGCATTTCATTCACTCGAACTAGGGTGCACAGAGAAAGGGGTTTTTATTTTTTAACAAATGTGTAGTCTTAGATATATACTAATCTCTGCCGAAAAAAGGCGTCGATCTCTTGCTTAAGCCGGTGAATGGAAACAAGACACCGACTTCTTTCTGAGGCAATTTCTTTCCGGACATCTAGTTTTCAGGAGATACCTCAACAGATTTGGCTATAACAATTCGGCGTCTTGTCCAATACGCCTAGAGTGTGAAGAGGATGCTGGACACGTAATGTTTCGATGTTCGAGATACCGGCTGCACTACCTTGATTTGTGACACTCTTGATAATGTGAATATGGGATGGAAACAAGACCTTTCCAACCATAATCCTGTGTTTGCTAAGAGAGAAAGGAACGAAAACTTGGACTTTCCGCCCGCAGTAGAATGTAGTAGAGTGGAGTCTAGGGTTATTCAGCTATTCAGTTAGCTGGTGTATCACAGCTCCTTGTAAATGTAATGCGCAGTTGTCAATTTGCTTACCAGCCCAGCGAGGTAACACTCTATTGGTAGTTCCGCGGAGAGAGTGATAGTGAATGGAGAGGTGTTTAGTACGTAGGAGCAGCTGTGAAGTAGCAAGTTTTGCTGTTATGCCGGTGTAGCAGTACTCATGAGAGTTTCCATGGGCCTCATCTAAAAAAAAATATATATAAATTCTAGCGTATGATCTGGTTCGAGTCCTGGAATGTTCAAATTTATTATACGCGATATTTTATTTTTATTTTTTACTAATTACATAGTAAAAATATTGCATTTAAACGTGCAGTTTTCTAGAGCAGAACAAATATTTCCACTGAAAACATTTACTAAATTCGAATGTGCATAAAAATTTCCTTTTACGCGATTTTTGTGAATGATGTGTGGCAAAACATATTGCATCGCTCAGAAGTAATAAACAGTCATATGATGATACCATCGGCCCTGGTATCCCTCTTCAATTGTTTCACGGTCCTGGTGAAACCGCACCCCTTGTTTTCGCTATATAAACCAAGTTTATCTGAAAACTGGTCAAGGTGACTGTCTCGATATTTCCCTTTGATGGGCATATTAAATCCTTGAGTTTTTGAAATCGTCCAGCATTTTGCTAACAATTGGTCATTGATCTTGAGAATTTTTTGTCAGTATTCTTATCCTTGGGCCATCAAAATATCCACTTTTTTCTTTGCTTAGAATCTCTTCATGTCCAATGTTGATGTTTGGCCTGACTATTCCATAAACAATAAAAACACAAGTATCCAAGTGATTTTTTTTGTTCTCTCTATTTATATTAAGGTAATAATAATAATAATAATAATAATGGAATCGTACTCTCGAAATAATTATTAAATAAATTAAATATTCAAGGTTTAGTGTACAAAAACGTTGTGCGTAATTTTTGAAAGTGGCCATCTGTTCAGAGAACAAGTATTAGAAAAGCTTGCGCGCAGACTTCTCCTTTATCAAACTGATATTGAAATTTGAGCTTTGCAAACATCGACGATAATTTGAACCCCAAAATATTGCTATGGATGCGCACATGTACGGATACCAACACATGTAGCTACAAAATACCATTTGTAGAGACTTTTTGCAAGTATGCATGTATGCATGCAATTAACCAACCAACATAAGACAACATCGCAACAACACTTTTCGTGCCACTAACAAAAGTAAAAGCGTTGTCAGCAAGCGTGTTGACAAAAACATCTACTTGCCACAATATGTGAGAAATGAATGGTGGAGAAAATGAATATACAATACATGTACATGTACATACATAGATATCTATGTATATGTGTATTTGTCCTAAAAAAATTTGTGGACCATATTGTCCATTGGAGTACTTATTGGATTAATCCACTGTAGTGTAGCATTGGAGCAACTTAGGTCTCGCCTTCAGCTCGCTGTTAGCCGATCATTGCTCGTGTTTTAACGATCCCAATTACTACACGAAGTTGCAATTGCATAATATGGCCGATAGCAGATAGGACTTTATTGCGTTGCGTGGAATTTCCAATTTCCCAAAAACACCAATATTTGTAATTCGGATCAAAATTAAACAAATAAATTGAAATTAAAATCGGGAGAAAGATTAGAGATGACCAGTTTTTGGTGTTTCGTTGGCCCCAATATTCATCTTAGACGTTAAAATCTATTTGTCAGGCAACGGGGCGTAAAAGTACTATCTGCCATCGGCTTAAGTTTGTACTCATATACAAAATATGTATGAAACTGACTTTGAGTCAGTTTCGCATCGTTAGTGAGCTCTGCTAGCTCGTACAGAAGTTAGAGCTAATTGTATACAAGTATTTCAATGAAAATAGAACAAATGCGCAAAACAAAATATATTATATATTTATTAATAATAAATTAATACTATTAATATAAATTTATATAATAAATATTATATTTTACTAACTCCATCAAAAAAAAAATAATTTTTCGTAGATGCTCCATAATGTAATCCCATGTAATTTCTCTATAGAGTAGTTTTGTGGAGTAGCTTCAAAACTATTTATTTATAGGTACTTCATGGAGCACCCGGATGTAATGCAGATATGGAGTACTATATGGACCAGCTCTAAGACACCGCAATGTTATTTGGACCATATTTTTTGTATGGAATGTGGTTGATTTTGGATTACTCTATTGGCCTGATGGTGTATATATTTCATGCGCGCAGGAAGTACTCGCGTTGTTCGCAGGGTGGTTAGCTTGGAAAGCATTCATTTAAACGTGCGTTAGCACAATTAGACAGTGTACAAAGCCCAAATTGAAGTGAAGTGATCAGCCATGAATCGCTTTTGTATTAGAATTCTCCTTTACTTCTCTCCGCCACACCAAAGCTTCGTATGTATAAGCAATGGCGTTCATAGTGTCGCATTTGAATAGAAGGCGGGAGCAGTAAAGATAAACCACTGTAAGAGGCATGTGAGTGGTTACGAGGCAGTTGAGATTATTCAACGTTCAATGCACTTTAGTGTAATGTACTACTCTGTTGTGCCAGTTGCCCCTCAGACGGTTAAGCCCTTTGATTCCGTTTTCAGTTTCCAATGCAAACGAATATATGGTTGGATAGACCACAAATAACCAATACATATGCACACATATTTGAAATAATCGATATGTATTTAGTATTGAATATTCGTGCACGAAATCATTTCAATAAATAATATTCCCAGTCAAGCTCGCATTCATAGTTTTTTGTCCACAATATTGTCAATTTAATGTCACTCAACCTGATTTATCTGCGGGTTGTATAGCTGCAATGGACTATCTACAGAGTTTAAATAAATAAGGTTTTCCGAGTGGGAGCACAAATGCACAATGATCTTTTTAATATATTATTGAAGACGTACAAATTATGCAGTTGGTAGGTGACATGTACACAACTTCTTGTATTACGTTCAGTTTATATAATACTCGTTTAACTAGAAATTCATGCCACACGTTGTTATGGCTATCTGGTTTTTGTCCAATTTCGATATTATATTTGATATTGTAAACAAGATAATAGATAAAAAATGATGATAAGTCCTAACAGAGATTCAAGCAAAGCAATAAATCGGCAATAAATAAATAAATAAGAAGGTCTGGACTAATTTTTCTAATTACAGTCGCTTCTCGGCAGGGAATTTCAATCCCTCCGAGTGTATTTCTGACATAAAATAAGAGATCTCACGGAGGCGGGTTAGAATAAAATGTAGGTCCCTCTATTTGTTGGTAAAAACATAAAGACGCCTAATAGGATGAAGGAGCTCAGTCGTAAATCGGTTCAGCGGTTACAAAGTGCTAGATATATATATGTATATAGGGTGATCCAAGTATAGGTACTTTTTTCAATAGCTGTTTTTTAACCTATCACGCGTGTTACGTGTTAAGCTGTCATGTTATTTTTGTTCAGTATTTTTTGACATTTTATCATGGAAAAACAAATGAATGAACTTTATTACGAAAACTCATTTTCTGTAAAGAATGTGTGTCGCGCACTTCGATCAACTTATGGTCAACATAATCGGCCTATTGAGCGTACTATTCACAAACACCATCACCCATCTTGGGCCCAGCATTCATTATTGGATAATATTCGGCTGAATAGACCACGTCCAGCACGCAGTGAAAAAATATAGCGGCCGTAGCTGAGAGCGTACACGAAGACCGCGGAGAATTGATTCGGCGCCGTTCGCAGCAACTCAGACTGACGTATGGAACGACTTGGCGCATTTTACGTTAAGATCGTAAACTGAAAGCGTATAAAATATAGCTTGTGCAAAAACTGAAGCCGCTCGACCTTCCCAAGCGACATCGCTTCGCTCTATGGGCTCTTGAAAAGTTCCAAGAAGATCCGACGTTTTCCGTTAAATGAGCCAAATTTTCTTCAGCGATGAGGCCCATTTTTTGTCCAATGGGTAAACAAGACGCATTGCCGCATTTGGGTCGAGAGCAACCTGAAGAGATTCAAGAGCTGCCACTTCATCCAGAAAAACCAATGGTTTGGTGTGGTTTGTGGGCCGATAGAATCGTCATATTTTTTAAAAAATGATGCCGGTGAGAACGTAACCGCCAACGGCGACTGTTATCGCACTATGATAACCAACTATTAGATGCCTGAAATTGAAGCTCGTGATTTCCGCGACATTTGGCCTCAAGAAGACGGCGGCGCTTCTCACACATCGCATCAATCAATGGATTTATTGAGAGAAAACTTCGGTGAGCAGATAATTCCACGTTTGGGCCGGTCGATTGGCCACCAAGATCGTGTGATATCACACCGTTAGAATTTTTCCTGTGGGGATATGTAAAGTCCAAAGTCTATGCGGACAATCTCTCTTCGATTCAGGCACTGGATCGAAGCATCACGTGTGTCAGTTACCAGTCGAAATACTCGAATGAGTGATCGAAAATTGGACTGAACGGATGGACCATCTGAGACGTAACCGCGGCCAACATTTGAAAGAGATAATCTTCAAAAAATAGAAGCCGAAGAATGTTCTTTCGAATGGTAATAAACATTCCACATTAAATATGAATTTTCTGTGTCTTTTCTTTAAAAAAATAGGGAACCTCGAAATGGATCACCCTTTATATAAATTCAATTTATTTTTATATTACTGGTCTTTTAGCAGATCTGTATGTACTTAAATGTTTACTCTTTGCATATTACTGAGTGTTTTTATTATGTACTTATATTTAAAGAGTTGCGTTTCAGATACGTATAGGCGAGGATTAGTCACTTTTGTTATTCAAAGTCTTCCATAAAATGAGCATTTTTTAATCATTTACTGAATCTGTTTCGACATCGGAAGCCTCACCATAAGTTTTAAAATGTTAAGAAAATAAATTAAAAATATTACGGTCCATTATCTAGGAATGGGCTGCCGGTTAAGTGTAGCTATTTACAAGGCTAACCAGTCCCTTCTCTTAAGGCGGGTTTACTTTTTTCGGAGGCAAAGATTTTAGCCAAATGAAGGATTTGAAGCATTTGGTTTTGCGCCGTTATTAGAGGTAGATTGGAAGAGGCCAAAATGGAAGTGGTGTATGGGAGATGTTTGCGCCTAGCTTGTATACACTGAGCAAGATTGGATTTTAAATATTTTTAAACTGGAGAGCCTCTGTAATTAACTGTGTGATTCACACCGTATGTTAATTGCTACACTTTTCCGTTTTATTCAAACTGCACTTACTAGAATATTGAAGCACATGCTACGCAGACAGTACGCAAAGTAGAGTATGATTCTGTGTGCTCAAATATCAGTTTATTTCTATTAATTTACGACCGCCCTAATTTCAAACACTTGCTGTTCAAGAGCTTCTTTTATATTACTTGAAAGCCTTAGTTGTTAATAACAACAAATGGGCTTTTCGCAATCTTAATCTGGTAATTTTGTTGTTTTCCGCAAGAAACACAACAATCTTACGAAAGGGTTTTTCGGTGCGGCTTATATTTTTTCAAACCACAATTTTACTTATCATCACATCAGACACGAATAAACTGCAAAAGTATTCGAATTTAAGATTTATATTGCTTCCGAAGGTTAAGCAGGGTTCGGGTCCGCAACCCCCCGTAGATCCGCCACCGATATTTCATATATAAAAACTATTAGTTTAGACTACATTTATATCAAAATCACAAGCTTTGTTAAAGTCGAAGTGTCAATATCATAAAAAAGTATTAAAAATTCTTAAATCATTGGCAATGAATGAATGACAAATGAAATGGAAGATGATAACAACTGTTGCCAAGTGCGATTGGTTTGAGCATTCGTTTATATAGACTACATATGGACATGTATACAAACATATATATACATATATATTGGATCTAATATGGTTTTAAAATACTTAATGTCACTTGCAGATATCCTTGCAGAACACAATGCGCAAAAACAAAGAAAATCGTAGATCAAGGCTATGTATGAACAGTGTCTATATAAAATATACATTTATATTGGTTAGACGCACCTGTCTATACATACAAATTCTTTTTATATACAATATTTATATATTTATACAACACTTCGAGAGGGTGATACCACCTCGAAGGCCAGGCCAACATTTAAAGAGAAAACTAGTTTTAAGCAAATTTGAACGTTTAATTTCTTCAATATTGCAACAGATTCCCTAAAAGCTGTAAGAACTGGAGGAATAAGATATATAATTATTATTAAATGAGTATAATACCAGAATGTTATATGTATTTATAAAATTTGCTACAATAAGTACACATATGTACACTATATAAGAGACTATCAATTGTATAAGTTTTGTTAGCATATAAGGGGTTATCTAGTTGGTGGTTTCGTAAATGTTGTGTTGTATTTTGACACTTGTCAAACCAAACATGTTTTGTGTTAGTTAAAAGTCGGGCATTTGAAAATTGATCGCTTAAAAGCCGCAAAATGCGTTGAAATTGTTGAAAACTACTACAAAAATGATTATTCAAACGTGGCCACGATTCGTGCTTTAAGAGGAGATTACGGTGCACATAATCGTCCAACTACTCAAACAATTGGTAAATTTTTGAAGAAACTTGAGGCGATTGGATTAGTTACAGTTGCTTGTTCTACCTCAAGTATCACTGCTACAAATGAAACTGTAGCCGAAGGCTCGAATTTTTCTATTTTTCGACGTTATCAAGAGCTGGGACTTTTTTACAGCACATTATGGCGTATTTCACACTTGGACTTATGGCTACATCCATATAAAGTCCAGTTCACATAACAACTGACGGCAGCTGACCATTCACAACACTGTAGTTACCTCGTTTGGGTGCTTGAACAACAAGCAGTGGACCGCGATTCTTCCAACAAAATTTTATTCAGTGACGTGGTGCATTTCTCACTCGGTGGATACATAAATAAGCAAAATTGTCATATTTGGAGCTCCGAGAATCCTCAATTAATTGAAGAGGGGCCATTACACCAAAAAAAAAAAACATTACTGTTTGGTGCGTCCTTTCGTTCGGGTGTGATTGGACCTTACTACTTTGAAAACGATAACGGCGAGACTACCTCTGTCAATTCAGAGCGTTATGGTCATATGATAGCCAATTTTTTTTTTTGGCCTGTGATTGAAGTATATCACTTGCACAATATGTGATATCAAAAAGATGGTGTAACAAGCTACACAACAAGAGAAATTGCGAGAATTGCGAGAGAAATTTTCCGCTTACGTAATCTCTCCTCTTGGCGATGTCAATTGGCCATCCAGATCGTGCGATTTGACACCGTTGGACTTTTTTTGCAGGGCTACGCGAAAGAACGTGTTTATGCGGATAAACTTTTAACTCTTGAGCATTTGAAAACCAACATCCGTCAAGCTGTGGCGCCAAAAAATGGTCGAAAATTGCCGCAAACGGACCGAAGCGTGCGAAAATTCACGTGACAGTCATTTGAATGATGTACTTGTAGTGTTTCACATATAATGCCAAGGTTCAAACTTCATAATAAAAAAGGATTCAATACAAGACCGACCACTGTGCATAGGTGAGTACGTGATTTAATATACCGCCTGAAGAAAGAATGAATAATATATTCCTCTTGAGAAAGCATCTTCGGTAAAAACACCAATGTCTTAAAGACCTAAATGAGACACGTTGGTCTTTGGCTAGGTTATTGAGCGATGATGGTGACAAGGAAATGCACACAAAAAATATTAAAGATCGATTTTATGTCACCTTCATCTTAGCACACGTAACGGCAGATACACTCAGGCACACTTAGCTATTGCCGTGTTCAAAGATGTATCATATGGACATACATACATACATATGCAGATGTGTATACACTCCTAGGCCATTTGAGTAATATTTGGAGTATTTACAAAATGATCTTCGGTAATGCCTCATTGGAGCAAGTCATGCGACCATACCAGTTAATGGTTACATAATCGACGTGAAAAAATTTAATATGCTAATAATGTGTATTATATGTATGGAATGTGTATTTTTGTACATACGGAAATGAGTTTTTCATTACGAATATACAATATTTTTTTCTTTCAAAAATATTTTAACCTTCGAAATGCAGTTATGCAGTAATGAGTTGGAAAAAGTTCTGAAATGAATCTAACGCATGCTCTCTATGGAGTGGGTATTGGCATGTGTCGGTGCTGTCCTAGGATATCTCAAAGCATCACATATTTTATATGGATTGTGGTTAATTTGGAGTAGTCTCTGACTCATATGAAATTCAATTTCATATATCAACATACCAACACAATGCATCATTAGATGGGCGCCTATGCAAGCAGTAGTAAGGAGAACAGTAAAATCACCATTGAGGAGAGACGAAGCACATTGAACAACAGCTTAGATTGCCGTTTGTTCAGATGCCAGGATACACAAAGGACGTTGTATGTCAGTAACGTACCGTTGCAGCGGTAGTAATGAAGCAGCAAACAGGCATTGGCACAACCACAACTAGCAACAGCATCATTGTTATAGAATATTCATTACAACATGGCCACTAAAAAGATGATGGTGCAGAGTGCTGAGTTGAAAGATGGGAGCGACAGGCAATAGCGATACTGATACCATTACGATACCAATATATCTGATGTTCAATGATTCCTTCGCCACTAGACCATTAAATATGTCTGTTAACTCTCTAAGAAAAATGTTAGTAAGTACTACCGACTGCGATGCGGAGAAAGTTTGCACTACAGCGGAGACTTGAGCAACCGGGAGAATAAAAAAGGAAGTCAAATTATACGTGAAAGTGCAGAAAAAGAATTGTGTTGAAAGGAACTTCATTTTATTGTAATTGTCACCGAGATAAATGTTTGTTGTCAATGTGCCAGCATCTATTGCTGCGTAAAGTGGCAGCAGATGCGGAGAGAAGGGATATAATGTAGTTGGAGAAAATGAAGTGTGACGTTGGTGAAGGTTTACTGCTCCCATTTAATGAATGGAAAGTGGCTTCACAACAGGTGACGAAAGCACAAATACCTGCAATTGCCTTGAATGGAAATAAAAATGATAAAGATCTCTGATGTACAGATATATTTCTTAAGCACTTTCGTTCGCTCACGATTATCTAGCATGAATACATATGGGTATGCATACAGACCCATTTCTGCTTAGTTTGACTTTTTATAGTTTTTTTTTTAATAATGAGTAAGGAAAGCCTTGACTGAAATGAGGACCATCACTTTAGAATGCCGCCGTGTAAATAAACAATATGTCCTCAGATAAACAAGAACGATAATAATAATAATAAGAAAAATATTAGAAAATAATGACAAAGTGAAAAATGATATTTTGAGAGTGAAAAGCAAGAGCAGAATATGAAAGGGAACTTGTAAAATTCACACAAGACATACATACATATATTACCGACACATATAAAACCAAGGAAATAAATAAAAAAGAAAAAGAAAATATAAATGCGACATATTGCGAAAAGTGAGACACAATTTCCTTGAAGAAGACAAAGACATGCGCCATACATAAGCAGGCAATATCATGAATTTTTATACTGAAACATGTAGTTAGATATGTTTTTATGAGTAAAAATATATTAAGGAAGTGTCATTACCCAATTGACAAAATTAAATATAGAAATTTCACAAATAGCTTTTAACAACAAATTTGAGAAAAGTCATGTCCCAATCCGGTTAGACCTAAGGGAAAAGGCTTTTTCTATATGCGGGTAATCCCACCGAGTGCAAAGGTCAGCCTGAGCATTACGCCACTATGTCTGAATATGGTATGCCCGCAAAACTTCTGCAGCTCTATAACTGCTGCTGAATCACTTCATAAGTTCCTTTGGAATTGGGAAGGATATTTTCAAACTGCTCGAAATTGTTTGAGCAAAATCAGGAGCTCTAATTGATATTGATATTGTTGGGATCAATATCCCCACTATTAGATTTCCTTTCTTCATATCCGTAAAGCAAACGAGGCGAATAAGTCTAGTACTGAACTAGAGGCATTGCTATTGTTGGATCGGCTATAATGAAATAAGCGATGAATACGACAATTAAGAAGAAGAAGAAGACCTAGTCAGTTTTAGCACAATTAAAGGATCGTATGATTTATTGAGATGTTTTGAGTCTGCAAATACATACATATATAACTAAGCTGGCGTATGCAAGTTCACTCGTAACTGCTTTCCTTAGTCACATTGCCTCAACAATCAACTCACGTTCACTTGCATGTGCCACATCATTTTATGCGGTGCAACTGGTGCAGTGGAATTTCATTATTTTGTATTTGTGTTTACCGTTACATATTGAAAATATAGAAAACCTCTGACACAGTCAGCATCCAAAATATAATTGCGAAAAACCTCACTCAGAAGTTTTGTGAATAACTTTATACCGTTAAAATAATATAATTATGTGCAATAAGAATTATCAGTGGGCTTAAAGACTTCTCCTAAAAATATATTTACATTTGGATGGTGTGATAGTAAGTATGAACTTATTGAAAAAAAAATATACATATATTAGTTGTGAACTATTGTATACTTCTGCTACGGCCCAACACTCTCCTCGGTTAGTGACGCGCAAACTTTTCACATTCTCAAATAATTATATTTGGCAGGTGTTTTAACTTGTCCATTGTATAATACAAGCATAATAAATTACTTCTTGGTTAAATATATGGAAGATTAAAAATATATATATGGAATTCACCGCTGAAGCGGTTTTCGGCCGAGCTTTTCCTCCAATTCATGGTTTGTATCTTGTTGTTTTTCCAATAAAATGATTTTACCTATAATTTATGCTGTAGTTTGTCGTATCAGGAATAGAACCCATGACCTTCCTAATGGTTCTACGCTGTGGTAACCACTCAGCCTGCGCAAGGTAAATATCGTATTACGAAGGGTTTGGGTTACCTTCATACAATGGCCTCACGTGCCGTCTATAACTCATATAAGACTCGCTCGTTAGCAGACATATGTGCGAGTATCTGTTCATCACAATGTTCGTTTTCACGCCCAAAAGTATTTGGATTACTGCCAATTGCCCAATCAGGGTAACAAGTTTTCATATGTGATGCAATTTTGTATTTCTCTTTTTTTTTAACGCTATTACTGTGAGTACTTTTTTGCAGATGTCGAAACGATCGATTAGATATTTGATTGTAATTAAGGTTGATTATCTATTTTTATATCGATTGCGCGAGTATTTTAAAGGAATAATTTAAATGGAGAAATCATTATCAATTTTCAGTTCACTGTGATTTTTATTTTTAAATACGAAAACTGTTGCTAAAACGTTTTGATTTACCATAATGGATTCCTTTGAAATTAAAACAAAGTTTGTTAATTTTTTGCGGCTGACGTTATTATACTATGGACAAGTTGAACGATATAAATAAAGCAGGCGCTGTGCTGCGAGCAATACAGTGGCTATGTGCGCAATTTTGACATCACTGCTATTGGTTCCAATTATTACTCTGATTTTTTGATGTTTTGATGCTTTAGAAGTTTAGAAGTTCAGATTGCAAAACTGACTTTTGATTTTTCAGTTACTCAAATATTTGATGATTATTCCGATGATTTTTTTTTTAATTTTCCTATGGATTCACTGTACTTTTGGATATTTTCGGAATCATATTCTAATCTTTTTTTATCTTTCTGAGTTGCTACTGTCATCAATTTATGTTTCTTTCAAAAGTGATTCAACACACTCGCAAAACCTTTCCATCACACCCTCCAAGTGCCGTCTTATTGGATGTCGACATCGAAATGATCAGCGACTTGTAGGATTTGATATTTGTTGTTCGAGAGAGGACTTAACTTTTCCTTTACCTACTCAATCCAAAGTTGCGCCCGTTAGCAAGAGTTATTCAGCGTTTGATTTTAAAGCAAAGACATTGTTGTTGATTTTAATACTCGTTCGAAGATAGACGAAATTATCTTTAACTTCAAAGTTGGTACTGCCAAAAGTGCCGTCGGAGCCATATTGTAACTTGTTTATTTAGCTTTAGGGCTCTTAATATTTCCTCCATTATCAAGAGTCACCCTGTCTGAAACCCCGTATGGTGCCGAACGGATTGGAGAGGTCTTTATGAATTGTGGTTGCCCTTCTGGTATTATCCAGCGTCAATTTACATAGCCATATAAGTTTTGCAGGGATTTTAAATTCAGATAAAGCGGCATAGAAGCAGCTTTTTTCATGCTGTCGAAGGCAGCTCTAAAATCGATGAAAAGGTGGTGTGTACCGATTCAATGGTGGATTTATCTGGTCTAAAGCCACACTGATAAGGTCCAATCAGGATTGGACAGAGCATACTTAGGTTCCAATCGCCGGGCATGCTATCGTACGACCATATTCTGCAAAGATGCCGATGCAGATACCTTATTAGCTCTTCGCCGTCGTATTTGAGTAGCCTAGCCGATAAGCTATCGTCTAGTCGGGTATTGGAACGTATTGGTTCATACATGAGTTCATTTACCTAAGAAATGATATTTTTGAGTGTTCCCTCCGTAGAAATGAACGTCCCGTTATTAGAGCGTCACATATACGAAATGTTGGGATCATATTTGCACCCTTAATGGAGATATCCGCTTAATAGAGCGCTCATTTGATAGAACATTCACTTTATCATAATTTGTTGTAACTCAAAATAGGCAGACGTAAAGCTTACCTTACCACAGACCTCGCCTCCGATTCCATTTGCCTTTCATAATTATACACCGCCATATATCAAATATAAAATTGTATTCTTTCCGTTAGTCATAAACTATGAATAAAACAAAAGTTAAATGTATTCGGAGATTATCATTGCTCTCTTGTGAAATGCTTGTGAAATGTTAAGCCGAGCAGTGAGAAATAAGTTTAATTTTAATAGTGTAAATGGGCGGATACAGTTGAGCAAAAATAATACAATAAAGGAGACCCACAACAAACAGACACAAACGCAATTGCAACAAAGCCGCAAACAGCAGTGTGAATGCGGGTTTATATAATTCAAATCTTACTATGTAGACGCGTTGTGCTCATCATGGCGAACGCTTGTTGCAGCGAGGATAGAAAGTGTAGACTTGGTACTCGGCATTTGTGTCGAGTTAACAGTTATAACATAAAAATCTTTTATTATTGTTATAAAGCGAATTTGTCTAAAAGCGCACAACTATTCATTCACCCGTGTGCTCGCTCACCCGCGTCAGATATAAAAACTCAAACGTGCATTTATGTTCATACATACATATATTCATATGTACTTGTATATGTGTAACAAAATCATATTATACCTTTTTTATAGCAGGCAATTCACATACAACGGACGGCCATGTAGATATGTACATATGTATATGAGCATGTGTGGATAGATAGTAAGCGAATGTGTGCACAATGCCACGTCCTTTCTACATAATAATTTAATATATTCACCAACCAACAGCTGAATATGACTGCAACGCAGCTTCAGGCTGCAAAGAGATATCTAGTGAAATGGTGAAGTGCGGAAGGGCTCAAAGGCAGTGCAAGCGTGTCTTCTAAGGAAAGCATTGAAGGGCATTGAAGCACACAATACTAGTATGAATAAAAATAACACTCGCCGCTATTATGGTTAGCGTCGTCGTCCTGTTTCAGTCGACGTCATGTCGACGCAAAATAGCTATTGCTGAAAAGTGTTGTGACGACACGCGAAAGTTTATCGATAAAATAAATGCCATTTGATGAGTTTATCGATAAAATATGAGAGATAAAAAATAAAGATGCGTCAGCTGTTTCGTTTCTTTCACAAAATGTTTAATTTTAATATGTTTTTTTTACTGATACATCAAACTGAATGAAGATCAAAAACGATCTTAGAGCATAAAGAAAAATTATAATTCAGAACTGTGTTATATCTAGACTGGCAAGTAACAAGTAAGTGTTGTAATTTAAGTTCGTGGATTTGCAATTTCGAAGAATCTTTTTTTTAGTTGCTTAATTTTCTTTCATTCCAGATTTAAAGACTATCTGATTATACGTAATTATCACTTAATATTGTATTAATTATGTTGTTTTATGCGACTAATCCAGGATTAATCGTATTTGCAGGGTCATTTACTCCAAACAAATGTGCCTACTTGTCCTTAGGTATGTATGAATCGCCAAAAGCATTCATATTTTCAGCGCACATTCGCAACCGTATCCGGTGACTACGAAAATTGCATGAATGGATGGATGATAACTGTGGCAATGGCAACGCCATCACCACCTTCGCATTCGTAACATGTATGCAATAATATAAATAAAAATAGTAAATTTTAAGACACGAAAGACGAAAGGAAATACTGAGTTCGGCTGGAATTAAATATTGAATGCTGGCACTCAATTATAAGCAACTCATGAGTTTTTTAAAAGCTTAAAAGAACTTAAAAAATCGCCACGAAAGAGTAAATATAATTTTTAAGCATTCCGTTATATACATATGTATGTCGTCAATTTATTAATGCTCGTAACATATAAACGTAATGTATAAACGTTCTCTGTGAAGCTTGAGGTGTATATTTTGACTGTCTTCTACGGAATCAAGACATGCCATATGCTCTGGCTGTTACTTGTAATTATTGTAAAAGATGTTTGGAAAGTAAGCAATTTTTAATTTCGTGATGAATCAAATATAATAGTTATATAAATTTTTATTTCTATATCTTAGATTGGTAACGAGGAGGATCTGGCAAGAAACAAAAAGCTACTTCGGGCCATGACAGCTACTTTTTGCATTGAATCCCAGTAAAAGACGTAAAAGTAAAAATGCAAGACTTATCGAGTATCCTGATCTGGAATCTTCTTCTGCGCTAATTACTAACGATCTGTACCTGAGGAAATAACAAAGCTGAAATTTACGGGCGAATAGCACCACTTTTACTGAGAACCACGGGATGCACCATGAGTGTCCGGTCCTTTTATCAGGAAAGTACCGCTACCCAGCTAGTTGATACCCTCGTAAGGCTACAAGCTAACATCATCGCGCGGTCGCAAAAAGGTCAGAAACTAATGGGTCCTTCTGTATGTACTGCAGTGGCCATATAAATGAGCGCAAAGTTGGAGTCGTATTCTTGGTAGATACTCGTATGCTCAGTCGTCAAGCCCTAACTTTCACACCGGTGAAGTTCTTCAACATATCCCTAATTTGCGCCGCCATCCCTGCGGAAAGAAGGCTTGAATGTCTTTGATGAACGCCTGAAGCATACTTATGAGCGCTGCCATCGCGGAAGAAGAAAGTATTTTCGGTCAACTGTCGGAAAATTCTGCATTCAGGACGAAACATCCCCAAATGGGTTTAGACTGATTAACTTCCCCAGGGTTCGAAATATAGTTGTCTGTAGTACTAGATTCCATTATAAGTAAATTCATCAAGTAAATTGGATGTATCTGAATCGAAAACATCGTAACCATATCGATCATGTTGTGATAGGCGGACGACATTTATTCAGTGTATTTGACGTGCATTCGATCCGAGGGCCTAATATAGACTCGCACCACTATCATGTAGTATCATAGATACGAACCTGTCTCTGTGCAGCAAATAGCGCCTGTCCACGAACCCAAGTAAGCTTCGAAAAACAGGTACGATGAGGGTTACCTTAAAGAGAAAACAGACTCCTTATCTTCCTCCATTGCCCGACTATGAAGAAGCTTGAATAGCTGTTGCCCGATTGAAGAACAACAAAGCGACGGGGGCGGATGGATTGCCATTTGAGCTATTTAAATACAACTGCGAAGAGCTGACAAGGTGTATACATCAGCTTCTCTGCACAATTTGGTCGAACGAAAGATTGTCCGATGATTGGAACCTTAGTGTGCTCTGCCAAATCCACAAAAATGGGGACCCCACAGTCTGCGCCAATAACGCTGAAGGAGAAGGAGAAGTTATCTCTATTTCGACTTGGAAATATTAGTTCTCTATATCTAGTCAAGACTGTGTTTCTTAATTTATCCATCAGATTTTGTAACCGCTTGAAGATATCCACAGACATAATAATTCAAAGCCAAAGTTAGTCAAACGTCGTGCCTGTATTATAAATAGTTTGAAGGCAAAAGGAATAAAAGAATGAGTCTGAAGAAGTTAAAGTATGGTTTATCAAGCGCAATAGGAAATAGGAACTCACTAGTAGTCAATATAACCAGGCTTTTCAGGGCCATTTCACAAAAAGCTTTGTTTACACATCGCCATAGTTTCTATTTGCATCCTTATCATCCATCGCACACTTTTAGGTATTCGTGTTTTGAAGATTCGTAATTCGCGTTTCTTTACTTTTCATTTCTCGTTTCTTTCGCTCATTTTTATTTACGTAAATAGTTAGCTTACGCTGAGTGTGTTCGGTATACGTTACGCGCAAACGTAATTCATTCAGTAAACAAACTAAAGTATACAAAACAAGTGAAATGAAGGGATAACTGCAGCAGGGACTGCCAAAACAGAATAGCAATAGCAATAAAGTCAACCATTCATACATATGTATATATGTACAGTACTAAATTGTAACAACAATGTAAGAAGATAAATACAGACACATAAAATGTACAAGCATTTACACATACCCACACACCTTTGTATTCACATTTACAGGTGGGCTATGAAAGTCGTAATAAAATTATGTAATACGTCATTATGGAAACGGGGTGAAGAGGAGCCTAATCTAAAAGATGCAAATAAAGATTACCAACTGAGTATTTGGTGAGTGAAGGTCGTGCAATATTAGCTGGCAACCGAGGGATTTAGGATAAGGAGTTAGAGAGCGGTGGATTTTCATTTCTGCTTGCAGAAATGGGTAAAAATAACGGTTTTTGTATCCCATATAAAAACTTTTATTTTTATTTTTGAATAAACTGGAGAACAAGAAAAATTAACTGCGCTATGTCCATTTCCACAATTTTGTGCACAATCTTAGGTTGCCTAGCGGAAATGTACATGCATACATACTACGTTGCTCAACAGCGAACGTTTGTGTGCGAAAAATTATCGCCGAAATTCATAAAAAGAACTATAAATATACATATACATGTTTATGAGATTGTGTGTGCCATGCTTTAATAATATAATCTAAATTTTAAGGAAATTAAATTTAACCATTTGTAAAAATAACAGAGCGGTGGGAGTCGATGTCTTACCGGCAAAGCTATTCAAATATGGTGACGAACAACTGACAAGGTGTATGCATCAGCTTCTTTGTAAAATATGGTCGGACGAATGTATGTCAAACGATTGGAACATCAGTGCCCTCTGACCAATCAAGCATACAAGGTCATATCGAGCGTATTGTGTGAGAGATTCTAGCCCACGGTCAACGAACTGTTTGGATATTATCAGTGTGGCTTTAGACCTGGTTAATCCACAATTGATTAGATTTTCACCATGCGACAAATCTTGGAGAAGACTCAAGAGAAAATAATCGATACACTAGATATTTTCCTCGATTTTAAAGCTGCCTTCGACAGCACGAAAAGAAGCTAGGTTTCTGCTGCTATGTCTGAAGTTGATGTCCCTGTAAAACTTATATGGCTAAGTAAACTGACGTTGGACAATATGAATAATAAGAGTTTTGTAATCATGTAATCGATTTAAAATCGTGCTCTTCTTCCAATTTATGCTGTGCGTCTTAATGTTTTTACAACACTAAGCTACCTCCGAACGTCTGATGAATTTCTTTATTTTCCTTTATTTCATGTCAAAATGCACTCGGAGCAGTTGACGTTTCCTGCCAAAGAG
This sequence comes from Neoceratitis asiatica, assembly GCA_030068015.2. Classification (NCBI taxonomy): domain Eukaryota; kingdom Metazoa; phylum Arthropoda; class Insecta; order Diptera; family Tephritidae; genus Neoceratitis; species Neoceratitis asiatica. Next base: position 66,051,926 of record CM061529.1, on the reverse strand, counting down.
CAATCGCTATTAAAAAAAAGAAGTACTGAAGAAGGTTAGATTAACATGAAACGTCCAAAGCTGTAAGAGTGGTCATGTAAGCACCAGAAGAGAGACTCCCACAAATTTATAGCGATCGGAGCTGAGTTTACTTCGTCATGTCTATATATTTGTCTGGGCGTCCGCCGAGTGGTTAGCATTGCGTACTGCCATTCGGAAGGCCTGGGTTCGAGCCCAGGTTAGACCAACATCCAAAATTATAAAAATAAATTTTTCTAATTGCGGTCTCCCCTCGGCAGGGAATGTCAAGCACTCCGAGTGTATTTCTTACATTAAATAAAAGCTCCTCCTAAAAATCCATCGGCCGTTCGGAGGCGGCCTAGAATAAATTGTAGGGTCCTTCATTTGTTGGTAAAAACATCCAGACGTTAACCACAAATTGGAGGAGGAGCTCGGCCGAAAATCGCTTCAGCGGTTACAAAGCGTCAAATATATATATATATTTGTCTGTTTGTCCGTCCGTCTCTCTGAACTCAAACTAGTCTCTCAACTTGTCAGATATTGGAATGAAGCTTAGTATGCCGATGTATTTTCGTAATGTATTGATCATTTGTCGGAACCGGATAGATCAGTCGACTATATTATGGCCACTTCTTGTTGTTGTTGTAGCGGTTTTGCCAACCCCGCCCTAGGGTGAGGTAGGCCCGGTCTTAGTCATTGGGATAATCTAACGGAAGGCCCAGCAAACGTGCTGTTTTGACGGGTTCGGACCAGAGGGAAAAGGATGTTATATGAGTCGGTTTGAGCGGGCAGCAAAGAGGTGGTTAGTGTCGTGCGGGACTCGTTGCATGCGGGACATATGTTGGGTATTTCAGGGTCGAGTCTGCTACAATATGACCTTAATTGTGCCAGAGTTACGAGGGTCTCACGAAGCAGCTCGAGCTCTTGCTCTGCGATGAGAGGCGATTAGATTCCGAGAACACCATTCACAGGAAGAGAGTTCACAAAGGTGTTAGCCTGTCGTTACGCCGTCCTGACCAGCGGTTCTTGTCTGTATTGATGTATGGAGTCGCGGTAGTCAAGTACTCCCTTCCTGATGTGGTGGTATTTCAGCTTCTAGTATATTGCTTAGATAGCGTAACATTATGCTCTCTGTAAGTGATGATCTGGCGCCATCAAGAGTTTTCCAATCACGGTCCGGCTAGTGATTTGAAAATTTTGTTGTGGCTCTGTACTTTAGTGGCAATTGCAGTCGTATGCGGAGCGAAGGAGTGTAGGCTATAAAATGTCACTTCACTCTTCAATCTAGGCGGTAGTGAGGAATCCTCACTGTCTGTTAGTAGCACTGCGTTTTTAATTGTGCCGAAAGTTTTCGACAGGTCCAGTTTAGGACAGTTCGCGCACAGGGCTGATTATGGTTAAGAACATGAACTATCTGAGTGTTTATGGGGGAAGCGTAGCTGATGCGTAGCTGGGCACAGATGGTGTGTGAGAGACAGAGGCAGCAAGGCCTCAATTGTTTTCGCTACTGCAGAAAGGATAAATAACGGCCGATAGGATTCTTCTTTGTTCGCAGATTTCCCCGTGTTTTATCTTGCTTAGCTTTCTTTTAGGTCTAGTCTTAAAAAAGGCTAATGCTTTACCTCAGGAGATAAATATATTTTATGGTTTTGTAGTTTGTTTGTAGACCGCAAATTTGTTATTATTGGGTCTGAGGTTATTAGAAAACAATTAAAATTATCGGTAAGATTATTAATTCATGAATCTCTCCTGACAAGTTGGCTTCTGAATTCTTTAAAGCTATTATTTTTATTAGCATTCAACGACTGTTGAACGACTGATGACATAGCTTGACGTGTTATTTGTGATTTAAAGCTAACCAAAATGAAGGGACAGTGTTGCAAGGTTGGCTTAAATTGCGTTAGTTATGTTTATGGTTCCTTATAAGCTCAAAAAAGTGGCAAACTAATATCAAAAGCGCTTATTGATGCATATCTGCACTACTTTGGTTTTCCTGGAGCAGCCGGAAATTATTTTTAACGCGTGCAGAAAAGAACTATGGAAGTGGTAATTAGTTGAACGTGTGTACCTTTCCATTTTATCCTAGCGGTATGTAGAGAACCCAAAGAATTTCGCAATTTGTGGGAAAATTATCGAATAATGGAGATAGAATGTTTTCAAAAGAAGCATTTCTTAAATTTCCACTAGATTTTTTCGCCGAACAAGGAGATATAGCCAACATCGAAAGACGACACAAGAAGTTTGGGATGAAGACATGACAAGCGACTACTGTTGGACAAAATATTACGTGAAACAGATCCCAATCATTACAAAAGACTCAGTTCCAGCTCTCTTCATTTCTGATTGGTTACTTTTAATTTAATAAAAACGACCAATAACTGCCAAAAATAATAAAAACGTCAGTTATGGACTAGATCCAAAACCAGAATCAATCATAAAAATCGGAGTGAAGGTTCGGATTTAGCGTCATAAATAATTATAGAAATAATTTTTGGTTGCTTTGGCCCAAATCCGTGTGTACTTGTGTAATTATATTCATTTACACCTTTGAATTATAATGCAATGAAATATTTCTGTTGTTATTAGAACTTAAGGCATTTAAATTATTCTAGTCGCACCCTGTTGGCACCTTTTGCACGCAACTCAACACACACCATCCCATGCCCAAATTTACATACACCATTCCTTCAAAACAGTAAGCTACGCTAGGGTGGTTACACGGAACATGGTGTTTTATTTTTTATTCCTCAAATTTGTCAATAGATTGAAAAATGACATTTACAAAACTTCAGGCCAAAGTTTGAGGTCAACGCTTGGAAAATGGTGATTTATCATAAATAAACTTGTTTTTCGTGAGTGAAATAGAAACCATTTGCGTTAAGAACTTCATACGTATATTTTTAAATTTGAATAATTATTGTTATTCATTTTGATCTTAATAATATTTTCGTGAAAACTGTGTTTTTTTCTAGCAGGACTTAGCATTTATAAGATGATGTCGGGGGGTGGTCGCCTGTGCCTTTGAGCTTTTAGTTTTTTTTTAGTTTTTCAAAGTTTAAGTTTTTATTAATTCATATGTATATTTTCGTTTAGTATATAAAAAAATTCTAGTATTAGAATCCCCATCAATTATTAGCAGTGCCTCAAAAGAAAATGAGCCAATGTAGGAGATACTGACACAGAGTATAACTTTCCACATGAAGAGGACGCAGAACCGGAGATGAAAGAGGAGAGGTACTGTCGAGATGCTGAAGAGATTATAACTGCAAAATTGTAAGTTTTGTTAGATAGATGTAATATTTCTGTTAGAAATTCTAGCTACAACAGCAGAAGCATTAGGCCACAGAGCTTAATTGTGAGTAGAAGTGTTATTCGACAGGATACCAATTTGTAGGAAAGTCTCTCTTTATAGAATCGAAGATATTTAAAGTCGATACGAGACTAAAAATTGTCAGAGAAAATAATTTTTTTACTCTCCACAAATTCGTTACGATACCAGCTTTGGGGTTGTTGTGAGGACAATGTACGCTGGTGTTTACTTGTATTGTGTTGGATTGTTTGGCTTTAAGCAATAAAAAAGTACAATAAATTTCATTCAGCAACGAATATGTTGAAGAAACAAAGCACAAAATTTGTTTAAGCAACTAAATTTTGAATTTTAGTTGTTCATTTTAAATTATTTTTCAATTTTGTTCTTTAATTCTTAATTTCTTTAAGTTGTAACATTACTAGAAGGTTACATTTTTTAACTAATTAAAGAAATTTAAAGTTTTGTTGCTTACAAATTATATATTGGAATTATTGTCCAAAATATATTATTTTCCACAGGCTGCTTTTATATTTTTACATTGGTTCTTAGAAATTGAAGTTTTAGCTACTTTAAAGAAACTGCACGACGGTTCAATTATGCTAAGCTTTGTAAAAACGCTCCTACATCTATTTAGACGAGGGATATGGCGTATGAGTAACCTGAGTGAAGTGACTAGAAACAAATTTGTTGCTTCAAAGAAATTTTTTTCATCGAAACCAAAGTAAATTATTTTATTGGTTACTATTATTGTAATTTTTGAACTTTGTATATTTTTTTTGAATGCGTAGTCCTCTTATCTACGTTATACCATTACTCAATATTGCCCGGACGTATGTTGATTGTTTTTTTCTGTCATCAGCAGATCTACAATTATTTTCATTCAAAATAATTGTCATTTGTAGCTGCATAAGTGGGAAAAGAATTAATTTTAAAGCCGATAAAAAATTTCACTGGAGCAAAGAATGCAAAAAATTCACAACTACAAGTGAATTCTTCTTTAATTTCAATTACAGCCTAATCAAGCGTACTGATGTCAGCTTCCATCAGGGCTGATTCTGCACTTCACAACCATATTTAGGAGAGGTGAGAGCCACAAAACTATTCTGCAGCGTTAGCTTATTATTTTTTTAAATTCAAATTTCCAAACAAATTCGGGAACGACTGAGAGACGGGCTTGGTAAATTGTTCTAACATACCGAAGACCGGCTTATTAGTCATATATTTTCACATAGAAAATTTACATAGAAACTTTCAACTATAAAACTTTCAACTAATCACTTATGAAAATGAACTTCAGTGCTAGAATTCAACAATTTTTTCCCATTCCAGAATTATTGAGATTTCCAAGAAATAAAATTGAAGTTATGAAAAGAAACTTTTAATATAGTATAAATTAGCGAAGTTATTTTCGGCCGACTTCTTCCTCCAATTTGTGGTTTTGCTTCTTGACGTTTTTACCAAAAAAAAAAAGGAGGTGCCTACAGTTTCTTCTAAGCCGCCTGTCTACGGTTGATGGAGATTTTTTATTTCATGTCGGAAATACACTTGAAGGTTGAAATAACCTGTAAAATGGCGACCGCAAATAGAAAAAATTAATTTTCAAATTAATTTTCAATAATTTTGATTATTTGTTTGACCCATTACGCTTCGCATTGTAGCACAGCACGCACTCCTCACCAATTGGCTAATGCGGCTGCCACCAAACTTTAAATAAAAACAAGAAAAAATTCCTGAGCAATAATTCTTAAACGAGTTGAATTCAAAATATGTAAGAGTTTTTTTTTATTTATGTGTTACATACATACATATATATTTAATAATTAATGTTTGATTTTTAACTTATTATTTATTTAACAAAAAAAATTTGTGGAGATAATCATTCTGTAAACTTTTCTATTTCTATTTCGAATAGGATAAGTAAAAGTAGAGTAAGTGAAGTCAAAAAGAATGTCATGAAATCCAAATTTGTATTTCATATGTCCATCAGCGGTTTAGAACTCTGTTCTATGGAACACTTTCTACAAAGCTTTCGTATGTCTGTTTCGTTCAATGTTTCGAGAAATTTTCCTCTAAGGGATTTACTTCGTTTTTTTCTGCTAAGAAATATATATATTTGCTATATACGTATATTAATACAATTCGCTAAGTACAATATGTTCACATAAATATTATCTGTGAGTAGTATATATACAAACGTACAGTTTTGGGCTTCTTAATTAACTTCCTTTTATGTCAAGCAGTTGTATATAAAAAGTATCTCAGCAAACGGTTAATATCAATTATTAAACGTACATCATATGGTTTTACGCACACAAATAGACTTATGAAAATGTATTTGTGTTTATTCAAAGGAAACCTGAACACGTTCGAGTGAGTAGCAAATTATAGGAAGAAAGAAGTACAACTACTTTACAAACAATATATTTTTAAAGAAGATTCAATTTGTTTAGTTTAAATTTTTTTCCAAAATAAGAAAACTTATATTTCTTTAATTTTTGGTAAAAAATCAAACGAATTGTTTGAGCTATCCTTGACTTCAAATCCATTTTTTCTATATCTTCCAACATTTTATATGTGTGCTTTCCTTAATGTTAAGTATACGCCTGATCGTACATTCTGTAGGTTATTCAGCTTTAAATAGCGATAAATAACTATTTATATGAATGTATATCCTTATAGGAAGCACATATCCTTATAGGAAGTACGAATTTATTGTATCTATTAATAAATAAATGAATTTCCAATTTCGTGGAAAAAAAATAATAATTACTGACAAGAAGTGATGACGAATCTACATATTTATGTACAGATATATAGTTAGCCATATATACACGAGTAAAAATATATATACTTAGTGGTATGCGTGTGTTTAATTATACATATGTCTACTCATATTCAATGATTCTTTGTATAAACTTGCATTATTTTACATAAATATGTATATTTGTATGTATGAATTAAGTAGTCTCAACATGAGGGTGTTGGCTGTTTTTATTGTGAATGGCGTAAAATTATAGTTATGTGTCATGGATTTATAATTTAATTGATTTAGCGGACGATGTACATACGACAATAAACAGTAATTTTCGCACGGAAGACTGAGCTTACACTGTTCAGTAAATGCTAGGGACAATATGAGCACAAAAAGATATTTCACATAACGCTGAACCGCTCATATTTTGATTGATCGGATTAAATAAAAATTTTCCTGCCACTGCAAACCGTCGCTTTTCAAATAAATATTATTATTAATAATATATATATATATATATATATATATATATATATGTATGTATGTATCGATTCAGCGCCGTTCGCAGCAGCTTGGACGGACGTATGGAACGACTTGGCGCAATTTATGTCGACATCTTAAATTGAAAACTTGTGCAAGCAACATCGCTTCACTCTATGGGCTCTTTCGAAGTTCCAAGAAGATCCGACGTTTTCCGTTAAATGAGCCAAAATTTGTTTGTTGGGTATGTAAACAAGCAGAATTGACACATTTGGTACGAAGGGCAACCTGAAGAGATTCAAAACCTGCCATTTCATCCAGAAAAAACAACGGTTTCGTGTGGTTTTTGGGCCGGTGGAATCATCGGTTCATATTTATTCAAAAATGATGCCGGTGAGAAAGTAACCGTCAATGGCGACCGTTATAGCGCCATGATGACCGACTATTTAATGCCTGAAATTGAAGCTCGTGATCTCCGCGACATTTGGACTCAACAAGCCGGCACCACTTCTCACACATCGCATCAATCAATGAATTTATTGAGAGAAAACTTCGGTAAGCATATAATTTCACGTTTTGGGTCGGACGATTATCCACCAAGATCGTGTGATATCGAAATGCTCGAAGGAGTCATCGAAAATTAAATTCAACGGATGGACCATTTGAGACGTAGCCGCGGCCAACATTTGAAAGAGATAATCTTCAAAAAATAAATACCAAAGAATGTTCTTTCGAATAATAATAAAAAAATTTGAATTTTCTCTGTTTTTTTTTTCTTTAAGAAAGTAGGGAATCTCGAAATAGATCACCCTTTATTTACTTTTTAAACGTTATTTAATTTGCTATTACTCGTTGTCTGAAACGATACGAGTATAGTTTTTATGTCCAGGCTATTTTATCTTTCATGAAAATGAAATGGTTTATTAACTTTGGTCCGAAGTATGTAAGTAACAGATGGTGAAGAGATATATCCTTCGAAATATTTACCGATGTTATCACAAGCTGAGTTGGTTTTGCCAAGTCCGTCTCTCTGTATGTCTTCCTGGCCATCCGTTCGGTTGAACTCAAACTAGTCTCTCAGTTTTTTAGATTTTTGAACGAAACTTAGTATGTGGGTATATATTTGCAAATATTGATCATTTTTTGGAACCGACCAATTGGTAGACTATATCTTATAGCTGTCATACAACCGATTTGTTCAATGAAGCATCTAAGAACATGAAAATAGGTGTTATGTGTGTCAATGTTTTATGACACTGAAAATCATCGAAATCGAACGATTATATCGTATAGCCCCTATACAATCGATTAAAAAAAAAATTATGTCTTCGTGAAAAGTATATAGACTTCAGCATGTTGAAAACAACACTTGTTTCTTGTTTAATTTTATTTATGCCGTTTTCAAACAAATTGCTTTAGAAATAAGCGCCTTATATACTAAATGGGTGTAGGTATCGTCATTGTACGAGAAAGGAGCCTTTTGGGCAGAGTTGTCCGATGGTTAATGTTCCAGCTCGGTGAATGTACAGATTTAAATTTTTATTTATATTTTTTCAATTTTTAACCAAAAAAAACTCCTATTCGATATCTTAATTTTATATAAACTTCTTCGTAGAAAATTTTTTATTGCTAATATTTAATAAAGTAAAATATTGCTTTATTACTGAGCATAATAGATATCTAATGTAATTGAGTGAATCTGTATAGTCCTAGGAATTTTTTCTTTTCCAAATTGTGTTTTAAATAAAAAATTTTACTAGGAAACCTTGCTTATAATTGAGTGGCAGTGATATGGTTTAGTTCTTAAATAAGAATATTTTTTAATATAACAACAAAGTGCATTTTTTGAATCAATATAAATATAAATATATTCTGGTCAAAGCAATCGTGTTAAAAAACAAAATACAGTTATCCAACGCCATATTTTCATAATTTATTCGCAATTTATGTAGGCACACTCACCTAAGATTTTCGATACGCCGTTGTCGACTATACGGCCGATTCCTTCGATGACTGTTATCCTTTTTACACCTACAATCACAATGTAAAATGCACAGGGCGATTGACGAGACCAGTGTTATCACAAATGGTACCCCAAAGAAGTGCATTATTATCGATTCCTGCAGTTCGCGATTGTATGAAGTCAACACTACCGTTTTATTTTTCCGTGAATAGTAACAAGGAAATATTGCACCTTCGACACCATAATAGGCGTTAAACTTTTTACACGACACCTTCGGCGGATATCCACACCCTTTTATATTCACTAACAGTGTGGCTTCCGTCGATTGTTCCCAACCTGCTGTGAAGTTGGCATAATCGGTCATATTTTCCGGTATCGTTATATTTTCTTCAATAAACGTCACATATAAATGAACACAACGATAGAGATCAGATGTGCAACCTTCGCGACACGAACTCCACGAACAATTAAATATGCCAATTAGATCCTCTCGACGTGTGGTTGTACATAATGTTGGATTATCGATGAAATCGTGACTTAGGGTCGATATCGCGGGATCAACGTAGAGTGGAACCAGGAACAATAGTGAAGCACCGGCAGATACCGACATGAAGACAAGCGATGACGTCCTGTAGAAGCGTAAACGTTCGCCCCACGTACGTACGCGCTTCTCATTTTTCTTTTTTGGAGCCAGGTCTCGATTTTTACGTAACCGTAACTCTTGTTGTTGCTGTTCGAGTAATAATTCTGAACTGCCACTCCTCATATTATTGTCCGTGCACACAGGGCGACGATTACTGCCGTAGCCGTAACCAGTCGCAGTTGCAGTCGCAGTCGCTTTCGCAGACCCCCTCCCTCTCGCCTCGTCGACCGTATATGTTTCCGCAGTGTATATTGTATTCGCGTGCGCGTATTCGTGTCTTAACTCGTTGCACGAACAACGAGCAACAATGAGCGAACTAACGGCTTCTGCGTCGTCCGTGTCGATGTCGTTAATATATTTGATGTCAACGTCGTTCGTCGTTGCTTCAATACTTATGTGGGTGGCACGGCTGGCAAGAGCGGCGCGGGAGGTGGTCGCGGTAGCTGAGACGGCAGTAGTGGTGGCTGTGATGGTGACGGTATTGGCGCCACCAACAACAGCAGGAACTGATGCAGCAATAGTAGTAGCAGTAGCAGTTGCAGTAGCAATACCAATAATATTCGCAGCTGCTGTTGTGGTTGTCGTTTCAGTGGCAACGTCTGCACCAGCAGCAGCCGCAGCTGCAGTAACAGCTGGGGCAGCAACCGTACTGCACTCTTTGCAATTGTTTCGGTCAGTGGTATATATTTTGCTAACGATGTTGCTGTTGTTTGTATTGTTGTTGATTGCTATCGATGGGATTGGCAACGAAAGCGCGACAGAATTTGTTGCTTCCACTGTTGCTTTCGCTGCGAATTTGATATTATTACCGTTATGTTGCTCAACAGCTGACGCTTTTGTTGTTTACAGCGATGGACAATTTGTTGTTTATGTCTTATTTGTTGTTGCAAGAAAATTCTTGTTGTTGTTGTTCTTGTTGGCATTACTTGTACGATGATACTGCAAATGCCAGCAAGTAACGGTGTTGTTGATTTTGTTAGTTTCGTTAGTATGTTCGAGTACTCTAAAGACGAAATGCAGAGAGTAAGGATTGAGAGAGCTATCTGTGAGAGTGCATCGTATTAACAGCCACCAAGGAGCCAGTGTATGGGTACAGTTAGTTGATTATTGTTTCCATTTTGATAACGGCGCTTTGCTATACCATTATATATAAGGTTGGTGTTGTTCATGTTCTTGTTGGTTTTATATTTATAGTTGTTGCTAACTAATGTTACATTCTTTTGATGCATCATCATTTTGTTGTCATTATATATGCTCTCAATACTCTCACTGAATTATGCAATGCTCACTCATTCCCAAATGCTGAGAGAGTCGTAATAAAAAACTATTTGAGTTACGACTGTTTAGTGAATCCGAAATGTTTTAGCAGAAGATAATATGGATAACACATTATGAGAATACTCTCCTCTCGGATTTGAATAAGATTACGACTTTGATTGAGCGCCTTATGTAATGGTTAGAGAGTCGTGAAATTCTGCTGTGCGTTTTGTTGCATATCGCAATTATGGCTGCAATCAGCTGTTCGTCTACGAGTAGCTGGCGTGGCTCATTGACAATGACAATGAAAGGCGACGACGACAACGGCAACGTCCACGACTACGACGAAAATGAAAACGAAAACACAGACAGCAGCAATGGATATGGCGATGGCGATGGTAATGTGAGCGACGTTTTGAGGACAAATGAGATGTATGGGGGTGGTTTGACAGACACGACTGGCAGTTGACACCGAAGTCACTTTCTTTTTAGAGCGAAGGTTTTATTTTTCAGCGTTGATAAGAACATTTATTTAAAGCGAAACTGAGTTAGTAGAAATGATTTACATTTTTTTAGTAGATTTTTTGCACTTCACAAAAACGTCACCACTAACACTTTATTCCATCATAAATTCGCAAAACATCATTTTAGTAGACATTTAATTATTCGAAATTATTTTTTCAGATGTTGTAACAAGTTAAGTTAAATTTTGGTTTGAAAAGAAAGAAATTTGTTTTTTTAAGTAGCTTTTTTACTTGCATAGAATTTCTTCACATGTTTAGTGCCAGCTGATTGCATAACATCCCTGCAAATATATAATTTATTTTTGTTTTAATTTCGGCTTTTTTTGTTACACTTTTTTTGAAAAATTAAAACTATGGAATTATTTATTTTTTCCCACAAATAATGTTAAAAAATTGTTTTATAGGAATAGGAAACAAAACAGGCTGCAACATTTTCCATTAAACCAGAAATTGCAAAGCAATTTTTAAATTAAGATCTTCAAGGGGAGAGTTAAATAATTTAAAAACATTATTTAATATAACTCAACGCTTCCGTTTCTGTCTTTAAGAAAATTTTGAGAGGAGAATAAGGACAATAAAATTATAACTGTGCTTTTAAGTCCCCAATCAGAATATACAAAATATCTTCATTTTTATACCAGTGGAACAGTAGAATACGTAAAAAAGTAGCTCGTTTTTACAGAAACCAGATGTGATAGAGAAAGTATGTGAGTACTTTTGAACACTCAAAGTAAGCAACAATTGACCCTCGAATGAAGGGAACGTTCCAAAAAAATTTAGTTTGGTCGGCGGTTGGAATTATATACTATTCTGCATTTCGACTCGAATCGAAATTTTCTTCGTTCAGAGAATTTGGTATTCCGCATTACGTTCCGTTTCGATCAATCTTCGAAACTTTCGATTCTATCCAATTCTATGTATTCTGCATTTCGATCGTAGTTATGCGTTGTAATTTAGTTGGCGGAGAGCAGTTCGATTGTTTATTTTCGTGTACTTAAATAATATAATTTTAACGAAAATGTGAGTAAAACATGATTTTGATAATTTTAAAAATCATAACGACGTATATTTTGTTTAGTTTTATGAGCTTTATGACGCTTTTGGATACAACACAAAAGCAACATGAAAAATTTGAAAGTTTTGAAATAACGAAATATAGTTGACCCACCAGTAAAAGAATCCATAATTTCAGGAAAATGGTGTAATGGCATTGACACTGTTGAGTGACAGATTCCTATGTTATAATCTGCACCAACTCTATGTTGGTAACTGCCTTCCCGTAAAAAATCGCAAATCTGCTACTATTCGATTAGGTAGAGATAACCATGTCAATTGTACTTGATTAAGTTTCTTGCGAGAAAATATCCTTGAAATACATGAAAGCATCTTTATTAAGTTTGAAGTTTTTTTTTGGCTGAATTTATTATATAAAGGGTTACCAATTATATGCTCAATTTCTTAAAATTCATCACTCATCTGAAATGAATGACACTTGTCTCTCAATACACATGAAATATCGCCGCGGCTCTTGATTCCATTTAACGTTAAAAACACGATTTTTTATATTTATTAGAATTATGCATAAATAGTTTGCAATTGTTTGCTTTGTTTTGATTCAACTTCACACATTCACGTGCAACTAGCTGATTTCGAAAATGTATTCTCTCTTCCTCTTCTTCTTTGGATTCGATCGTAACTCAGAATACCTAATTACGATTGTGGTGGAGCGAAGAGCGGGAACGTTATCGAAATGCAGAATAGCCCTGAATATTGTATAAAGAACCCGTAGATTCGTTAAGCTGCCTGTAAGTTCTATGAAATTCGAAATTCATGTAAAGTTTACAATATTGTATCCACATGTGAGTGTTAGTTTGCTCCACTACGTTCTGAAAACGGATCATGGAACAAAAAGTTAGTTACCTAAGTCGACAAAAAATAGAATAACAAAAAACAAAAATTTATTTCAATCTTAATTTGACAAATACGTGAATATGAAGGAGCGATATACGGTTGAGCCTGCAAGTTTTGATGACACTCAGAATTCAAATAACAGAAATTTTTGTTTAATATTAACTTTTTCTAACTTAACAGCAACTACAACTTCTGAAACATTTTATTTTTGTAGCGGCCGTGCGTCCGTTAGATTAATTACTTTCATTAAAATTGCTCAAGTTCTGCAGCCATTGTTTACTGATGAGCAGTTATTTAATGTCGTCTGTAGTGCTCTTATTGCGCTGATCCATGGTATAACTTAAATCATTTAAAAACAACGCGTTCCTACTTCTATTTTATTTTGTTACGTATGTTTTTTATTATAAAACATGAACTACTGCTTTTTCTCTTTTAACTTTTTCCGAAATTTTTTTATTGTTCTACCTTCTTTTAGTTTCTTTTTGGCCCATTTAGCTAGATCGCTGAAAAAATTCTGACAACACTGATGGCAATACATTTTCCATTCGAGGTGCACATGATCTCTTTGCTCGTGCTGGCATACAAATGGGCTAAATATGCTATTGATGTAGGTTAGTAAACATTGTAAAAAATTGGAACGGGAGCGTTAATAAAAAATGTGTCATAAGCGTTTACATACATATATAGTTGCACAAATATTCGTAGCTATATATATCGCATTCGAGAGAAAATTTCGAATTTTTACGCTTTTACTCTCTGTATTTACCATTGAGAGTACATTGAGCGCATTGGTTATTATTTTGTATTTCCTTTTGATTTTCGAATTCGAGTAGGCGATGGGTAGAGTGCAGAAAATCAGTTTGTAAGTACAATAGTTTCATTGATGGTGACGAAAGCGTGGGTGGGAATACTTTATGTCATCTGTTCGATTATTTTTGGCATTTCTTTTTACTCGTATGTATGTATGTATGTATGCATATGTGCACACACTTTGCGCTGTTTTGCTTTGCTTCATGTGCGTGTTTCTGTGTGTATTTGCATTTATATTAATATACTCCGTCATACCATGCTATATTTGTATTATTGTAATTATTTTCAAGAAAATTCAAATATTCCAAAATAAGTATGTATGTATATGTAAAATGATAAATTTGGTGATATTTCTTTGATATATTTTGAAATATGTTCAAGTTATTAGGTCTAGGTGGAGTTTTTCAAATATTCAGATGAAATTGATTGCTCTGTTTAGCTATTTTTTGTAAACTCGGTGTTGTGATCATCTGATTTCCTTGGCGATTATGCTTGCTTAAAAGTGTATTTAAAATTTTTTCTTTTCCTTAAAGCATATTTTTGCTATATCTTTTTTTTAATAATATTTTGGGTACATTTTTGATACTCATTCTGGGAGTATGCTGACAAATGACAAACGGATGTTATTGTAATGTAAATAAATGTTATATGTACTTGTATGTACATGTATTTGTATAGGACAATTTATGCATATAATGAAGTGGTGCGTTATGTGCATTTTTCACTTTAATACGTTTTTCGTTTGTAGCCATTACCTATTCCCATTTCATATTTCTCAGTGTTTTGAAGTGTTTTTTTTCTCAACATTTGTATATATGATATGTATCATTAATAACTGTGTTGTGTGCTGGATATTAGTTTTTGATCATGGTTCAGTTGTTGGTGTTATTGTCCATTATTCTTTGTCATTTTCCGCTCATACCAATATTTTGTAGCTTTGGCATTGCGTGACTTAGGCCACTCAATGTGTTGTTTCATTTTGCCATTCGAGACATATGGTCAACAAAAGAAGTGACGTGATGTGGGTGTTGCAGGCTTACTCCATTTCACACACTTCCAATACACTAATTTTAATTACAATTACTTTCTGTTTTCCATTTGGTATTATTATTTCCCAGCCTTCATTATTTAGCTATAAAATTGCCAACAGCAATTGTAAGTTAAATGTACAGAGCAAAGAAAGAAAAATATAATAGAATCGAATAGCATAGAATTTTTGATTTAAAACACTCTAACTTTGTCATTGCAACAATGTACGAGTGTTTGTGGTGAAAAGTAGCCACCACTGCGTATGAGTAACAAGTTCTAGATTTTGCACAAATTCCAGTAATAAAGTCTCAATCAAACGAATTTCTCTACCTGAATTAGCAAACACAAGTCATTTATTCACTTTTAATTTTTTGCATATGGTCAATTTTTAGTATATGTTCAAAATTACTATGTGAAGTAATTGCAATATTTTTTAAACTAAGTATTTCCGGCTTAATTAAATAGTTTTAAAGCGAGCGTTTTAAGCAAACCCAAAATGTTGGTACGAGTATCGTTTGAAGGCACAGGAAATATCAGCCTTCGTTTATGAAAAATCCTTGGCCCTAGTGCGAATGTATCGAATTGTCATGCACATGTGGGGGTGTCGGTGTGCATGCCATAGTCGCTGCACGACCAAACAATAAACCAAAGTAAAAAAAAAGTATAGCAACGGAATTTAGCAACGGGCACTACACTCTCATCTCAAACTTGTGGCCACATGAGGACGCCTCCATTCAAGCGAAACATTATATATGTTTATGCATATTTGTATGTATGCCGCCTTGAAATTTGAGGCGATCTACAAGTATTTGTAGTGGGGCAGCAGTAGTATACGTAGGATAAAACGAGAAAAACACCGATAAGCCGACGAAGTATAAGAAATGCGTCAAAACGAAGATAAGCTTTTGGGATTCCTTCTAGCATGCTTCAAATGGATATACATATGTTACATGTATGTATGTAAGTATATGGTATTGCCAAAAGTGTGATTATAAGTTAACCGTGCTCATGCTCGCGAACCATTAGGTCATAAAAATTAAAAAAAAGCATTAAAACAGCAATTGCTACTGACATACGAGAAATAATCACAAATCGGATTTTGGTAAGAAGGTAATGATTTCCTTTATTTGCGTTTCCTTAATTTCCTCGAATTCACATTTGAATTTAAAAAATTCTTAGCCAATCATTCAACACGCAGTTGCCTTTATTGCTCGCTCATTAATCCGTTAGTTGTTTTTTCCTCCAATTTCATTCAACCCTACAGCCTTCCAGTGACTGCTGCGTACAAGCACATTAACACTAAAATCTAATGGCATGTGTAGCCCCCAATGCCATTTGTCCTTTAGGGTATCGCGACCAACACCCACACTTTGGCTTAAGTGTAAGTGACACACGAGTACACACAAAATGCGCGATACACCCGCTAATAGTGGCATAACGTAAGCGAGACGAACAAGAAATTTCTGCAAGTATTTTTTACATGGAAAATCCCAAGGTAAGAAATAAGAAATTGAATTAACGCGGTTTTAGCGAATGCAGGAGAAGTCAAATTCAAAAAAATTCAAACCAGAAATTAAATACATTTCTACATTATTCTCTTTTCTTTTTCTTTTTGGTTCTTTTTTTACGCACGTAAGTATAGAAATTCTATTAAGGTTTTACTATAATATGTAAAATTTTTTTATGCATTTCTTTATTTTGTCTTGTCTGCTGTAAAAGACAGAATCACGAATCACGCGCGCCAGCCTTTCGTGCCGCACAAACGTTCGCCCAAAACTAAATCACCATTGAAAATGTGTCTTCGAAAGGACAATACTCCGAGCAAGAAATTAACTAACTCAATTTCCTTCTGCTTGTGACTGATAACTGTGAGTGCGCGTATTAACATTTCGCGAAGTTGCTCTCCGTGGAACTCCTGCGTGGTTCAAAATTCGCTGTACTTCTCTCACGCGCTCCCTTTTCAAAATAATTGAGCGGCGCTTCTCTTTAGCACAGTTAACGTTTTTCTTTTATTATTATATATCTATGTATATACATATATTTGGTTAGATATCACCTTTGCGCTGATTTTTGTACTTTATCGCAATCGCCGCGACTAGGCTAACGAATGTAAATGGAGCCGCTCCCAAGTTTGCGCTATTTTCCGTTAAGTGTTTTTGTTGTTATTACCCTTGGATGGCAACCGTTGTTGTTATAGCACGTGTACCATGGCATATACGAACGCTTACGACGAGCGTATAGGAACCCACTTGCAAAAATTATATGTATGTATATACGAGTGTAATAGCGCTTTTTTTTTTTTTGGTCAAATGTGAAGGTTACTGACATTTCAACGAATATCCTCATATGGGGTGTGGTAAGTATAATAATCACCTACACTTTTGTTTGAACAATAGAACAGGCAATTTGGTATTCGAGGTGGTTATAGAACCATTTTTTGGCCTTTGTTTTTAAATGAATAATTATATGTGTATGCATACATTGCATAAACACTGTTTTTTAAGTAACCTTGTGATCGATCCACTTATAGCAAAGTTAATTCCAATATTATACATAAATTTAAACGTTTCATCGCATGCTTTTTTCTTTTCTTGGTATACATACGTAGTAATTTTTGTACTGCAATTTTTTAGCATTCAAAAAAAATTTATTTTACGTTACATCTTTGTACATCCGAATTGTAACGGGTGGTCCATTTCGAGGTTCCCTATTTTTTTAAAGAAAAAACACAGAAGGAACATTCTTTAACATTTACTTTTTGAAGATTATCTTTTTCAAATATTGGCCGCGGCTACGTGTCAGATGGTCCATCCATCCGTTGAGTCTAATTTTCAATGACTCGTTGGAGCATTTCAAGGCGTGAATCGAAGCGGGTCTGTCCGCATAGACTTTAGACTTTACATATCCCCACAAGAAACGTGAAATTAACTGCTCACCGAAGTGTTCTCTCAATAAATTCATGGATTGATGCGATATATGGGAAGTGGCACCGTCTTGTTGAAACCAAAGGTTGCGAAGATAACGAGCTTCAATTTCAGGCATAAAATAGTCGACGTAAAATGCACCAAGTCGTTCCATACGTCAGTCTGAGTTGCTGCGAACGGCGCCGAATCGACTCTCCCCTCTCAGCTACGGCCGCTATATTTTCTTCATTTCGTGCTGGACGTGGTCTATTCGGTCGAATATTATCCAATAATGAACGGTGGGTCGCAATATGGGTGATGGTGTTGTGAATAGTATGCTCAGTATGCGGATTATGTCGACCATAAGTTGAATAAAGCGCGCGAAACACATTATTTACAGAACGTGAATTTTCCTAATAAAGTTAAATGATTTGTGAACGTTTTTCATGCGTAAGTCTTTCCATGATGAAATGCCGAACAAAAATTATATGACAGCTTGACACAACTCACGCGTGATCTGTCAAAAAAAAAAATGCTATTGAAAAAGGTATCCCTACTTGGACCACCCTTTATATCTCGACTATGAATGCCAATATATGTGAGCATATTTCTGACGTAAAAATTTAAATTCGGAGCTGAGTCTATGCTCTTTTTTTTTTTATTCATAATTCATAGATAATATTTACAAACATATCGCGACTATGCCCATTCTGGCGCAAATTGGCCTTGCTTTCAACATATTCCATCCAGCTAAATTTTTTTATCAAGGATTACACCGAGATACATAACAGAGTTGGAGGGTACCCTCGAGTTTACTGAGACTGCTTGTATCTCAGCCCTATCAGCTCCAAATTCAAGTGACCTCTACCTGGTTCATCATGACGACGCATAGCAGTGGATACAAAATACCGTTCATTGAAATGGCACATGCGGCTTTGTGAATGATGTTAACATCTTTTACTTCGCATACGGTCCTTCTTTTGCTTAACATATACCTCAACCAGGCAAGTAAATTATGGTTTATCCCCATTGAGGAAACATACGAGATCAATGGTGGTACAGGGTAATCTTTCTTGCCTAAATTAGGTATTAAAATCACCTTAGCCTCTTGTCACATGCTTGTTGTATATGCGAGGTGGATGCAAGCAAAGACGAAGCAAGTTTTTGGGAAACCATGTGACAGGATAGATCGGTTCCTGCAGTTTTGAACGGTTTAAAGCTTTTAAAAGCTCTTGACGCCGTTTCAGTGTTGAAGCAGAGTTCCTCGCACCGGCCACATACCTGGAGGGTTAAGATCTCATGGCGTAATGTTGCGGAAAATCAATATCAAATTAAATTTTTCTTGAGTCTTTTAATTTTGAGCCATTTCGCCCATGGTCATCAACCACAAGTGCGGTTTTCAAATAATCATTCGATAAAAATTTATTGATCATCGCCGCACCACTGACGCTGTCAATATGTTCGCAGAAGAGGCGCCACGAATTTCGATTTGCCTGCCTTAGCTTATATCACATCACAGCATACATATGATATATCGGTATTAAAGCGTTAAAAGCTCTTCGACAGTTCTTTCTTATGTTTTTTTTAGCTCCGCAGGCATCCAACATTTGTCTAATGAAAATCCGGTCTTGCGCAGAGGGCAGGCTTCTTCAAATACACCCACCCAAGATGCTTTTCTCAACTATTGTGTCGATCTATGCTCAGATACTAAGAATGTATTGGTTCTGGTCTTATTACGATACATCGGCAGCTGGGAGCCCTCGATATTAGTGATATTTATCACTCCACTATTGCAAAAATTTACATCTAAAACTTCCCTTCTATGACTATTTAGAGAGGTAGGAGTACTACGCAAATTTGTAGTGGAAAGGATAGTAATAGTCGAGCAAAGTAATAGTCTGAGCTGCTCCAGGTTGTATAATTCATACTTGTTTTTTCCTTAGTCTGGTACTGGCATAAAATAGTTGGTACTTATCAGCGCATGTTCATACATCAGATAAAAGTAAAATTTTCGTGGTAAAATGAAGATTTGAGAGAATCAGAATTTATTCATGAGAACAGAAACCCAAAAAAATATTTTTTGTTGGCCGAGATGATGAGGTGATGAATTAAATTGCGTAGTCAAATTTACTTAAATACACAGTGAGATTAATTTTTTGGCTAGTATTTTCAGTATTAAAGTATAGGATTTAAACTTTCAGCATCACATCTCAATCAGATATGCACCATGTACCTCTGTCTGTTGGATTTTGTGATTTTGTATCTCTTTCTAATATTAAGACACATACCTTTTGATCTCAAAAATGCAAATTTCGAACTTATAAGTAATGAAATTCAATTAATAAATTAGAATAAAATTTTTCGTAAAATTTTTTTTCTGTGCTTTGAAGCTTTTCTTTTAAATTTGTCCGAAATCTCTCATAAGAATTTATCTCCTCTTCCTGCTCATGTTAAAACCATGTGTATACAAATATCCTTTAAAAACCATTAAAATCCAGGGAATAAATCTAATCAAAAAATAACTTAAATTTTAA
The DNA here is from genome assembly GCA_030068015.2 of Neoceratitis asiatica. Lineage (NCBI taxonomy): Eukaryota > Metazoa > Arthropoda > Insecta > Diptera > Tephritidae > Neoceratitis > Neoceratitis asiatica. The sequence continues at coordinate 66,031,810 of CM061529.1, read as the reverse complement.
AAATAAGCATCAGATGAATATTGTGTTACGCAGTTCAACATTTTCGCTTTGAGGATGAATTGCAAACGAAACCCAAATCAGGATGGGATTGTTTCCTCCCACGCCAGCAGAGAATGTAGATTAGCGACATCTGCTGGATTTTACTTCCTGTTTTCTAGATATTCTTAGACGAGTTTCGCCGAAAGGTGGCGGATGCAGGCGAGATATGGTAAGGAAACTCGCTAATAATTCTTAGCTAAAATATGCCACCGCAAACAAAGCAAACGATTCCATTTCGCACTTGAACAGCAGATGTCGCCCTTTAGTGTACAAAAGTTTAAATTTCCTCCACACGATTTTCCCGTATTTCCTACATGGTTCAAGTATTTGCTATTATCATAGTTTACAAATATGTATGCATTGCGGCAACGGTAGTGCAGATGGCGCTGAAAACATAAGAATAACGAGCCAGGCACACAATAAGATATGTTAAGTATATTTAACTTGAGTTTTTCTTTTTTGAATCAGATTTATTTTAAAAAGACTATGAAAATCTTTCAAATCCTAGCTCCAGTGCTCGATAGTGCATTTGGCTAATTTAGCCAAAGAGATAATTTAATAAGGCTTTATATATAGCCAAACTTTATAGACTTTAGCCAAACTACAATAATTACCACATTGGTGTAGATACTGCTCACGCGATTATAGCCGAATCAACAAAAAGCGTCATTTGTTTTTTCTTCTTCTTGCTATTTAGCGCCAATTGGAAATACATAGCTCACCTTCCATCAGATCTTTCCAACGGAATTTACGTCCTCCTCCTCGTCTGGCTGCACCAGCGGGGGCTGAATCGAATATTTGACTTGCTTTAGTCAGCGTAGTCGCTGTCTTTTTATAGGTTTATAGGTTCGTCAAATACAAATAAAAGTTATTGAGAAAAAAGTTCATAAAAATTTAGGTCCGATAATGATTAAGCTAAATATCAAAAGCTGTTTGGGAAGAATAATGGGTTGAATACTTGTAACCATACGTGTGAACAGCAGCGGCATAATTGTGCAAGGAAATGGGTATCACAGCTCTAAAATCACTCTTTAGATTTCCTGAGGAGGGAAGACTTGATGAGTTTGTTTTAGAGTAATCTCTTGATCCAGGCTGTAACAATATTACCATCAAATCTTTGGAGTTGAAAAGCATGGCCAAGCTTTCCATGTCAAAATTTGTGTCCATTTTATGTGACGAAATAGCTTAATGGAGTCATTGATTGTATTGCAGAATTTATATATGCATGCACATATACATATATACGTATATATTTGGCGTTTTGTCACCGCTTATGGGATTCTCGGTAACCGCTGGAGGAGGTACTCTCCGCTTTGTGGTTTAGCGTCTTTTTTTTTACCAACAAATTGGAGGGACCCATTATAAGCCGTCTCCAAACTGCCGATGGATTATTATTTCATGTCAGGAGGCTTGACATGACCTGCCGAGGAACGAACGAAATTAGAAAAATTTTATTTTCTATAATTTTGGATATTGGTCGAACCTGTACTCGAAACCAGGTCTTGCGAATGGCAGTACGCAATGCTAACCACTCGGCAATCGCGACCGCGATATACTATATAATTTTATTAATTAATTTGTGAAATGAAATTTTTGAAAAATTTTTAAAATTAATTTTGTGTGATATATTTCATTTTATATGTACATATGTAGTTTTTGGATTAATTTTATTCTTTACGGCTATTTATTCTAAAGGCTATTTTTTTTTAATTTTTATTTATTTATTTGTTTTTCACTATGTTTACGCACTTAGGTTTATGAAGTAAGATGTTACGACAACTGCTGACGTCTCAGAACCAACCATTTACAGTTGTATCATACAAAAAAAAAAAATTTTTTTTTTGTATTGAATATATGTAGGTCTGTTTAAAGATAAAAATATTTTTTTTATTTATTTATTTAAAACCCAAACACTAATCTGAAAAAAATCATAAATAATACATATATAATATATTTAACTTTCCTATGAGTTCTAATGTTCATAATACCAAAACTGATAATTTAACTCAAATGTTGCGTTCTGCCATTAATATATGTACATACATACATCGAATACGTTACGATGGTGTCACAATGTCAAATTCTTTCACATAGCAAAATGGTTGCTACAACTTTTCAGTAATTGTTAATAAAAATAATTCACATAAATTTTCTTAAAATTTTTATTCACAGTATCACACTGAACACGTCATCTCTACTTCGATTTTTTTGTAAGGCTACTTTTGTACTGTTGGTAAGGAAATGATATCTACTAAAGATATGTGCTAACTTGAAATATTGTTATCCTGTTCACATATTTTTCCAATAAATTACATGCAAATATTTTACTCGTCTGTTTAACAAAAACATGTCTTTTTTAGTTATTTTTAAAGTCTGACCTGCCCACTGAATAAATTTTGAATGGCCGCAGTATTTTAACTGTGCAAAGGTAGCATAATCATTAGTCTTTTAATTGAAGGCTGGTATGAATGGTTGGACGAAGTATTAGCTGTTTCATATAAAATTATATTAGAATTTTATTTTGAAGCAAATTTAAAAAAAAAATACACATTTGTTAATTCATATTTTTAAAGCTTCTTTTTTCCAATGAAAATAAGCGCCAAAACTTTCTAATTTATCTTTAACAGGTCAATTGGAATCCTCGGACTGACACGTAGATGGCACTACTACAATTAAATACATGCGATTTTTAGACTAAATAAACAAAACTGTCGATTCTGGCGCGAAGAAAATCCACAAATTATTCATGATTAACCATTACATTCACCCAAATTGACAGTTTGGTGTGATTTTTGGTCTGGTGGAATCATCGGTCCGTACTTCTTTCGAAGTGAAGCTGGTAGCACCGTGACTGTCAATGGAGAGCGGTATAGATTGATGATAACCAACTTTTTATGGCCAAAATTCGAAGTTGATCTAAACAACATCTGGTTCCAACAAGACGAGGCTACGTGTCACACAGCATGTGCAACAACCGAATTATTGCGGAAAATGTTTGGATATTCGATTATTTCAAGAAATTGTGACACTGACTGGCCTCCAAGAAGTTGTGATTAAAAGTCAATATTGATTTAGTGGAAAAAGTGCTCAAAAATTGGGTTCATGGAATTCGTTCCTGCAAAAAAAGTCGTGTTGACCTTTTATGTTATATTCAGAACCTAATTGTATCGATTGTACTTCACATTAACTTAAAAAAAACATTTGAATTTCCTTAACAATTAGTGTGTGTTTATTTTTAGGCCGCGATAGCCGAGTGGTTAGCATTGCGTACTGACATTCGGAAGGCCTGGGTTCGAGCCCAAGTTCGAGCAACATCCAAAATGATAGAAAAAAATTTTTCTAATCGCGGTCGCCCCTCGGCAGGGAATGTCAAACCCTCCGAGTGTATTTCTGGCATGAAATAAAGCTCCTCATAAAAATACATCAGCCGTTCGGAGGCGGCTTAGAATAAACTGTAGGTCCCTCCATTTGTTGGTATAAACATCAAGACGCAAAACCACAAATTGGAGGAGGAGCTCGGCCGAAAATCGCTTCAGCGGTTACAAGGCGCCATATATATATATATATATATATATATTTTTAGGAAATCATATCACTCTTATTGGAAAACCCTATACAGTTGAAGTAAGAACTTAGCTTGATGACGAGTTTTTAAATATCCAGGATCCAGGAAAATCCACAATCACGAAATCATCACATAAAAAATCCCCAAAATGATTTTGAATGACCGTAAATTGAAATTGAATGAAATAGCAGGCACTCTAAAGATATCGACGAGGCGCGAGCTCACTTTTGACTAAAAGCAATGACGAGTTGATGATTCGGAGCAGTGTTTGACGATGTTAAAGCGTAATAAACCCGAGTTTTTGCAACGATATGTGAAACTTGGCTCCATCATTTCATATTTTTGAAATTAATTAGTCTATCATAAAAGTTCTGACTACACTGATTTTGATTTTTTTGATTTTGAATATTCAAAACAATTTGTAATCTTTTTTTTTTTAACTTGTGCACATGCCGTTTGTAGTGTTGGAAAAAAGATGGCGTCATAATTTCCAGTTTAGCAATATATTAATCAATGATAACTTAAGTCTAATAGCCTTTGACAGCTCATCGGTAAAACTGTGCAGGTGTTTTTTGGCACCTCAATAAGTAAAACTAGTGCCGATGTTGAATATTTTTTTAATTTTTGTTTTTCTTAAGTATGCCAATGTAACGATTGCAGTTATGTAATAAGCAAATGAAAACGAAACTACATTCTTATTTTGCCTGTCTATGTATGAACTAGCAAACACTAATCTTGTACTGTACGCCTCCACATCGTTATTGATCGTTTTGCATCTGAAATTTCTACACAAGGGTGCAAGATATTTCTACTAGTTTTTGAAGGTAAAAAGTTTTACTTAATAAAAAATTAACTACATGCGAGGTGTTTTCAAAGGAAAAGGTGAATTTTGAATTTTTATAGAAGTACTGATTTATTTATCAATATCTACTCTGTCCCCTTCAAAGTAATCCCCCTCGGATATAATACACTTGTGCCAAAGCTTTTTCTAATCCTCGAAGCACTTCTGAAATGCGCTTTTCAGTATGGCCATCAGCTCTTTCTTCGTTCTGACTTGATCTCATCAATTGTGGCAAAACCTTTTCCTTTAATTGGTTTCTTTAGTTTTGGGAATATGGAAAAGTAGAAGGGAGACAAATCTGATGAATCCGGTGGTTGAGGAATGATTACGGTTTTGTTTTTGGCAAAAAAAATCACGAATAAGCATTAATGTGTGAGCTGGCGCATTATCGTGATGCAGAATCAACGATTCGTTTTTCCACAATTCCGACCGTTTGATATTGCTTCAGACAAACGTTACATAAATTGTGGTATTCCTTATTAACTGTACGACATTTTGGCAGGAACTCATGATACACCACACCATTGTAATTAATGAAAACAGTGAGCAAAACCTTCAACTTTTCCATTGAACACACCTCGTATGGGTGATCTATTTCGAGGTTCCCTATTTTTTTAAATAAAAAAACACAGAAAATTCAAATTTAATGTGGAATGTTTATTACCATTCGAAAGAACATTCTTCGGCTTTTATTTTTTGAAGATTATCTCTTTCAAATGTTGCCCGCGGTTACGTCTCAGATGGTCCATCCGTCGAGTCCAATTTTTGATGACTTGTTCGAGCATTTCGACTGGTAACTGGCGAATGACACGCATGGTGTTTTGCTCAAAGGCCTGAATCGAAGCGGGATTATCCGCATAGACTTTATACTTTACATATCCTTACAGGAGAAATTCTAACGGTGTGATATCACACGATCTTGGTGGCCAATCGACCGGGCCAAAACGTGAAATTATCTGCTTCTCGAAGTGTTCTCTCAAAAAATCCATTGATTGATGCAATGAGTCTTGTTGATGCCAAATGTCGCGGATATCAAGAGCTTCAATTTCAGGTACTAAATAGTCGGTTATCATGGTGCGATAACGGTCGCCATTGATGGTTACGTTCTCAGCGGCATCATTTTTGAAGAAATATGAACCGATGATTCCACCGGCCCACAAACCACACCAAACCGTTGTTTTTTCTGGATGAAATGGCAGCTCTTGAATCTTTTCACGTTGCTCTTAGTCCCAAATGAGGCAATTTTGCTTGATTACATACCCATTGAGCTAAAAATGGGCCTCATCGATGAACAAAATTTGGCTCGAGCTCGAGCTCGAGCAAGAGCCCATAGAGAGAAGCGATGTCACTTGGGAAGGTCGAGTGGATTCATTTCTTGCACAAGCTGTATTTTGTACGCTTTCAATTTACCGGCGCCGAATCGACTGTCCACGGTCCTCGTGTACACTCTCAGCTGCGGCCTCTATATTTACTTCACTGCGTACTAGACGTGGTCTATTCGGTCGAACATTATCCAATAATGAATGCTGGGTCTCAGTACGGGTGATGTGGTTCCGATTATGTTGACCATAAGTTGAGCGAAGCGCCCGAAACACATTCTTCTAAGTTGTGATTCTCTCGCCTCATTATTGTTTATTGGACATTTTTTTAAAATAATTTTTATGTTATATCCGATTGTGGGCGTTGTATCGTCCGATTTCGTCTTCTTTAATTAGAGTACTTTCAAAAATATATTTAATTATTTAACTTTTTTTTTTTAATTTTTTGAGCTATCGCACAATAGCATAGGAACAAGTAACAATTTACTAATAATATTTGGAGAGCAACGCATGCTGGTTTTTACAGAAGAAAAAGGAAAAATGAATTAAAGAAATGCCTGACGTCTCTTGGCGTTTAGAACGCTATCAACAAATACATATACATATACTAAGAAAGGCCATTTTAAGCTCCAGAAAATAACTAATTAAATTTTTTTGGAATGACTGATTGCTCGCTTAGTTCATTTGCAGAATACTCGCGAATACTCCGATACATTTAAATTATACAAGTATCTAATCACAAAGAAATAAAAAAAATTTAATTTTATTTTTTATTACATTTTCATGGGTGTACATTCGGGTTTGTTTACCTTCGCTTTCGTATTTGCATTGCTCAATAGCTCGTGCGCGCAGGTGCGCTATGAGTGTAAAAACTTATTCACAGTATGCGCTATCCGCTGTAGCTTCAGAGGCAATTGAATTGAATATTACATAACATCGTCTTGGCGCAACCGACAAACGGAGCACCAATACCAAATCAGGCAGCGCACACAGAAAACCTGAATGCTTGCATGTAAGTTTTCAAGTTGCATGCATTTCAGTGAAGAGGCAAAAAAAAATGCTCACTTTCAAATATTTTCATGTACCTAGGCGTGCGAAACTGTTACAAGAGCGCAACGCTCCAAAGTTACCGGTTGCCGGTTGCCGGCATTTGAAATTGTTTGCGACTGATTATTTATGTGGCAACCGGATTCTTTGCCGGTGCAGGAGTATGCGACCCCTATCTCGTAGCATGCAATTCTAGCTTCAAGCTGTCGACGTGCACTCAGCAACCTGCCATTTGACCCTTTTCTTGATCTCTGCTAATTTTTCAAATATACAGTTCCGTCCGCCTGCCCGCCTGTTCAGTGCGTTCTCGTTCCTTGCGTATTCGTTATGAATATAGTTGCAATATACAACTGAGCGTTGCATAACACAATGTTATATATGTATATGTATTTACTACATTGCATATTGCTTTTATACAAATATATTTCAAGTGATCTATAAAATCAGTTGTAACATACTTTTGTAGTTGGTAATATGTGTTGCACAAATACAGGGAATATTAACTTTGTCAAAATGTTAAAAAAGCGATTGAAGATTCACCTTATCCGAAACCTTGTTTAGTAATGATCGGTATGGAAAGGTCCTTTTCGAATATGACGGAGCTTTTGATGTTGCTCAACGTCGCTGTATACAATAAGTTTTACGGTGGTACTAAATTCAGACATAGTGGCATAGAGTAGGCTCTTTTTCATGCTGTTCGACGGCTGCTTTAAAATCGACGAAAAAGTGGTGTGTTCCGTTACTTTTTATGGGTCTCTTCCAAAATTTCGCGCATGGTGAATATCTGATCATCTTTTTGTGTCCTCTTCGGCATGTCCGAAAACAGTCATTCTTCTCTCTTGAAGCAGAAATATATAAATTTGTGTACGATTTTTTGATTAGCTTAGAGCTGGTAATCCAAATTTTTCACCCATATAGGAATATTTGAAGTATCGCAACAAATAAAGGGCTTTCCAATAGGGATGATATGATTTCTAAGTGTCGTTTTGATCATTTTTAATATGTCATGATCTGTCTTTTTTTCATTGTATTCAGTAATGTTTACAATTACATCCATGGACCACCATAAATGTCGTGAATTTGCTGATTTTAACTTGGAACAACTTGAAAACGATAACGCTTTTTTTAAGAAAATTATCTTCTCCGCCTTCGATGAGGCTCACTTTCATCTGTGCGGTGCGGTAAAATCCACAAATGCGAAGAAAATCCACAAAATCCACAAATTATTCATGAACAACCATCACACCCACCTAAATTGACAGTTTGGTGTGGTTTTTAGTCTGGCGTAATTATTTTCCGTACTTCTTTCGAAATGAAGCAGATAGCACCATTACTATCAATGGAGAGCGGTATATATCGATGATAACCAATTTTTATGGCCACAATTGGGAGAAGTTGATTTTACACAATATCTGGTTTCAACAAGATGGAGCTACGTGTCATACAGCATGTGCAACAACCGTATTATTGCGAGAAATGTTTGGATATTCGATTATTTTAAGAAATTGTGACATTGACTGGCCTCCAAGAAGTTGTGATTTAACACCATTAGACTAGTACTTCTTGTGGGGTTATTCGAAGTCCTTGGTCTTTAGCAATAAACCATACTCTCTTCAAGCTTTAAAAGTCAATATTGAACGTGCTATTCATAACATACGACTTGATTTAGTGGAAAAAGTGCTCAAAAATTGGGTCCATGGAATTCGTTCCTGCAAAAGAAGTCGTGGGGGCCATTTGAATGATGTTATATGTCAGAACTTAATTGTATCGATTGTACTTCACATTAACTTAAAAAACATTTGAATTTCCTTAACAATTAGTGTGTGTTTGTTTTTAAGAAATCATATAACTCTTATTGGAAAACCCTATACTAATAGTAACAAGGTCATTTGATTGTAAATCACTATAAGCTTCCATAAATGAAAATGAGTTGACAGACGTTGCGGCAAATAATAGTAAGCTGAACAAGGTAAAAGGAATAAGTAAATAATTTTTTATTAGGAAATAATGAGCATGAGGCAAAAGCTGATAGTAATAAGAAAATACCCGTAGTTTAAACAATAGTTACAGCAGTTTAAAGTCCTCAATCTCTGTAACGTAAGAAATAATGTTTAATGTGAAAAAAGCGAAGAGAAAAAGAGGAAGACAATTAAAGATAGAAACCTGGAAATATTAACCTTCTTAATTAAAAAATGGTAAGTTTTTTATAGATATATTTTTATGTTTTTTGCATGCGGCCTTTTTTCGATGATGAGGTTACTCACCACTGTCTTACGCATCAAAATTTTAATCTTCAGTGTTACCTTGAACATCCCTTCCAATTGCTAATCTTTTATTTCACTCCGCCATCATACTCAGGATTTTTTTAAATTGATTTTTTTATGCCTTAACTTGAAAATAAATATAATGCTTAAAAGCCAATATTTAATGACATATAAAACTTATTTGGAGAAAGTGAGCCGCCATTGACTGGCTTTTAATAACAGTAGAGATAAAAGTGAATATGAGTTGGCGGAGAAGGATATGTTTTGAGGCAGATCAAACTGTAAAAAGACGTCTGTTTAGAGTTAAACTATATATTTGGAAAAAAAAAGAACTAATTATAAGTGATTTATCTAATGTTCTTCTTATGTGTATACATTCAAATTTGCATCTGTTATGTCGAGCTACATCGCATACTATTTGAATTCTCGTCACCATAATTATTTGTTTCGAATCCTGAACCAATCGACCCTAAGTTAGCGTTACAAAAATTATAAAGTGTCTTACCTTGCCATAACGGATATAAATATGTACATTTGGATTTTATGCTAAATAAAAATTGAGGAAAAATTTGTGATAATTGATCAACCAAGAGTGCCTGAACCGATTTGGTTTACATTTTTTCCAGTTTTTTAATTTCCTACTATATAAGTATTATTGATCTAGCTACGAATTTGAATGTACAAAGCATAGAAACAGATTTAAGATATCTTGAACTGATATTAAGAAAATATTTTCGTCAATCAAAAGGATGTACCGAAGGCTTATTGATAAAATAATGCTTGGAGAAAGATGGTTTGCACCTTTTTACCTGTGTTAATATGCACCGAATCTCTTGATACCTATGTATATCACGTGAAAGATAAACGGAAGTAGTGCGCAATAAAGGTTAGATTCCTAAAAGTGGATCAGAGACCCACCACTTTGAAAAATTCATATTTATGGTTCAATTTATTGGATAAAAAAATTTAGCTTTACGATTAGAACTTATAGACCTTAGCTTTAGCTATATGATCTTTGACATATATGTATTTAACTTTTCACTAGGATTAAGATGAACCTTATTTGAAAGATATTTAAGAGAAGAATTTAAAGGTACTTAGAAATACTTAAAATTAAAGAATTCTTTAATACTGCCTATATTATAAATGAAAAAAAATGAAAATGGCATGTTGAGTGTTACGTAGTATAAAAATCTGGTACTTAAACTGATACTTTTCCTACTGTGTCCTCATTTTGAGTACGTTACGGTGTTCTGTACTAATATTTGTGAATGGAGTGTAGAGCTATTTGGTGGCAATTCTTAGGACACATAAGAAATGATTTTGTAATATTTTAAGTACTTTTTCGATAGAAATCTTCGCGATGCTGAAAACTAGTACTACTACTACGACGCCAACATGCGTCGGCACTGCTTACGCGATTATAGCCGAATTTACAATAGCACGTCATTCGTTTTACCTTCTCGCAATTTGGCTCATACTGGAAATACCAACCGAAGCCAGGTCGCTCTCCAACTGATCTTTCCAACGGGGTGTATCTTTCGCAAAACATTTCTCTCGAGAATACATAGTGCCGTCGCATCACATGTCGACATCGTCTACACCTCTGCATCACATAGCAGGACGGGATTTATAAGAGACTTATAGAGTTTGGTTTTGATTCGTCGAGAGAGGACTTTACCAAAGTAGCACCTTTTGATAAGAGTGATTCTACGTTCGTTTTCATGGCTGACATGGAAGTTCACAATTTCAACGTTATGACAGTAACGTGGATACCAAGGCGCGAATGCGATAACTGTTGTTTTATCCAGCATCAAGTTGTAGAAATCACATATAGAGGCATAACTTTAGCTTTTTTGTGCTCTCGAAGGCAGCTTTAAATCGACGGTGAATATTTGGCCAATGTTGGACTTACCAGGTCTAAAGCAATACTAATAAGTTTCAATCAGTTCGTTGATGGTAAATTTAATCTTTCACATAGAAGTGTTCCCTCCATACATTAACATTAGTATGCTCTGGCCGTCTACCACCAGTTTACCTCCTTGGTCCTTACAAGAGTAAACCCCGGTCTTGAAACCTTCCGTAAGTCGACTCATATTTTCATAGAATTTTCGAGCATTTTCGAGAAGCATTTCAAGCAGCGAATGTTGGCAACACTGTGTGCCATTGAAAATTAAATATTATGAAAAGCTTTTTCCCATTAAGGAAACCAACAGCGACAGCTTACCACCCGCCAAGGAGCGTTGCAACGCCGCAATACGAAATCTCACAAAAATAACTTACATATTTACATTCTCACCATTTTCTCATCATTGCGTACATTGCCCGCTTTCGCATCATTAAAGTATGTGTGGTTATGCATACATATGTATGCATTTTGTATTCTTACTCGTATGTATTGCTGGTGTGAATTAAAAAAAAATAGAATTCTGCAATCAAATTGATGCTGTGCTTTAGGAAGTGGAAATTTCGTATGGAAAACTGATGTGTTAGAATGAGAGAACTCTATTTGAGCAGAAATATAATAGTAATAGCAACAACTGCAGTAACAACAACATGTGCAACGGTAAAAAACACCGGCTGTAGAATTCAATGCGAACAAAGTAGGTCAGCAATTGAATGCAACGCAAGGTAACGTGTTGTTGCTTTGTTAATATATATGAACATATACAATACATATGTATCTATGTACCATATGTATTTTAGCAAAACCTCTATATACTTCCTTGTGGCTAGCCGCGCACATTCACTTTCGCTATGTAATCAAAACAGCATACATACATATATACATACATACATATGTATATGCATATAAAGCCAAAAAATTATGTACATACGTGTATACATAAAACATAGATACTAGAATTAAATAGTTGTTGCCACAAGCAATAACTATTACGTTGCACGAGGTTATGCTGCACGCTATTTGCCACACACTACTACACCTTGTTCAGGCTCTATCGCTAGCTTTTATGTTAAATATGTTATATGTATGTGAACGTACATTTGTATTAAATATGCTCATGGACATATGATTATGTATATGCATTCATTGTATATATGAATATATATATAAATATGTATATATTTTATATGCTCGGATATAAAGCTTTGTGGATGCACGCGCGTGCTTTTTGCATTATTCTGCCGACGCTCATACACACAATCATATGTAATGCATATATATACATATATACATATATATATATATATATATATATATGCATATGCATGTACTGTACAAATACATATGCAGTTATGTACGATCTTGGATTTACATGGTTGGCCCACTTAGCGCGCTTAGTTACTTGCTTTTTACCTTGTTGCTTTTGCCTATTTTCGTGTTGTTATTGTACTATTACTGGTGTGGTACAGTTGCTACGAGAACATAATTTGGCGCTGTTTTACTTTGTTATGATTGCTGTTGTTATTGCATATTCGTATGTAAAATGGGACATGGTCATGCGAAAAAGCCAAGCTTGCACTTCGCAAATGCACAGCAAAGTACATGCATTTGTATATAAGCATAAAGCGGTAAACAAGATTTGAAGTTAGCATTGCAAGTAAAGATTCATAAATACATATAAATTGAGCAGTGATCCGAATTCAGTCAACATATTGGGATCTATGTAACTTAAAGTCACGTCAAACCGTTATAGGGCTTGATAACACAACTTATTTAAACATGTAGATTAGAGCGGGTCAAATTGCATTTTTCGCAAAAACTCCTATATCAAAAACATACAGATAATATTAAGCAATTTTCCTAAAGAACCCATAGGTAAAAAATGTTAATAATATCACTTCAAAGAAATGCTCATAAAATTTTGCAATATTATCGCCTCCGTTCAGAATTACTATTAAATTCATGCATATTTCAAAAGTTTGATGTACTCACGTGCTAAATATAAATAAATGATCCACACGTAACCTAATGGTTTAATCATTGGTTCGTGCTGTGAATATCCCATGATCGTATCTAGTTCGAACAAGAGTGCCTGAAAAGTAGTCTGATGAGGAAACGTGGTGGTTTCCGAAGTATCTATAACTTCTAACAAAAATAAAATATACTCTGAAACTGAAACAACTAATTAATCTTATTAAACAGTGCCGAGATAAATCATAAATGAAAATCTTCTGACGATATTGTGCATCCTTATTGATCTACTTGAGTAATAGTTAACCGCACACCTACAAGAGCTCCAGATTTTGCTCAAACATTTTCGAGCAATGCGAGCATTTGCGCAACGAGTACTCGCACATCTGCTCATTGATCATTACTCGAACATTTTTCGATCCGAGCACGAGCATTTCGAGTATTTTGACAACAATTTGACTTTTTCCTCAAAACTTCTTTTTTTTTATTAATTTCAAATTAAATTAATTTCTTGTTCTGCTGAGCAGTGCTCGATACCCAAGTATCTACAACTCTAATACAGTTTCGAAATATTTGCAATACCTGGACTTAGGTCGAAAAAGGTTCTCTCGAAATGCATACATAAATAAATTTATAATTTATCGGAAGCTGGTCTCAAGATAAGCTCATGGCTATAGAAAATAAATTTTGTGTCACCCTAAATTCCACGAAAATCGTTGTTCTTAATAACTTCTGTATATAATATCAAATTTTTATGAGTAATTGTATAGGTTGTTAGGAAAGCTATATCCTGTCCTTCAACAATTTGGATCAGTTACCTTCAATATTAATTTTTCGACTCCACTTAGGGCAGACTTTTTTGGTCATTTCTAATTTTCTCTTGCTAAAATTCCATAGCCGTAACGCGTAAAATTATTAAATAAGACATGAGAAGACTTAGAGTCGAGGTTGCTGTATACTAACTCAGAATAGGTTATAAGAGATAAGATTAATTGACCAGCAAGCTTTTGATAAGAGTTGTGGGATAAATGGTGTGGGCTGTCTTAAATTTCTTAGGGTAGTGCAGAGTTTGCCCATGACCGAGTTAATGTTATCGACGTTGGTTAGGTTAGAGTTAATAAAAAAAAACCAAAAATAATAATTTTTTCGACTAATGCAATAGAACACTTACCATGGTAAAAAGGTGGAAAGATTTTCTTATAAACACCGCCGCGTTAAGACAGCGGCCGTTATGTGTGCCCCATCGTGGGGCAGAAAATAGGTACTGATTTAAGTTAGCAGTAATTCTGTCTATATTCTGGAACTGACCAGATAAGTACGAGTATATGTATATGCAGATAGTCTTCGTATGAATGAATACTTACATACATATCAGAAAGTCTGGAAGATATCATTGACAAAAGCGCAAAACAGCAACGGTCTTAAAATGGATCCTTGGATATTTTGCCAGTGAGGATACTGATCCAATTTTCACACGCCCATCGTAATTGATGATCTAACACCATGCCACTAATACGTAAATTTGGTATATTGATTATTTCGAAACGGTTTTTTTTTTTAAATTTAGGTCTGGTAAATCCACAATAAAGTACATCTACATCATGCGTTAAATCCTGAAAAGGACCTGTCAATTTTAAAGCCTCCTTCGATAGAACGAAAATGAGCTGCGTATACACCGTTATGTTTGAATTTTGAACTCCTATGAAATTTATACAGCTATGCTAAAGTGATTATCTTTCATGTGGTTTTCTTAATTTGATTCTGTAGAAAATAATAAGCGCCGCAGAACTGATGTATGCTTAGGATATTTACAAGTATATCATTGACCTTGTGCAGAACACAGTTCCAAAGCATAATTTAGCTTTCACCCTGCTTCAAAGTATACACAATATTTTGTTTATTTAAACGAGAACCGGACTTATGGCGAACGTGAGTTATTTTAACCGATTCAAGGAGATTATATTTACTCTCGTCGTACTGTACACGAGCTTATTGTCGAATTAAGTTTTTCATTCGAAGGAGATATACATATGTAAGAGGAAAAATTTTGGATTAATTGCATAAGCCTTTACCTTTCTTCTTCATATGTAATGGATAGAGGAAATCTGAAATATTTTACAAATTGAACAACTACCACGCCCACTACGCTCGTGGGCGGTAAAGTTAAACGTGGTCCGATTTTATTGAAATTCGGTCTATAGCTTTAAGTTATCACAAAAAGCCAAAGGAATAAATTTGGTAGGGATTGAGATTCAGACACCCCCACCCTACATAAAAATGTCTGCATAAATTAAACGCAAAGTCTGAATCTGAATGAAAATGTGAATTTTAGTAAAACCACTGCACGTCTTTTAACTAAACTATTACTTTTTTACATACTTATATATGTTAGACTCGCAACATACAAACAAGATTTACTGAAAAAACGTCGTACGTACCTTTGAAACAAATAGTTTTGGCTGTAGTTCATTTGGGTTTTATAGACGATATTGAAGAAATTATGTTCAAAAAAATGTGAATTTATATACAAATATTTGGCGCTTGTAACCGCTCAAACGATGTCTGGCCGAGCTCCTCCTCCCTCCAATTTTTGGTTTTGCATCTTGATGTTTTACCAACAAATCGAGGAACCTACAGTTTATTCTAAGCCGCCTCCACTTGACATTTCCTGCCGAGGGACGACCGCAATTAGAAAAATTAATTTTCTATAATTTTGGATGTTGCTCGAATCTGGACTCGAACTCAGGCCTTCCAAATTGTAGTACGCAACGCTAACCTCTCGGCTATCGCGACCATGAATTTACTTACAGAAATTCTTGCTTTAAAAACATAATATTATTTAATTTAAGTTAATATGATATTCAGAAGTAGGTTGAATTAATTATGTTTATTGTTACCTCAAAAACTTTGAGCCGATACAAAATTATTAAAATCTTGCACATATTCAAATTTGTTAGGGGGATTTGCTTAGTCTAGAAAACATATGATATGCAAGTATTTCCTCTAAAACTTTGCTAAAGAACGAAAGAATCCCCGTTGTAGGATTGTGACAATTTCAAGTCAAACAAAAACAATAACCCACATAGGGTTGCTTTGCAAGGTAGGCAGTCTGCTTTCTCTCCACTGCAACACGGTAATGTTTGAGGATGTTTCGTTATGGAGGCTGAATTTTCCGATTGTTATGCCGAAGATGTCGTCTTTACCCACCTCGGCGTTGAAATCGCCAAGCACGATAGAAAGCACAAATATGTCACATCGTCATTCTCTTCTGAGTGGTATCGTTTTGATGCAGATTGTGGCTAAACGTTCATCCTTGGCAACGGAGTGTCTCTTCCACCACAAATCCAATCAAAACTTGCGTTCCTTTATATGCCCTATGCTGCGGATTTCATAAGGACTCATCTTCTTCCGTCCTTGTCCAGTCCATCACAATTCTTGGACGACGTTGATGTCATACGAGGACGGATGTTTGTTGGCTAGCCAGAGGATACTTGGTCTAAGATCGGACGTTGTGAGCTACCTGAACCACATGTAAAACAACCGTTTCTGGCCACTCCCAGGTGAAATGCAATCAAAACTTTCCTCACTTACGTGAACTATACGCATAAATTATATACAAATGACTAAATTATCATTATTGAAGTTTTAAGTAAGTTCACTTATAAGAGCATATTAATTATACAGAACAATACAGAGCAGTATATAAGAATATATAAGGAAATGGTACTTAAATATTAAGAAAAGCTAAAGAGTTTAAATAGATTAATTTTTTATCTTGCCGAATCATATTGAAAGTGAAACAAAAAATTTAGGTGAGTCGAAATAACATACATATAGTCTTCATGTAACTCATAACTAGTACATGTAATGCGTTGTAGTCGAAAACTTGCACAAATAACGCAATAGAAAAGCCCAAAACAACAATCTAATGCCACAATAGAAACACCTCACTATCATAAAAACAAGGGAAGATTCGCCCCTTTTAAGTGCATATTAACACGCACCATGAAATAAACTCCTCTGGTGAAGTTTATGATAACAACGCAATTTATTCAACTTCGTTATTGTTTTTCACAATGTTGTTGTTGTAGCACTTTGCAAACTCTCCGGTACTAGGTAGGGGAATAAGACCACTGTTGTAGCTTGATAAATCTGTATGACGTTTCGAGGAAAAAAGTGAAAATTAAGTATGGCGCTGTTATTGCCGGGATTGCTGGGATGGGCTCTTCGGGTGGTTGCAAAATTGATGGCGTGGAAATAATGCAAACATGCATTGCTTGAACTTCAACATTGTACTAGTATGCATGTATTCTATTTGAGAAAACTTCATACGATTGAAAGTCTGTCATTTTGCAGATACCCAAAAATTTGTGGGAAGTGAAAAAAATACAAATAAGTTGGAACTTTCACATTTAGTATACATTTTACTCTTATCATCTTTCCATCTTCTACATACATATATAATAAATATATAACGATAAACACTGCACCCCAATTCTTCATGCTTCTACCGCTCTTACCGCCATGTAAAGAGCAATAAAGTACCAAAAATAGAGTTTTATTTAATCAAATAGCTTTTACAGAATTTCTCTCTTTGTACTCGCCGAGCAGCGAATACTAGTATTGGAAGCGAGGTCCACTTTTTTGTTGCTGAAAACAGCGAAGTTGACCTATTTTCGGAGTTCCAGAATTGTTTACATAAGTATATTGGGAGTGAAGTACCGGTAACAACGAAGTTAAAGTAGCTGGAGCGCCGGCGCCAAACTGGAGTTGGATATACAGTACACCACCACCATTTCAATCATCCCCCTAACATAAGTAAAAGGGAAATTCAGAAAACTGTTTCAACTTCGTTGGATTTATATTGCTACTCTATTTTTGAGTTTCATGGAAACTAGGTCAGCAAGTTGGTGTGCACATATTTACTTGTATGTTCATATATATTTACATATATTTGGCAGATGCTTGGTCATTAGTTGTGTCTGATATCACCATCACCCCCATCTTCTCAACGCTGCGTTTGTAAGTGAAACGAAAGTCAAATGTGGGAGGAAGAAGGCGCACGAAGTTGCATATAAATGGCTTTACAAAAGGAACACATACATAAAATATGTATGTATACTCGTGTAAATACTTTGTAGCAAGACTGTTTTTGCGGCAGTCTTTCTAGGCTTTTAACAAAACTCCAAAGTAATGTACGGAGATATTTGTGGAAATGCCATACACCTCTATATTTATGTTGGTAGGTCGTAAATGTATTTGTTTTTACAAAGTGTACATATTTACACACTTGAGATTGGTGGGTAGGCAAGGAAATGCCAATTGGTAGCAATGAAAATAATGTTGCGTTAGTTATTATTTCTATCAGCAAGCTTTTGGCATTTGTACAGTCCCGTTCTCTTTTATGCTTACTTAACTGTCAATTAAACCATTTAAAAAGCCATAAATGTTAGATTAATAATTTCAAAATTTACTTGCCGCCCATAAATATGGTTTTTATGTATAAAAAAGTTTATGTATGCTAAAAAAAATTTGAATACACATTAGTTCTCAGGTTTATAATATTAAATTAAAATAAACAAATTAATAAAACATAAAAAATCGATTATAAAGATCTATAAACTTCTTTGAAATTTTATGAAATTCCTAGTAGGTCAAATCAAATATGTTCTAAATTGTGTTTGTTGGAAAAAATTTCTATGGATTGCAACTCTAAAATTACCAAATGAATGAAATTCGTAAATAAAGTTAAAAAGGTTAAATATTAATTGAATTCGACACTGATAAACAAGAAAAATGTGCTGGTTTCGGTCATACCGAAGTCCTTATACCTCGCTTCCCTCTATGGGCTCTTGAAAAGTTCCAAGAAGATCCGACGTTTTCGAGCCATTTTTTGTTCGACAATGAGGCCCATTTCTGGCTCAATGGGTATGAAAAAAGCGAAATTCCGGCGTTTGGGACGAAGAGTAACCTTAAGAGATTCAAGAGTTGAAATTTCATCCAGAAAAAACAACTCTTTGGTGTGGTTTGTGGGCCGGTGCAATCATCGGTCCACATTTCTTCAAAAATGATAGCGGTGAGTAGGTAACCATCATCGCCCCATCATAACCGACTATTTGATGCCTGAAATTGAAGCTCGTGATCTCCGCGACATTTGGTTTCAACAATTTAATAAATCACGTTTTGGGCCGGCCGGTAGACTTTTTCCTGTGGGGATTTGCAAAGTCTAAAGTCTACGCGGATAATTCCGCTTCGATTTAGGCCTTGGAGCAAAATATCACGCGTGTCATTCGTCAGTTACCAGTCGAAATGCTCGAACGAGTCATCGAAAATTGGACTCAACGAATGGACCATCTGATACGTAGCTGCGGCCAACATTTGCAAGAGGTAATCTTCAAAAAAACAAATGCCAAAGAATGTTCTTTCGAATGATAATAAACATTCCCCATTAAATTTGAATTTTCTGTGTTTTTTTTTTAAGTAGAGAATCTCAAGATAGATCAGGATGGTATTTTAATTTAATTTTTACACCGTTAATTTACATAAAATGGTATCATAACTTTGGAATAAGTAATAGAAGGAGGAGAGATAGACCTACCAAAATTTATACCGATCATATCAGAATGACTACCTGAGTTGATTTAGATTAAGATATTTCAACCAAACTTAGTATGCGGGGGTATTTTCGTAATATATTGCCGATTTGCCGGAAACAAGCAGATCGGCCGAATCATATAGCTCCCATATAACCGATTTGTACATATATGTGATTTTGGGTTATAAAAACTTAAATATAGCATCTAAAAATATGAGTTTATGTATTCTACATACAAATAATTAACTAAATATTGACACTGAAAATCATCGAAATCGAATTTTGCATTTCGCAATAAATTTGAAGTTTTCAAAGGTATAAACTTCGGCATGGCAGAATACGCCACTTTTTTCTAGTTTTTAATTAAATTTTTATAACTTTGGATTTTGGTTAGACCAGGTTTTGAACCCATGACTCTCCATTTGGCTATTTACGCACATAGCATAGCAGAAAACTTGATTGAACTTTGTATTTAGAAAAATGTGGATGAGAAGATAAGCATAAGCACAATTTCTTGACTATTGGTTTTCTTATGAAATACTAGATTGAAATAACTATTCACACTGACACAGCTGCTATCTGCCGTTTAACGCATCATCAAAAGGTTTATGCTTATGCATGAAGTGATTTTTTTTTTGAGCCACAAAAGTTTACTAAGCCTATGACAATAGTGATGATAGCAGGGAAAAAGCTTAAGCAACCAGTTGGATGTACCGACACCTCCGCACAGTAACTGCAATGCCGGACTGCGACACTAAAAATGATGACTATATAAACGTCGTTGGTTTTTTTTAAACTAGTTTGAGTGGAGAATCCCTCCAAATTTCTTTTAAACTCGCTTCTCAGTTTATTATATAGCCTCACTGCCTGCGCTTGTATTTCGTAGTCATTATCTTGCCTTTCTTTGTTTTGATTCACCTTATACTTGCTTACTATTTCCAAAACCTGTTCCTTCTGCTGCGCTCCGTGCCATCTATGCTAGTAATTGAACCCGACACCTGCATTGATGATAGTTTGCTTTTTGATAGCCGAAATTCACTTGCAGACATGTTAACCGATAATTTCAGAAACAGAAATTTAATTTCTGTCAAAAAAAATTGGGAAAAATGGACTCAAGCGAAAAAATGAGTTTTCAATTTGGAAAGTACTCTAGTACAATAAGAACTAAAATTTGAGTTGTGATTTATTTTTAAATTTGAATCGTAAGGTCTTCAAGTTTCAGGAAAACAACATAAATGAGAGCAGGAAGTAGGAGTAAACATGAAAGACTTTGATTATTTCTTCCATGATTCGGCCTTAGTAAAATGTGGTGAAGGCACTCAATCAGAAATTTCACATTTTCTGCTACTTAGAATAATAGAAAGAATAACAAAGCAGCGAGAGCCAGCTGAGCGATTCAAATACGCCGGCGAATAGCTGACAAAGTGCATGCATAAGCTTTTTTGCAGAATATGCCCGTCGAATGGAACCAACGTGTGCTCTGCCCAATCCAAAACAAAAGAAAAAAAGGAGACCGACCGAAGATAGTCTGCGCCAATTATCGTGGAATAAGCCTCAATATGGTATAAAAGGTCCTATCGAACGGATTGTGTGAGAGATTCAAACCCAACGTCAACGAACTGATTGACCAGATTTTCACCATGCGACAAGCCTTGGAGAAGATATCTGAGAAAAGAATCTATACACACCACCTTTTCATCGAGTTGCCTTCGATAGTACAAAAAAGAGCTGCCTCTTTGCCGCTATGTCTGAATTTGGGATCTCTGCAAATCTTATATAGCTATGTAAACTGTCGCTGGGCAATACCTTAAGCGCAGTCAGAATTGGGAAGCCGATACCAAGCCGTTTGGTATCAAACGAGATTTCAGACAAGATTACTATTTATCGAGTGGATCTCGTGGTGAACGAGGCCAGGTAAAAATATCTTTTGTCATCAAACAAACAGTCAACGCATTCGCGTCTTGGCTCCTACGTCATTGTTAACTATCATAACTTCGAAGGCATCACTAAGCGCTCCAGCTTTAATAGGGCTCGATGGAAAGTAGAGGAAGAGGAAGACCTACACTCCGTTGGAAGGATCGGATGGAGAGCGACCTGTGGGATAGCGAAGAGTGGGAATAAGTGGCGCGCTATCGCCTGCACCAAAGAAGAGGAAGGAAATTAGTAGTTTATTGTTAATAAACATATAATACATATATTACGAAACGAAACTGATTCAGCTACATTTTCACACATTTGCACATTTTTGAAAATCGCTTTAGCGGTTATAAAACGTCAAAATATATATTAAAGTACTTCTAACATACATACATAGGTGACACAAACCAGAATGTTGAGTGAATGATGTGCTCATATCTTGATTCTGACAATTAAATGCGTGAATGCGTGTAAAACATAATATGTTGAAGGCCCTTTACAGCGTCACTTGAATAGTAACACAAAAGCTTTGGTGAAGTAACGTTTCATTACAAATTCTATTACAATCAACGAATTCCGGTTTGATTTTCATAAAAATCTAATAGAAATAAACTCGACTTGAGCGTTATGTATGTATATATGTATGCACATATATTTATATTATAAACATTTAATGTCCATATCTATTCATAGCAAAAATAATTGAAGCGAAATTAATAAAAAATATTTTTCATTTCTTTTGCTTATTATATGGAAATGAAAATGGAATAGCAAAGTCCCCTTTCGATTTCCTAATACATATTTTCGTCCGATTTTACGTGGTTGATAATATCGCTAGTTGATTTCCGATTCCTTACAACAATGAAAATATTACGCATTTACTGTACTGTACATTAGCTAGAGAGTGATTTTTACGCAGTTTTTCTTTCTCTTCCATGATTACGTTAATTCTGAAACTTGGATCCCGTACTTACAAAATGGTTTAATAGGCATATTATATTGTAATACTTTGTTTTCTAAAGTTAATTAGCACTAAGAACCTATAATGCAATGCGAATTCTCACTTTTTAATATAGTTTGCCAAATGATTCATTAAATTAAAAGTGGCACTTCTTCAAAAATTATCGTTAAAATATCTCTTAAAGCGAGTTTATTCAAATAGACAAACAGACGGACATTGCTAAAATTAATTCACCTTTCAGCCCAATTTTATCAATATGGACCTTGATGAGTCCATTTTTCGTTCTAAAATACATTCAATCTACACATATGTATCTGAAGCTGGTGGCCTCTGATCATATAACAGCATACATTCTAGTAAACGTCTGATTTTACAGAAATTTGTTAAATAACCTAAACATTTTATTTGAGTAGTTGCATCCGATTTATAGTAGTATGGAGTTTGAAGTATTTTTTCTAAAAAAGTACCACTTCTTACTTCTCACTTTTTAGTAATAAAAATTCTAGAAGTGAAAAACGTCAATTACATATTTTCAATATTATGTTCCTTTTCATCAATTCTATTATCCTTTCTAGAGAATGTAAAATCTAAGGTATTGAGACAACGCTTCTGCATTAACCAAAAGAAGGTTTTCAATATTCACTTCTTTGTTATAAAAAATCTTTCCATTCATGTGTACATCGATAAAGGTAAAGTATTCCCCCATATGATTCTCAACAGCTTATTTGCAAGGCATTGCCTTCAATGACACGCCTCTGTTACAATAATGGCTTATAGAAACAAAAGTGGAATCGCTTCAAAACTTCTTTTTCGATTTATTGCGCTCTAAATTAATATTTTGTAATTTAGTTTCAACCCAGAGTTTTTATGTAAGAGACGATTCAAGCTAACTGCTTTTAATATTGCATAGCAGTACTTCTTGAACTCGAATGCCTTCCTAATTTCATTAAGTTATTCGGTTGTCTTGTTCAATGGTACCATGTTTTTCACGAAAACCAAATTTCGATAGAGACAAAGGAGATATATTTGATAGCGGAATTCGTTCGAATGATTTTGAAAGACAGAGTAGTAGACTTATTGATCTGTAAGATGGCGCTTGGGTGTGGTCTTTACGTAGTTTGGTTTTAGAAAGTAACTTATGTATGTAGTTTCAGAATGGTATTTAAGAGTTCAGAGGATAGTGGTAGGACATCTCTTGGTACCTCCTTTATTCGAATTTTTGGTGTAGTAAGGTCATAACCCGGAGATTTCTTTGGCTCCAATTGCTGAGACGCATTCACAACATCCAGAATTCATTTTTTAAGCGTCACTTGACTTCAAAAGCCATTCGATTATTCCCGTCAAAGTAAAATTATTAGTTGCGTCATTTGGCTGGAACACAATATTTAAATGTTTTGCAAAACAATGTAGGGTGAGTATTTTTTTTTGGCAAAATTTGGCGTCAATTTTTCTATATACAGTGACAAAAGTATTCATACACCGCCTGTTTTCGTTGAATTGAAAAACCAAAAGGTTTATTGGAAAATTTAACGATACAGTATATTTCAACTTTTTTAAAACAAACAAAAAATTTAATATAAAATATTGAAACTATGACAAAAAAATATGGGTAAATCCAACATTGACAAAAGTATACATACAGTACATACATAACTTATCTGAACTTTGGTTAATATCAGGTAACATGATCATTTTAGAATTTAGTTAGTCCACCGTTAGCATCAATAACAGCTTGAAGCCATCGTGGCATCGAAGCTATTAAATTTGGCAATACTGAGGGAGAAATACTGTCCCAAGCCAAAAATCTCCCAGACATGTTCAATAACATTCAAATCTGGGCTTTGAGGTGGTGTGTATAGTTGCCTTGGAGCATGATAAAGCAACCAATCCTGCACCAAGCTCCTAACTTTCCACCGAAGAATTCAGATTAGCTTCCAACAATTACTTATATTTCAACCGATCCATATTACCCTCAATAAAAACAATCTTTCCAACTCCAGATGCCGCAACCGCTCCCCAAATTATTACGTTGCCGCCACCATGCTTCACTGTTGGTACTATATTTTTGTAGTTGAATGCAGTGTTTTCTTTTCTCCAAACTTCTGCTGTTCCATCGCTGCCGAATATATTGAACTTCGATTTGTCTGTATACAAGACTTTTTGCCAAAAATCCATTCCACTGTCTAAATGTGCTTTAGCGAACTCCAAGCGAACTTTTCGATTTTTTTTTCAGAAATCTGTGGAAGACGTTATCGTTTAGAGCTCTTCGAAATGTTAATGGATGGACACACTTTCTTGGTGACCTTGCGATGCTTTCGGCTAATTTTGGAGCAGTAACTTTAGGGTCATCATTCACTTTCTTCAGAATAAAGCTGATGTCTCTTCGAGTTAGTTTTTTCGAGCCGCCAAAGGCGGTCTGTACCTTTTTTAAATTTTACCATACGGCTTCTTTTTTTTTTTGTTCTGAATAACCATGTTTCTTACGTCAATGGATATTTCTTTTCACGGAACCATTGTTGATGCTAATATGTTTAAACCACAGCTTAATTCAATACTAGCAAATTAGAAAACAAAATTTAAAAAAAATAGTAATAAAAAACAGCACAGCATATCGACGTACCTGGTAGTAAACCCGTGGTGTATGTAGACTTTTGTCAATGATATTTTTGTGTTTTTGCACCATGATTGTTTAATTTTATATTAGAGAATGGATTTGTTTTAATACATGTGATTGGAATAGGATTTAAAATAAAACAGTAGGCCTACAATTTCCAGCAAAGTTATAGTACTTTCTACACGAATACAGGCGGTGTATGCAGACTTTTGTCCGCCGTTGTATGTTTCGACATTAAGAACTTCTGCTTGCTTCAGCGCACTTTTCAGTTTTCTCTATACTGTTTTCAATTATAACTTTGAAGTAGGAGAGCTATTTGCTATTTTCATTTGGAGAAATTGCTGTTGAAACTTTATCACAATTAGGTGATAGCCGATTCTAAAATCATATACAGAAGATGCTGTTGAAGGTCTTCTCCTAGTAGTTCTATGGGGTCAACGAGTTTGAACTCTTGAAATCTTCATTTTACACACATACATTTGTAGATACAGACATATGTACATATGTATATATTTTCCCTGTCACAATGCATCTCAAGCTCATCCAGCTCGTCTATTCGTGCCATACATTGAATATGTATTTAGATATTTGATGTTTTTTTTATATGGAGTATTTATTAACGATGATGTTTCAAATTCAGATAATTTTTAGTGGCTTTAAACAACTTGTATCCTTACTTACATAAACATGTAGATATGTGCATATGTACATTCAAATGTAAAGCACAAGCGTGCTCTTTGCATAAATAAATAACTAAACAAACTCGCATACATACATACATATCTACATTTATTTAAACATAAAATGCTTGCTGAGCGAAAAGTCCATATCGCGTGCTGCGAAAATCAAAACAAACTCATACTCAGTTTTCTTATGGCTGTCAGCTGGCTATATACTAGAATCATAGTCTAAGTCTACGTAATGCGTAGTGCGTAGTACGTAGCTGGGTACTTATCAGCTATGCATGTAGGTAGAAGCAGCAAACTGCTCATTATAGCCATGAGCTAAAGCGAGAAATAAAGAAAACAAATTAGCGCGATAACAAGTGTTACCTCACGTGTCTGCTCTCTTTTGTGTTAATTTGTCTGTAGTATGCAGCGTCTTCAATCCCATTCTCTTTCAACCAGCTCAGATTAGGGTTTCCCATACTTTAATATATCAAGGGACTTTTTCAAAAAGCAATAAACGAGTATGTGGGTGAAGGTTTGCGGTGTTTGGGTTCAAGAGAAGTGCCAATCGTTAGGAATTATTTTCGCTAATTTGGTGATATTTCAAGCCGCACATTTTTTTATCCTTCTGTGACGGATTTGAATAATGTGTTTTGCTATGGTTTTTCTATGGAATTCCTCAAATGTTTTGGGTTGAACTTATGCATAAACCCAAAAGGAATTGATGAAAACTCCTCATTTGACTTTTAAGTGATTTTATTCTAGCAATTTATTGAGCTTATTAGACGATTTTTGAATGTAATATTGAAAGTCTGGTGCCTGGAGTTGTTACTGAATGAAATGACGCACATGAAGCATTCGTCGCAAGACCTTTTCGCACAACCTGCATTCTTCTTAAGACCTTTTCGCAAAACGTTTTTTATTTGCGCTTCATCATTTGTCATAAGAAAAAACTTGGTAACCCTGTGCATGAAATAGCAATGCTGAAGAGAGTTAGGTGACCTAAATACGGAATACTTTGCTGGTGCACTGTGAGCGTTTTCTCTCTTTTTTCACATTGTGTACTGTGAGATACACGGCATGTATCTCACGAATTTATACATATAACTATACATACATAGATGTTATTGAGAGAGAAATATATTAATATATTCCCGTTCCATTTAGCTCTCGATTTGTTTTGATGTCTCACTTGGTTGAGCGTTCGTATACGTAACTATGCATGTACATATCGTCGCTGTCTGGTATTTATACATATTTGTGTGTGTGACTTTAATGTTTTATCGATTTTCTAATGTGCTTTCAAATTTTTACTCACAGAGAGTGACACGCTCATGACTATGTGTGTACGCTCTGGCCCAGATAATCAGCTTATGAGTAGAGCCCAACCCATTTTCCTATTGCGTTTTATTTTTTGTTAAACATACAATATGAATACATATGTACATACATACATATTTCAACTACATATGTTGTTTTAATGTTGCGACGCTGTGACATAAATTTGTATAGATACATATGTACGTATACTTAGTTTTTCCTTTAAAAGAGATTGAGAAGCGCAGCATATTGAGCAAAATATAAATTTACAAAACTTATTCAAAGTCAGTGCGAGAAATTTTCAGCGCCGACGTCGCTGCCGCTGTCGCAGCGCAGTCGCTTCGCACTTTATTTGGTGCGCCTCTCCAATTTCGGTACACAGTTACCCAGCTTCTATTTAGGCTACTCAGCGGCCTCAAATGTTTGATAATTCAAGTTGTGGGAGTATGTGTGCGTGTGCGTTATGCAAGAGTGGGATAGATGATGTTCAATGTTGTTATTGCCCTCTCGGCAAGTTGACCTAATTTTTGGCGCTTCGAAACTGATTACCAGCATTCGAGCCGCTTTAGAATAGCTTTGAATCGAATATACAGGGTTGAATCAAGTACGTAAACGTGAAACGCAACAACTCGTTGAGTGAGTATTAGCTTCGCGTCTGAAGATATCAATGTCTCGTTATGTACATACATACATATATAAGTATATTGGCACGATATCTACTTACATACATATATATATGTATATATGGATTTTTATGCATGTGTATGAATGTATGTTTGTAAATAAATTACATTGACGACAAATAACAATATCAAGTGGGGAGTGAAAGGTACATACATACATATTTATGTATTAAAAAGCTTTTATAGTTTTGATTGTGTAGTAGAGTTGCTTTTTGGCTGCTATATTGAGTGGAGTAGATAAATATGTAGCTGGCCTCCGCAATTTATTTTAGCTTATACATATGTACATACGAAAAAGCAGGATAAATTTTCTTAGGTCGCCAATTTTTATACATAATACATGCACTCACATCCATATGTACATTCTTACATACTTACATATTTATTGTACATTACACATATTTGACATTTTTTATATTGACTGGTCCAGCGTTCTCAAATTTCCCTTATCGCCGACGTAGCAATTTTCACGCAATTTTTATTTCCTTGACGCATTTCGACGCGAGACTGCGCTCATTTATGAGCAATTATTATTATTATTTTTTTTTTTAAGAGCTGTCAAAAGATTTGTTTTTTGTCAGGGAATTTTAATTTCGAAATTTTAACTCAAACCAGTTTCAAGAAATTGAAATTCATTTTGCATGATATAATACTTATACATTCTACGCGTGACTGCTCTTGAAATTAATTTTTCAATTTGAAATTAATTAATTGCGACGGGTAAGCGTGCTATTGAACAAACACTGCCTAGTAACTGGACAGTACTAACAGATGAGACAGATTACAAGTATTATCTTTTTAGGATGGCTTTATTCACATTAACTAGTGAATTATTATTATCATATGCACTGTCTGTCAGGGGTGAAAATAGATTTTGCATTTGTGCCTCGTAATGCAACTTAACTCAACTAGTCTAGATTTATTTCTTGTATGTTCAATTTTTATCATTCTTTTTTTTTATTGACCACCATATTTCCAAGTTTGTCCTACAACCATTCCCAAAATATTGAAAAATATGTGTTATTTATTGTTCACTCACATTTGTTTGAGCAAAAGATGATTTAGATAAGTTATTTCGATTTACAGGGTAAATAATCGTCATGATGGTTACGGAGTTCGCGCGATACCAAGGGTATGACAAACATTACTGCAGCTCTTCCACTCAACTATAACCATTGACATACCATACATTTTTGGCTTACAATATTAGGAATCATTGGCTCGATGCACACTTTTATTTTAAAGTATTGATAATACGCAGGATTTCGATATTTTTCAAATATTCACCATAAATATAGCAAAAACAATCGGAGTCAAGCACACAATATCTTTTTGATGAAGCCATATCGAAAACAACAACAAAATATAGTTTAGTGTTCCATAAAAAACACAAATTAAGTACAAATAGTAGATGGGAACAGTGAGCTAAAATTCAAAAACAAAAGGTGTTGGAGAAATATTTTTTGCCATATTTAAAAAATTAGCATCAAAATATCACAGGAATCGAAATTTTATTTCTTCTTGTTGGCCAGTGTAATTTGCCCTTTGTAACTGAACTGAAGAGGTTTTCGGCCTGGCTAACTTATGTTGTGTCCCTTGAGGTTTTTTTCCCAACAAATGGAGGGACTTACAATTAATTTTAATCCGCCTCCAACCGCTAGTGGCTTATTATAAGGAGTTTATATTTCATGTCAGAAAATTCACTCGAAAGGGGTTGACATTTCCTGCCGAGAGGCGACCGCCATTAATTTTCTGTAATTTTGGATTTCAGTCAGTCCAGGTTTCGAAACCATGACCCCCCGGATGAGAGAACGTACTAATTCGGCTGCCTGAGTATATACATATGTACATACTTGGTAAACATATGTGAATGTACATATATGTATATATATATATACATAAGTATGTATATTTTTTTACATTCAAGTAAATTAATTGTATATGTTATGCATACAGACATATATACATATGTAACATAAGCATTAACACATGCATGTACATACATATATGTTTCTTAGACGTTCCCACCCCAAAAAGTGCTTTTGGGCAGACATTAAGCGATTTAGCAATGCAATATACATACATATGTATACATATAACTATATTATGTACGTCTGTATTTACAACCATCGAGTATCGTAATTTGACTGTGTAGAGTACTGGGCATAAAAATTGGCAGCTTAAAGAGGAATATCCAGAACCACAGGATCAATTGGAATGAAGAGGAAAAGTTAAATTCAGTCGGAGCAAATGAGTGAGAAATGTTTTGTGTACATACAATACATTATGCTGCTGTTGGATATGCTCGATAAGCATGTATGTATGTAACATACGCATATAACGTAAACAATGGATAGCAAACTCTAAGCGATAATAGCGAACAGCTGACTTCGTTTTCAGTTGAGGTTTACAGTGTTCAACATAAAGAGAATGAGAGCAAGACAGAGAAAGAGCAGACTGTTTGTAATGGTTTGCTCAGTTGGGAATAACAGTGAATTCTTGCGTATCTTTTAGGTATGTAGGTATGTACACCGGCCGGTGAAATCTCCCTTGCTACATGCGTGGCATTTTATTTTTATTATAGACGCAAGCAGAAACGACGCAATAGGCCCAGCGTTGCGTGTTGAACAGCTGTTTTGCGCATAAACATATTTCTCGATAGCTTATGTATGTATGCGTATGCATATATACATACATCTGGATGTGTTGACAAATGCTGAAAATTGATTATGACATTGAGATCTCGTGTTTGGCTGAGAGGGCATACTCCATTCTCAGAGAAAACGGTATTTTTACTGTACAGTTCTCCAAATATTCACATTCATAGATAGAGAAGCTTTTTTAAATGAATTTTTTTTTGTGTCACTTTTGTAAATAGAGACCAATGTTTCTATGACCAAATATGCTTTATACGCATGATTTTTATGTTGTGGAAGCATTCGAATTTCCTACTGCGTAAATATTTTTAAATTGATAAATAAAGTTAATTTATGTATGTACATCTGGAGTATATAAATACATATGTATGTATATATGTCTAAAAGTGTACATCAAAATACATAACCTATTTACATATTGTACATACGTATATATTTATGTAGATATGTATGTATCCATATTTACATACATTTGTGTGTATGAACACAATGAATAAGCACAAAAAAAACACCAATTAGCGAGTGAGCATATCTATTTTTGTTTGAAACCTAAAAAACGATGGCGTCATCACATACTGCTCAGCTATTTGGACTAATGCTTAACCCTGACGCATCATCAACACTTGCTCCGGAATTTTTAATTTGATCTTACTCTTGTATTGTATATTTTATTTTAAACCCAAGTCGGTTGGGTTTGTCCACCTTTAGGTTGTAAGTAACGGCATAAAATAATCGAGATGGATACAGACGGAAATATAATTAAATTTTATTCGATCACAAATTGAGCTGCATACATAATATGTGTATATATCACATACATATGTACATACATATGTACATGAATATGTACATACATATGTATGTATGTTGTTGTGCAGGCATTCTTTGCCATACAATTATAGATGGTTTTCCAAATGGATGAAATTGTATAATGATTACTACCAAGTCCCGTTATTATGTGATGAACCCGATATCGCAAATATATTAAAATCACAATAAGTCAGTAATTATTAGTTGTTGATTACGATGACAAAGGGAGGCAATAC
Source organism: Neoceratitis asiatica (assembly GCA_030068015.2). Lineage (NCBI taxonomy): Eukaryota > Metazoa > Arthropoda > Insecta > Diptera > Tephritidae > Neoceratitis > Neoceratitis asiatica. Next base: position 66,000,397 of record CM061529.1, on the reverse strand, counting down.
ATGACAAAACGAAATTTTCGGAAGGTCAAGTAACCGCTCATTTTAGGTTCAAAGTACACATATGTAAATGCATATTTATATGATTATGCTTACATACATACGTCCATACATATATGAATGTATACATATACAGGTGCTAAGAATTAATACAACATATGTAGATATGTATGTAGGTACCGATGGTAGAAATTGTTGTTTCCATTACTCGTGATTTGAGTACGAATATCAAACTGGCATGATTTTATTTTTAAGGGGTTAGGCCACTCTAGACTGCCACGGAATAGGCCTTTTTTGAGATTTTTTTCGGTAAAACTATTAAATTAAATAAATATTAAATTGACGAAAAGCAATTATTATACATATGTATAATAAACTAATTTTTAAGAAAAATTAATTTCAAAATGACGGCTATACAACGTTCTCCCGAGGAAAAAAAAAACTATGCAAGATGAAAAAAATCCTACGTACTTCTGTAGATAATGTATTTCTGAAGATATTGTCAAAATTTCAAGTGAATCGGTTGTAAAATGTTTGAGTTATGCTTCCAGCCAACTTAAAAAAATGAGTTTTGAGATAAACGCGTTTAAAGTTTTGAGTATGCCTTACTGACTGAAACAGAAGCTTCGACTAGAAAACGGAAAATGGGGCATTTAGAAATTGTTATGTCATAATCTTTTTGGATAAAATTTTTGAAGGAAAGAAAATCTATTTTCCGAAAATTCTAGAGTGGCCTAACCCCATAATATACATACATATGTATATGTGTATTAGTATTAAATTTGAATAAAAAGGGAATCAATTAAGAAATCTTGATGAATATTTATGGATATATCAGAACAGCTGAGAAACATCCCCACCAACTAGTTAATTTTCTCTTAATATGATTTAAAGAAAGCAACAAAAAAATTATACTTACATACATGAATATTTACATATATACATATGTACATGCACTTAAGTAGCTAATTCCGCAAAATTTTCTACCTGTTGATTTCAAATGGTAATTATTAATTTTTTTCTTTAATTGGCCAGAAATTTGTCATGGAAAACCCCGTGAGAAAAGGATCGACAAACGATTTTCTCGTCAGTTTTAAAGCTGTCTGCAATAGCGCGATAAGGAGCTGCCCCTGCCCTATATTAGCCCAACCAGCCTTACCAATCGACTGGATATGCTGCCAAAAGTTATGACAAAAGTTTTGTCAAAGCGCCACTGGTTTCTACGGTACGAGCAGAAACGATACCAATAGCAGCTCAAGCGTTGATAACGGTTAATTTACATGTTTATATTTTTAGCTGATTCAGTTATATGTCTTAATTTGGTATCCCCGCAAAGCTTATACGACTGTGCAAACTGACGCTGAGTAACACTACGATCCTCTGCCAGGATCGGAAATCATTTCTCCGAGCCGTTCGATACGTTCGAAATGAGATTTCAGATAAGATAACTCCTTATCGTTTGACTTCTTTCACATAATGCTTTAGAAAATAATACGAGCTGCAGAGCTAAACAGAGAAAGCACAATCTTTTAGCTAATTCGGCTTTTTTCAGGTTAGACAAAGAATTAAGTCTATCATGGAACAAGCATCTACACCACAAATAATTACAGCCTTGAAATTCAACAACAGGTGCTACTTTGAACTGTGTACTCAGTTCAACGAAAACTAAGATTCTCTCTCGAAAAACAAAAACCAAAACCTAAAAGTCGCTCATTATTCGAGTACTGATATATGGTGCAAAACCGTGAACGACGACGGACGGTGTAACGCTAATAAAGAAGTTTTATCCAATATATAATTTAGACTTTTTCCTACTATTGAATATATTCGAGAAGCATATGTGGCTATACTCCTGAATTAATTTTTATTTTTAATACCTTTTTTAATAGTGAATACACTCCTCCTAGATGAGGATTACTTTTGAACTAGAAAACAGTATTCCTTCTCCGAATAATCTGTTTAAAAATACTCTGTCAGAGTTACACTGTTTTTCATTTTCCGTAGACGACTTGTAGACATTATCTTGATACGAGTACATACATATATTCCACTGGCACCTTCAAATCCTCAACCAAAATAATCTTACGAATATAAAATATATGTAATACTTCATTGAATGATTAGGTGAAGGGCTTAGCTATGTAACTACGTCTGTCCTTAAATCTGTTCGTCCATATGACCTGAACTCATGATATCAAATAATTATAAATCGTTGACATATAATAGCGAACTAACTTACGGACGTACCCGAAAAAGACTCAATCTAGCTAGGCTTCGGATGGCGAACCTGAAACCCCAAGCGATGACGATGGTGTAGAAGTTCCATCACCCGACTTACCAATCGACTGGATATGCTGCCAAAAGTTATGACAAAAGTTATGTCAAAGCGCCACTGGCTTCTACGAAATTCGAATAGCGATTGTTCGCTTAAAATATAATAAAACCGAGAAAACCGATGGCTTAACGCCAGAACTTTTCAAATACGGCGGCGTAGAACTGACTAAGTATCGGAAGAAAACATGCCAGACGAATGGTGTGCTTTGCCAAAAAAAAAACCCCCAACGGTCTGCACGAATTATCATATTTTAAGTGAAAGATTAAAGCCTACCTTCAACAAACTGATTGGAGCTTATCAAAGTGGCTTCAGATCTGGAAATTTCACTTTTGAACAGATATTCACCATCTTGAAGAACACCAGAGGGAAAGTAATTTCGTGAAGCAAAGTTTCGTGTTGGGAGTAATGCAGTGGGAAATTTTCGATTAAAAATCCGTCAAAAACCAAAGTTAAAAGTGTATCTCTTTTAAGTTTTTAAAATCGCCGAGTACAGTTGTACTTTTTATCAGAAAAACTTAAACCAAATAAATACATTTCACTACATACATACATATGTAGATATGTATATGCATTTTGTTTTCCCATTTTCCTTGTTGCGTAGTATTTGACTTTGTAAATACAAACACTCTGAGGCTAGCAGGTATTTTGCTAAACAGCTGTAGATATGAAACTCATTGTTTGTGATACCGTTGTAAGAGCGCCACTGTAAGTTTGGGGAAAGAGAGCGATTGTAGGCATTTGCGGTGACAGTAGTGGTAGTTGTTTTGGTGGTGGTGGTGGTGGAGAGTACTATAACAACCGGAAATCTTGCATACGAATCAGGTGGCAAAGAGAGCGAGTGATGAGATTGTTGTTGTTAGTTCGGAATTCACCAAGTTGTTTACATTTTCACGATTTCGTGTTTGCGTATTGTCGACGTAGCAAACAAAATGTATCTGTGCTGTTGCAGTTCTCGCTTGTGTTTCAATTCAAACCGCTCTACGTGCGAGTGCTATGCTGAGTAGCATAACCAAAAGCTGTATATGATTGACACTCAGTTGTTACAGTTTTATACCCTTCATAAATTCCACTTACTGACATTATCAATAAGATGAGCTACGTCCAAGTCATAAATTTATCATTTTAACTTCACATTCGTAGATCAAGTTCAAAGAGTGAAATTTTTCAAAATATTTATACATTACAACTGATTAATCTATACAACGATTAAAGGTGGTAAGCTCGTATAGTAGGTGGTTAAAGGCAAACTAAGTGCGAAGTCAACTGTAGACCTGCTGATTTTGTAGTATTCACAGTAGTATAAAACAATCAATATGTCCGGAGAATTACGTCATGGCGGTACGAAAGGAAGCTAAAAATTTTGAATCAATATAAGCGTTAGTTCAACGGCTGCTATAACCTGGAGGGCCACATAAAACCATATGGTCGAATTCAATGAAAACCAAATCGGCCACGAATATTACTTACAACTTGAATCATTACTACGGCAAATTGACACATTTTTAAGTCGTTCATGAATGATATAAAAAATTCGGCACATCCAATTGCTGGTCGTGAAATTTTTCTCTGGGTTACGTCGCCGTCATCATCGAAATCAACATCGTCATTGCAAGCGTCAGCGCCGTTGTTATTCGCAGCTGCAAACGTCGCGTTCCAACACAAAACAATACAACACGACACAGCAGCAGTGCGCGAGTATACTTGACTATCTATCAGCTTGTTCGTTTTGACAACACTTTGCGGGGCATGGAGCGACTGATTGTTAGGCGACGCAACAGCGCAACAGCGCAACGTCGAACAGCAGCATTCATATGCGATGAATTCAGTCGTTGATAGCCAACTCTCGTGCACAGACGATAATTTGTTGCTACTTTAACTCGACTAAGAAAAAAGCCGTCAGCGTATATTTTGCGAGCTCTCGCATTACCAAAATCAAATACGAATCCAAAAATGATTAAATTAATAAAATATTAAAAAAAACTGACATAATCCATTAATGTTTATAGAGCAACTAGACACTAAAGCTGACTAATCAGCCGGCAAATTTAGTGTGGTGTATGAAAATCCACTCAGCTGTTAAAGGTGAAACACCAGACGCAGGGCGTAAATGTGAATTTGTGTTTTGTGATTATTTGATAAACGAAAATGTAAATATTGTTGCGTTTTGCCGGTTATGTGAAATACGTCATCGGAATAACAGTTAAATGTTATCACAGCAATCAGAAGAAAATAAAGATTACATAAAAATAAATTGATGTAAAAAGCTCGATGCAATATATTACAATTAATCAAATATAAAAATACATAAGGTACCGGCGATTCAAAGTGCAATGCAATAAAAGTTGTAAAGACATACATACCTAATCATAAAACAGAAGAAACACTAATGAAGTTTCACGCTCGTTTTCACTTCCGCTTTTTAGAAGTTAATTTAAACAAAACAAACAAAAAATACCGTTGTTGGGCGAAAACCTCCCATCTACCCGCATAGTCTACAGTTTCAACAACTGTTAAATATTAAAAATAAATATAAAAAAAGTGCAGCCAAAAAGTGAAAACTTTTCAACAACTGTTGCCTTATAAACGTACACACATACACACATACATACATATACATATATATATGTATGTTCAGACTTTGTCAAGTCAGCTGGCAAGCGCACGAGTAATAAATAAAAAGAAACAATACCGACATAAATAAGCGAATAATTTACAAATACAATTACCTATATTTGTGAACTTCAATAAATAATATTTTGTGTTAGTTACCTACATCTACATAAAAAGAAAGTAAGACAATAAAATTACACAATTGCGTTGCATTGCAGGCAGATATAGAAAGAACTCAGTGCAATTTTAGTAGTGAAATACTGCCATTTTGAACTTGTATTTTAAATAAAATACAACGATATAATTGTGCTTTTCTAAACGAAATAAATTGCTGGTGTGCTCGGGAAATACTCATTTCAAGAAGCAGTTTTCTTTAAAAAAAAAACTGTTAAACACCGATACGATCGTAAGAAAATCGGTATATTATGCTTATGTATAAGCCGAGAAAGCATAGAACGACGTTTAAGCCGAATTGGGAGGAAAATGTAGTTGGTGTTGTAGGCTTTGAAGCCACCAAATATGTGTCAACCTTTCCTTTTTCTGAATCCATACACTCGTTGTCGTCCATACGAGAGCCAAATATAAAAGGAAATCTTATAAAGAAGTGCAATAAAAATATTGACAGGAACTTTTTCCGTACAACGCATCAACATCAATTGAAACGTATTTTAAAAACTGTAAAATCGGTTAGTGCAATTACTAAAATATCACCGAAATTCCATGGGCCATTATACTTCTTAACGCTGCGCCCAGCTGTAGGAAAGCGATTCACTGAGAAGAGCTTAGTGTTTTCTTCATAAAATTTTGGTTTATTGAGAGTTACGACACCCTGCCATCGTGGGAGAGAGAAAGAGACTCTAATAATTGTGAAGTGAAATTTTTAAAAACATTTAAATATGGAAAACAAAAGAACAATGGAAATTAGAAATAAATCAAAATGTGAGTGGGAGTGCAATTTAGTTCTTAAATCTCATTCCCTACAGTTTAATAAATAGTAAAGCAATTTGGTACTCAATACATCTAAGCTTTTATCTATGTTAATCGATTAATACTGAAACCGGTTCGGCAAGTAATTCGAAATAGCAAGTTCAGCTAAATTTTAAATATAGAACTTTCACTGAATATTGAGGTGCCAGAAAGAATGTGAAAGCACATTTCGAAATCCGAAAATTATTATGAAGAATGTTTAAAAAATGTTTAATAGTAGAAAGTTAAAAGTGAAAAATTAAAAAGAAACAATAACAAAAAAACGTGCGATAATAAATTCATGATTTCTACACTTATTTAAGTATTGGGAATGTATATATACATATATATAAAAACACAATTAAATGTGCGGAGGGGCAAATAACACCATTTCAATGAGATAACAAAAATAAATAAAACCACACTCTTCCAAAGCAATTTATGAATATCATATCACTCTATTCAATGTGCATGGGAAAAAATTAAAATCGTTTAATTTAACATTTGTGGCTACTCTATTTTACAAAATATTGTGGTTTAAATTTCCGAAATAAAAACAAAAACGAAACATTTCGCGTATTGATTTATCAGTTGTGACTTACATAAATACACAAATTATCATACTTTCGTGACATAAAATGTGATGTGTGAAAAAATAATAAATTGCTAATAAAGTATAAACTTTTTTAAAAAGCTCTGACATTTTTTTTATTATATCCAAGAGCCAATTAAAAAATTGTGGTGCATTAAAATCTGAGGAAATTTTTATTTATTTGAAAAGTAAATCATTCAAAAAATTGCGAACAATTTTAAACAAATCACATAAGTGCTAAAAATGATTCAAAAATAAATAAATAATACGACCATACGACGAAAATTCTATAAATTACTGTTGATGCCAAACAACAGTAAAAAAGATATCATACGTAAATAATAAAAAAGTCAAAATGTGTTCAAAGTAAAACATTTCTGAAGATCTCCAATAATTTTTTAACGAAAATTTAATGAGTTTTAAATACACCAATTAGTAAAATTACTATCTTATACATATTTGCTTTAATTTTAATAAAGTAAATCACTTGATTCTATTTTTAATATAAACAAAGTGCATGTTAGTTCAAAAATAAAGTGTTGAAAGTCATAAATATTCCGTTTTAATAAGTTTAAAAATTTCTTTATTTTCGTTTTCTCTAATATTCTCAAAATTTTCCTAAAAACAATGTCCACTGGTCGTCGTTTAGCCAAGCGGTCCATAATCGGTACAAAAGTTTGTGCACCTGGACCTGATGGTCTCTGGTATTCGGGTGTTATACAAGACGTTAAGACACCGCCTAATGCCACAGTCACTTCCTCGTCACTATTAATAGTGAGTGATTCCAACATATCTAATATTACCAACGGTACAAATCTAACCGCCGATACTAAGTATATAGTACGTTTCGATTTTAAAACACAAACTATGCAAACTTCAACGGACACTTATCCACCAGAGGTACGTCGTTCGGTTAGCGCACATTTCAGTCCAGCACAAGCTTTGCGACGCAACGCTATGATTAAAGAATTCCGTGAATCGGATCTAATAGGCCCGGGTTTTCGCTCCATAATTGGCATACAATTGCAGCCAGGTCAACGTGTTTTTCTGACCTACAATGGACGTGAGACTTCGGGCGATGTTGTAACACATGATGCAGAGAAAGATGAAGTTATCGTGAAGATCATGACAATTGGAAATGAGGTGAGTGAAAATCTGTATGATGCACATAGCTGTGTCGGCATCTCTTAATCTGTATACCAGATGCACAGCAGATATTATTGTTCTTAACGTTAGTTTAAAGTCGCGCATGATGTAGTTTTACTTTATATGGTTAGTCGAAAATCGGAGACAAATCTCGGATGTTCTCTTTTGGCTATAGAATTTTTGTTGCTTCCTTGAAGTTATGCTTTCAGTCACTGCTATGATTGCAAAATAAATCAGAAAAATTTTATAGTTAATGCTACATTAAAATTCTAAAATTGGCTTTGGGTAATATTCCAAAAGCACTTTAGAATCCCCATACAGTAAGTCTTAATAGTATGGAATGTTGATGAGGTTTATAACGACCGCTCTGCTCTAAAGAAAGCTAGGTTCCAGGGGATTTCATTTTCTTATTCTGCGTTCAGTGTGTTGCTCATGTGCTATATTGAGGGCTCTTATAAAGGGTGATCCATTTTGAGGTTACTTACTTTACAAAAAAAGTACAGACAATTCAAACTTAGTGGGGAGTGTTTATTATCATTCGAAAGCACATTCTTTGGCATTTATTTTTTGGAGATGATATCTTTCAAATGCTGGCCGCGGCTACGTGTCAGATGGTCCATCCGTTGATGACTCGTTCGAGCATTTCGACTTGTAACTGGCGAATGACACGCGTGATGTTTGATTGTGAGATTGTCCGCATAGACTTTGGACTTTACATATCCGCACAGGAAAAAGTCTAACGGTGTGATATCACACGATCTTAGTGGCCAATCGACCAGCCCAAAACGTGATATTATCTGTTCACCGAAGTGTTCTCTCAATAAATCCATTGATTGATGCGATGTGTGGGAAGTGGCACCGTTTTGTTGAAACCAAATGTCGCGGAGTTCACGAGCTTCAATTTCAGGTATCAAAAAGTGGGTTATCATGGCGCGATAACGGTCGCCATTGACGGTTACGTTCTCACCGGCAGCGGTGAAGACATATGGACCGCTCATTCCACCGGCCCACAAACCACACCAAACCGTTGTTTTTTCTGAACGAAACGGCAGCTCTTGATTCTCTTCAGGTTGCTTTTCGTCCGAAATTCGGCAATTTTGCTTGTTTACCTACCCATTGAGCCAGAAATGGGCTTCATCGCTAAAAAAAATTTGGATCAAAAACATCGGATCTTCTTGGAACTTTTCAAGAGCCCATAGAGCGAAGCGATGTCGCTTGGGAAGGTATTGCACAAGGTATATTTTGTACGCGCAGAACAGTTTGACAAGACTCACGCGTGATAGGTGAAAAATGGCTATTAAAAAAGTACCTCTACTTGGATCACCCTTTATTTGAACATATTTACAAAATTTTGTGTTTTTATAATTTTTTTTCCATTTTTTTTAATTTTAACCAAAACTCTTTAATTCGTTTTTTTAATCTCTTTTCTTGTATGTTACTCAATTAAGGGAAAGTGCTTGAAACATTGCTCTACATTTTTCTACTCTACATTTTTTTATCAGTCAATGTTGATATTGTTGTAGGGACGGTGTTGGTTCTCAATATAACTGCTCTGTTTATAAGTATTTATTATACTGCCCTTCTTTCACTGCTTGTCGTTTATTCTTTATTTTCATTTGTTGTTTCTAGCACAACATTGAAGGGTACTACTTCTCCCAATCCTCCCTCTTAGCCACCTGTCAGTTGCATTTGTAGTTGTAGCTTTCGCTGTATTTGCAAAGACAGTGGCAAGTTCGAGGTATATGCGCTTATTCGGTAAGTGTGTCAAGGTTAATCGCAAGCCGAAGGGTGGCGCATGCGAAAGAGAACTTGAGAGTTTTGCCAAAAATGTATACATATTTACCCTTATGTCTACAACGACAGCAATAACGATGTCGACTGTGGAAATTTGTAAACGATTAGCGAAGTATGCCGAATTGCTAGCATACACATAGATATATACATACATATATACATTAACACATAACTATTTGAACTGAACATTGAAAGCTCAAGGTAAAATATGGTAGTGCGACATTCAAAATTAAATGCGTTGGCGCCTTGACAGTTATTTTTTTTATCTCTTCGAGCGTATTTTTGATTTCATAAACATGATTGCTTCTTATAAAAATCCAGCAGCTCTTTGATGGAGGCATCAAACTATTGGTCCCTTCATGTGTAGACGCACATCACAAATCGGCTTTAATGAACGAATTATATATGTAAATATAGGGTTTTCCAATAAGAGTGATATGATTTCTTAAAAAAAAAAACCATTAATTGTTAAGGAAATTCAAATGCGAAGTACAATCGATGCAATTAAGTTCTGAATATAACCCAATAATAATTTAAGAAAATCATCTCCGATGAGGCTCACTTTCATCTGAGTGGTGCGGTAAATAAACAAAACTGTCGATTCTGGTGCGAAGAAATCCGCAAATAACCATAAAATTCACCTAAATTGACAATGAAGTTGTTAGCACCATTACTGTCAATGAAGAGCGGTACAGATCGATGATAACCAACTTTTTATGGCCCCAATTGGAAGAAGTTGATCTTAACAACATCTGATTTAAAACAAGACGGCGCTACGTGTCACACAGCACGTGTAACAACCGATTTGGAAAACGCTATATATAAACACACTGACCTAGTTTCCCGTTTCCCAGTTGATAATTAGAGTAGTTTATGCTTTAGATATTTATGGATATACATTTTTTTGTATCTTTTGCTCTTTTCATATTTCGAAAATTTCTTAATATCCAGCAGCCGCGGTAATTACAGCATGTTATGTTTCAAATTTGTGGAAAAACAACAAAAAATCAAATACAAAGGCACAGAAACGTACGATTTTTCTGTCACGTTGCTGCGCCGTAGTTGTGAATTCCTGTCAAATGTGCATGTCAAAGAAAGAGTTAACCCTGGAACGATCTTGCATAGTTAACAAAGCTTGCTTTGTTTTCTGCTTTGCTTATTAGCTTTATTTCTCTTCTTCTAGTTGCTGTTTTAGCTTTCGTGTGTACGTTTATGAGTTGCAAACGATTTGAACAGCATTTCTTGTTTTCCGCTTTCTGTTTTAGCTTTTGCTTTCGTAGCTATATAAATTATTTTTCGTCACTTTTATTTCGACTTGAATTAGTTTTATCGTTATTTTATTTAAAACTTATGGACTAGCGCATTATAAACATACACTTGCTCATTTAAATACCCTATGCGTACCAGTTTATATTGTATGTATGTGTGCGTCGGCACGTTTGTCGGATAGCCACAAGGCGACGTCGTACTTTTCTCTCTCTGCACGTGAGCTTCACATGCTTTTTATAAGATTTCCATTTTATATTTTTTCTTTTCACATTCTTCTTTATATTCTTCTCGTTTTCAACTGAAAGGTGTAAACCATCAACACAATACGGACAAGTAAGAAATGTGAATGTACCTACATACATACATACATATGCACCAGTATGCACAATAAATAGTTTGTGCTGTGGCGAACGTATAACTTTTGAACACACGTTTCTAAACACAAAAAATTCGTTTTAACAAAAGTGGAGGTCGCTTTAAGCACTCATAGCAATGACATAGAAAAGCGAATAAAAAATTAAATGAAAAGAAAAAGAAAAAAAACCTCAAGCCTCAAGGCGGGTGAGCTTCAAGAGACCTGTGTATATGTACATATGAATGTCTGTATTCATAGACTTTGACATAACTGTTTTTCTTTTTTACATTTATGATTTTGACTTGGGGAGGCGAATATGACTCTCCAACCGATTACAGTTATATAGTTTCAGGCGCAGTGCCTGTAACTAACTGTTTTTAATAGAGAGAATAGTGTTCGCAATTTTTATATTGTTTGATTAAATAATGAAATTTCTCTTCTTACTTTTAAAAAATATCAAAATTATTTTTTTTTTTTGCATTTAATTTTTTAATATTCGTCCTGCCTCCGTTTTTTTTTCGCTTATATGCGTTTGCTCATTTCGCCTTTGATTTCAAATTCGCATTTGGTTTTTTTTTTCTCGTTTTCTCTCACTATTGCTCTCACAGTGAACTCGTTTCGATAGTCTTGTCATGGTCAACTAAAAATAATAGAGGAAGCATGTATGCTGGGGTGTTTTTCTTTCAAATTTAATTTAATGTATATAACAAATTGGATACCTACATACATGCCTTCAAATGTAATTTATATAGAAAAAAAAGTTACACTAGAATTATATAAAATGTAATGGCTGACTTTTATATCTATACATAAAAAAATTTACCTTTAAAAATAATTTTTCTCTCTGTGAAGCTTAACAAAAAATGTTAAAAAAGTATAATATTTGAAATATTTAGATTGAAGGCAAAATGTTAGGCAATGCAAGGGCAGGCTTTATATGAACTTTTAATTTAAAGCTCTATTTTTTAGTATTAAATGTGAGCCAGTGGATTAAATAACAAGCGATTTGCAGCCGGGCTGCTTCTCTAATTTGTATCACGTTTTTCGATGGGAGGCCTCTTCCTTCTTCTATAACCTTTGCCACTCACTGGCTAGGATGGTTTCAATGTCAGTTCGAATTGCTCTTCTCCGCAGGAAAATTTTTATATTTTTATTCCAATATGGCCGTGCGTTTATTTTTTAAGCTTTCTATTTAAAAATAGTCTACATCAGACTCGCTATCTATCACTCCGTTAAAAGGTCCTTGGTATTTTTTAAAAATACCCCGACGATGGTTGACTTAAATCTTTATATGCCAGTGGCACTGAAAAATCGGTCGTATATATGCCATAATAGTTCGATCTGGCCCGTTCCGACAAATGTATCAGTGCATCTACCTATCAAGTTTGGTTGATATATCTCAAAAAATGAGGAACTAGTTTGCGTTCAAACAGTCGCACAGACTGATGTGGCAAAATAACTAAAATCGGAATTCTGATACGAATGGAAATAAATTTTGATGGGTCTAAATATTCTATTTTTAGTACTTACATACTTCGAATCAAATTTTACAAAGTTAACATACATGCACATGAAAGGTATAGAAAAGGGTTCATAGTCGTATTTACTGAAAATGACTCTTCGGCAAAATCCTGTTCGTTTTTTTTCGCCTTAGATGAAGAAAAAAGTTAAAGAGTAGGTGATATAATCTATTGGGTAGCATTAAGTGTTACTATGCAGAAGCTCTTGGGTTCGAATCCTCCATCAGCTTCATACTAGTTAAATACTAATTCATCGAGGAATGCTGAATAAAAGATAAATTTTGAATTTTGAACCATGAATCGTCGTCAAGTTTAACAGAACTGATGAGAAAATAAAAGACATTAGTGGTTTGCTTAAACGCTTTGCAAGACACCAGTTTCACGATAGTAAATTGTGTAATTTCATCGTTATGATACTATGTTGGTATTGACCTAATATTTTTGGCTATTCGAAAATTTGAGAAGGATTCACGAAATAAAAACATTCTTCAAATAACACATACATGCCAGAGGTGTTTTGAATTTTTGCTGTATTAAATGAAAAGAAAATAATGTTTTGTTTAACTCTTTATTTATTTTACTAAAGGATTATTTTCTTGAATATTTACTAAGTATAAAATTTAAAAAAAAAATTTTTTTTGAACATGCACAATTACAAAAATTACAATTTTGATAAAATTTCCTTTTTTAAATCCTCCTTCTTGATGAGAAACCTTATTTAATCTTATTTTCATGTGTACACGTGTACTTGTGCATATGTGTTCTTGTCGAAAAAAAAAAAATTAAAAAAAAAAAAACTTCAAAAAACTGCTGAAAATTCATGTCCATACACAATATAAACTGCTTGTTGTCATTATTTTGACACGTAATTTGCACACGTTTTTATTACTTTTCAGTTTTGTTTGCGAAAAAAAATATAATAAAATTGTTGGAGGTTGCTGCAATGACAAATTTTGCATTTTCATACATATTTACAAAATTGGTTATTTACTTTTATTTTATTTTCTTTTATTATGCGTTTCGTCTTTTCGAGGTTATTGTGTCAACAGCTACAACAGCAATCAACAGAACTCAGCAAGTGCACTCAAACACAGTGGTGTATATAGAAATAAATGGGAACAACGCGTGTACTCCATGGAAGCGTTAAATATATACTCCACGCGGACAAGAGCGTAATCCAAAACCAACCACAATCTATACAAAAAATTTGGTACAATTAACATTGTGATGTCCTAAGGCTGGACCATATACTGCAACACTGCATAACATCCGAACAATCCATGGAGTACCTACAGGAAATTGTTTTTGAAGCTACACCACAAAATTACTCCTCTAAAAGTGATTTTTTCTCTAATTACCAGCTATAATTTTCTCTCACATTTTCTTGTACAAATATTTCTAAATTTACCGCATTTACTTCAAACTACGAGTATCATTTGGCAATCAATTTGGAAATCAGATGGTTACTTACATTTCAAATCCAAAACGATTCCTAAATTTACCATGATATGAATTTAAGCCGAAACCCAAGGATTTGAGCTGTTATCGCATTCCTCATAACATTCACTTAATAGCTTCAACAACTGTGAAAATAAATAAAAGAGATATCTGTATAATACAATACGCAAAACAATGCCAATATTTTTAGATAAACTAGTTTGAAATCAATGTGGTATTATTCCAATTCTCAATGGGATGTAATCAGTTTAAATTATTGTTTCTGCATTTGATCAAAAGATCTGGAATGAAAATATCAGCTACACCATTGCAAATAGAGTCGTCAGGATAGCAGTGATCACTCAAATAACCGTTATTTGCAAAACAATATAACTAACATACAATAACAACATTATCGGCTGAAACTGCTGCAGCTGCAGTTGGAGAGTAAAAAATGCAAATAAAATGTGCCACAATTGCTTGGCACGGGACGATGTACATTTGGCTTTCTTGCTCCCCGTTTGGGATTTTCCATTTTGGTCTTCTGTTGTTTACCATTTCATTTCCATAGAAAAAAGGGTAGCGGCGTGAAATTAAATAAACATGATTTTCTTGCAAGCGCAATTTGGCTAAAACCGGCACCGCACGCACCCAGCGATGCATTTACACTACCGTGCGAAACCAATTCTACACTGGAGCACTTACAATGCACTCATCTAAAATGCTGTATTGGACCACTTTTCATGAAGAATGCAAGTGCACAAAAAGTTTTTTGTGCAGAAAGTGTATTAAGTTGACATTATTATGACTCGCAACTAAGTTGTTAGTTGAGTTGTCTGTTAACTGCTTTGTATTATGGTTGACAGCTCAGCTCTGCTCAACCATAGCTTGTTTTGAATACTCGGAAAGCTATCAGCTGATCTTAATAACATAAAGAAAACAACGAAATTTCGTTGGGGATCACAATACACAAAAATAGTTTAGTTGAGTTGTAATGTTGATAACTCAACTTAATCATAATAGAGGCATTTTTTTTTATTGAGTTCCGATGGTGTACTGAAGGCGTGTTGAATTTTGAGTTGTTATTTAACAATGCATAAAGAGAGAAAACATTTGCTTTCACACTCCATAAAATAATTTACTGTTGGCACATCATGGAGTACTCCAATGTTATGCAAAGTAGGAGTAAATGGTCTTACTCCATTTCATCACAATGCAAAATGGGACATGTAAATATGTGTATTAGATGGATTGTGTTTTGATTTGGAGTACTCTTTTGTGAACGTTAAGAATTGTATTGACAAACGCATGAAACAACCAAAGCTGTACCTCGCTTTTTGACCGCCGCGCCAATGGGCATTTGTGGCAGCAGCAAACACTGCGTGGCATGAAAGCTTTTGACGGTCGTTGGCTTGCCATTCGAGCTGCCCCTCCTCCATATACTGCTATTTAGTTGGGTGCTACGATTGTTAGTGCTTTGAAACTGTTGTTCATACTCAATTAAATTACCATTGTAAACAATAAAAAAACACGACCAGTAGCCAAGGAGCGGCGCCGCTGCGGCAAAAGCACAGAATGGTGATATTCATGCGAGTAAAAGCACCGGTGTGCAAAATAATTAGCAGCAACGCGAAATAACCCCACAATGTAATTACGGTTATTGCAGCTACTGTTACCACGTTAACAATTGCCGGCAGTGATTTTCCAACATCTTACCAATGTTGCCAATGCAGCATTTTTGCCTATATGTACTGTGGTGTGTGGCAAATGCATGTGGCTGTGGCGCAATGCGAAGCACCGTTAAACGGGTCAGATTTCAAATTCGACGAAAACGCAATTAATTCAATAATAATAAAGAAAAAAAAAGGAAAACCAAATTTTCGCTTCCATTATGCCGAAAGCTTTATAACATTGTTGAAGACAGTCTAATTTAATTTGAGGTGTAACTGTATTCACTTATGATATCATATCCGATATGATAACTGCACATTTATTGGAATGTGAGCTAAAATAAATTATATGTTCAACATGAAGATCTAACTAGAAGAGGAATCTTTTACATCGTTAAGTAGGCCTTTTGCATTCACCAATATGTTGCAGACAAACATTATAAAGAAACGGGACCTTGAACAACCAATTCTGGATATGGTTGGATAATTTCAGACAAAGCAAGAGGAAAATAAATTTCTTCAAAATCAAATTCATAGAAATTTAGCTAACGTTTATTCTGATAAATTTAGTTGGAAGAAAAAGAGTACATAAATCTTCCGAAAAACTTTTATGTCGTTAACTCTTAAAGCCCATTTAGTAGGTATTGACATCGTCTAAGCTTCCTCTTTAGGACGAGAGTGATGAGCAAGTTTTAGATTTTGGGTTTGGTTCGTTGAGAGATGACTTTAATTTTCAGTGATCGACTCAGTGCAAAGTAGCACCTGTTGGAAAAAGCGATTCTGCGTAGGATTTCAACGCTGACATTGTTGGGTTGTTAATGCTGGTTCCTAGATAGATAAAATTATCTACAATTTCGAAGTTAAGACAATCACAGTGACATAGGAGCCGTGTCGCGAATACGACGACTTTTTATTTGGTGGCAGGGGAGCTTTTCTCTTAACATGGAGAAAACCGAACTTACAGTGCTATTGTTATGGCAAATGATATCAATATCATCGGCATACGCCAGCAATTATACACACATGTAGAAGATTGTACTTGTTCTATATTTTCTCCAACGTCAGATTGAAGATATCACACGATAAAGAATGACTTTGCCTGAAACCTTATTTGGTACCGTAATTTGGTTCAGTAATTTTGTTGACGATGGACTTTAATATTTCACACAATACGCTCCACAGGACCTTATATTATTGAGAAGGTCCATTCTATTGTGATTGGCGCTGACCTTAGAGCACCCGTTTTTTTAGATTGGACAGAGCACTTAGATTCCATTCCTCGGTCATGCTTTCGTCCGACCATATTCTGCAAAGCTGATGCATGCATCTTGATTGGAATAGCTCTGCGCTTTGTTATTTTTTAAACAACCAAATTACCTCCTTGGCCCCTACATGAGTATGCTCTGCTCTTGAATCCTTCAAACCAATTGTTCCGTAGCGACGTTACGTAGGGAGTTTGATTTTCTTTTCCACAGCTTCATTATATTGAGTTTTGCGTTTAAAATCCATTAAAAAAGCAAACAGTGGCGTGAAATTTGATATTCTACACATGTAAGTTCGAATAAATATTGGCACTGAAAATCATCTAAATCGAATTTTGCAATATACAATGAACATATCAATTCATGAAAGTCATAA
Source organism: Neoceratitis asiatica (assembly GCA_030068015.2). Lineage (NCBI taxonomy): Eukaryota > Metazoa > Arthropoda > Insecta > Diptera > Tephritidae > Neoceratitis > Neoceratitis asiatica. Next base: position 65,983,068 of record CM061529.1, on the reverse strand, counting down.
AGACTTCGGCATGGCCGTAGACAACACGTCGTTCCTTGATGTTTTCTATGGGGCTATTTTCTATATATTGCTATGGAGTTTTTTCAGCTTCTTAACGATAATTGTTTCGTATCGGTAGTTATCTGTGTTTTTACCGGGCGTGGAATGGTTTCAATTATTGTATTCGAATGTCGATTTGTCTAGAAGTTCCGAAAACGATTGAAAAGCATTTACTGATTGACAATTGACAATGTATTATTTCGAAGATAGTATAATGGAATTTATCCACCACCATTTTATTGACCATTTATATCCTCGATTACTAGTGATTTTATGAATTTGATACTTAGAAAATTTGCTTATATCAGTTACAATTAATTATTTGTTTGTGCGATAGATATCAAGAAGATATTATATGTGCGCGGTAATCAGTTGTTGGAGTACTCTGTACCAGTGTTTATTGGGATGGCAGTCATATTTATTGAGCTTACAGATTTTCACTATTTCTTATTTTCTTTTCACGATTATATTTGTTAATAATTTCTTTATACTGGTCGGTCGGGTTTGTTAAGTCTCTTCATCATATGTTGTAGTCTGACGATGGGGAACAAACAAAGAACGAAAGGTATTTCAAATTTTTCATAAGAGCTTTGTACCCAAATTGAGAATAAGTTAGTTTTTAAAACGTTAAGCGTTCCATAAGCAAATTGTATTAAATTCTCATTGTTTTCTGCTATAGTCCTAGAGTTTACTTGTGCATTGAGATGTTCGTGAGATAGTGCAACGACTACTTTGTTCGCGATTCCTGACCAATATTCGGAGGCTATTAAAGAGCTAAATTACGACAAGCAAGTTCTTTTAGTTGATTGGGATATTATGGGTCGATTTTCCTGTGCAGCACCTACGGCGTACTTTGAGACGTAGGTCCTGAGGTTTAACTCCTTATTATAGTTGGGTTGCGAGAGAATTAGAATCTTAAATCCTGTCAGTAGAGATTATTTTTTTAATTTTTAGAATGCTTCAACAGCTTATTTGGAAAGATAAATGGGTGTCCTTCTGAATAAATTTCCTCTTAAAAGAGGTTTAGCTATTTTGAGTGGACATCAAACAAACAATGAAAACTTCATAAACGCACGGTTATCCCATCACTCTTTACCTAATTAATTAATTTTTTGAAGCTAAAAGCCTTCAAAATTATAGGGACACTGTGTGGTTGTCAGAACTGCCAACTGTAGATATTCTGATCACCATTGGTATCACTCTTGCCAACTACCAGAATATAAATATTTTTGGGCGAAAACTTTCGTCGAACTCTTAACACTGGATGAATTAATTACCTTTCCAAAAATACCAAAGAAGTTCATACTGCTGGCAAAAATTTTTTAAATGAGGGATGCACCGTGCGACACTTCAACGTGAAAAAGTCTAACTTCATAATAATCAACACCAACCGCTGCTGAGTAGTCAACGTGCCAACTCAACATTCTGCCGATGAAGGCATACTAAACCAAGGCATCAGCCGCAATCATCACCGTTTTCTATAGGAACTATTTACATAGTAAAGATTTCTACATTGAAAACTAAAGTTGACTTGTCTGCCTTTTCAGCTTTCTGCGCTTTCTGTGATGACTATGAAGTGAATCTACTATCCACTATTATAACTTGCAAAGCACAATCAAGCCCAACTTAATTTAGAAAAAAAAGAAAAAACCAAAAACCCCAAATTTGTTAAAAAAAGGGAAATAAAAACAAAAATCACAAAGAGACCAACTTTCAAATTATTTTGTTTTGTTTATTTTTTTTCTATTTTATGTTATGTATTTTGCTTGGCTTTAATTTTTTTTTTTCAAGTTATCTTTGGGTTTATGCATTAGGTATGCTTTGTATGTATTGGTATATTTGTATTCACATAGTTACTTGCTAAGGTATACTTATATATATATATATCTTTGTATCTATAAAATGCTTGGTCACTTAAAAGCCACACGGCACCACAAATTACAACAACAACAAAACTAACAACAACACTAGAGCACCAGCACCTGGTATGTGGGTCAAATCGAAATTTTTCAAACTTATAAAATCGTTACCTGAAAAGAAAATTAAAAAAAATGTAAATTACACAAATCCGTAAATAAACAGTGATGTATAAAAAATGCAATAAGTGAGGGTCCGTCCATAAAACTTCCACAAGATCATTTAATGTTTGTGTTTTCTATTCGTCTTCGTTCCCTGCTCAGCCAAAAATATTGCTAGTTGAAGGGAGATAAATTCATCATAACCTCAAAAGTACGGCTATAAAAAATCGAAGATCGAACTGCAAGTTCGTATCGTGGACTATACAACTCCATCGTGTCTTTAATTATCGTATTTTGCTATCTATAGTGTAGAAAGTTGTGCGAAAATTTGCTGGAAATTGTAATTATTTTCATTTGTTTAGAGACTAATAACACAAAATTAAACAAATCTTCATTGATGAAAAGAGATTCGACTTAAGGTTTAGGCGGCAATAAATACGTTCTTCAACTACTTTTTCAAAACAAATATTTTAACCCCTCTAAGTATATTCCAACATTTTTGAATGACGCAATATCTAAAATCAATGAAAGAAAATATCATAAATTATCTATTATTTGATTTAATCCTTATAAAAAATGCTTAATGCAATTTCATTTTTACTTTTTACTCAACAGCATCATAAAATTTAAGAAAAACTTTGCTGTGAAAAGAAATTATCGGGGCTCGTATCCATAATTACATTCTTACTGTGGAGCTTCTTCCATTTGAATTACAAGTGACAATTTGACAAAAATATAACTTTTTATCATTCTCAGCATCACTGAATTGATATATATGTTATAAATATAATCTATTTTTGAATACAGTACAAACATAAGTGGGAGTTAAGAGCTATTGCGAATAGAAAGACAATTACGTTCTGCCTGCTTTCGTATGGTAGAATCCCAGTACGTTATCACGTTTGTCGTATCACGTAATATTATTTATTATTATTATTGTTTTATTTCAGCTTTCGTACAGCTACTGAGTGTTTGTAACATCATAAAATTGCTAAACATATGTTCAAACGTAAAATAGTTACTAGATGCATTAATTTGATGATGCCAAAACCGGAATTATATGCGAAGTTTGACTAGGAAGTAACCCTTCCTTTCTTGCTGTTTTTGATATTGATTTCTGACATTTTTTCCATGTTCGAACACATGTAACACATGTATGTAACAACAGAAATCAATTTTTTAGCCTTTAATTTTAGCATTTTTTTTTTGTAATTTGGGTCAGATTTGTTTTTTTTCCGATTTTTTTTTTTTGCATTATCTGGTTGTTATTTGTTGGTTTTATGCGCTCGAAGTAGGTTAAGTATTCATTACTGCTCGTGCTATTGTTGTTTTGATTATCAATGCGCACAAATATACATACGAACCTATTCAGGCATGCTTACCTAACAAATATACATACACTTACATATACCTATATGCACACGGGAAATAGTAATAAAAGTGAAAGCATTTCTGTAACTGGAAAAAAATAAAAAAAAGACACCAACAAGCCCAAACAAATATGTTCGAATACACAACTATTTACTTTGTAAAGGGCAATAGGAAACGAAAATGTTTTTGTGATTTTGAAATGTAAATTCATGGTCATGGCAGAAACCAGTGGCTGCGGGCCCACTCGAGCGACTAATCAATAGATACTTGTCTCGCTTTGCTGCTCTTTACGTGTTCAGGTGTGATTTTGAATTTAAATTTGCCAAGTCATTTGTTGACGACGCTTATGTGTCTATTTGGAATATTGGAATGCAAAAAAAAAATAAAGTGAGAAATATTAGAACATCGATTTGGTTGGTTAGCTAAAAAAAAAAAAAAAAAATTAAAAAAAAAATCAAAATAAAATAAATATAAAAATCAAAATAAAAGTATGAAAGGTCTATGTTGGGAGGGAGGAGTCGGTCATTGGATAGCCCCGTTTGTTCGGGAAATGAAGATGGTCGGAGATCTAAAAGTAGTAACACAGTTTTAACTGGCTTTGAACAGCCATAAAAGTAAATTAATTTTTTATTTGGTTTCTATGAGTCAGTTTCTTCTTTAAATAAATATTAAAACTTAATGGTACAAAAGATTTCAATACATAGAGAATTGTTTAGATTTTGGTCATGGTAAAAGCGCTTCACGTACATAGGGTTGAACCTCATAAGAAAGGGTGATCCAAGTAGAGTTATTTTTTGCAATAGCCTTTTTTTTGGCAGATCACGCGTGAGTCTTGTCAAGCTGTCATGTTATTTTTGTTCAGTATTGTTTGGCATTTCATCATAGAAAGACCTACGATTGAACAACGTTTACAAATCATTCAACTTTATTACGAAAATTCACGTTTTGTAAAGAATGTGTTTCGCGCGCTTCGCTCAACTTATGGTTTGCAACACCATCACCTATCTTGAGACTCAGCACTCATTATTGGATAATATTCGACCGAATAGACCACGTCCAGCACGCAGTGAAGAAAATATAGCAGCCGTAGCTGATAGTGTACAAGAAGACCGTGGAGAGTCAATTCGGCGCTGTTCGCAACAACTCGGACTGACGTATGGAACGACTTGGCGCACTTTACGTCGATATCTTAAATTGAAAGCGTACAAAATACAGCTTGTACAAGAACTGTATCCGTTCGACCTTCCCAAGCGACATCGCTTCTCTCTATGGTCTCTTGAAAAGTTCCATGAAGATCCGATGTTTTCGAGCTAAATTTTGTTCAGCGATGAGGCCCATTTCTGCCTCAATGGGTATGTAAACAAGCAAAATTGCCACATTTGGGGCGAAGAGCAACCTGGCGAGGTTCAAGAGCACCATTTCATCCAGAAAAAACAACGGTTTGGTGTGGTTTGTGGGCTGGTGGAATCATCGGTTCATATTTCTTCAAAAATGATCATCGGTTCATATTTCTTCAAAAGGTGAGAACGCAACCGTCAATGGCGACCGTTATCGCGCCATAATAACCAACTATTTGATGCCTGAAATTGAAGCTCGTGACGGCGCCACTTCCCACACACACACGCTTGTCACTCGCCAGTTATCTGTCAAAATGCTCGAACGAGTCATCGAAAATTGGACTCAACGGGTGGACCATCTTAGACGTAGCCAGGGCGACATTTGAAAGAGTTAATTTTCAAAAAGAATGTTCTTTCGAATGATAATAAACATTCCCCATTAAATTTGGATTTTCTGTGTTTTTATTTGAAAGAGTAGAGAACCTGAAAATGGGTCACCATTTATTCTTCTTAATTGCGTAGGCCCCTCTTCCACCCCATATGAACCGTTTACACCCATATGATCAATAGCGTTTCTTACTTTTGCAGATCGACGCCGACCGAAGACACCAAGGGAAGCCAGGTTCTTGATATTTTCAAAGGAGTGGAGGTCTTCTTCTTCCTCTGGCTTCCCAATTAGGACGGATAATGATGAACCACTAGTTTTTGTTTGTCGAGAGAGAACTTTGCTTTTCAGTTGCCCACTCAGTTCAAAGGAGTACTTGTTGGCCAAAGAAGTTCTGTGTCGTATTTCCAGGTTGACATTGGTTGCTAGGTAGACGAATTTTTCTACGGTTTCAAGGTTATAACTGTCGGTAGTGACATGACAGTTTTTTTTTTTTGATGAAAGGAGATATTTAGCTATTGTTAAGCTTGCTAAGTCGGAATGGGTTACCGATGATAGATACCTCTCATAATTTAACTTAGCTAAATTTAATCTTTTTGCTAGTTTCTCATGCATACTGAATGTTAGCAATATGTTTTGAATTCATTACGCAAAACACTATTGAAAATCTGAGTATTCTAGGTAATGCGATAATTATCACTTTGGGTTAAAGTTTTTAGAACAATTTTGCATGTACTTGTATATATCATAAAGAAGGAATATTTCTTCGTGTTCTATCCTTCCGAAATCCTTCCAAGCCGATAATGAAATATACTATATCCCCCGAAATATTTACAAGAGAGATTGTTACAATTGTATTGGGAAGAGTCTCAAAATAAAGAAACAGCATATTAAAGTAGAAACGGAAGAAACATAGCAATTTGAGTATCGCCTACAACTAATTATTCGCGCTCTTACTTACCGTATTTATTTATAACATAAACTATTAACGGTATACCATGTAAAAGCACTCACCTTTAATTTCCACATCGCTTGTTGAGTAACAAAAATACTTTCTTTAAATTTCACTTGCGTATGGCCTTGCATACATACATACATATGTACATTTAGAAGTGATAATGTTAAAAAACTATATAATTTACTCTGGCAAAATCATATAAAAGTCGATCTGTATTTGATTATTTAAATCGTTTCCAGCGTCTGTGGGTGAAATGATGGCGAAAGTTTCGATTCCAATAGCGTGAAATGAAATGAAATGCGTTTACGCACAAATGCTTGCTTAGTAGCGGCGGCTCAATAGCTCTGCAGATCTTGAAAATGAAAATGAAAGTGTTTCCATTCAGTTCATGGCAATTTCAGCTGCATAGTTGGGTGAGGAAGGCTGGGGAGATGGTGCAAAGTAACGGTTGAAATTAATGAAACTCAAAAATTTTGTGGAGATACAAATAGAAAGCGTGCGTTTAAGAAGGCACTATCTATGCGTCTATGTGTATGTGTATTAAACGTTTTTTGTCTTTTTAATTATTTTATGGTTGCTGTTTAATATTTCTTTATATTAAAGAAACCAAGCAGCAATTAATTAATTTAAAAAAAATTGAGTTAACTTTTCGAATTGTAGAAGTCCTTCACATCGGCAAGAACGAGTGCATTTCTGAAATGAAATAAAAAAATGCTCATAAAAATTCATCAGCCGTTCGAAGGTGTCTTAGAATGAACTGTAGATCCTTCATTCTTTGAAATTGAAGGAGGAGCTCGGTTAAAAATCGCTTCAACGGTTATAAAGCGCCCATTATACATACATAGTGGCTAGAGATTGTTGATCCCCTATAGGAGTTCCTTGGTTCGAAACTCATTGTGTAGAATTTTTTTTTGTATTAATCTCGAATTAGAAATTCAACATGCAAACAACAAACATTAGTTCGTAATATAGGAAAATGATGGAAAATGTATTAATTATTTAGCGTGCAAATGCAAACTAGTATCAGCATTCCAGTGAACAACTAGTTTCATTCCCTGCTGGGTATATGTGTTAGTAAAAGCATACATAAATACATGCGTGAGCAACATAGGCATGCAAACCAGCGGCTTATGCTAAGCAACATTTTGGATATGCTTCGTGCACGAAATAAATTCGCATTTATGTTATGTACAATATAGAAGTACCCCAATCATGAGAAGTAAACAGAAAAGCAACAAATATCGACAACACAAACAACAAACCTCAATATCAAAACAAATTTTGTATAGTTAGTAGCATAGACGTGCACTCAGGGATTACGAAGGGGATTTTGTATGTGCCAAATGGTCTTGAAGCGGATGTTTTTCCCATATATTTTTTGTTGAATATATTGAAATTTCGGGATGTCATGAAACTCTTTCGCATTCTCATTTTAAGAGCAAAAGTTGATAATTCACAGGGAATTGCAGTCCTAATCCACACCCCCTAACTACGCGAATATTCAAGTACTCTGTTTTATTTTGTGCCTGTGTGCGCCTGTTTTTGATATATGCATATATGTACGTATGTATGTATTGTATATTTCATAGGGTTAGCTCACAACAGCATTGAGGGCACGTCTGTCTAGGGCAAAAAAGCACACGCACCAAAACCATTTTAATTTGATTAAATGATGATTCATATGACCTAATTTGAGCTAACTGCTTAGCGTTTTTCAGAAGCCAAGCCGTTGTTGGATGGAAGTTTTATACATATGTACAAACATATAAGTATATAGAATACCCTACTGGAGTTCGCTTGTTGCCGCAGTCAACTTCAGTTGTCAGTCAATAGATTTTCTTGTTTCTTCCATTTTATTATTTTTCCGTCGCACAGCTACATACATATGTACGTGCTCGTGTGAATGGGTGCATTCTTTTAGCACCCATTGTCACCATACGACAAAATTTTATTTGCTTCTATTATCGCCGCCTCTTCTTTTGGTTTTATTTCCAGTTTGGGATTAAGTTTTGGGTGGCAATTTTACTGTCAGCATGACTTGTCCACCGCCAGTGGCAAGCAATAAACGGAAGCTCGTTCGTATAATAAAACACAAGCTTGTGACACTGAGAGAGTGAAGAACTAAGCTATATGTACATATGTATTATGACTCCCAAAAAAAGAGTTAAACATAAAAAAATTTAAAATTGCAAAAACTTAGTAAATATGGGGGTGCCATAAAAATGCAGCCAGCGAAACCTTTTTGGATTTACTTGATAACGCCTATTTAGACAGCCCTTTGAAGAACGCTATAGCAAAATACCCTGCGGAGAAAAATACTAGTTGTTAACAAGAATTTAACTAGTTTATATTTTGGCTCTAACTAGTTCATCTTCGATCTATTTCCCATATAAGCAACTGGTATTTTCAACATGGCGATGCCCTACGAATTGTCATATATAATTATGTGTTGCATTACCAATTCACCAAAAATAAAATTTAAAATAAAAACAAAAAAGGAATTTTGCTCGCAGAGAAGTTCGAACCGCGAACCGCCCATTTACAGTCGTATCATACCAGTAGTCGTTTTATACTAATATTTAACTAGAAATTTTGCGTACTAGTCAACCTTCTGTTCACTGCAGGTTATGTATATCTACATACATACATATTTACACACACATGCGATGAACACATCGGTTATATTTTGGCATAGAAATGATGTAATGCTTCCGTCATCATTTCCAAAAAAAAAAAGCTATCAAACATACAAACATATATGCGATGCAAGCTCACGTGAAACAACTGACTTTCAGGGTCGTTCGTCAGTTTTCGTATGCCTTACTCACTATTGATATACAAAGATGTAGGCATAATCATTGTCAGGGTGTGAGATCCATTGCCATCGTCAGTAACAACATCTTTGGCATATTTGTTTGTAAATACTTGTATGTATGTACAGTCAGATTGCCTTTACTCTAAATGTTGCCTCAATAGTTTTCAATATTTGTGTGCTTTCGTATTACCTATTTGCTTATTTTACTGGTTTCAAGTTAAAGAAGTGACATAAGGAAATAAGAGTTATATTCGTTTGTCTTGAATATTGACAAATATCAGTTTACAAGGCACTGTGTGCACACATAAATAGCCGAACCAGCCAAAAACCTAGCTGACTCCCGCATTGGCGACTGCGAATACCGTAGGCGATGATAATAAAAGGCAGCGTCTATGCAGGCTAGTTTAGATCATGTCGTCCGAATGTATGAAAGCGCTCCAATTTTGAAAGTTTTCATTGGAGAACCCACACATGGAAGCAGAGGAAGACTTCCACTCCGTTGGAAAGATCGTGCTAAAAGGAATCTCATTTAGGCCATACATACATTTAACACTGTAATCTAATTGGTTTTTTCTTACACACCTGAGATGATTCGGCTTTTTTTTTGTACTTCTTGACTGTGAAACAGATGAAAGTGGTAAGTCCGTCTTTGATTTTAGTTAACATAACGTAATGCCAACCTAATAAGAAATAAGTTTCAATGATCATGGCTAGAGGACAATACGTGACTGCTGAATATATATCTAACGGTTATATTTTAGTGTTTATGGAGTCAATATTACAACCAATCGTCCTGATTTTAACAAAGCTTTAATTGTTATTAACGATCTTTACGTTTCTTCTATTTTCAGGTATGTAGCAGTTATACTATCCATTAAACTAAAAAATGTGTATGGATTGAGATATGTGTAAGAAATGTACGTATGCATTGAAATTTATTCTGTTATAGGCTTTGATTCCCACTTGGAAAGCTCTCTTTAAAATATGAGCACAAAAAAAGAGCTCCAGTGCGCTAAAAAAGGAAAATTAATTTCAAAAATCGTTATAATCCCTGACAGCGACTCCTGATACTAACTACTCTGTGTGGAATATAACAAAACATTTTAATAGTTCGGTATTAACGACAATCCAAAGAGGATTCAAAATGGTAAAAGGGATCAAAAGGATTATAAAAGGGCTATATTCTTTGCCGCTCATCTTTCCCACGTATTTATACTTAAATTTCAAGCAATTATCTTCCAGAATCTATTGAAAAAATGCCACCGATTTTAGAATTATAACAGGTCATACCACGACACCGATTCGGTTTTAGAGAAAGGCACTGTTAAAGTGTTTTTGGACCCGTCTTTTATTTAATTCATACAAGCAATCTGCCACATAAGTGTATATCAGTAACATTTATTTATAAATATTGGTATGATAGAATCAAGTTTTCGTTACTTACTTCAGAGTTACATTGGATACAAGAGCCGCCTGGTAAACCCACATACATGGATAAAAATATTACTCAAACTGAAATTGCGAATTTGCATTGGATTATAGGTTGTAAGTCCAAATATAATTTAGGAAAGTAATACATACTTTTTCTTTTTAATAAGCATACTGAGAAGTTTTCTTTGACATTTGAGAACTCAGCAACAAAATCTTGTCTAAATAGCAATTCAAAGTGCTTTGTAATTAAAAAAAGCTCCACAGCAGAACTATCCAAGCGATGGAAAAGAAAGGATTTAAGCTTAACACTGATTAAGGGCCTTGCCGTACTACATAGAAGTCATTTCCCTTTTCATTGGATACATATGTACATTCTTTTCAGAATATCCTTCATAATATTTACTATAGACTAGCGATTGCCGGTGGTTGAAATTCGACCAATGCAATCTAGAGTTCTAGATATCCGGGTATCGAGCACTGCTAGCAGCTCAATGTTCGCTCGATACTCGCTCATTGCTCAACTGCTTAGCAGAACAAAAGAAATTTAATTTTGTCAATGATTTCACTTTGTATAAATAAATTTAAAATTAATAAAAAAAAGTTTTGAGAAAAAGCGAAAGTGTTGCTAAAATAATCGAAATGCTAGTGCTCGTCTTCGAAAATTTTCGAGTACTGAGCAATGAGCAGGTATGCGAGAGCTCGTTGATCAAATGCTCGCGCTGCCCGAAAATATTTGAGCAAAATCTGGAGCTGTAGTGTAAACCACTTATTTTCAACTGTTTTCCTACATATATACTTGTATACAGCTTATTTCATGCAATTACAAAATTTGAAATGCTATATATTGACAACAAAAACACATAACGAAATAATTCAAACTCCCAGTGTGAATGTGCAGTGTATAAAAGATAAGATTCTCCATTTATTATTTTTTAATTATTAATTAACAACATGTAAACAAAAAACTAGAAACAATAACACATTTTACATCACAACTTATTTCACTTGTTTAATATTTGGAGTGATATCCGTTAGCTTTTAATACAGCTTTTGGTCCAGCTGCCATGGACCAAACAAATTTTTTTTTTTGTATTTTCTGTTCCGATTTTGTTTCACCCTTCAGAAATTGTAGTTTTTAGTTTTTCCTTATTACTTATGCATTGTTTATGGATGTTATTTTCCAATAAAAACCATAAATTATCAATCGGATTCATGTTGGATAAGTGGACCGGTGGATTCATTACATGTGGACAATTCCATATTAGCCACGTCTTCACTATTGTCGATTTGTGTTTAGTTTCTCAACACTTTGGTGTACATTTTCTTAATATATTAAGGTACAACGTTTCATCCATATTACCCTCAATAAAGAACAAATTTCCAACGCCGCCTGCAGACATACATGCTCATACCAGAACAATGCTCCCACCATGTTTAACAGTTGACCTGATGTAATATCTCTGTAGCTCAGTATTGAGTTTCCGCCACACATAAGCCGAAAAGGTTGAACTTCGATTCGTCAGCAAAAATTACTGTGTTCCAGGAGTCAAAAGCCTTGGTTTCCAGCTCCCTGACAAAGGCAACTCGGCTTATTTTTTATTTTTTGGGTCTAATAGATGGCTTTTTTCGGTATATTTGGCCATTGCGTACGCTCGTAGTACCCAACTAACAGTTTCAGCACAAAATGATTTACTCAGTTCCTTCTGAACCTGCTGACAATTAAACGTGCATCCCGTTCATTGAAAATTTTATTTGGTGCAATTCGGTCTTTATTTTATATACGATTTTCATGTAGGAGACGCATTTTGCACTATCACACTACTTAAATTAACTACCTCAGCAATTTTTCGATGTAATTTTCCATTTATGAAATTAGTACACTGATAACCTGAAACTCAAAAACACACTAAAACTGGCTTCAAACTATTGTAAGAATTAGAGAAGCCTACAACCGTTACAACTGATTTTCGCTACAACATACGCAAGTGCGTGCATAAAATAAGCTGTGAGCAGAATTCCGGGGACGCAGCTGCATTTAATGCCTTTGTAGATGTAAGACTGTACTGCGAAAGCATTCACTTTTCTAAAATTGTAATTATTTTCCATTATATGACAACATAAACTGATAAGTTTAATCTGCATGAAATAAGCTGTGAGCCACTGTATATTGTGGTATGTTATTGATTATGATAGCTTGTTCTAGATATCCTGTTTTATAGCCTGTATTATGTATTAAAATTATTGTTTTTTTAGATTTTCCAAAGATACAATAAAATACTTTGAAAGAAAAAAAATTAACTACTTTCATGCCAGTGATGTGAAAATTGTGGTTTGCTCGTTTCGAACACTTGTAAAAAAACCACAAATTACAAATATATAAGAAAAAGAAAGCTCGAACCTATCACATATTTACGTTTTCCAAGTATAGACGTTCATAAATACATACATACATAGTTATCAACAGGTAATCTCCCACGAAAATTCTTTTGCTACAAGTGAAGAGTACCTTCAAGCAAATGCTTTTAGTATGGAACAAGCGCGGCTGATGTTTGTTGAATACTCTGGACCTAAAAATTATGCATATATATGTGTTTGCATATGTATGTGGAAAAATGTAAATATATACATGACAAAAACTTTTAATGCGAAGTCTATTGACCATTAAACTTACGGCTTGTCATGGGAGCCGTACAAATCTTGAAATATACGAATGTCGTATGTAAGGAAATATGGGTTTATGTATGTTTACATATGTATATATATTTATTAATTTTTAGGTTTGTGGGTACATTTGTTCAATACATTAAATGTACAATTTTCACTTGTACGTCGACAGCTGTCAAATGTAAAAGCGAGAATTAAATTTTATGCCCATACATATATACATTGACATATATCTACATATATATACACATATAGATAACATGCAGCAAAAAGGTAGACTAGTATACGAAAATTCTAGTTAAATACTAGTATCCTAAAGAGGAAATCATACCAATTCGTTCCCCAGTAATCGGGATAATAATATCCATCATTGTTAGTTGTTGTTATTTCGTCATGCCACAGATGCATTTTATTTTCTTATATTCTCTGTTGAAGTGGGCAATAGGACATTGTAATTTAACTTTTTTGAATTTTTATTTTTATTTTTGATGAAGTAGAAATTCATCCCAAATATGACATATCGTAGGACATAGGAAATAGATGGAAAATGAACTGGTTAGTGTAAAAACACAAACTACTTGTATTCTAGATAACAACTAGTATTTCTCCCTGCAGACTGACTTATGTATACTTATTGAATATTTTTTCAACATATCCATATGAAAGTGTCAGTAAAATGTAGAGAAGAAGTTGACACAAAACAAAGTAAAAAATGGGAAAAGACAATTAGGTAAAAATAACAGTACTAAAGTCATAAACAATACAACCGGCAACGAAGTCAATAAAAGTGAACAGTAAAATTTTGTATCATACACAAATACACACATACATATACAAAATTACAAACAATATTTAAGAATGTATACATAGTGTAAAGATTTCTTCATTGATGAAAATATACCTTAATATACTCGTAAGCCCTGCTTTTTATACGCGCGTTTATACGTAACAGAGATGTCATCGGTGCACCGTAACTACTAGTACACCACATTTATACCATACCGTTTGCATACACGCTTATTGAAGCACTAATACAAATAACTATATTGAGTTTCGGCTTCCCCAGTGCACCACTAATGAATTCACTAACTCTCAGATATGTGAAGCAGTCTCAAGCTATAAGGAACACTCATTCGTTTACCTAACGAATTTAATATGTCAATGTCATTCCATCACTTTAATTTCATCGTACCTTTTATATCAATTATTCATTGAAATAAGTCATAATTTCGATTGATGGATGTTGTTTTTATATTTTTTTTTCTCACGAGAGCAGGAAAAAGAGATACAATAATTTCCGTATATTTTTTTTTTTACTTTTAAAACTGCTCTAACTCCCTGTATTCTCAAATCTCAAAATCACAATTCTCAAGACTATCGCATTTATAAATAAAAAATTAAATAATACTCAAGCAAACAAAATATACACTGACAAATAATTTGACAATCTCAGTGTTCAATGAATGACAAAAAGCTTTAATTCGCTGCCATTCTTTAACTTAACTTTCGTAATCATATTTTTATATTTATTATTTAATATAATATTTTTTTTTAATTGCATACACAGCAGTGACGCATGGCAGATCATGATCAAATGAAAACTAAAGTCGCATAAAATGAAAAAGATGCAGCACTCTGCATTGAGAATCGAGAATAACAAAAAATATTAATGAGATGTGGACTCTCAACGATAAGAACAGAACAAAGAAAAAGGAAAAATGAAACAAAATAGAAATAGAAAAGATGGGGTTAGTCAATCGTCAACTAATTTAACCGTGATACTCAATTTTAATTAATAGAAATATGGCAAAAGCTCGCTGAGCATTACCGGTAGCTCTCAAACTGTGAATTCTTGTGGCTTCAATAATTGAACACCTCCGGAATCAATAAAGTGCAAAAAATTACAACAAAAAAACTTCTTAACATATTTGATTATCCTTAGGGCATGATCGTTTTTAAATTTGTGTAGGACGAACTCATACACTTCCCTATAAAAAAACATAAACTACTACTATTACTACTACAAAAAACATTACCTAAACTAATCTAATCTGTATAAAGTTGCAATTTTTTATAGCTTGAGGATCAGACTTTCGCTTATGAATGGGTCATGAGGGGACAGAAGGAAATCCCTAGATTCTAAAAATATCTTTCTATTCTCTTCTCTTTTTTTTCAAAACGGTGGATGACGATTCCCCGAGCTCTATTAGATATGGAGGCCATGTCTTCTCAGCGCAACACCCGGTTGGAAAGGTTATGATCTCGGTATTTTGGGTGTTCATGAATTAGGAGGAGAAATACCATCAATTTTGTTACAACTCAATGAAAATATGGATTAAATTGTATGAATTCAACCTCGAATTCATCATACATCTACCGTATTAGCCAAATTTGGCTTCCAGCGATTACTTTTCACAGAGAGAGAGAGAGAGGTCAGAGAAGTCTCATTGTTGGCGTTAGTTTAATGTTAATGATAAACATTTGATAGTTTCTTACTTAACTTTTGTAAAGCACGTAAATAAATGCTTAGAAATATCTCTGAGTTTCAACAATTTCCATTCGCTTATTAAACCTAACTTTGGGAGCTTAACATACATGTGAAATTGTGCACGCATACCTACACACTTTGTCATTTAGCACATTATATGCAATGTCCTCATTACTCTGACAAGACAAACGCGTATTTCTCATATGTGGTTACGTATACGCCATCGCCATGCAACCTCGTCTATTTCTCTTTTCACGCTCTTCCTAAAGTAATGCTTCTCGACACTTGTCAGCCATGCTGGTGACACTCTGAAATTTTATTATATGTTAATGGTGCATCCAAGTGCTGCTGTGTTTCGTCGCCGCAGATATTGTTGTGCCAGTACCAACTGTTGCTTCGCAAAACTCCACGCCATACGTAAGTACTTATGTATATGTCACACATTTGCACAACTCATACGCATCGAAAATCATGCACTGCACTGCAGTTCGTTGTTTTTGTATGCAACAATACGAAAATGTCCGAAACAATAAATGAGATACTCAAAATGGATGACGGAAAACTAATCGTCATAGCTTCTCGCCGTGGCGTTTATTCGAAAAAAAGTTATAATAAATAAAACTAAAACAAAAACAAAAAAGATCAAAAATGCTTTTTTGCACTCAGCGTATTACGTGTTCGGTATTGTAATTTGAACTTGAAGTGGAATACAAATATCTGGGTCACGTTAGGTGTGTAAGTAAATAACACACAAATTTGTTATATATGTATGTACTTTCATACATAGTCTTGCCCCCGAAATACCAAAATGGATTGAGGTGAATAATAATACATACTGACAAAAAGCAAAATGCATAAAAATTATATATATATATGAGCAAAAATGATAAAACCATCCGAAAAGTGACAGTGCAAAGAAGAAATAATGTACGAAAAGAGATTTAATGAATTTGGTGAAAGATCTTATTGTATCGCCCCTAGTTTTGGCATACTTACACTACTTCGCATATTCAAATTAAAAATATTTCTATACGATTTAAGTATCTTGAAACGCGCAATCAAATACAAGAAAGCATTTACTGAAATATTATAATAATTAAAATTTTTTCTGTTGTTAGAAAGGGAATTCAATAATCTTGATGCAGTAAGACAAGGTGCTATGAAAGGTTATAATGGTACCTCCAGCTGCGATATAATATAATTCAAGGACTTTTTCCAAAAAAGGGCCTCTCGAAAAGAACCACGTAATACAAAGTAATTTGAAGCCCGATTTTTTTTTTTCAAAGAATGCTTATAATCTTGTCTTTATATGTTTTCTTGTCCGATTGACGTGGTAGTTGTCAGCCAATCCAAGTTATTATAGGCCAGGTGCTAGAACTCTGAGTGCACACAAGACTAATTCCAGAACATATGTGTTCCTGATCAAGTAAATTCCTCATGTTCATATACACTTGCATTGCTGACTTTTTGTGAGTGTTCCTCTACCGGAGCGAATTTCGCAATATCTGGCGAACTAAGCACCACAATATCAGCAGCGTAGGAATCTACTTGTAGAGCACGCATTTTAAATTTTACCAAATTTAATTAATGCTTTGAATATAACGATTATGAGGATTTGTGCATGATTATAAAAGTTTAAATAAATAATCATTAAATAAAGCTTAACACATTGAGACCTTCCGCATAGTAGTTCGCACTGCTAACCACTCGGCTATTGCGGCCGAGAAGAAAGTTGATGAAGATCGATGGCACCTTATACGGTTGAAATTTGTCCTGATCACTTCTCTATAACTATTTTTAATTATTCCATGAGATGTGAAAAATTGGTTTAATATTTTTTTCCGAAATCGACCGCAATTTATTCCAAATATACAACTTTGAGCTAAGGGTGCCGACAAAACGAGCTGTCGCTACGTAAAGGGTGATCCAAGTAGAGGTACTTTTTTCAATAGACTTTTATTGACAGATGATGCGTGAGTCGTGTCAAGCTGTCATATAATTTTGTTCAGTATTGTTTGGCATTTCATCATGGAAAGACTTACGCCTGAAAATTTTTTACAAATCATTCAACTTTATTACGAAAATTCAGAATTTGTGCTCGCTAGCTTCACTCAACTTATGGTCAACATAATCGGCCTACTGAGCGTACTATTCCCAACAACACCATCACACATCTTGAGAACCAGCATTCATTATTGGATAATATTCGACCAAATAGGCCACGTCCAGCACGCAGTGAAGAAAATATAGCGGCGCCGTTCGCAGCAACTAGGACTAACGTATGGAACGACTTGACGCATTTTACGTCGTGATTTTATTGAATTGCAGATTGTGCAAGAATAGAAGCTGCTCGACTTTCCCAAGCGACATTGCTTTGCTCTTCGCAAATTTTGTTCAGCGCTGAGGCCCATTTCTGGCTCAATGGGTATGTAAACAAGCAAAATTACCTCATTTGGGACGAAGAGCAACCTGGTGAGGTTCAAGAGCTGCCATTTCATCCAGAAAAAACAACGTTTTGGTGTGATTTGTTGGCCGGTGGAATCATCGGTTCATATTTCTTCAAAAATGATGCTGGTGAGAACGTAACCGTCAATGGCGATCGTTATCGCGCCATAATAACCAACTATTTGATGCCTGAAATTGAAGCTCGTAATCTCCACGGCATTTGGGTTCAACAAGACGGCGCCACTTCCCACACTCCCACACCTGCTCATTGCTCGTTACTCGAAAAATTTTCAAGCCGAGCACGAGCATTTCGAGTATTTTGACAAACACTTTGAGTTTTTTTCTCAAAACTTATTTCATATTATTTTTAAATTTAGTTACGCAAAGTGTAAAAATCATCGAAATGCCAAAGATATTTTGACAAATAGAATTAATTTTTTTGTTCTGCTGAGCAATTGAACAATGAGCGAATGTCGAGCGAGCATCGAGTCGAGGCAACGCCCCTTCTCTGAAATTTCGATTTGATGTTGTTCACCCTGTGAACCTGTACAACAGTTTTGGTGTCTCTAGCATGGCTATGTCTCAAACATGGCTAAATTTATCTTCTAAAAAATTTGAAATACTCCTACACTCATTGAGAACATCGACATCTTGACTAACATGAGATTTATTTATCAAGGAAAAATAAATCAATGATCGATATTGACATCATCTCTAGAGATCTTCCAAATACCAAAGTAGACAATAAAAAGCAACACCAATTTTGAAGAAAAAAATGCAAGCAAACTCACACTGCGATTCTTACAATAATAAGCCACACATAGCAACAAGTGAGGCTCTGAATAATGTGAACGCTATTATAACAATGAGAACGAACGAAAAGAAGACGACCAAAGTATAGAATATGGTTGCAAAAGCTACGGAGAATTGAAGGAGAACTAGTGGAGCATAACTAAAATGCATTTGAATAACAAAATAGCACCATAATAAGGCGAAGTAATCGAAAGCGGCTGCTACATGAGTCGAATGAAAATAAGTGAGCTAAATGTTATAACTACCATGAGTTCGTTGCTACATTATAAGCGCAAGCAATTTTGCTATACATATAAGTATACATAAATATGTATCTATTTATGTATATATATGCAAATAATTTTATATATATAAATACATTTACAAAATATACAAGAAAACTTACATAAATGTAAGCTAATAAAATACACTACCTCACCCAGTTCGCTGCTCATCATCGCCGGTTTTGCCATCGAACAGAATTATGACCTAATAACCTAATTTACAATAAAATAAAAAAGAAACAAAGCAAGAAGCAGCAACAGAAACTATGGCAGTTTGCTGCGAATAGAGGTCTGTTGCTTCTGATGCAGTAGTGCGCGTGTCAAAATATCTACAGTTGCCCACAAAATAATGGTAATGAAAGTATAAAATAAATTATTCGAAAGTGTAATTTATTTGGGACACACACATATGCAATTGGAATGACATCTTAGCGCTGGATATAAAGCAAATTAAGGAAACAAAATTTTAATACGACGATATGGGTTCTAGTTCAACTTTGTTACTCCTTTAAAGCTCGTATTATTATTGATTTGAAAACAAAGAGTGTTTGTAACGTAGCCAAAATAGCCGTACATAACTCAGTAAGATACATAAAAAGAAATGCTTTCCATACACGAAGATACTAGATAACTTCCAAACAACACCAGCAGATGCCACACAACAAAAACACCAGACTAGCTGTGCTGTGCAAAGATTTATGCAAAACTTTTCGCTCAAAATTGCATTTATTTATTTATAAACGGTGATCCATTTCAAGGTTCCCTACTTTTTTAAAGAAAAAACACAGAATATTAAAATTTAATGGGGAAAGAACATTGTTTGGCATTTATTTTTATTTTAAATGTTGGCCGCTTCTACTTCTCAAATGGTCCATCCGTTGAGTCCAATTTTCGATAACTCGTTCGAGCGTTTCGACTGGTAACTGGCGAATGACACTCTTGATGTTTTGTCCGCATAGACTTTAGACTTTACATATCCCCACAGGAAAAAGTCTAATAGTGTATCTGCTCACCGAAGTATTCTCTCAATAAATCCATTGATTGCTGCGATGTGTGGAAAGTGGCGCCATCTTATTGAAACCAAATGTCGCGCAGATCGCAAGCTTCAATTTCAGGCATAAAATAATCGTTCTCATCGGCATCATTTTTGAAGAAATATGGACCAATGATTCCACCAAACCGTTGTTTTTTTTTTGATGAAATGACAGCTTTTGCATCTCTTAAGGTTGCTGTTCGTCTCAAATGCGGATATTTTGCTTGTTTACATACCCATTGAGCCAGAAATGGGCCTCGTCGCTGAACAAAATTTGGCTCGAAAACGTCGGATCTTCTTGGAACTTTTCAAGAGCCTATAAAGTGGAACGATGCCCCTTGCGAAGGTCGAGCGGCTTCATTTCTTGCACAAGCTGTATTTTGCATGCTTTCAATTTAAGATCTTGGCGTAAAATGTGCCAAGTCATTCCATACGTCAGTCCGAGTTGCTGCGAACGGCACCGAATCGACTCTCCACGGTCTTCGTGTACACTCTCAGCTACGGCCGCTATATTTTCTTCACTGCGTGCTGAACGTGGTCTATTCGGAAATTATCTAATAATGCTGGGTCTCAAGATGGGTGCTGGTGTTGCGAATAGCATGCTCAGTAGGCCGATTATATTGATCATAAGTTGAACGAAGTGCGCGAAACACATTATTTACAGAACGTGAATTTTCGTAATAAAGTTGAATGATTTGTAAACGTTGTTCAGGCGTAAGTCTTTCTATGATGAAATGCCAAACAATACTGAAAAAAATAATATGACAGCTTACACGACTCACGCATGATCCGTTAAAAAAAAGGCTGTTGAAAAAAGTACCTCTAGATTTGTATTTGCATAACACTATTAGTCTAAAACCTTAAATGTGCATTCCTAATCTCTAGAGAAATTTAAAAAAAATGTTAAGAAGCTGATAATTTTACTTGGTCACTGCTATTTTTCTGTGCACGATTGTATTCATTATATATAAAATGTAAATATGTATATGCATGTAATTAGATAAGAGTGTTGTTGTGTAGTTATCATTGCATTCTACGACAAGTCGGCTACTTTGAGAATAGCATCATAGTGGCTGATGTGCCGTCGTGGCCAATTGTGCATGCTGGTAGACGACTGTATGTATACTCTACATATACACATGCATGGATGAGTTTATACCGAGAAGTGCGTTGTAAACAGTGTGCTTTTAAAAAATGCAATCCAATTTTTTTTAAAATTTATAATATGAATATCCAAGAATGATCGTATGGTGGGGACTCTGTCTTCAATTGCTGGTTGACTGGGTCTAGTTTCGAAAGAAAGAGTTTTTTTTTAAGTGGCTCAAATTTGGGGTTGACTTCGTAATTTAGTTTTTTTTTCAGAAAAACAGAAAATAGAAATAATCGATACTCCATTAATTTTTACTGCTATTTTTAAGTTTTATTTGTAAATAGAAGAAAATAAAAGAATTCCCATTTCTGAATTAATTTTTCTTTCCTAACGGAGAATTGTGTAACACCCTGTATGCAAACACCCACAATTCTAATGCATCACTTTATATCCACACTTACACTATCGAATGACACATCGTCACTCAAAATGTTGGTGTATATCTACTCTGCAAATCTTTATGGACCATATGGTCCATTGGAGTAGTCCACTGTAGTGCGGGGTTGTGCTCAACTGCTCAGCAGTATAAAAATTTAAAATTTTTCTTGTCCCAACTTCTTTAGATTTTCAAAGAGTTTTCCACTTTGCATAAAAAAATTGAAAATCACAAAGAAAAATTCTGAGTAAAAGTAAAAGTGCTTGTAAAAATATTCGAAAAGCTCGACCTCGATTTGGACAATTTTCGAACAAATGAGAAATTAACAAGTGTGTGAGTACTAGCTGTGCAAGTGATCAAGGTGCTGGAAAATGTTCCAAAAAGTTTATGAGGTCTTATATGTATATATTATATTAAAGGGGACTATAGGTCCATTTGTTTGAAATGCATCACGGTACACCGCAAATATATATATATAAGTATATATTTGATTTTTGTTGTGCAACTTGATGTTTTTCAAACGAATGGACCTATAGTCCCTTCTAAGTCACCTCTCAAATTCTTCTTCGAAATCTCAAAGAACGTTATTGCATAATCTCTTAATGATCATTTTCAAAATTTTATTTGCCAGAATTTTGCATTTCGGGTTTTTACATTTCGGAATTTTATGGGTCGATATTTCATTATAGAAACATATGCGGTACTCGCGTTGTTTGCAGCGAGGTGCTCACCAACACTGTTAAAGAATATAGTGAGTGAGCATATTTGTCTATAGCTACAATTAAATGAAACGCACCGGCCGGCCGGCCGGCCGGCAATCGAGCCAAAAGCTCAACTGGTTTCTTGGCATTGCATATGCATACCCATGCTTGCTGCACTTGTACATACAAACGTGTTGTAATAGACTTTGATACTATTTTTTGTTATTGTTGATATTGCAAGTTTATTTTTGTAATTTGCAGTTGATAAATTTTCATTTCCACTTGGCTGACGCTGCTGATGACTGAAAATTGCGTATAACTTGTGTGGCTAATTGTACGTGCAAATCAAGAATGTGAGATGTGCCTTTGCGAAATCAGTAAGCTCATTTGGATGTGTGTGTTTATTTACATATGCATTGACATTATGTATGTATGTGCAACTTGGTATGAGGTTTATATGTAATTAATTAAAATAAGTACGCCGTTATTTCTTGCGAATCGCTAAATAAATTAAATACGATAAAAAGAGCAATAAGCCATAACTATGAAGTCACAAACACGAATACATTTATAATTACACGATCGCTTTCATGTAAATTGGTTGGAATTGAACAGAGTGCACCAAATCTCGAAATAAAAATTCACACATAACTCAGTATCGCCATTAAAATATTCAAATTATGTGTTTTTGGCTTATATTGTTGAATTATCCTTCTATTCAGTGAATCTTTCTTGTAGACTTTGTAGAGTTCTACTAGGAACATTTTTGAAAAGTTGTACATACTCTAATATGTACATCTATATATGTGTATATGCAAGTATAGCCGAGTGATTAGCATTGCGTACTACCATTCGTAAGGCCAGGGTTCGACATCAAAAATTATAGAAAATTAATTTTTCTAATTGCGGTCGCCCCTTGGCAGGGACTGTCAAGCCCACCGAGTGTATTTCTGACATGAAATAAAAAAGCTTCTCATAAAAATACAGCGGCCGTTCGGGGCCGGTCCCGCCATTTGCTAGTAAAATCATCAAGACGCTCGGCCGAAAATCGCTTTAGCGGTTACAACGCGCAATATATATATATATATATATACTATATATTTAACGATTAGAAGTAGCTTTCAAAGCACAACTGCGTATTTACGTATTTTTAGAGTATGTATATTTTAAAATTACAACAATGCAGCTCTCCTCAAATGCTTATAAACCAATTGCAGCGCACTTAAATGTATCGCTTCCGAGTGCATCTATTTCTATCTGTATGCAATTATCAATATTTGTAGTTTTTGTTGGTTTATTTTTTCTCTATCAGATACAAATATATGTATTTTTACATATGTAAGTGAATAGTTATTTATGTGTGTTATGTATGAATGCCAATTGTGTGCCGGAATGCATGAATTATGTTATTAAGCATTTTGTATGTAGTTACATATATAAATATGTGAACATGCAGTTAGGTAGATACAAATTTGTAGATATATACATATGTACATACATAAATAGTGTAAACTTGAAAATGCGTTTCTAATTTATTGTTGCCATTGCCAACGAGTACGCCGTTATTGGTTTAATTTGAAAACGAGATTTTCCGCTGATTGTGCATGCATATTGTGTTAATTTAGATAAGATGATTGAAAGGTATTTAAATTGTGCAAGGGTATATATGTACATATATATGATAATTGACATATTAGACTATATATGTTATGTACATACATATATTAACAATTGGATTTCTAATACACAAAAATAAAGTACAACTTTATAAGTATATTTACATACATACGTGAATGAATATGTTAGCTATGCACACGCATATGTATGTATAAATAATACAAATATATTAGGGGTATTCTCTTTGTCTAGGAAATGCATGCTACGGTGCACGGATAGGAAATTTTTCCTACTCGTGCAACGGCACAACAACATAGGATAGGAAAAATATCCTATACCAAATCCTATGTATATTTATTTCCCACAGCTAGCAAGAAGGAAAATGCAACCCTGTGAAGGAAAAGTAACCCTGTGCATGTGTGGTTGTTATTGTTTCACTTGAATATGTCAAAATTTTGCAACGGGGGTGCTCTCGATCTCTAGCACAATTCCATAGGAAATATTTGCATAGTATGCATTTCCTAAACAAAGAGAATACCCCTATTGTGTTTTGATAAACTAGTGGATAACCGTGTGGGCTAAAATTGGGCGGATTAAACGACCGAAGTAATCGAGTTGTTACCATTAGCATTGTGGGTTTGAAACCTGGCACGACGAACATCTAGAATAAAAAAAAATTATAATAGCTGTCGCCTCTTTGCATTGGCCATTCGGAGGCGGCTCAGCGTTTATATTGCGCCACGATAAAATAAATAAATTTATATACATACGGAGGCGGACAAAAGTCTACATACACTACGTGTATTGTTTGTGTAAAAAGTACTATCAGTTTGCTGAAAAATTTAAGTATACAGTTTTATTTAAAATTCTTTTCCAATCACATGTATTCAAACAAATCCATTCTCTAACATAAAATAAAACAATTATGGCGAAAAAACGCAAATATATCCTTGACAAAAGTCCATATACACCAAAGGCCTACTACTTGGTACGTCGATATGCTGTGTTGTTATGGTGATTTTTGTTACATTTTTTTTAACTACGTTTTCTAAGTTGCTAGTATTGAATTTTGTTGTGATTTAAACACATTAGTATCAACAATGGCTCCGCGAAAAGAAATACCCATTGATGTAAGAAACTTGGTTATTCAGAACAGAAAAAAGAAGAAATCGTATGGTGAAATTTCAAAACTTTTAAACTTAGCTGCGTGTTGGCCGCCCGAAGAAACTAACTCGAAGATACATCAGCTTTATTCTGAAGGAAATGAATTATGATCCTAAAGATACTGCTCCAAAATTAGCTGAAAACATCGCAAGCTCATCAAGAAAGTATGTCCATCCAAGAGCAATTCGAAGAGCTCTGAACGATAACGACTTTCAGAGTAGAACGCCACGTAAAAAGCCTCTTATTTCTCGTAACTTCGCTAGGAGTTCATTAGAGCACATTTAGATAGCGGAATGGATTTTTGGCAAAAAGTTTTGTTTATAGACAAATCAAAGTTCAATATATTCCGCAGCGATGGAATAGCAAAAATTTGGAGAAAAGAAAATACTGCACTTAATGCCAAAAATATCGTACCAACAGTGAAGCATGGTGGCGGAAACGTAATGGTTTGAGGAGCGGTTGCGGCGTCTGGAGTTGGAAAGCTTGTTTTTATTGAAGGTAATATGGATCGGTTGAAATATAAGTAATTGTTGGAAGCTAATCTAAAGCCTTCGGTGAACAGTTATGAGCTTGACGCAGGCTGGATCTTTCAACAGGATAACGATCTAAAGCACATTGCCCATATTGTTAAGGATTGGTTGCTTTATCATGCTCCAAGGCAACTACACACACCACCTCATCAAAGCCCAGATTTCAATGTTATTGAATATAGTCTGGGAGATTTTAGAACGAAAAATTTAAAAAAATCAGATTTCCAGCTCAACATTACTCAAAGAACGTCTTATTGAAACTTGGGACAGTATTACTCCCTCAGAATTGATAAATTTAGTAGCTTCGATGCCACGACGGCTTCAAGCTGTTATTGATGCAAATATTTGATTAAATACTAAAAAGATTATGTTACCTTATATTAACCACAGTTTTTGCGCTGAGATGATATGTAGACTTTTGTAATTTTTTATTGACGCTTTTTTTTGTCATAGCTTTACTCTTTTATGTTAAAAAATTATTTTTTGATAAGGGAAAATAGCTGAAATACACTGTTTCGTTAAATTTTCCAATAAACCTTTTGGACTTCCAATACAACGAAAACAGGGGGTGTTTATAGACTTTTGTCCGCCACTGTTCATATGCATTTATAGAAACGAAATAAGACATGCTTGAAGATAGAATAATGATGCTGACAATTTAATAAGATTTCTTCGGAAATTTTGCTAATTTTAAAATCAAATGACTTTTCACACGAATGAAAAGAAAAATTTTGGCTCTCAAACTCAAAATAGTTTGTCACAATGGGATTAGTGTTGCTCTAAATAAGAGTAATAACACCATCCAGTGACAAAATACGTGGAGACTTTATGTATATACAAGTATAGTAAAGTATTTTTCAATATGCAGTGCATACAAAACACACATGCGCATATATATATATATATATATATATATATATATAATGTATTCATAGTCCATTAACACATGAAGAAATACAGCGGAGAAAGCCAAAAACGTGTTCTACAAGTGTGTGTTTGTGTGTGTTTCGCCAAACGACCTTGGTCATACGTCAGTTATCGCGTAAGATATGTTTGTACATATATACATACACGTATACACATGCATGCTTACATATAGGAAAGTGTACGACATTGTAATCCAAGAAAAAAAGGTAAATGAATTGGTTTGCTTGGCAAATTGTAGAATTGTGATGATGTGGACTACGTCAGAAACGATGGCGTGCGGATTTTCGTCAAGTTTAAGATACATATAATACTTAATGAGTGGTACGTATGTACATACCATAAAAATATATGTATATTCGAACGAAAAGTATTTAAAAAAATTAAAAAAGTTCGTAATTAAACAACGAGCATACATGCATACATTCTCATAGCATTTAGGTATTCTTTCTTAATCCCTCACCATCTCTCAAACCTCCTGCTTAATTCTATGCAGCTCGTTTCGTCTTTTTCATTTTGAAAAATTTGAAGATGTAGGTATACACATGACGTAATTTTTGAATTGCTATTACTAATACCGCAAACCCAAGGAGTGTCATTGGCCATATATTGTAGTATTCTTATAATTTTATTTTAATTGTTGTTAATTGCTTGCATTTAAATTTGCTTTGACTCACTTTTGGATGCGCAAAAAATATTTTGTACATTCAAAAAATAATTAAGTTGGAAACGAATTGAAAAAATAAAATCACAAACAAAAAACAGTGCTGACTTCCTACCTTTCATGAACATATAAAAAATATTGCATTCCATTATAGGATTAAATACGAATTCTCATATCTGAAAAACCGGTGGGCATTATAATATAGTCTTACGATTTCGTTGATTTTCAGGAACAACAAATATTCGAATTTTCGTGTTTTTAGCAAAGTCTAATATCTGAATATATCTGCTGTATTGATGGTTATTTCACTTCCGATTTCGATGAGTTTCGTAGTAACTATTTATTTGTATTGCATTGAGGATGATGGAATTGACATTCCAATAAGAAATACGAATAGTGATATCCCGCTTAAAAAATAACCAAGCGGAGGGAGCCGACCGAGCTAATCAAATTCGGCGACGAACTAATTGTCCTTTGCCAATTCATAAAAGGGGGAACATTTTGCGGCAATTATGGAGGGGTAAGCCTCCACAATATACAATACATGGTACTATCAAGCATGTTGTGTGAGAGATTAAAGCCCACGAACAACGGATCTGACGCAGGACAATGCAACATGCACAGTCAGAAATTAGGAAAGACCTCTCCGAGTCACTCGGTACCAAACGAGGTTTCAGACAGAGTGACTATTTATCACGTGATTTCTTCAACCTGATGCTGGAGAAGATAATAAGAGTCGCTGTTGGCCTCCTCGTCACTGCTGACAGTCATATTTTGAAGTTGTAGATAATTTCCTTGGAACCAGAATTAACAACACCTACCATATCAGCCTTGCAACTCATCGCAAAATCACTTGCCAACCTGTGCTACTTTCGACTGAGTAGGCAATTGAAAAGTAAAGTCCTCTCGACGAACCCAAAGCGAACTACAGATTGCCCATTATTATCTTCATCTATATGGCGGAGAGACGGCACAATGAGTTTACGAGGAAAATAATTTGCGGAAGATTTATGGTCCTTTGTCGATATGTAAGGGTGAATACCGTAGAAGATAGAACGATGAGCTATACGAGTTATATGACGCCATTGACAGGGCTTAGCAAATAAGAAGACGGCGGCTATGCTGGCTAGGTCATGTCGTCCCAATGGTTGCAAGCTCTCCAGCTTTGAAAATGTTCGATGAAGTATCCACTGTTTTAAGCAGAGGAAAACCTCCACTTCATTGGAAAGATCAAGTAGAGATTAACCTGGTTTTGTTTGGTATTTCAAATTGGCGCCAAACTACGAGAATATTAAAGAATATCGTGCTATTATTGAATCAGCTATAATCGCGCTATGATTCACGCTATAACTTTGTCGCTCTAAGATGCTTTTTGTCGGATTTATCTCAAATCTGAGTAAGGGGTCGTAAATATACTGCGCTGATTTGGGCGGTTCCAACAAAGGATCTTATAAATGTAAAAATATATCTGCCTCCCGAGCTTGGTTGAAATATTTAAAAATCTAAGAGACTAACTTGGGTTCAAGCAGAGGGATGGTAATCAACTTAGCTCGTCGTTCGAACAGATAAATCTTGGTGTGTCTATCTCAGTTCCTTCTTATAAATATGTCAAATATTGTGTTTTGCAATTGAGTAGATAAATTTATTTGGATGAATTTTTAAAATATTTGTTTTTAATTTTTTTAATTAATAACCTAGCAATACGTAATTTCTTACGTAAAACATAAAAAAGTTGATTACCTACTACTCCTGCAATATTTTGGTATTAAAGCAATCCCCAATGGAGTTGAAAAATTATTCTTTACCGTAGATTTTCACCATAGTTGGAAATTCCCTACGGATTAGAGGTTCAAGAATTTACCCGCGGTAAAGCATGACTCTCGTAAGAGGCGACTAAAATCCTATAGTTCCTGCGACAGTCGGGTATTATACCCGAACGACACGGATTTTTGTCCAGACAAGGAGTGTCACTCTCGCAATATTCCCCGAAGTCCAATTTGGGGATTTTTTGTGCGGTTACAACAACAACGACAACATTCATAATTGGAAAATTATCTCTTATGTAAAAAAATGTTCGTTTCCTTTGATACTGTTTCTGCTGAGCTTATAGCCATATACATATCTATTTTTGATAATGAGTGTTCTAGGATTACATATGTACATATGTTGTATTACTGCTAGAGGTATATACATATATTTAAGGTAATGCCAAAATCATTAAAATCTTATTCAGTAAATTATAGTTCGGATAATTCGTATTTACAGTAATAATACTTCCTAAGCGCGAGTCATTGACATTTCGCCCATTTTCAATTAATTTGTATGTTATTAATTATTCTGTTAACAATGTGTTTCATATGCTGATATTCATTTTTTTTTTTTAATGTTGACGTAATTGTATGTGCATATTTAATTTGTGTTAAGCAGAGTTCAAAATATAATACATTTATATTTAAATACATACAAAGGCATATATGTATGTACATATCACAATTTTTTCACAACATCGTTAGCACCTTAGAAGGAAAACATATACTTATACATACATACATAAATATTTACACAGATATTTGTTAATGTCATTGCCTCTGCTAATCAAATACATTTGCTTTTTTTCTTCATCGAAATTGTTTACTTTCCGTCTGTGAAATGCATAAATGTTTATACTTAAACGGCTGTTGCCGCCTGCATATTATGCACACAAACACAACTACATGCATACACACCTCACAGGGAAAAATACTAGTTGTTAACTAGAATCCAACTAGTTTGCACTCTTACACTAACTATTCATCTTCCATATATTTCTTATGTAGGCAATTTGTATTTTTACACGGCGATGTTCTATGAACTGTTATATATATGTGGAATTCCTAATCCATCGAAACTTAATTTGAATTCGACCCATGAACCTCATGCAGTGATTATCTCTAACCATTCAGCTATCATCATGATAAAGAAATCAACGATATACTTTGGCACATCAACAGAACTTATTAGGCTGGTAAGATTTCATCTTATTTCATACTAGTATTTAACTAGAATTTTTTCATACTATCCTACGTTTTCACTGCAGGGCAGGGCTTTTAAAAATGTTTATTGAAATATACACATGTTATTTATGTTGGCTTCTTATTATTGCATTGCATTTGCAAATAAAAATTATCATTTTGTCTATTTACATAAAACCTAAACAGAAAATTCAATAAATTTTCTAATAAAAATGAGCCAGTTTCCCACTTGCTTTTGCTTTAAGTGCATCTATTGGCAAACCAAATTGGACCAGCTGCCGGCGGACGTCGAATGTTCCGCATAATTGCATTTGCTCGCCTTTTATTGAATGATTTTCAAATTAGCTGTACAAAGTCGAATATATATTGTATTTACTCTATTAGGTTAATGACTGCAATGGTTTCAAATATATTAATTAAAAGAAATCTATTCAATTAAAGATCCCACTTTATTTACATACATTTTCTTCGTTTGCTGTGAAAACAAATATATTTAAATAATTTGAACACTTCAAAATACATTTGTAACAGGTCGATTGGAAAATCCTCGGCCTTACGCATGGATGGCTAGAATTATAAATAAATTGATATTTTTTAGATAGATTTTCAGATAGCCCTAACCTTTAAAAGGCTTTTGTACAATTTTGACAGCTATCGGATAATTAGTTTGTGAATTATAGCATTTTGAGCGATGCAACTTTTGTTATTGTGATAAAAAGGATATAAAGGATTTTTGCGTGTTGATAAAATATCGCTTTTTGAAGGAAAAAAATACAGTTGAATCAAAAACTTGGCTTGATGATGAGTTTCCAGACACTGCCCCAGGAAAATCAACCATCGAGGATTGTGAACGCGGTGGACGCTTAAAAGGGATTGTTACCGACAAAAACATCAAAAAGTCTACAAAATGATCTTGAATGACCTTAAATTGAAATTGAATAAAATATCAGGCACTCTAAAGATAACAACTGAACATGTACATTACATCGTTCACGAATATTTGGGTATGAGAAAGCTCTGTGCAAAGTGGGTGATGATTCGCAGCAGTGTTTGGAGATGTTCTACCGTAATAAACTTTGGGTATAGCATCGATATTCAACAATGGATGAAACATGGCTTCGTTATTTCACTCCGAAGTCCAATCGACAGTCATTCGTGCACACTATGAACCCGCTCCAACAGTCGGTTGGCAAGGTTTTGGCGTCTGCATTTTGGGATGCTCATGGAATAATTTTCATTGACTATCTTGTGAATGGAAGTACCATCAACAGCGACTAATACATTGCGTTATTGAACGATTTGAAGGACAAAACCGTCGAAAAACGGACGCATTTGAAAAAAAAACAAGTGCAGTTTCACCGAGACAATGTCACAAGTCAGTGCAATGGATGGGAAAAATCCATGAATTGGGTTTCGAATTGAGTGCGCATCCACCGTATTCTCTAGATGTGATGTGGGCCACAGAGACTTTTTTCTGTTTTGAGATCTCAAAAGAATGCTCGCTCGGAAGGAATTTTCGACGAATGAAAATATGTTACCGAAACTGAGGAATATTTTGAAGCAAAGGACAAACCATATTACAAAAATGGTACCGAAACATTGGAGGGCTGCTATAATCAGTGCATCACCCTTGAAGGGAACTACGTTGAATGAAAAAATAAATTTTGCTAGAAAAAAGTTGTTTTTGCTATGGTAGGCCGGGCACTTCTTGGTAATTTAATTTACTATTACACTTTCTTCTTTATAATAAAAATATGATCGAATTTTGGCCAAGGGCCTAGTTGTACCTATGGTAAATCTGAGTTATTTCTGATTCCAAGTAGCATTTATGGTCGTCCATATTTTCGCGTATTTCTTAATCAAATTTACTTCTTTCGATTAATTAGCACATTTTAATTAAAACTTATGAATACATTTTTTTTAATCAACAAAACAAAAACAGAATCGACACCGATAAGCGAGCTTTTACTACGCGTGCGGGCTAGTTATATGAAGAGATAGAAAAATATCACGTACATCACGTGCGATCGTAAATAATTTATAAAAGCTGTAAACAAAAAAATTTAATTGAATTAAATTTTAATAAATACTTAAGAAAATACTATAAAATAACAATAATATTTGTAAATTTTATTAATATCAAAATAAATTTTCTTATTTCGCTTATATATATGTTATGTATGTACTTATGTTTCTCGTTTGTATGAGTTTTTGAGTTACCTATGCGGAAAGAAATACTTTGTTATTTATATTGGCAACATAAAGCTTTTTCACTTCGCTGTTTAGTGTTTATCTTTTGCAGAATATTTCAAAATACCAAGACACTCAATGAAGGTTCGTGACCGATAAAGTGAGTGTCGTTACAAAGACTAGTACTCGTACAAGAACAATGACTTTCTGATGTGAAATTCAATTGAAATTAAGTGGATGAATTTGATCTGGCTTAATATTATTTCATTTATATTAGGGGTATTCTCTTTGTCTTGGAAATGCATGCTACGGTGCACGGATAGGAAATTTTTCCACAACAACAAAACACATGCAAGAAACATATGCTACGATAGGAAAAATATCCTATACCAAAACCTATGTATATTTATTTCCCACAGCTAGCAAGAAAGAAAAAGCAACCCTGTGCAGGAAAAGTAATCCTGTGCCTGTGTGATTGTTATTGTTTCACTTGAATATGTCACAATTTTGCAACGGGGGTGCCATCGATCTCTAGCACAATTCCATAGAAAAATTATCATTGTATGCATTTCCTAGACGAAGAGTAACAAATAATTTAATGCAGAAAACATAATTTTTTTTAAATAATTTATAAGTGTTCTATTAATAAATACTTCAGTATTTTACATATGTCTTTTAAACCGATTAGACTGAAGAATAATTTAATGGAATTGCGAATTTCAACCACCACTCCCATTCTTTAAATGTAGTTTTTGCAGCATCTGGATGCTGCTCCATAAAGTTTAAAAATATTTCTTCCTGTAAAATAAATGCATATATAAACACTACTTTTTGTTCTAGTATTCTCTGCCAAAAAAAAATTTTTTTTGCATGCTTTATATGTGTGGTATAGAAGACCAAAACCGATTCGGAATTTGTATCGCCTTGAATTTTTAGGCAGATTCATACAAGCTAAAAATTCGGCTGAATTATAAAAGTATCTTTTAGTATTTTCACCCAATCAGTACCCAATCGGTATTAGAAATGTCTGTAAAGATTCGCATCTAATTTTTTATAGCAAGCTCGCTTCATCTTGGGTGGTTCTGGATGTGAAAAGTGTAGTAATCTGTCTGTCCGCTTTTTGCTGAATTATATCTAAAACTAAAAACGGAACATAAGTTGCAAATGAATATATTTTGGCTTTACTGTAATGATCAAATGACCAAAGCTTTATATTTAATAAGCCAACAAGTATATACAAAATTTTATTGAGTGTATAACAGTGAGCCGCGTGAAATTATCTGCTCACCGAAGTATTCTCCCAATAAATTCATTGATTGTTACACGTGTGTGAAGTGTCGCCATCTTATTGAAACCAAATGTCGCGGAGATCACAAGCTTTAATTTCAGGCATCAAAAAGTCATTTATCGTTACGCGATAACGGTCGCCATTGACGGTTACGTTCTCACCGGCATCGTTCTTGAAGAAATATGGACCGATGATTTCACCGACCTACAAACCACACCAAACCGTTGTTTTTCTGGATGAAATGGCAGCTCTTGAATCTCTTTAGGTTGCTCTTCTTTCCAAATGCGGCCTCATCGCTGGACAAAATATGGCTCGAAAACGTCTGATCCGCTTGGAACTTTTCAAGACCCCATAGAGCGAAACGACGTCGCTTTGGAAGGTTGAGCGGCTTCAGTTCTTGCACATGCCGTATTTTCGACGCAAAATGCGCCAAGTCGTTCCATACGTCAGTCCGAGTTGCTGCGAACGGCGCCGCTATATTTCTTCAATGCGACCATAAGTTGAGCGAAGCGCACGAATTTTCGTAATAAAGTTGATTGGTTTGTAAACGTTGTTCAGACGTAAGTCATTCCATGATGAAATGCCAAACAATACTGAACAAAAATAACATGAAAGCCTGACATGAAATTAAAATCAAATCAAATTCAATTATACAGAACATAAACTTAAAAATTATTTTGATAATCTCGGAAATTAATCGAATTTTCACATACTAATATTTGCTAATAATTTGGTTAGGGTTTCTTTCACAGAGCTGCAAAATCTTACATAGGAATATTAGTAAAAATATATTTTTCTCAAATATACACTGTGACATCGGAATAGTAGTAGTATGATATCAAAGACCATATATATGTACGTATACAAATAAAGCTTGTAAAAGCTTCTCATTTGTTGATAAAGCATACAGAGAGCATAATACATAAGTACATATTTACAAAAATGGTGACTGTATACATACATAACATATATATTTATATAAATATAATAAAAATATGTTTCTATGTACATAAGTAAACAAATACATCAATATGTTTTTGTTTGTGTTTGTGTTTTTGTTGTGGCGCGTGGTAATTGAATTTCTGATAAATTTCAAGGTTATTAATTTTGTTAGGTTATTATCATATGCATACATAGATACATATGTACGCGCACACGTGTGAAGTGCTTAAATAATTTAAAGATTAAAAAACTTAAAAAAAAAATTAAAGTTCCATTACCATGACTTCACATACTTCCCGCTTAACAAGCTTTAACCCTTTACTGTAACATACTTATATTATGTGTATTATACACAAATACTTGATTTACACTGCTTTAGAAAAATTTGAACTCGTCAACTCTATTACTAGTATGATCACGCGATCGGTCATTCACTTTACGTATGCGACCTTCTGGGCAGAAAGATGAAATCATAAATATACGAAAACAAATAATAAACAAATATTATTTTTAAGTGTGGGATATTAAGGGTTTTTTCGCTTCCTTGTTTATTAATCATGTAGTCAACCGATGAATTGAATTTTAGTTTTATTTGTTTCACTCTTAGATTTCAATATTTGTTGAATTATATCTTCCTACTCATTTAAGTGTGTTTAAGTATTCAACAACCCAGCAAAAAAAATTTGAAGTGAAGAGCAATCGATTTTTGGCCATTTGTGAAGAAATAATTTGGAACAAGTATGTTTTCGTTTTTTACATTCATTATATGAAAATGAGAATGGAATATAATGGCAGTCTTTCGTTTATTTAGTACAAATTCCAAACATTAATATGTTAATTCATAAAATCAAAACAAAAATTTCTCAAATTAACATTGAAATTTGTCAAAAAAAAACGGTTATGATTTATTTAGCCTTCAGGATGATCATATCGGGATACATTTTTCAGATATCTATCTCCGGTCTAAATTTAGAACTGTTGTCCATTTGATCAACTCCAACTTCAACTTCCATTGTAAAAATTGAAATTTATAGCCGAGGCTTGAGGATTTTCATACCTTCAGAAAATTACAGATTCTGCGTTCACACCTAAGGAATGTGTAACGCAAGGTGTGCTTTTTTTGGTTATAAAAAAAGCTCTGTAAGTTCTTCCGTGAAATGGAAAATGTATTGTCTTCCTCTATCTTTGCGGGGAATATCGCTGAATCAAAGTCTTCCAATTCTGCTTTTCAATAGCGTACTGGCAAAGGTATCACCTCCAATGACATGCCCATGTTAAAATAAGGTCTACTAGAAACGAAAGTGGAAGGGATTCAAAGTTCTTTTCTGGTTTCCGTATTCATTTCTGAGTTAAGCGATTTTCTATTGCTTCGAAGTTTGAAAACGACAAACTAGATATGTAAATAAACCCGTATATATGTACTTATCTATAAATGCATACATATGTACATATGTATACGCTTGTGTACCGTTGGAATTCGATAATTTCAACAATAAATTTAATGAACGTTTAAATAACTTAAATTTGTGTAAGAGCTAGCAGCCGGCTACTCGCTCAGTCGCACACTCGTACATACATATGTACATTCACAGATGTTTGTATATTGGCCCTTTGCCGCTCCACCTACATCGCCTACGCGTGCGGTATATTTCGTAATGTGGCTAGCAATTCTGCTTCTTCGTTCTCAATTTGATTACAAACACATCAGCACGCACATACATACATACATACATACATATGTGCTTTGAATGTGGCATTGCTGTTGCTATTGCTAATGTTGAAATGGCATCGCACGTGTTTATTAAAACATACACTGTATGTAATGCTCAATTTTATCGTACAACGCCACCATCCGCCTTTCGCGCTTTGCCGCTGTCATCACTGCCCACCTTCTTTACATAATTCTTGTACTTTGTACTTCGCTTTATTTTTTTAATAGCTTTTAGGTATTTTTGGCAGTATTACATAGAAAAATAATATAAATACATTGGTACATATATACATATGCATGTGTATCTACATATGTGTATATGTACGTATGTTATTATTCGATTTTTTTTTCGCTGTAACACACCCAGCGTAGTTCAAGGCGAATTATATTAAAATATTATTTTAATCGACTTTTTGTTTTGTTTTTCCAAATATATGTATGTACATATGTTACATGTAAATATTTATATTTTTCCTTGGTTATATTCTAGCTAAATTACTACAGCTTTACACTGTTTGTACTGGCAGCTAGGGTATGTTAACTATGTATGCGACGGCATAAATAAATTAAATATATGTATATAGCTGTATAGTTTTATACATATGCGGTGCTCCGCTGTGATTGCGAAAATACCGTCAAATTCCAAACGCTTACTATTCTTGTCATTTACACTGTAGCAGAGAATTCTCAAAAATAATGAATTATATGTGTTAATCTAGGCAAAAAGAAGAAAGATTTAATAAAATTTTTTATTTTTTTCAAATATTTCGTTGTGTGGTCCACTTCCTGCAAAAAATTATGCATTTTAGTCCATTAAAAATCTACTTACTTACAATATATCAATTAAATCTAAGCATAAATACATTCGAATAAGTCGGCCAGCTTCCCATTAAAACATTCACACAAATTGGTCCAGCCGTTTATGAGGTGTTAGGTGCCAATCACTTGTGGAGAATAACTATATAGCATAAGTAAATATATAAAAATATACGAGGTGTGTTGGAAAAAATATATAACGTGAATTTTTGAATATCCAAGCTTGAAAAGTCCGATTGTCAAATTTTTTTTATTATTTATCTGAAGTACGATAAAAATGTCAGCTGTTTTAATTGTTAACTTTGCTCATGGCAGCCACTTAGGTTAGATGTATTTCTATGAGCGAGACGAATTTTGTAAAAAAAAAAAATTGATCAAAAAATTTTAAACAAATTTTGCGTAAACAATGGAATGAATTGTCACAAAGCTTTTGACATGTTAACAAATGCCTATGTTGACCCTACTATGAGTAAAGCAGTGAATAAGCGTTACCAAGCGGTGAAGACGTTATACATGACGAATGGCCTGAAGTCCCAACAATCAGCTACCAATGAAAAC
Organism: Neoceratitis asiatica; assembly: GCA_030068015.2. NCBI lineage: Eukaryota > Metazoa > Arthropoda > Insecta > Diptera > Tephritidae > Neoceratitis > Neoceratitis asiatica. Next base: position 65,945,366 of record CM061529.1, on the reverse strand, counting down.
GTGGAAAAATGTGGTAAATGGTTACGAAAAATCACCGAAGCGATTGCTCACGACGTGACTTTATTCCAATGCTGGCAGAAAAGTTTGTTCCAAAATTTTTTTAATCTTGAACAAAAGCAGCTGCGAGTGGCAACTGCTCAGAAGTCACTAAAAGAAGTCAACGATGATGCAGAATTACTGAAACGTATTATAAAAGGTTACGGTTATGACGTCGAAACTAAAGCTCACTCATCGCCGTGTAGGCTTTCTGGCTCGGCAAAACCGAAAACGGCTCGACAAGTGCCAAGACAAACGCACAAGCCTCCATATTCGTCGGACATGGCTCCGTGTGACCTTTTTCCTTTTTCCAAAAATCAATAGGATCTTAAAGGACCTTCGTTTTACAGCCGCACACGATTATTAAAAACAAATCACTGAAAGAACCAAAGGCTATCTCAAAATTGAATTTGGAAAGAGTTTTAGGTATTAGAAGAGGCTCTGATACAAGGGTATAATCTCTAAAAAGAAGTATAGAAAATGCTAAAATAATCTTGATATCTTTCATAACATCATAATTTCAAGGTTTTTTTTTTACATGGAAGCATTCTATTTATCCGCTCAATCACGTTACAACCGAGCCCACGTGTGTCATTTTGAGGTTTCCAAAATAAACGTATAAGAGTGCAATTCAAATATTTTTTTTTATCATGAAATACTTTTGTATTATAAATTTTAAACCTTCGCCTTATATGTGAAACACTATATCACTAAAATCTCGGCCTCGCAAATTCTTTCTGACTTCGATCCGTTTGAGGTAATTTTCGACACACGCCGTTGAAAACATTTTGTTAGAAAAATCGCTCTCTACTGCTTGTTGCTCAAGCACTCAATCGACATAACTACGGCGTTGTGAATTGTCACCTTGCTTCAGTTGTTGTGTGAGCTGAACTTTATATGGATGTAGGTGTAAGTACAAGTGCAAAATATGAACGTCGAGAACACATTCCGGTTTTCGGCTACACTTCCACTTATAGCAGCGATATTAAAGGTAGAACATACAGAGCGATGATGGCTTACCATAACTGTAACCGATCCAGTCTCTTAAAATTTCTTTAAAATTTTATCAATTACTTGAGTAGTTGGACGATTATGTGCAATATAATAATCACTTTTTAAAGCACGAGACGTGGTCAATTTTGAATCACCATAGCGTTGTGCGGTTGTTAATCAATTGATAAATGTCTGACTTTTAACTAAAACAAAACATGGTTGGTTTGACTTAATTTGACAGATGTCAAAATACAGCCCTGTACTTTCGAAACCACCAAATGGATAACCCTTTATAATAACTTTTTTCCATTCATAACACATAATATATAATATACCCTGACGTTGGTGCACTTGGTAGAAACCAATAAATAACTCTTGCTCATCAGGTGTAATTTATCAAAAAATCTATACGAGAATTGCATACCATCGGTCCCATTGCATCACCGAACTATTTAACAATCTGCTTACTTAGACATCATTCAGTCACATAATCCGTCAGATATTCAGTCACTTTGGCATTACGTTTGCCCCTTACTCGTTCCGTTTATTAGTCAGTTTGGTATTTTTGGTCATCAATTGTCATATACATTTGTTCAATTGTTGCTAACATTCCTACATACATATATATACTTGTAGTTCTGTTATGTATCTAAAAGCTCACAAAAATTTATGCACATACACACTTGCGTATTTAAACATGTTTGCATTCGATATTTGGTATTTGCTGATGATGTTTTTAAACATTTGGCCGATGTTTACCTGTCAAACTGTAAAAAAAGTCTTAAATTTTGCATTATGAATGTGAATAACGATAGAGTGAAAAATACTATATTTAGCAGTAGCAAGGTTTGCTGCTGAAATATATATATATGTGTGTGTATTTCATTCATGATTAATATTTTTCAATTCATATAATTGCATTTCCTACAAACAAACGAAAAAATAAGAAAATATATTTAAAAGTTAAATATTCACCTTCCTTTGTATTTGTTGTATTTGTAAAATCCTTAACCGGAATACCAATAAGAAAACAGTAGCAAATTGGAGGGACCTACAATTTATTCTAAGCCGTCTCCGAAAGGCCGATGGATTTTGATGTGGAGCTTTTTTCTTATTTCATGTCAGAAATACACTCGGACTGTCTGACATTCCCTGCCGAGGGGCGATCGCAATTAGAAAAATTAATTTTCTATAAATTTAGATGTAGCTTGAACCTGACACTGAACCCAGGCCTTCCGAATCGAACGCAACCCACCCCCACCTCTTACTGAATGTTTAAATTATGTGCAAATCTCAATAATTAAGTAACCAATACTAAAGTACGAGCGCGTTACGTGAAAACTGTTTGAGATAGATCTCCATTCTTTTAGAACAACCGAAACAGTCTAAAATTCATTTCCACCAGAACTTGGCGCTTCTCTAATACATACAGTTGTGGATTTTTAGCTAGCCAAATTGTTGTTGAAAATGCTCGATTTTACTAAGCACAACAACCCTTTTCTTCATTTGTGCTCGTATGTACATTGTCAACATTAGTATTTATACTCGATGATGTGTTTAGTTGGCGAACATGTCAGTCAAAGAATTTAATATCTATTTGGAAGGTCAAATTTGAATCTCTCGCTATTTTGGTTTATATCATTGGTTTCAAATCTATTTTCATATATTTTCCTTGAGAGTTCATAGACACTGAAACATTTCTCATTAAAAAAAAACAATTATTTTTGGAAAGAACCGGTCGTTTCCAATTAATCGATTAGTAGTATAGTTTTTATGGTCGAGTTTATGCAATACTTTTCTTGGCCAAGGTTTTCAGAAAACCCGTTCAATGGCCATTTAATTACGAGTATTTTTATTCAGTGCCATGTCTCTTGAAATAGGATGGAAAATAGTTCTGATTTAGCTTTGCAGCGCGTAAATTAAATACCACGAAAAAGATCATTCTGGCATTCCTTCATGGTTTGGATCAAATATCCTCCCAGCGGCTACATTAAAGGTAAATCGGTTAATACCGCTCAACATGAAGTAGTCGGGAAAACCCATCGCATTGATCTCAGCTATTGTCTTATTTGGGATCATTTAGAATCTCTGATTGACTGATTGGCGCAAGCAATAGAAAGCCCGTATGCGCTTGTGAATGTATTAAAATTCACAGGAAGGCTTCCAGAGATAAAGATAGTTTGATACACTGATGATATACAATCGTCACGGGTAAAGAGTGAATTTGATATATCAGCAGATTGGGTTGCGAGACACAGACTCACTCTAAACCCGGAAAAAGCTGAGATCATATATTTAATAATTCGACTCAGCATGCTTAAGGATAAATATAATATTACCCTCCAACTATGTTAAATATCTTGCAGAAATTTTTGATAAAAAACTTAGCTGAAGGGAGAATAATGAAAACAGATCCAACAAAGCGCCCCGAGTTCGAAATAACTGCAGAAGGGTCGTCGCGCAAAATTTGGGGCTACGTCCTCAAATGGTCTCTTGACTTTACAAAAGTGTTGTCAAACCCGTACGAGCACTAACGAAATAAGGAGTGCCGTATTAGGCCTTTGGAACAGGTTCTCCGTATCTGTTTGCTGGGCATATTAGGCACTATTTTAACTACCTCAATAAAGGCTTTGGAATTCATTCTAGATATCAAACAAATCAATTTACATGTGAAATATGAAGCAGCGCTAAAATTCCTTTACAATTGGGAGCAATCTGCTAAATGTTACGCACATGGCAGTACAAAGAAGGTAATAACAAAATTTAGGCTAAACGAACAAAGTGATCGGAAACCTTTTACCAGGTGCAAGAAACTCATCCCTTTCTTAGCAGGGATGGGTCTAAATAAGAGGCAGGCGCAAGATCTTCTGCGATCGTCTAAATAATCAAGGTAACTGCAAACTCAATGACTACAACACTGTCTTCCAAACATATATTGTGGGCACTACTGAAGGTACGAAATGGGCAACCGCTTTAATTCGAAAAGATATAGGGTTTCTGGTAGACAGTCAAGCGGCAATTAAGGCAGTTGGCACAAAATTCGAATGTCGGAGAACATGTGAAATGGCTATTAGTAGACTATTGGGGGTAAAGACTGTAAACATCACTTAAGTCTCAGTCCCGCGGATTTCGAAGGCAAGGAAAAGGCTGATTAGCTGGTTCGCGCTAGAGAAGCTGTCACCAACGACGGAACAGTTCAGATTCTGGAACATTTTCACCGTAAGACGTATCACTACATCGTTGTGGGTAAAGTGGATTCGACAACCAAGAGAATAAGTAACTTAACTTTAATTATCATTTAATCAATATTTTTTTGCTATTTTTTATTGTTGGCAACTACTACAGGTGCCCTTAGCGATGCATATCAATCGTTAATGTAAAGTGTGACTTCAAAAATTTTGAATTTCAATTATACGTTTCAAACACAAGCGTTGGGTCTATTGCGTCTATTGCGTTGTTGCAGTTATTAATGTTATTACATATGCTGGTGTTTAATAAAAATCAAATAACTGTTGTTCATGATTGCGACAATGTTACTCAGCTATACGAAACGTTGCTTGAGTTCTTCATAACCCCTGCATTAGTTTATTAAAAACCCATAAAAATGTTCAATTGAAATTAGTTTTATTGCTTGCCACTGTAGTTATTTTTATTTATTTTTATTTATGATTGCATTGTTTAATATCAGATTTAGGGTTGGTTAGTATTGACCAAGGCTCCATGGTAACGTTAAATTTCACATTAAGCAAAAAATTTCAATTGCTTCGCTAGAAAGATTTGGAAATGTTATCAATGAATAAATTCAAACATTCTTCTCCCTCCGCTTAGACGTCGTCTGTCGAGCTGGTTGTCGTCATCTATGGGTTTTGTAGAAAAGTAAGCTGTCTAAGGGGAGGAGAATGTTTACGCGAGGAGCGTAAGCCCTTGCAAACAATAAGCACTTTAAAACATATCACTACACTGACCACTTGAGAATTGCATTCTTGCATATATACAGTTATCAAAATTATTATAGGTTATCGGTTGTTTGGAGGCTATATGATATACGACCCAAATTCTCAAATATTTTTAGACAAATCATTGTTTAAAAAACTCAAAATCTCAAAAACTGAGGGACTAACTTGCCTTCAAACAGACGGACAATGCGAAATCAACTCAGCTCGTCATTCGATACGATTTGAGTAAATTTCAATGTATCTTCCACTGCTCCTATGTAAGCACCAGATACTTCGGATCAAAGTTAATATACCATTTCGTGTATACGAAAGGTGTAAATATGGAGAAAAATTATTATCAATTCGGTCGCCCCTATGCAGAGAAAGGTCACTCTTTCGAAATGAAATAAAAAAAACTCATGAAATTTCATCAGTCGACCGGACGCGACTTGACAAAGAATTTTGGTTGCTCTATTTGTCGGTAAAACTTCAAGATGAATCCCATAAGTTGGACATTGCTAAGCAAAAAGAAATAAATAAAAAATCCCGACCTAAAATATTATTTGTTTTGTATAGGTTTGGATGTGCTACTTTAGTACAAGCTGAAGATTTCTATCATGAAATTAATATCTAATATTTTTTGGAGTTATACGAAGACATAATAGCGCATTGAATAAAGCGTAATAAAGTAAAAAAAATTAGAATAACTAATATCAATCAATAATTGATGCAGCACCAAAAAAATGTATGTAATGTGATTTAATCGGCAATTAATCCAAACGTGCTCACCACACGCATCGTACACACCTACTCATAAATGAGGTATGTTTACCAATCAAATCACTCATTAGCACAATGTACTTTTAGTTAACCACTGACTATTAAATAATAATTATGATTTATAATTATAAATAATACAATGAGGCACTGCGCAACCGCTGAAGCATATGCACGCAAATCGGTTATTGATGGGTTGCCGAAGCGCAAAGAGGGAAGGAGTACAGGCAGACAGAACAAAAAGAGTTGGTAAATTAATAAATAAAGGGCAATTAGCAGTAATATAATATCGGAGTAATCAAAAAAATGTTATTAATATCATTGGAAAAAAGCGCTAAACTCGCTGAAAATAAAATCAATTTAGAGCCGCATTTAAGCAAACAAGGTGACGACTAAACGCAGTATTTAACAGACCAAAATGTATTACTCTGAAATAACGACTTAATTAGAATTCTTAATTAGTGCACTTTTTTTTTAGATAATTTTAAATAAACAATTGTAAATGGCAGACAGTTGCTAAACGTGACTTTACATTGAAATTAGTTTACTATAGTACAGCGTCTCGTTATCTAGCATTATAAAATCCTATAAATGCGTAATTTTTTTAAATTTTGTATTTACGAAATTCTATCTTCGTTTTTCAAAAACCTCTTTTTATGGGAAAGTGATTAAATTACTTTATATGAACTTATTTCGGTATCATAATTTTTGTCAATCTGAAAATTAAAAGTGAATTTTAACTTAAATTCCCTTCTGAATGCCGAATTTCACGCTCTATATGCTTGAACGTCTGAACAAATTGGTTGATTGAGAGTAATGTGATATTCCGATTTTGATAATTTTCAACACCAATGTGCGATTCATTACTTATGTATAGAATACCAAATTTCACGGTCTTAGGTACTTTTTTTGATGAATTTATGATCCGAAATTTCTAATATGAAAAGTTTGTAGTATGTGTATATGGCGGGTTTGGTTGAAATATCTCAAAAACTGAGAGACTAGTTTGCGTTCCAACAGAGGGACGGACAGACGGACAATGCTAAATCAACTCAGCTCGCCATTCTGATATGATCTGTATAAATTCCAATGGGTCTATCGCTTCTTCTTTTGTTACTTACACACTTTGGAACGAAGTTAATATTCCTTTTCATGTACATATATATTTTTTGGCGCCTTGTGGCCGCTAAAGCGATTTTCGGCTGAGCTCCTACTCTAATTTGATGCTTTGACCAACAAATGGTCAAACACCTACAGTTTATTCTAGGCCGCCTCCGAACGGTCGATGGTGGAGCTTTTTTCTTATTTCATGTCAGAAATACACTCGGAGGGCTTGACATTCCCTGCCGAGGGGTGACCGCAATTAGAAAATTTGTTTTATTTTTATAGTTTTGGATGTTGTTCGAAACTGGACTCGTACCCAGGCCTTCCGAATTGTAGTACGCAATACCAACCACTCGGCTATTGCGACTCTAAGAGGACATTGAGATCACGCTAAAAACACAAGCAATTCTAAGATAATAAATTAATTAGTTTCTCAAATAAAACCTTCCAAAAGTGCCCACAATTGTTACGTATGTCGTACTTTTCTACTTCTAAACGAAAATGAATAAAAATTATTGTATTTATTTGAAAACTAAAAATGCATCTATTGTTATTATTCAATGTTGCTTGTATGACTATTGCTACTGTTGCGAACTTATCATGACATGGCAATCGCAATAGTTGTTTCCAAATATCTAAGGACGAATGGCCAACGATGCGAAAACGACGCATAACACAATGTGGAATTGAGTATGGAAAAGCTTGCTGAAAATGCGTGCCAATGCAATGAAACATATGCAGCGCCTACGAGCAAGGCATACTGAGTTAAAGCGTAAATGCAAACTGTATTATCGGGTAAACAGTATAGCGCAATAATGGTGGTCCGCAGTAGCAGTAACAATATAAATGGCCGATACATTTGGACGATATGCATATCACGCATTGTTGATAGCCAACATGTGCCTTATGTATGTTACATGCAAACATCTGTCTGTAAATGTATAAATGAAGTGCAAGTATACATCATTAGAAATTTGAAATTGTAAATGTGAAAATAATGAGCACAAAGTTTCTCTTTTTTCAAAGGTTATATACACGTACATGCATACGCATATACGTAGATATTCATATTGCGCGTGGCGTACCCAGTAGAAATTGTATGCACACAACATCGATGTAAAATGAATGAAAAAACAGCTCTGTATGCAGTATAAATGAATTTCTATTTCTTTTTTACACGTGAAACTCTTGTGTTAGCAGAGCATGCATTCCTTAAGCAATCAAAATTAATAAAAGAGCCTGCATAAAGAATTTTATCAAAAATTGGTTTTATTTCATAAAATTTTTTGTTTGTTTTTCATACAACATTTGCTCGTTACGTACATATGCAAATTTCAAACAGAAATTCAGGATTCGCAATAATTCAGAAAGAGTTTGCAGGTATTAATTTTCATTCGTAAAGACAGATGCAAGTATAGGTAGCAGCAAAAAAATGAGTACATATGTACATATACTCGTATGAAAATTATTTTTCTTTAAATTTTAGGATGAAGAGATTTTCTCATAAAAAAAAAGAACAAGCTTTTTATGCATTTTTCTTGTATGCATACAATTTATTTCAGCTGGGTAGATATTTATGCCTATGTTTTGGTTGCTATGTCATCTGTCGTAAAATGTTTTTTGACTATATCTATAGTTACATATATTTTTCTACACAATTTCAATCTACACTTTTTGTACGAAAATAACAATCACGTGCGTGTAATCAAAAAAATTGGCAATCAAGTAGTTATAGAAAGACCAAATGCACCTAAATTGTATAGTTTCTTTAGCAGACATAATATTTGTAAGGCCTAAAACATCAGTTTTAAGAAATACTTAATATAAACAATCAAATAATAAGATAATTACTATAATATTAAAATATATGCGTATATGTGTATATAAATATAGTTTTATAACCTAAAGCGATTTGTTATTTCTTGTTGGAAATGCACTCGGAGGTATGAAACCGAGATGCGACTGCAGGCATAGCCTTTAACACGACAGTATGCACTCCTAACAGGTCAACTGGAAAGTCTCCTGCCTGACACATAGATGGCGCTACTAGAACCAAATCCATATGATTTTTAGTTAGCCCTAACCTCAAGAGACGCCTGTATAAGTTTGACAGCTGTCGGTTCCCTAGTTTGTGAATTATAGCATTTTCAGCGAAGCAACTTTTGTTATTGTGATAAAAAGGATATAAACGAATTTTGCGTGTTGATAAAATATTGCTTTTTGAAAGGAAAAAATACAGTTGAAGCAAAAACTTGGCTTGTTGACGAGTTTCCGGACACTGCCCTAGTAAAGTCAATCATCAAGGAATTGGTATGCTAAGTTTAGACTTGGTGAAATGAGCACCGAAGACGTGAACGCCCAAAAGAGGTTGTTACCGACGAAAACATCAAGAAATCCCTAAAATGATTTTGAATGATAGTAGATTGAAATCTAAAGCAAATAGCAGGCACTTTAAAGATATCAACTAAATGTGTATAGCATATCATTCACGAATATTTGGGTATGAGAAAGCTCTGTGCAAAGCGGATGTCGTGTGAGCCCACTTTTGATCAAATACCACGACGAGTTGTTGACTCAGAGTAGAGTTTGGAGATATTCAAGCATACTAAACGCGAGTTTTTGCATCGATACGTGACAATGGATGAAACATGGCACCATCATTTCACTCCAAGGTCCAACCGACAGTCATCCGAATGGACTGCACACGATGAACCCGCTCCAAAGCGTGGAATACCGAAACAGTCGGCTGGCAAGGTTATGGCGTCTGTATTTTGGGATGCACATGGAATAATTTTCATTGATTACATTAAAAAAGGAAGGACCATCAACAGCGACTATTAAATAGCGTTATTGGAGCGTTTGTAGAACGAATTCGCAGAAAATCGGCCGCGTTTGAATAAAAAGAAAGTGCTGTTTCACCAAGACTATTAACGGTGTCACAAGTCAATGAAATCGATGGAAAAAAGCTATGAATTGTTGGGTTTCGAATTGCTTCCGCATCCACATATTCTCAATATATGGCATCCAGGGACTATTTCTTGTTCTCAAAAGAATGCCCGCTGGGAAGAAATTTTCGTCGAATGAAGAGGTGATCGGCAAAACTGAGGCCTATTTTAAAGCAAGGGACAAATCGTACTACAGAAATGGTATTTAAAAATTGCCTAAGTGAGCTGATGCCCAGCAACCACTTCAATCTAGCCTTGCCTAGCATTTTGCTTAGGTTAAGATGGCGCACAACGTTATTCGAAAACTGTTTGCCCAAACTAACATAACTCTATACAAGTATTTTTCCTTCACGGAAATGGACCAGAGTCAAGAGGTAGGTAGCCCTTTGCTAGATTAACGTATATAATACCTTCTATACGTGTAGCGGATCAGCGACTGAAGGCCGATTGATTGTTCAACTCTGACACTCAACTTCCTTAAGTAGGTAAACAATAAGTCAGTCGGCAAAAAGTTGTTGTATGCACATACGCACAAATATGTAGCTAGGTCATATCAAAATTTACATTAAAACTTGTAGTATCTTGAATTAGCTGAAGCTTACTTCTGAAGCACGCATTGGTAGTTTAACGAAATATAGGAAAGCCGCAGCAACGCGTGGACAGGGCAGCTAGTATATACTCGTACATACATTACAGCTATAATAAATGTAATTATATAGGTCGTAAATAGACGATGTAAGCAATGGCAGCAGCTTAGACTGAGTTTACACAGGAATACTTTTGTTGTTTTTTATCGGCAATTTCTCTTTTGGTATTGCCCTTCACGTTCACACGGAGAAACTTTGTTCAGTGGCAATTTTTTGCCTTTCCATTTCAAAACGTGTTGACCGAGCACAATAGAGTCGATGCACTGCCCTCTTCGTCGTTGCCCACTCCACAATAAACTAAGAGTTTCAGCAACAAGAATTGCTTGGTGTAAACTCAGTCTTACGCAATTTGGCGCTTCATTAACGTCGTCATTTATTTTACAATATTTTAATTTGAATTTCTATTATATAAACTTTTTATCAACTCTACCGCCAACTTTTTCTGCTCTGTAATCAATTAATGCACTTGGAATTGGTCACGTCCGGTTGCTATGCACTTATAACGCTTTCTATATATATTTTACGTGCTTACATACAGTTGACTCAGTAAGTTATTTCTTTTTACGCACTTAAAGTGGATTAAATTATTACGTACATATATACTCTTCATAGTATGACTAGCTATATTAACTTTATTAGAAAGTAGTCAAATTTTTAACAATTCGCTAAATATCATTATATGCATATATTTACATATATATATATGTTATAAGCTAGAGGGTATAAAAGAACATAAAATTTAATAAACCATTAAACTTCTATTGTTTACCAATCTGTAAACATATTTTAAATTTTCAACTTATTCACTAGTGAAGTCTTAAATCATTCAGACTATTCGTTTTCCTTTCAACATGACCAGAAGTACCTGCTGATATGTACAATAATTTGAAATAATAGCTTTTACAACATACTTACATACATATATACTGTAATACATACTTATTTATGCAGGCATGTGTAAGTTTTTTTCTGTTTCGTTTTCTTACTTTGTTTCTGTTTTTTCTTCTAAAACTATATTACCGTCATGAGTGAGTGCGCTGTCCTGCCATTTATTATCTGTCTTGTTTGTCCATCTGGCAGTTGTTGGCTACCTGTTTTGCAATTACCCATAAGTGAGTGGCGCTTATGTAGTTAGTGTCAATTTTTCAAGCAATTTCCATCAATTTTATTTGTACCGACATTCAGGTACGGGATGTGTTCAAAAAATAACGAGAATTTAAATTTTTTTGAAAAATTTATTTATTTTTTGTTTTAATTTTTTACATCGATGAGGCAATCTCCAAAATAATTTCCACTATAGATTATGTAGTTGTGCTTTTTTCCTAGCCCCGAAACACTTTTCAAACGAGATCATTGCACGTTTCGTACATATACACATATACATATGTTACTATGTTTATACATATCCACATGAGTATTTAAATGAATGGCTAAGCATTATATGCACATGTCACTGTTTAATGCGGCTTTAAGAGAAAAGAGTGTAATGGTTTTTGATCGAGTTCTACGGACGACGAGAAAGAGTTTGCTGAGCAATATCAAGTTATTCGGGAAAACTCCTTTTTTTGTGTTGGCTATTTAATTTTCCACCCGAAATAGAATTTCCTTAATTTTTTGTATTGGATGCGATAAAGTATAATTTTTAATATTTCGACTAGAAGTGTAAGTGTAGGCTATGCAATTGATGTAAAATTTAGATCGCCGATCCGAAACTGTATGGAAACTCAACCGGTAATAGTGGACCACGTGGAACAGGAGCCCCCGGAGCTTAGCATTTTAAAGGACATTTATAAGAACTTTTTTCTTAAATTTTAATTTAAATCGAGCGATTATTGTACTAAATAAAAAATAAATAAAAAGTATAATTCAGAAAAATTGTTTGCAAAAATATTATTTGATTGAAATATAGTCTTTCAGGCACATGACACACTTTTCAAAAACTTTTTTAACTCCTTCCAACACAAATTATTTCCTTATTATTATTAAAATGCTCAAATTGATATCCATATTGAGCCTGCTTGATTAGGAATTTAACTTTTAAACATATGATTATGAAGTTTTGAAAATTCAATATTCGAAATATGTTGTCAAATGTTTTTACTTGGCATCAGGGCGGGCTTTGCTAATTTTAACAACTCATTACTGTGCCTACTAGAGGCAATGTCGTCGTCTCTCATACGATGAGTTGCCGCAATCGCGCTTGCTTGAGAATCACATGTAATCACGCTTTCTTGTATGAGAACCAAAGCAGCCTAGTAAGATGTATGTATGCAGCTGTGACTTAGTATGAATGGATCTACTGAGTAAACGAATTTCTATAGCCGCTCATTGGTAAACAAATGTATATTTTGTTGTTGCTTTTGCTGTTGATTATAAATTGATATAGTTCATAATTTGATAACTCTACATACTTGGTTAGTACTAATCGGACTCTTGAAGATAATTAGACGGCACATGTTCGCAGCAAAAGGAATTTTTTGCTTCTAGCGCGGAAAAAAATAAAAAAATAAAAAAATAACAAAATTTATAAAAGACACATAATAAAATACTATTATTGTTTGTTGTTTTTTATATTACTATTATTTTTTTTTTGGTGAAAATTTACAAGCACAAAATGCAGATAAATTAATATTACTTTAAGGGTATGGAAAATGATAGAAAAAATGGTAAAAATATGTGGGTGAAACAGAAATTTAGTATTAATATAAAAAATGCTGAATGGGATAATGAGTGTTGTAAATCAACGCAAATGGTATCGGGCTCAACATGTCAGGAAATGTTGATACCAATAAGATACTTCAATACAACAAGTTCAATATCTCTAGTTATCGTACATAGAATGTCCGCATTGGCCAACGAAGCGTCCTCCTTGAAGTGGTAAAAGAATGTCACAATTTGTTGAAATAATCTGTACCGCCTTTCGTGGCATTGTAATGCAATATTACGTCAGGTTTACTGTCAACAATTTTGATGGAATTTGTGTACGAAGAAGCTAAAAGTACGATCTTGTTTCTTCTTGGAGTGTGAGACAGCATTCTTATGTTAGTAGATGAAAAACCAAATTTTATTGGTGGATCTGGGCTAGACACTTTCATTTCAGCGGGGATTTCACGCTTATTCTTACGAATAGTTCCCGTCATAGTCGTATTAATTGGTTCACTTTGCAGATGTTCAATGGCAGGAATGGAAGTGAAACCATCATCACATATAACAGTCCGATGTTGATTATGGATCGGAACGTTACCTGCTGCAAAAAGTAGTCTGAAATGGAATCAGATCGATTAGGAAGTTTAATTTTTTTTTTTTGGATATGGAATTCCATGAAATATAAACAACCAAAATAAAAACAACTAAATAAGAAATACCAATGTCGGCAATAAACCAGTCTAAAAAATAATATTTACCAAATAACTATTTTCAGCATCGTTTAATGTGATGATCTTCAAGTCAATTTATTTATGATCTGATAACCATTCGCTGTATATGTTGTAAGTATAGAAGAATCACAACGCACCTGATCTGCTCTTGAGCATTTTTGAGTATCAAACGTAGCCATTTTCCTTCTCATTTTACTCACTGGCCAACCACGTCCACGTGATTCAACTACGCGAGGGTTGGTTGTTGTGTCTTCTACCTCTTTCAGAAGCTGCATCGTCGAATTCCGCGGATTCATTTTCCTTTAGAAAAAATAGCACACGTCTCGAACGTAGGTTCCGTGCCATATACAAACAAGCTTCAATAACATATAACTACTGCATCAAAAAAATAATTTAGCTTAGAATCAAATACATACTTGCGTTTTTACGATTTTGAAACTCTATCCGGGGTCTGAAAAAAGTCTGGGGTGTCAATAATACCCCCGGTGACCTGTAACCATGCCAGAATGTCCTCACAGATCGAGTTTTCTTGCCAAATGGTGTTTCCAATCGCAAATTGGTTAGTATTGAAAAACCACTACCAAAATCACCTTATTTTGAACATTAATATGCCTTCAACTGATGTAAATTGAGGCCAGTCATATGAAGTACATATTTATGTACATATGTATGTATATGTACATTTTTGTCGTGCTTTTCTCATAACCTTACTTCCGAATTTTTTTCCCAATTAATTTCTTTTCCAGTTACAACTCCGTCACGCATTGATTACAAATGAGACTGCTTCGATAACTTGTACATTTAATGAGCAATAATTTCAGATTTTCTCTCACTGTGCACTGTATACGTTTATACTTTTGCATTAAGCCCATTAAGTTGCAAATATTCGGTGTGTTCTCACCTCTCGGAAGCAAGTACGTGCGCATACGCACGCCGGCGAAAACAATGCGCAAAACAAACCGGACAAATAAGTCCACTCTTTGGCCGTATTCATGTGTATTCACAAAGAAAAAATGAAAGTTGCGATAAACTGACGAAATACTTGCGATCATTAATTTATAGGTCAACCAATATAAGCGAAAGGACGGTGGTGAGCCCTTTTACTGCAGCACATGTTGCAGATTGATCTTAATACAAAGTGAAAAGTGAGCGCGAATACTTCACTGGTAGATCTTCGATATTTTTGCGAATTTGGTGGAAATTTCCACAAGCAATCAGCTATGTACATACATATGTACGTTTCACTTATTATAGCTATTAAAATATGTGGAGCCAGGGGAGGAGGGCGACGTTGAGAAGATGATTCAATCGAGCACTTCAGTTGCGCTATTTCGGCGAACACAAATTTGGTAAGTGTGTCAGTTTTGCTTACTTTTTGTGAACGCTCACACGAACATTCCACAAACGAGAGAGAAATATGCAATGAAACAAATAATCAAATACGATAAAAAAGCGATGACGTGCCGTCGCGTCGCAAATTGCATGAAAAAGGCGTGTGCCAGTGTTGCCATTTTAGGGTAACCTTCAAACAAGACTGCAACATGTATGCGTTGAAAAAAAAAACCGAAAGCACACGGCAATAAGAAACGGTTTTTGTTGTGGTTGTTGTGCATGTACTCAATTGCCAATTGCTGATTGTTGATCGATTGCATGCTACGATTTTGTCGCTACCGCTAATTCCGTCGCTATATAAATAATTATCATATTATGTTACATATATATTTAATAAATTGAAAAGTCTACAATAGTAAAACACATTTGTTTTATTCATAGTTGTTCCCTTGAAGGTTGACACACTGAGTATGGCGACCCTCCAACTTCTTAATACCGTTTTGTAATACGATTTGTCCTTTGCTCAAAACAGGCCTCAGTTTTGGCGATCACTTCTTCATTGACAAGAAAATTTCTTACCAGCTCATCATCATCCTTTTGAGATCTGGGAACAGGAAATAGTTGCTGGGGACTAGGTCTTGAGAATAAGGTGGATGCGGAAGCAATTCGAAGTCCAATTCATGGATTTTTCCCATCCATTTGACTGACTTGTGAAACGGTGCATAGTCTTGGTGAAACAGCACTTTCTTTTTCTTCAAATGCGTCCGTTTTTCTGCGATTTCGTCCTTCAAAAGGTCCAAGAACTCTATATGATAGTCGCTGTTGACAATCCTACCTTTTTCGAGGTAGTCAATAACAATTATTCCATGAGATTCCCAATATACAGACGCCATAATCTTGCCAGCCGACTGTTGCGTTTTTTACGCTTTGGAGCGGGCTCGTCGTGTGCAGTCCACTCGAATGACTGTCGATTGGACTTCGGAGCGAAATGATGAAGTCATAGTTCATCCATTGTCACATACCGATGCAAAAACTCGGCCCTATTACGCTCGAAAATCTCCAAACACTGCTCCGATAGCTGTCAAATTTATCTATAATAAATAAATAGAAAATTACACGTATCTTTTGAATATTAGGACTAACTAAAATCATATGGATTTTTAGTAGCGCCATCTATGTGTCAGAGCGGGGACTTTTCAATTGACCTGTTATACCCATTTATGATGACACAAATAATTATTAATGGAGCGAATCGATAGCTTTGAAACTCTAGTACCTATTTAAAAACCTTTTCTTTTCTGTTATATGAACTTTTCGATTAATGTAAGTATCAGAAACAATAAAAATGTATACCGGTAAATGCTCTTAAGTACGGGTTGATTGGATCTAAGCATGACCATCAGACCGTCTGTTTGCTTAAATCCAAACTGTTCTCTCAGTTTAAAACATATTTGAACGAAACTTAGTATGCTGTAATGTGTTAAAAATTGAGGTCGCCGCTCGGCAAGGAATGTCACGGCCCTATTATGACCTACACTCATTAGACACAATATCGTTAAATGTATAACATATCTTGGAACTCTTATGAATGCAACAGCACCGTCAAACATCCAAATACTAACATCATACCATTTTACGTCGATCTGCCGATCTGTGAACCTCTTCTCAGCCAGAAAATATTATTTATGTTTATATATTTTATGTATATATATATTTTTATATATTTTTTTCAAAGTAAGAAAAAAGCACAGCTACTTATGCATCAAAATTCAAGAAAATCAAATCATTACTTCGAACAGTTTACGCCTGCCCTGAACTTCCACAAATATTTCACCATATGCGAGTTTTAGCGAGACAAAAGAACTGCAATTCATTTTATTTACAAGAAGTTTTAATCACTACTCGCAACAACTAATATTGAACGATAAAACTGATTTGCAGTTAAATGAGTGAATTGAAATTACTTAATTAATATAAATTCATAATTCAAATGCCACATAAACAGGGAAGTCCAGAAGCAAATTGACATGGGATTGATTGGATGGCGCTACTAAACTTCCAACTCATCGCACACCACTTTGTTGCGTATAATTCAAGACTAATTGGCGGTGAAACTGTGTGATTGCGTTGTTGTGAGTGCGCATGCGCATTGCGCACCTTGCGGCAATTAATCATTGTCATAATTATACACAACATTTTTCACACTTTCGCTTCAACTGCGTATGAATATTTGTTGTAAATACTTAGTTTCCACTTCCTTGGCTAAGCCAATGATTGCTATTTATATAGCAGACAGCTAATTATTGCAGGTTTTTTAATTGAGTTCGGCTATGTGGTGGTGTAGTAACGAGTATGTTACAAAAGTACATCCGTATTCATATAGATAAGAATGTGAGTACAATTATGTTGGAAGTTTATAAATGATATAATCAACTTTAATGTACAAGTATATATGTAACCATCAGAATTAATTATTTGTTGGTTTTATTGAAGTTTATTTATTGGCCACGAGGCATAAGAAAATTAATTAAAGACTTGAAGCTTGCAGACTAAGCAGCCTTGTTTCTACAAGTGCTTGTATGCGGATATTTGCATTTACAAAAATATCCATACAAATTATTAATATTTTTGCCGCTTCTATGACTGTATTTGCTTCTTTGTTGAATTTCATTTTGCTGCCCGCTGCTTTAACACTGATTTTTGAATCCACAGTTTTGCACAACATTTTTTAACAAATTTTTTTTTCGCAGCTTGCAGCGCAAAAACTTTAATAGCGGCAAAAAAAAAGTGCGATGGAAAATATTTTCTCATTTGCTATTTAAAATGCAGCAACACAATGTTATGAAAAATACAAAAAATACTAAAAATTCCAAGCTGCCGGCTAACCAAAAGCCGGCTAAACACTTTTACACACACATAAGTGTGAGCACATAAGAAGCGCGAAACGGAATGTGCACACCGCTGTTGGCTGGCCCAAGGCAGTGCAGTGGGTGGTGTTGCCCACAACTTGCCAACTATGCTAACAACACACACACCTTAACAATCACACATGCATAATTGCTTATGCAAGTGTAACCAATTGCAAAGTTACATACATTTCCACACTGGTGGTGGTATTGTCAGAAGTAACAAGTGGCAACCGTCGGCTTCATACAACATTAATTACAAAGTTACCTAAAGCGCATACTTCACATAACTGCAACATGTTTGCTGCTTGTCAGTAACAAACAAGCAACAGCATAAATATGCTAGAAATACTTGTGCATACATACTTACATACATGTGAATTGTGAGAAAACAAATTCAGTTTAATCATAAAATATGCAAAAATTAAATCGGTTCCAAATAATTTTTCAGAATTTTGCCATATCCAACTTTAGAATTTTTTTATTTTATCAAGGAAATTACTCTTTGAGAGACACAAAAAAAAACAGAGATATTTTATAAAGTTTTTACAGAATCTCTATAAATTTTGGTTAGTTTTGTTTTACAATTTTACTCGAATTTTTTTTTTTTTTTAAATATGCAAAAATGAAATCTGTTTGAAAAAATGCTTGAGAATTTTGCCATTTCCAACTTTTGGTTTTTTCTTCCAAGGAAAATACTCTTCGAGAGTTACAAAAAAAGAGATGTTTTATATATAAATCGACAGTTTTAGAGTGTCTGTATAAATTTCGGTCGTTTTTGTTGTACAATTTCACCAGAAAATTTCAATTAAATATTTAAAAAAATAGAAACAGAAAATAAAGCAGCTATACCTACTACCCCTCTATTTTATCTACATACATATATAAGGAATTAATGCGGTTTCTGAATCTTCAAAAAAAAAAGAAAGAAAAATATCAACATACCTAGATATACAAAGAAAAAAGGTTGTTGAAAACCTGTCTCTTTTTTCTGCAAAATAAATTGCAAACTTACTCGTAATTTTTATATACATATACATGTGAGTTTGTGTAAACAGCAGAAGCGAAAATCGTCAAAAATTATTTGTAAACTCTTTGTGTTTAAAGCTGCATGAAATGAAATTCATTCAACTTTCTCCTCTACATCGACCTTTCAAACCAAAAGGTAAGGTTATGCTTGACACAAATGGAAATAATTCAACTGGAACTGGTTAAACGCGCTGGCATTGTACTTAAAATTGAAAAAAATAAAATAACTGTTAAGTAAAATATTTACCAAGAACTGGTAAGAGAAATATTCAAAATGCTTCTTTATGCGATGTGATGTTGTAATAATTTATAATGGAGAAAATATTCGTTTTCCTTTGCTCAGTTCAGCGTAGCTAGAGTTGGTTTCACTATAAGTACAGATTACGGGTAGTCAAATTGAATTTGTTTATGATTGTAAAGAGATATTTGCCATATATGTTAAAATGCGAGTGATTTATTCTCCATTATTGACAGACTGAAACTATCCGTCAGTCAGTTGATCAAGTGAAACCAATAATTAAAAAAAAAATGGGAGAAGGATCTCGTCATTTTTACAAGTTAGTATATATGAATATATATATAAAAAAAAAAATTTCTTGTAGATATCACACTAAATTAAGACTACGTTACGATTCCGCAAATTTTAGAACTATAAAAACCTTAAGGACTGTGGAAGGCAAGCATATGTACATACGTAGCATACATATGTCCAGGGCTGTATTCAGAGAGTGTTTAGTCGTTCTCCCATCATCGAAACATAGTGTCACCGATATGCGAACTCACATTACCTTCTTATAACATTCTACAATCACCTAGGTTAAACTGAACAGATGCTATTAAACACATTGAACTCGGTTTAAAAGTTAAAAAAAGACTATCTCGCAAATACCGTAGTAAATATTTCGAACCCTTTCTGATCAGCTACCGAGCTTCTAAATTCTGTTAATTATTAAATTAACATCCCACTCTTCCAAAAAAAAGGCAATCCAAATCAAATCAAATGATCCAAAAGTTTACTATTATTACAGTTAATATAACAATTGTTAATCATAAAATCATCTCATCATAAAACATAAAAAGCTTTCTTCCCTAACTATTTTTGATAAACGAAAAGTCCTTCAGCGACTCCTGTGAATGAAATATTTTCTTGAATTTTAACAAAGCAACAAATAATCCTTATGAGCAAAGGTATACAACCAGCAAGCTCTTGCCTACCCAACATCTAGACTTAACTTTTCCCAAACAATTTCAGCACATATAAATCATGCTCCGACTTTCACATTCTTATAAATTTTTCTGAATTGAATCCGAGTGTACTATTATGAGTGAATTGAAATGTAAGGAGGTAAATCTGTTCCAATGAGTAGATTTCTTCACACAGAATGTTTTAAAAAAAAATTTTTTTTTTTATAGAATCTGCTTATAGCATTTTTAAATTAGTTATATATAGAATCATTCATGTTTTTGATTATACATTAAGCTGAAAGCGATAATTTGAAATTGTTCATTATGTTTTTAAAGCGGAAATTATTTATTAAACGTATATGGAGAACCATAAAATTATATACAAACAATATCAAAGTAATATGAAATAAATTGTATTAAAAAAATTACTGAGCAATAGCCTCAATGACTAAAGTGAAGGGCTGTTTCATGACGTAATAAAATTTGTGGAGATAAGAGCACAACAATTCACTCTCACAGGAAATTTTTGAACGGAGTGGACGCCGATATTTATTGAAGGTATTCACGGTAGAGAAAACTGCATAGATAGTCAGCAACACAGGCATAAGAAAAATCAACATAAGCGTCGATAGCCAAACGGCAATTAAGCAATATCTTATATCGTATTACGCCAGTAAATGTCCTTAGGAGGGGCAGACAACGAATAACATGAATGGCAACGGAAGAAAACACATCCAATTTTATCCTTACGTGGTTTCGGAAGGACTGAGGATGGCTGTTGATCTAATGGCAGGTTAATCCCTATTAATCCATTATTATTCAAGAGTCTTCTCACTAAATAAATTTCATAACAGCTTAAAATAGAAGAAATAAAAATTATTATATCTAAGTTTAACCAAAGAAAATTAGGGGTATTCTCTTTGTCTAGGAAATGCATGCTATGCAAATATTTCCTATGGAATTGTGCTAGAGATCGAAAGTACCCCCGTTGCAAATTTGTGACATATTCAAGTGAAACAATAACAACCACAAAGGCACTGTGTTACTTTTCCTTCACAAGGGTTGTTTTTTCCTTCTTGCTAGGTGTGGGAAATAAATATACATAGGTTTTGGTATAGGATATTTTTCCTATCGTAGCATATGTTTTTTGCATGTGTTTTGTTGTGCACCGTAGCATGCATTTCCTAGATAAAGAGAATACCCCTATTCTGATATAAAAAAATTAGGTAAATCTTAACTGTTAAATTTATTTGCAGCTTCCACTCGTGGTGTGCTTTCATTAAAACATTTTTCCAAAAAAGTTTAAGTCAAAGTTAGTTTTCTCCACCTTGAAATCTCTTCACTTAAAAGATTAATTACTGTATTTAAAAAAAAAAATCCTTTTTGAGAATGTTAGATCTTAGTTCACTATGTTCAATGTTTCTTTATTATTATTTTTAGCTTCAAAGTTAGAAAGCTTTCATACAACCTCGACCTAAATAACTTTCTAAAAGCTTTCATAATATTGAAAATTTATTAGTAAATTTTCTCAAGCACTTAAAAAGCTTTTATGAAAACGAAAATTCATGGAAACACTGTTTTTTTTTTTTGGAAATTAATATATATTTGTTTCAAACAATTGCAGCTTTTCTTCATATTCAAATAATTATTTTAACATTAAAATTTTCTCTTATTCTTTCAGGTAAGCCACTGACATTTAAAAGAGGTTTACATAACAAACCAATTAAGTACGATAGAAGTATGGGGAGAGAGGATAAAGGTAATGTCCCTTTGTTTAAACTGAACTTTCAAATTTATATCCTACAAGTTACTTAAAAAAAGGCGGGCCCGGGCATTTTATATTTTGTCTACATTATACTATTAAATTACCCACGCCTCATAATTTAGCAGCTGGGAGGAAGGCATGAGTAATACGATGAAGCCCTCCTCTTGTTCTGCCCGGCTTTTATCTAGAACTCGTTTTAGACAGCTAAGTGCTTCGCAATTCAATGAATAATAGGAAATATCAAAACTGTATATCAAGGCACTCTAAAACTTTGCAAAAAGCGTTCATGTCCTAGACCCATTTACTTTAGCTCGAAGTTTTGTCTTTTTATATGAAATATTAAAGTTTTGTTTATGTGTGCATCTTGTTTAAAATGAAATTCGTTGGAAAAAATGTCATAACTGACCCGCCACGAAAAAATTCTGACCTGTTTTTAAACATCATTTTCCATATATCTCTTTTAGAACAGGAAGAAATTTTTAAAAAAATTTCTTTAATTTTGCACAAATATCTCAATTGTTTGACTGTAAACTCAATTGTTTGAATGTAAAAAAAATTCCTACAGGGTTGTCTACTAATTCCATAAAAATTAACGTCAAAATTTTACCTGCTAAACAGATATTGCTTTGAATGTGGAAATGCACGTCAAATAATTTTCCGCTTTGCCATTTACAAACACTTTCCATACATTTGTATTTGGTATACAAGTAACTTTTAAAATGATTGTCAAAAGAGAAAAATGAAGCTGAAAGTCATTAGCCGTACTTTTAGTCTTTCAATTATAGTTATATTAACACCACTGACAAGGCAGGTCTAAGAATTCTGCGATATGAGTCTTTTGAAAAAGTGATCAGAAGATCAATGGTGCTCTCAACGAGCATAATTACGAAAAGTAGTCATCTGTATACAGTTACTCACCAAAGATTCAGCTATTTTGAACGTGCAGTTTTTATATAACTGTCGTTTGAGTAAGAGAGTTTTTTTGTGAAAATAGACAAAACTTAATATCGATCTGGCGATAGATTTTTTTGAAGGCAATATGCCTACGGAAATCAATTATAAGTTGGATTATTTGTATGAGGACTCTGAACCATAACTTACGGCAGTAAAATAGGCAGCTGAATTTAAACGTAAAAGTTTAGAAGACGCTGAACGTTACTCATGGCGAAGTCAAGCGACCCCTTTTTGTCCTGGTAGAAGAGACATTTTTGTCAAATGAAAAGGCAATCACCTACCTGTACAATTATTTTGTACAGAAAAACGACTAGTAGCATTGATAAAATAAAAATCAAAAATAAAATGTTTTCTATTTTGGTTGGATCGGAAACTTTTCAGGTCAGCCTCGCACATACATACATACGTACAATGAACATAAACATGAACATCCATGTATTTACATGTATACATAGTTCTCCTTCATTATACGGACACATAAGCGAATGGTGTGCATGTATGTATCTGCAAATTGATTTTATTAATACGGAATTAATTAAATTGGAAATTTGAGGCGATAGGAGGAAACGGCTCCATGGCTTCGGCTTGCGGGTAGACAGCAACCGTCGCCTAACAGTAGTCAAAACACTTTCACTTTTTTATTTCGCTTTTACCGCGTTTGGTCGACTGCTTGCTTGGCTAAAATGCTGGCCGGTTGTCATTGGCCGTTGGCCGATTCATGACGGTTTGAATGCGATTACCGTTATTCGTATGTTGTTGCTGTTTGCTTACCAACTGTGGTGTTGAGAGAGCTGGCCACAACTACATTGCGTTTATCAACTTTATAATATTAAATTTTCCAGTAATTCTTCGCGCCTAACGCTATCGACGACAATCAAGTGTTGCATAAAAATTAAAAATTTCTTATATATATATATATATATATATACAAATATGTATACTGTAGGCATTAGATAAAGGCAACGGTCGATAGACGTAACTTATGTTTAGGGAGCGTCGGTCAAGAGATAGAGAGAGATCGGCTCAAGGACGACACTGAGCTGCACAACGGGTTGAAGAGAAAAGTTAGATAGTGCCTTCAGATGAAAATTTTATTAAATGAAATAATTTTAATTGCCACGCCATTTATATCTTTGCATAAAAATATATTATAACGGGTGATCCATTTCGAGGTTCCCTATTTTTTTCAAGAAAAAAACACAGAAAATTCGAATTTAATGGTGAATGTTTATTAAAATTCGAAAGAACATACTTTGGCATTTATTTTTTGAAGATTATCTCTTTCAAATTGGATTGGAAACGTGAAATTATCTGCTCACCAAAGTGTTTTCTCAATAAATCCATTGATAGATGTGATGTGTGGGAAGTGGCGCCGTCTTGTTGAAAACAAATGTCGCGGAGATCACGAGCTTCAATTTCAGGCATCAAAAAGTCAGTTATCATAACACGATAACGGTCGCCATTGATGGTTACGTTCTCACCGGCATCATTTTCGAATGCTAGTTCTCAAGATGGGTGATGGTGTTGGGAATAGTACGCTCAGTAGGCCGCTTATGTTGACCATAAGTTGTGTCAGGCTAGCGAGCACATTCTTTACAGAACGTGAATTTTCGTAATAAAGTTGAATGATTTATAAACGTGGTGTAAGGCGTAAGTCATGATGAAATGCCAAACAATACTGAACAAAAATAGCATAACAGCTTGACATGATCATGCGTGAGATCTGCCAAAAAAGGCTATTGAAAAAAGTTCCTCTACTTGCATCACTTTTTAATATGTTTGAAAGTAACAAGTCTTATTCATTCAAAATGAAATATTTTTTAATTAATATTTAGACAGAGGGAAGAGATCACAAGAAGGACAACGTTCGGCTACACGAATTGCGTATGACTGCTCCCTTATCATTAGTGTCTCAATAAAGACAACTTTCGATATATAAATAGTTTTTGTTTTGCTTTTGACAAGTTATATTATCGCCAGTGAGCTACAATTGGAGAGAGTATAATTAAAAACAAAGTTAATTTGAGATATCTCCTACCCACTGGATTACAGCCAGTTCGCTGAAAATTAGATATTAAAACGGCCTGAAGCGATCCTCAGCGTCTAAAAGCCAGAGAACACCATTATAACTCTTCAAGAGCTGACCTTATTTCCTCATTTGTTTCTCATTTTTCGATTTTCATGTAAAATAAGATACTTTAGAATTTGGCTTCATTTTACTGTGACAAATATTCTTTTGTTCTTGATATTTTTGTGTTTTACTTAAATTTTCTATTCGTGTTAAAAATGTTTGTGATTTCACTACCTCAATGAACACATTATCGTATGCGGATTTACATTTAAAAACTCCGATGTTTGTGGAATAAAAAGAATTTTGTCCATGCATTTTTGCATATATCGATGTTTTGGTCCATGTTTATGTAACTATTTTGGGGCTTCTTAGTATATAACCCTCTACTTTGACTCATTGGGGAATAATAATTTTTAAGAAAGAGATCATCTATATGGTATTTATTATAAACTTTTCGGGTCCGTACTTGTCTCCAATGAAAAACTGAGTGGACTCCAGCTTCTTATTGGTGAAATAAATATATTTCAAAAAAAAACAACAACTAAAAAACCCACGATTGTGAAATATAATAGAAATATGGCACGTAGAAGTCTCTCTTCATATAGAATTTATCTGTGATACTCTGTGACACTATCTCTTCCATAACCCTATCTTCAACCAATGGAGATATGGTGTATTTGCAAATTTGTGGATTTTCCGCTTCTGCCTTTCGATTCTTCGCATGTCACTACTCTCTGCAGGGTCGCGTGTTTAGAAAGGAAAAATACTTTGACGTAAGACTGCAACACTACGGTATTGCTTGATAGTATACTTATATAAAATCTGACATAACGGTAGAGATAGCATATAAAAGCGCTTGAACTTTTAAACAAAAAATATAATTGCACACACACAAACACGAAAATAACTGTTTCATTGTGATGAAGAAAAGTAAAAGTGATTTCTCTGGAACCGCACAACTGTATGCTGTTTGTATTATAGATTCGCCACGGCCCGCTGTCAACTTGGGTGCCATTCCCCACCACTACCACAATTAACGATTACCGGTACCGGTGTTTATATAAAAGTGCATTTGAATTGACGTTACTATGATTGTATTTTTTTTTCTGTTGCGCATGCGACTTTATTTTTCATTAGATTAGAGCTCTTACCCACGAAAACATTCACTACGCCACCAATGCCATAGATAATTTTATGATTCAAGTGATGATGGCTCAATTATAGTGACCAAAATGTTGCAACTCACAAAACATTTGTTTGTTACTGAGGTTCGAAATTAGCCAGCTCCTTTCTATTTCTACCAACTAAATTGTTTTATGCTATTTTATGACTTTGCTGTTTGAGCTGTGGAGTCCAGCACTTAAATCAAAATTCCAAAGTGGTCCCAGCGAGAGCAGCTCCTTTTATTGTTGTAACTGTAATTGTTTGTTGTTGTCGAGGGCAATCCATATTTTATAGCACCATTTGCATAAGCTAACAACAATAATTCGCCTACATATCTGTGCGTGGCTGTTTAGCGGCAGCAGCGGGCAACCTGTAGCGACAAGATACAAAGCGCCGATAAGCGCTAAATGATTTGCAGATTGGCTTTTTTATTACAGCCGTAATAGTTTTATTGAATTATCGTCTTGTATGGCTAAATACAAACGAATTGGGTTAACGAGTTGAGCGCCTGCGCCACCACCTGAGCCTGCTGACGTTCCTATTATGTTTACCTGTGTGTATGGTGTGTTAGTTTCATGCTTTTGTTGCGCTGTTCGCCACACACCGCATGCCGGACATCGGCAACCAGATTTTTGTTTGAGATTGCTGCAACAGCACCGTTGCATGTAAATGGAGCTTTTATGACCAGCGTTTCGATTTATGCATTCAATGCAATTTATGACTTAATTTCAATTATACGGGCAATAGCTTTGATTTGTGCAGTTGAAACACTGTTAGATGAGAAATAAATTGTCCAGGTTGTTTCGGGATTTTTGTGAAGTTTCTTAGGGTTAAGTGCTTTTTTTCCAACTAAATCCCTAATTTTTATGTGTGTTGAATTTTGTTTCGAAACCGAAAGTATATATAAAAATAAAAGTGACATAGAATGACACCCACTAACCACTCGCGACGATCATATTGCACATTTCAACAGTGCGTATCAGAACATGAAACTGGTACCAGTGAACTGCTATACAAAATTAGAACTGGTATGATTTCAACCTTAAAATACTAGTATTTGACTAAAAAATTTGCATCTCAGTCTACGTTTTCACTGCAACTTCAATTAAAGAAAACATAGGGGTATATGTTATATTAACTTTTTCATCTAACGGTTAAAAAAATTATGACATGGCGAACTAGTTGAAATTGGTACCAAACATACATGAGTATCTCGCTAACTACACGACAAACTACGATACAAGGCATGATAAATGCTTATGCTGATTGTGTTATCATTCTGTCATATAAATAGAGAACGCTTTACTTTTGAGCTGCATTACAATTTGGGGATACTGAAAAGAGTTTATATGATTTTAATTAACCTTTTGCGCTATGTTTTAAAAAAACACATGATAGGATCAATTATCATAGCTAATTGGCCGTGGACCGGTGTACTTCGCTACTTCGAAAATTTTTTTTGAAAAAGACCATGATAAATGCCATGAATTTTTTATGAAACTTCCAATAATTTTTTTTTTTTGCTCCCTTTTTAATTTTATTTTTTTCCTAATATAACAGATTCAAAAATCCAGTTGTTTTATATATTAAACACATATGTGAATTCTCCAAACTTCGAAATCATAGTAACAATTTTTCACAAGGTTTTCACTTTTGCATGTACCTCAGGGAAAAAAGTATATGTGTATGGACGCAATTTGAAATAAAAAAGCAGGAAACAAATTTTTACTATTTAAATTCAGCTCATTTTATAGTTAGTTTTCGTATTAACAAAAATAAAACCGAACCAATTTCAATATTTTTTTTAAAGAATATGAAAAATCTTAACATGTGCAATTCTATAATAAGTTTTGCTTAAGTAAATATTTTTTGTTTTTCATAATTTATTTAATAATTTATATGCTTTCCTTTTTTTTACAAAAATTTTATTAAATCTATTTGGCATGGATCAACCAATTGTTTTAAAATTAAATTGTTAGTTTCACCCCATGCCACCAATAAGGCCTCCTTGAGTTGTTTAATGGTCTCAAACTGTCTCCCATTTCTATAAACTCTGTTGGAAAATATCCCCCACAAATCTTCAATAGGGTTAAGATCTGGCTTTATTGCTGACCACTCCAAAAGAGGTATGTTTTTTAATGAAAGGAAGTCTTTAGTTGCGAGCGCAGTATGGATTGGTGCATTGTCTTGCTGGAGTGTCCAAGAATCCCCATAAAGATTACCAATAAACTCGATCATTACTTCATCAAATATATATTTCTGTATTCATCCCGGTGGGTAAGAAACACAGCGGAGAATCTCCACCATGATATCGCTTGTATTGAGTTTGACGAGGCTGCCGTATATCACTCCAGTAATCACTGGCAGCCATCAGGACCGCCAAACTTTAGTTTTTCAGCAAAGATTTAAATTAGATTTAAATGTGCGTTGATTTCCAAGAAAGGCTTGTTTTTCTGTGTTGCTAGCCGTCGAATTTCACGCTTTTCACTCTGGAAGCAATCTCGGCAACTTTCTTTCCAGATTAATGGAAGCCTTTAATAAGTCCACGCTCCTCCTCTGATAAATATGTAGCACGTGGCATTTTAACCTAAAAACCATATCCGATATAAATATTTTATGCTAAAGATGAACAGATTTCTTTTACTTGCCGAGATTCCGACAAAATTTATCACCAATCCACTTCACGTTACTTAATCGTTACTCTCGGAATTCACATATAAATTTTTTTTAACAATAGTGCCTGCTTATTCACATTTTTCCAATAACAGTACTGCAGATAAAGTTTAAAGAAGAATTTTGAACATGGCAATATATCAGAGAA